>JARFXV010000169.1:0-612500 GCA_031761425.1 Cosmopolites sordidus | reverse complement strand
CAATTATCGGTTGGAAGATCGATTGGCATTGTTACCAAAAAATAATCTTTTCCGATGAAGCTCATTTTCACCTCGGAGGTTATGTCAACAAGCAAAATTGCCGTATTTGGAGCAGAGAAAATCCACACGTGACAATTGAAAAGCCAATGCACTGAAAACGAGTGACTGTATGGTGTGGAATATAGTCCAAAGGCCATTTTTCTTTAAACATGTTATCGTGCCATGCTAACTGACTTTTTATTCACGATTGAAGAGAAAGACTTGTCTGATATTTGGTTTCAACAGGATGGCGCCACTGCCCACACAGCCAACGCTACTATGGTGATGTCAAGTGGCTGTCTAGGAGCTGCAACTCGACTCCGTTGAACTATTATTTGCGGGATCCATCACGGATAGATGTTATGTCAATTAAATGCATAATTTAACGCAATTAAAGTGGTTCTTGGTGAAATAAAGGCTCAAACGACTGAAACTGCACTGAAAAATAGGGTCGGCAGAATGGGCTACTGCAAATCCAGCCGAGACAGTCATTTAAATGAAATTGTATTCCATTCTTAATCTGTAAGAGCACTCTCCAAAATAAAGTATAAATTACTTCAAAATATTTGGTGCACTTTTATTTAATATGCATGTTTAAAACGAACTAAAATTTGCCGCACTCTTTAGTATATTGCCGGAGAGTAGTCTCTTAGATGCCACAGAAATGTGAGTTCTTTTGTGAAAGTTTCTCCATAACTTTCTCGCATGGATATAGCTTTCTGATTGTTAAACTTCAACTGCTCAATCGTTCTTGATTAGTTATCACCTTATCTTTGAGTAAAACCTATAAAATATCTTGGTGTTTTAAACTGAAAACTGCTTGACCAATCTTATTCAAACCACAATTTGTTAAAGGGTAACTATGCCACATGTTAGTTAAGGTAAATTTCCTAGTTATTCTACGAAAACAGAGTGAAAAGTCAAATAGTTTTT
This sequence comes from Cosmopolites sordidus, assembly GCA_031761425.1. NCBI lineage: Eukaryota > Metazoa > Arthropoda > Insecta > Coleoptera > Curculionidae > Cosmopolites > Cosmopolites sordidus. The sequence continues at coordinate 611,528 of JARFXV010000169.1, read as the reverse complement.
CTATAGATGGCGGTGCGATCGCAAAAGTGATTACATTTCTGAAAAGTAGGTACCTTTTTTTAGTGTCCACATGTTGGTTAATGCAGTTTTCCTAATTATTCTACGAACATAGAGTCAGATACTATATTGAGAGATGGCGGTGTTATCGCAAAGGCGATAACATTTTTGAAAAGTAGCTTTCTTTTTAGTGATACTATAACACTGATATTTTTGCTATCGTGAAAAACAACAAATTTCATGTGTTGATTAAAAACCACTTGTACTAAGTTTTCTGTTTCCTATTTATATAGCTTTGAGGTATATTTTTCGTAATACGATAATTTCATTTCAGTTCGGTTGCAGCTATAGAACATATTAATCTGCCGCTATGTTTTCAAAGTTCGCTATTAGTAAGAGGACGATAGCGCAATAGTAGTCAGCGACAAATAAACCATGATCAAGAGAGCAGTACAGTGTTACGGTAAACTCTATGAAACGAAAAACGTGCTAAAGAACAATCCCAGAAGGTACTAAACCAAAATATAACAAATGTAAACTCAGAAGAAATGCCCAGAAAATGATAACATAATACCTGAACTGATTAAAGAAGGAGGACAAGAAATTATAAAATATCTTATAATTCTTCTTAATGAATGCTTGACTGAAGGAGATATACCAATTGACTGGAATGAATCTCTGACAATACTAATTTTGAAGAAAGGTGACGCTTATAGTATAGAAAACTATAGACCAATTTCTCTATTGTCACAGCTTTACAAAGTTCTTTACCAAAATAATAACCAATATACTCACCAACAAGTCTGACGATTACCAGCCGGTTGAGCAAGCCCTATTCCGACGAGGGTACAGCACGACGGACCACCTACTAACCCTTCAAATATTGATAGAAAAGACCAATGAATATAATCCTCCCTCTATTGTGCATTTGTGTACTACGAAAAAGCTTTTCACAGTATTAAGTTCTGGACAATAGAAAAGTACCTTGTCAAATGCAGTACTGATCACTGCTACAGGACCCTAATACCGAATATTAACAGAAAATTTGAAATTACAATACACATGGATACTCATACCAGACTCATTATGATCAATAGGAGGTGAGACAAGGAAAAATACTGTCCTCTAAACTATTCACGTTGACCTTAGAAGATATTTTTAAATAACTAAATTGGGAAGATATGGGAATAAATATAAATGGCATACGTTTAAACGATCTGAGATTTGCGGACCCTATCATCATAACAATGATGAAACAATCATAAAGATATTCAATAAATGCTTGATGAGCTCCACCACGTGTCAGCCAACAAAGGTCTCAGAATGAATCTAACGAAAACAAAAGTCATGAACAACGCAGGCGTGTCAGTGTGGATGGCACCGGCGGGAACCGGTATATATATATATATATATATATATATATATATATATATATATATATATATATATATATATATATATATATATATATATATAATATATATATATATATATATATATATCTATATACCTGCGCCAGTCAATCGGGTTGGGCATCATTCTGCAGATTCTCTTTCATACTGAAGGATCAGAAGGTTTCATTTAAACATAAAACTAAAATATTCGACTCATGCATACTCCCTGTGCTGAGTATGGAGCACATACTTGGACCTTCACTAAGTTCAACCTTGATAAACTGACGAAGGCACAGAGAGCTATGGAGCGAAAACTGCTGAGTATAACTCTAGGAGACCACAACAAAAATACATGGATATGACAAAGGACCAAATTTATAAACATGGTAGGACATGCTGTCAGATTTAAATTAAAATTCAGAGGACAGAACCAAAGGTTCGGAGATAATACAAAATTGGTGCCCATATGAAGGTCAAAGGAACAGAGGACGACCACAAATGACATGGGTGGAGGACATAGGGGGAAACGGAAGATTAGCATGTAAAAAAACAACAGCTACCTTCGGAGATACCTGGATGAATATATGGGTTGATGGTGATACCAGCTATACTACCACGTAACTTATCAATACTAATCATATAAATAATATATGAATAATTATATTAGTGTTCGTCCAAGCCGCAACGCCGACCCTAAAAAAAAGTAAAAGTAAGAGGATTATAAAAAGGTTCACCCAAAAGGTCTTTCACGGCAGAAAGATCGGCCTCTCATCCTCCAGTTACACCGTAAAAGAATAAGAAGAGAAGAAAAAAAAAGAAAAACATGAATATCGAAGTCAGGATTCCCACAAGAGTGGTGGGGAAGTTGGGTGGTACGGCCTATTTAAATACGGCTCCGTCCAAGGACCTTAAATAAAAATAAAACAAGAATATTAAAATTTTTTTTACTGAGGTTGAGGTTTTTTTACTGAGGTTACTGAGGTTGGTGTTTTGAACCATTTGGTTCAAAACACCAACCTCAAAGGCACCAAAATCAATCAAGACGTCAGCAGCACTGCTAACCGTTGCAAAGACCAAACCAAACCGATAGCCCTGAAGGACAAATTATTTTTCTGGGATGTCATGCGCACCCTCAAAAAATCCAAAATGGCTGTCGGGCCAGCTAAAACGAGACCGGACAGAGTTCTTCTTGCCCCCGAAACGGAATCGGATCGAAAAGCCATCGACGAGAGAAAATATCCATCCAGAACACCAACCTACGCGTCCTATTCAAGGGCGTGTTAGAATCCATATCAACTGACGATGCCAAATCTGCGCTTCAACAGCTAGGTTTCCATCCACTCTCCATCACGAGATGGCAAAACAAAAACAGAAAACCTATTGCGATCGTACAAGTAATCATACCTCGCAATGAGAAAATATCATAAATATAAAGAGCTTCCACTTTCAGCCCTTTAGAGTGGAGAAGCAAAAGAAACAGTGGTTTAGGAAAACAGCAGAGCACTGTTTTTACGACATAGCAAAACATACTGCGAGAAGAAGCCGAGGCCATTTTTGCGAAAAAACTCCAGCTGTACATCTAGTTCTATCGCAACTAGATCCATCCCTCCTGCACCAAAATCAATAAACATCATCGAACCAAACTCGACGGAGAAATCTGCAATAAATAATCACTGACCAGGTCGGTATCTCCCGGGCTAATGAGAATCCCCCAACCCCGTGTCAGCGTAAGCAGACACAAAAGAACTTGAATAGAAACTGGCAAGAGTCTTAGGACTAACCGAAAAACTATGTTAAATGATAAGATAAGATTAAAAAAAGGCGGCCCAAAATTGGTCCAAAATTGATCCAAAATTGATCCAAAATTGGTTGAGGACCACGCACGTGGTGTCCTAGCTTTAAATTTTAAGTGACCAGCAAGAAAAGTGTTGTGAAACAACAAAAGAAAAAAATGAAACGAAAACAAGGAAATTATCTGTAAAACGGTTTCAATGCTGCTCCGGTGTAGTGGGCACTCTGATGGGGTGACAGTCACCTTCCTTTGAGTTGGGTGTTTCAAATCCTCCAAAAGAGAACACATAAGACCGTTAAACAAACCAACACAAAACTAAAGGCATTCCATGTTATGGCTGGAACCTCGAGGTGCAAATTCGTAAAAATACGTTAAACTAAAATATTACACCATGGAGGCCCTTCACCAAGAAGCTCAACGGGAAAAGTGACCTTTCACTTCCACAATGCATACAACGAAAACTCGGTGGTAATCTCCCACCAAAATAGCCTCGTCCCCGGAAACTGTGACCAAAGATGATTGAGCAGTGGACCCAAGAGAAATGGAAGGAAAAATGGAATTACTCACATGCATTTAATTAGTAGGGACAAAATTTGATACTTTTGACTCATTCTAATGCATTCCAAGACCCAACCACACTCTGCTCAGTACACTCCAATGAAGGAAAAGGAACGGCGCACAGAAACGGAAAAGGAAGGCGCCATGATGTGATACTATACGAGGGTGGTGCTAGATGTTTAAAGTATTTTCAAACTTAGGGTAAGTCTGCTTTTCAAACTTAGGGTAATAAAATAACACTGCTTATTTTATTATTAGGTAAATCACTACGAATGATACTGGGCCGGCTACGAATGATACTGGGCAAGTACGGCTTTGGAAGGGGCGCCCCCTTTTTTTACTATATACCTTAAGTACTGTGCAGCGGGACAATGTGCCAGGTTATACCCGTAAAAGGTTTAGTGTCTCGAGGAGCCTATCGACTGGTGGGTAGCTTATCAGATTTTACACTCTTGCTTATTAAAATGCAGTACACAAGCCTAGCCTCTACTCAGAGGATCACTTATCCAATTATTAAACGCAACACAGGAAGTTGCACTTCGACATCCTGGTCATCGAATTACAGAAGATGCGACCTCCCGGCTTCGGAAATTTTAATATAACAAGTAAATTTCTACCAGAAGTAAAGGAATGTCTTATAAGTAACTGCGTGAATTTAACCCTTAGAGAGGGAGAGAATTTAGTAATTTAGGTCGCAATCGATATCGATATATTAGGTAAATATAAGCTAAAATATAAAGTGTAAGATGTAAAATGAGTCGTAATCTACTATATCACAGATAGTTGTATCACGAGTGAGAAGTATCACAGATGGTTATATCATAAAGGTTGTTATCACAGAAATGTAGACTAGTTTGCTCACACCTTGGTACGATCATTGGAGTGAAAACAAAGCACTTGAAATTACTATACGCTGGTACAATAATTTTTTTCTTTTAGATAAGCAAATATGTTACACAACTTGGCGAAGTAAAGATTTTTAGAAGGTCTTGACTCAAACCAAAGAAAGATCTGAGAGGAGATAAGACAGTGCAGTTAGTTAGAATGTGTGACTGTTAGAGGATCATTGCAATATTCACTGAGGGGAGTATCTTCTCATTTTAGCAGAAATTTATGAGAAAATCTGCGGTGGCCAATCATGAGTCTCATCCATTTAACTGTGGCTTTTCTATCCAGCAGCCGCTCTGGAGGGGATTGAGAAAATGAGGGTTTAAGGACTCTCAATTTGTTAGGTCTCTCAGGATCGTGCCAATACGATTGCATTGAGATTTGTGCGAGAGTTATTGCAAAAGAGAGATGGTCTTTTGGGTGGAAGCTGCGCATGTATGGTAGTCCGTGCTGTATTGAGCATTTTGCGAGCTGATCAGCTTCCTCATTACCTTTGATGTCCTTATGACCAGGACACTCAACGAAAAGAAGAGAAGAATCCTGAGAGGTGATGTCTTCTACAAGATCTGAAATTTGTGCAGTAACTGGTTGAGAAATGAAGCGATTTTGAATCATGAGTAGAGCATTTCTGGAGTCAGAAAATGCAATCCAGGAATTTGCAGAGTTTAATCTGATATAAGAGTAAGTACACTGGTTGAAGCCGGCAGTTTGAATCCTGAAGAGGCTCTATTGCGAACAAAGCCGCAGCCAACTCCTTGGTCCATCTTAGATCCATCTGTAAAAATTGCTTGATATGGGGAATGAGTTTTGAGTAAGATGTTTATACTGGATTTATATAAGGAAGAACTCGTTAATTCTTTATCATATTTTAATAGAGAGAAGTCAACCTGAATGGGATATAGCAACCAAGGAGGCGAAGAAGTAGGACGAATTGTAACAGGGGCGTGCAGTTGTGTATTTTACTCTACTGATAGTTGTTGAAAAAGGATTCTGAGGTCGAGGGCCAAATTGTGGGTAGATGGAAAAGGATAGGGGGGGATGGAAAAATGTCTGATAGCCAGGAATGAATGGCCTCTGCCAAAGATATGTAGCATATTTTAAGAAAAGGTAGTTTCTTCTGGTGGATAGGAGCTCTAAACTCATGATGCAGTGTAGGCTAGAGACTGGACTGGTGGATAATGCAGTTATAAGTCTTAAGGACGTGTTCTGTATGTCATCCAGAGCGCGCAGGTAAGATTTAGGAGCCGTAGCGAAGATTATGTAGCCATACTCTAACTTGGATCTAATTATAGCCTTGTATAGTTTAAGGAGACAGTGGTGATCCGAACCCCAAGTATTGTTTGAGAGCATTTTAAGTATTTCCATATCCCGAGCACATTAGCCTTCAAAGAGTGAATGTGATTTTTCCAAGATAGTCTATAATCGAATGTGAGACCTTAGAAGGATTTTTAAAGATTTTGCCTAGATCATCTATCAACGAGATTGGTCTATAACAACTAGTTAAGGAGCGAGGTTTATGAAATTTGTGTAAGGGAATCAGGATAGATTTTTTCCAAACAGAAGGATAGGTGCCTCTGCTCCAATGTCCGTTATATAGATCCAGCAGCTTTTCTAATGCTGCTTGAGGAAGATTGCGAATCATGGGGATTAGAATAGAATCAGGACCCGGTGCACTGTTTCTGCTTCTATGGAGAATATAGAAGTTTCTCAAGACTAAAAGATAGATTGTAATGCTGTAGGAGAGAGTCATCAACGTCAAAATTTACAATTTGAGAGGACCTCTGAATTCGCCGAGAAAAACTTATGTGATCGTTACCCGATACTTCAAAAAAGAATTTTGCTAAGCAATTTGCAATTTCGGCTCTGTTGGAGATCCACTTGTTGTCGCATATTAAACCTTGAATTGGTTGGAGAGGTCTACCTTGGAATCTTTTATTTTTTTTCCAAAAATTGCCGCTTTCCAAGAGTTGTATATTTAGAAGTTGTATATATAGAAGTAGAAGTATACTTAGTCACGGAAGTTCTCTTAGCATTTAGAATCGTCCTGCGAGCTTTTGCATGGTATCTCTTGTAGTGGATGAGCTTTTCCAGGATAGGGTATTGTTTAAAGCGGTTCAGCGCTGACTTTCTCTCTCTGATCGCAGACTTACATTCATCATTCTACCAGGAGACTGGAGATTTATGATGGAATATTTGACGATGAGGAATGCTGGTATTTGCAGGAGATATGAGTGAGGAAACAAAGGATTCAATTGCCAGATCCTCATCAAGCGATTCTAAACCAGGAAGAATGAAGTCATCACGAAATTTGGACCAGTCTGCTTTGGAAACGTTATAGGTTTTTCTGGGCAGTTTCGAGTCGTGCCATGGTTACTACCATGTAAATCCTCCATGATATTCCATTGCGGTACAGGGTAAAGGTCTGGAGGGCATAAGGAAAGGTCTAGGGATGAGAAGGCTAGGGAAGATAAACATATATGTGTATGGGCTGGAGGATTTAGGAGCAAAATGTTATTAGAAATTAAGTAGTCCTGTAGGATAGATCCCCTGATATCTGTTTTGAAGGAGCCCCACATAATATGAGAATTAAAGTCTCCACATTTAATGTAAGATTTAGTTAAGTTATTATTAAGGTCTTGCAGGTAAAAGGAAGTGGATGGAGGAATATACACATTGCAAATATAAACTTTCTTTAGCAGGTAAGTAGAGATTGCGACAACTTCCTGATTTGAATCTATTTTGATTGTGGAGAAGTCTAAAGACTCATATGCCAAGATGACGACTCTACCCGATGATCGTAAGGCGTGTTGTAAAGTGATCAATTTCAGTTCTTCGAACTTTTTATAGAAACCATTAAAACTCCATTGAAGAATGAATGGATTAAATGTGATGTTTGAGAGTTGTAATTAATTCTGGTGATAGATTAGAAGGAGTAGATACTACCTTGTAATGTTGGATTATCGTGAAATCGACTTGCTTTCTTTTGTCTTCGACTGCAACGAGCAATCTAGGTCCATATCTTCCATAGAGGAGGATTTATTAGAAGATTACGATAGCGATCTGAAACTTTTGTGTATCTTTTTGCTGGGGAGAGATTTTGAAGGAGAAGTAGTAAGAAGTTTTGACGAAGTAAGAGAAGAAGAAGAAGGAGGAACGGAAGGTTTGTGGGGAACATGTAGGGAAGATTTGGAGATAGGAATAGGAGAGGATAAGGGAAGAGTAGAAGTAGGGCCATAGAGGAGGGAAGGAGTAGGGAGTTGCGAGGTGAGGGAAGTTGAACTTTAACAGGTGATTTAAGAGGACGTAATTCAATATTGAGGTCACATTGGGTGGAAGTTGACACCATTATTTTGCTGCGACTTGCTATAGTTGCATAACTAGGCAGATTTGAGGGAGTGGAACTTTTAACTGTCTCTTTAGCAACAAAGTAAGTGATTTTTATCAGAGACTTTGATTTGGATTTGGATTTAAAATTCTTCCTTGTAGATTCTCCATACCTCGAAGAATGATCACCCTCACAATTGGGGAAAATTGGAGAAGGGAGACATGGGGAATCATTATGAACAGCTTTACCACAAGACGGGCATAGTGGAAAAGGTGCAGTTCAGGGAAATGTGGCCGAATCTTTGGCACTGATAGCACTTCCTTGAATTCGGGACATATTTTCTAACTTTAAGTGATAAATAGCCAGCTCTAATTCTATCAGGCAGAAAGGATTTTCTGAAAGTTAAGATTACACTGCTAGTTGAGACGATTGAGCTCTCCTTTTTTGTGAGTATTCTCTTGACTGCCTCAACGCCAAAGTGATTCAGATTACATAAGATTTCTGACTCTTCACAGTTTAAAGGGTCTAGGCTAGAAATGACTCCCTTGCTGTAGTTTAAGATTTATGTGGCTCAACCTTGACATCATATGTGTGGATTTTTTTAAGATCTAGAATGCTTTTTGCTTGTTTGGCATTTGAAACTACAGCTAACAACGTTCCGTCTTTTAATTGATTCTAAGTCGCCTATACTTCCAAGAATATTTTTATGAATTGTGCACGTAGAAACATCTTTTAATGAGCCTTCAGTGCTTTTAATTACGTAGTATTTATCAAAATCAGAACTAGTTTGGTTTCTTTCTATAGGAGACGCGATCCGGGGTCTCTTTAACCCTGAAGATTAAATTGAGAATTGAAGAAGGTTAAATTATTAATGGACATAGATATTCCACGAGTTTGGAAGAAAATACGTCAACTGTAACAGTGCTCCTTGTTGCAGCAACCCTAAATATTCCAAAGGGGCGTGAGGTACTTTGGATGCCCCGTTTGCGAGAGCTGATACCCTCAGCTGCCACTCAGCCATCACCACGGGTCGAACAACAGCTTAAGAGAAAAACATATAATCGGGTCGGTACAGAACGATCACAAACAGGACTAGGGTACCTCGGGAACGTCAAGCCCGTATTCAGAGAGGGAAGAAAACTCCCCCTCTGAACCCCTGAGGGGTATATAATCCTTACTTAATAAATATGTGAATGAGCAAAATAATTAATACAACGAAACAGCAGTGCGGGCAGATCCTCAGGTGTTATGTAAATAAATTTCCGAAAGTGTAGGTTAATATATTTTTTTTTAAGTTTTCGTGGTAATTCTACAAATATTAAATGAACAATATAATATAATTTGTTCACATATTAACAATTTCAAACATGTTTAGGCAAGTCTACCATGTTTGATAGGCGATAAACTAGGGTTTCCCCGCGATTTTTTTTGAAATTTGTTGAAACTGAACTGTTTTACAAACAGTTTAGTTTGTTCACTTTGAGAATATTTTTAGATATTGGTACTCAGCTCTACGCTAAGCATACTTTCTTGTCATTTTCCCAGGGGCGGTAGTTTGGTCGGTTCAGTGTGACAGTCTCTATATTTATGGTAAATATTTATAGAAGATTTATTTTTACAAACAAAATCAAGTATTTGACTTAAATCAAAAGGGTATATTATCATTCATGGTGAAATTTCCTATCATAAACCATGACCAATTAATTTCGTCCCGCTAGATCGATAATAGCTTGTAGTTTCAGATTGCACGGTCCCGTACTAGATGTCGTATGCTTCCTCTTTGTGTAATTTAAAGTAATTCTTCATCATTGCAAAATAAAATGAACTAATTTGTTTTTGTATATACGTTATTATCTTTTCAATTAGGCAATCTCAAAAAACAAGGTATTATATATTTACTTTGTAATCATAATCAACTTCAAAAATACATTATTGTTTTATATAGAAAATAAGTTACACAATAGCTTTATTTCAAAATTTTGATTGATTAGAATTACTATACAGTTTGCAAAAAGTTGTCAATAACAGGTATTAACGACGATAATCTTTAATATTAGCGTGTAATTATTATGACAAACAAAATAGAATACAAACTTAATTTTCGGTATCACAAATGTTTGCTAGCTTTAAATTACAAAAAATTGAGAAAAAAGGAAAGACCTCATTAATTTCAACTTAATTATGATTACGGTGGTCCAGTATATATTGTTATAAAGGGAAACTTAAATGTATTTAATGCTGCTACTTAATGTAAAATGCTGTTATGAATGTATGTTATTAGAGGGCCGAAGTCTTTCTTGGAAATTTTGTGTGCAGTGCACTGATTCCATGCAGTTAGAGATTACAGTGCAAATGTTTATAGTTCCAACGATATTTATATATTATTTACTGATATATCAAGATGAAAGTACCTGATTTTATTCTCTTAACCAGCCGAACTATAAGTAAATGATTATACGCCATTAGAAATTTTAAGGAACATCTCTTGTTTATTCGTGACATTAAATTTTGAGTACTGTTCGAAACAAGTTTAAGTTAGGTAAAAGAGGTATACACAATTTTAAGATTGTTCAAATTGTTGCAGCGGCTATAAGAAGGTCATAAAGGGTTTGCAAGATATCGCGATGATCTGTCAGTGAGAGTTCGACCAGACTCTTGGAGGAGCGCACTGACATTTCCATTATAAAACTAAATCCACTGTACACTTCATTTAAGGAAAACGGAAGTTTTGTACCACAGTACAAGTGTTGTGGTACTCTATTCGTAATGAAAAATTATAATGTTCTAAATTCGGATATTGAACAATGGATGGGATATGCAATTTTCTCCAGTTCTGTTCTTTTATTGCTTCATTAACTTCCGATGGAATAATCGTATAACAATGATTTATGATGCTGTACCCACATAAAAAGTAAACATAAAAAAAGAACCGTTTCGAAGTATTTTAACATTACTCAGTAATGATTTTTAATTAAATTTTTTTGGAGTCATTTTGTAATTTGTAATTTTAACTCCGAATCAAAATATATACAAAATAATATCATCATCATCATTATTATTCAATTATTGCAGGATGAAGGTCTCTTTGGCATGCTTCCAACTCTGACGATCCTGATCTCTTCTGTGCTATTCGGGTTCAATATAGTTGTGTGTTATCAGTCATCGTGTTTTTGATCTACTTCATGGACGTTTATGATCAAGCGGTATTCATCTCAGGATTGCTTTGATCCATCGGTCGTCACACCGCCTAGATTAGTATACAGCCTACCCATCTCCATATTAATTCTTTCACTCTTCCAATGATGTCACATATTTTCGCTTGTCCTCTGATTCATGTACCGGTCTTTCTGTCCCACTTTGTAATGCCAAACATACACCTTTCCATTCCGCGATTCCAAGTTTTTGGATTGATTGCGATGTGAGTGTCCAGGTTTCACTTCCGAATGTCATAACGGGTAGAACACACTGATCGAAGACTTTTCTTTTCAGGCAAAGTGGGAATCTGCTCTTAAACACCATGTTGAGTCTGCTAAATGCCAGCCAGCCACATTTAACACGGCGTTCCACCTCCCGGGCGGTATCCCTCTCCACTGAAATTCTCTGCCCAAGATATATAAAGTTGTCCACAATCTCCAAATTCCTTCCTAAAACTGATTTTTTTCTGTCCTCAGCAAATTCCCACACACTAAAAATACTCAGCCCTGCTAAAAGGACTTCCTGCATTCCTCATTATCCGTCGTTTCTTCATTGAACTATGAGTATTTGAAACATTTTTCTTCTATTACTATCGAAGCAGCTCTTTCAAGCACATTGTTGGTGATTTCTTTCTATCTGTTATTTCCATCTCCACTGGGTCTTGTAACACATCAAAGCAATTCAAGAAAGCAATCTCAAAATCGCTGCCCCTACCAAGCTGTTTCTCAGAATTCACTTTGCCTTACTACTCTTTCGCGCTCTCTTCGATAGTTTAACTTTTGCTCGTACCATTCGATGGTCGCTTTCAAAAATGGTTAAGGACGGTACAATTTAAAAATATTATTTTATTGTTGGACATGACGTCATTCCTTTCATTTGTGAGTCCAGATGGACTTTTCCATGTCCATTTTCTGCTGATATTTTTCTTACAAATTCTTACAAATTCTTACAAATTCTTATAATTTCTTACAAAATACAAAAGCTTTATATTATGCTCTTGTATTTTAGCCAAAACAACCATTCTGTTACATCTATTGTCCCGCTCACCACTACCATATGGGCGAGTTGAATTTTTGCTTGTTCTTGTTCTTCCAAGTTTGGCATTAAAGTTACCCATCAGGATTTTGTACCTACACTTCTCTTTGTCTAGAAGCTAGGTCACATCATTATACAATTCCTCAATTTCCTTATCCTTGTAACTTATAATTGTTGGATAAGCTTCGACAATTTGAAGCTTAAACTTTCTGTTCAGCTAAATGACTCATTGGTCTAGTTGGTTAGATATAACTCTTCGCCCTTTCTTCGTGTTTCACATAACCCGCCGATATCCCAATGTCTGTTGTCAAGTTCGATTAACAGCTCTTGCAGCCGAGTATCCGTTTTCATTATTCCAATATTAAGCGCAGTAATGTCCAAAGTTCAACGACCCTCTGCCTGGGGCCGGTCTTCCGGCTGCCGCGGTTGGTTGTCCCTTGGCCTCCGGGCAATGAGAGCCCTGTTGGAGGTTGTATGGTCATACAATAAAATACCATGTTGAAGACATGATCCGTAATCTGCTACGATGGTACAATGAAGGTTGGCATATGTTGGATCATGTTAATCTGAGGCCTCTGCCTTAACCCGTCCGCCAGGGGTTACCCTCCCAGAAGCATACGCTCCAGCCAGCATAACTCAAGGCATCATTGCCCTTTCAAACCCCTTTACCACGTCAAGTTGACCATTTATGTTTTGTATTTACCATTTATGTTTTAAAACTGATATTATTGAAATGTCCGTCTGGTACTATTTTACAAATGATCATCATTTTGGTAAAATTTTTACTGAGGTTTTTACATAATTGAACCATAAACTATCATGAACAGTGATTTTTTGCTGATGAAATTGTCGCTCGATAATTTGTATTAGACGGTCTACAGTACATGCTGATCTCTAGTGTGCTTAAAAAATGAAAACCAATAATATCCTTTATGCTTTACAGAATGTTCAATTAGATGTTGACCAATTAATTATTTTATAAATAAACTAATTAAAACACTTGGGATTATTATCTCAATGCGCAAAACTTCACCTGCTATTACAATAATCGCTACTAGTGTTCCATTAAAAAAACAATCAACCAAGCTAGATTTAAAGATGTATTTAGAAATAATACAAACAATATTGTTCGTAAGGAGATTAGTTTCTCACCAGCTCATCAATATAAATATACTGATATATGAGATACTATGGATATGGTATCTATATAAATATAATCTAAAGTATATGCTTGTTTTATTTAGAGTTTGATAGCTGAAAGAGTCAAAAATGGACCGCTTTCTAATTTGTGGTGTTACTATTTTATGCCTATTTAGTCAAGTGTTTTCACAAGAGGCTCAAGGTAAGTTTTCTTAACATATTCTGTAATATTGATTTGGTGTATTAAATATGATTTAAAATTAAGAAGTTTATTTATATATTTAAATAATACATTTATATTTAATAATACAATATATTTAAATAAATAAGAGTGGTAGTTTTGAGTGGTGTGCAGAGTGGTATTTTATGAATATATTTATTATTTATATATTTATATATTTAAAAGCATTGATGCAGTATTGGTTACATTTATAAAATAGGAATAATAAGGCAGATGTTGAAGAACTTAGCATTATATTAGAGTTTTCTCTACTTACTTAATTACTTAGGTTAACCATCCAGACTTTTTCTTAATTTCGGACCACATTATTGGGTGTATTTATTTCAGACGTTTCGATTCGAAAAAAGAAAACCTTTGTCTCGAAGCATATGCAACTTTTTTCTCTACAGTAACATAAGTTATTCTCACAGCTTTAAATGCTGCTTCTCGACAGTCATCGTGTTTACTAGTCTTTTGTGAGATTATGTCGTCTGCTTACATGAAATATATATTTGAGGTCATTTGCCGCATTCTTTTGTTATATCGTTCAGCTTTCCCAATTGCTTTAACATTTTTATTATATGTTATCGGACTAATGTGTTAAACCGCTGAGTTGTGCATCTTCATAAGTCTAAATATTTTAAGTTTGTAGTTATATTTATCCGCTATCCTTAAGTAGTATTTTTTGGCATAGTATTTATTCCTTTTTGATTGGTCTTGACCTATTTCAATTGTTTTTTTTTTATTTAGTTTATTGAAGTGTTAAGATTAAATCATTTAATATGCTTGAAAGCTATTCTTTTCTTCTTGTAATTCTCATCAGTGAAATGTATTTTTTTGTTATCATCGGGTAACCGGTTATCTCAGACCTCTTTTTGAACCCATTTGCTACCGGGGACACCCGCAATTGAATAACAAAAGTCCACTTCTTTAGTTCGTTACTCTTAAACATTTCGTCTTAGTTGTGAATTTGGAGAATAGTAAGTTTCGGTTTGTTTAAAATGAGATTAAAATAATTTAAGTTTTAATTTAGTTACTTGTATTATAAACTTAACATAAACTTTCTTTCATCGGGCTTCTGTTATATATATATATATATATATATATATATATATATATATATATATATATATATATGTATATATATATATATATATATATATATATATATATATATATATATATATATATATATATATATATATCATCATCATCATCATCATCATCATCATCAGCCCGTATCGATCCACTGCAGGATGAAGGCCTCTTCAGCATGCTTCCAACCTTCACGGTCCTGGGCTTTCCTCTGCCACTTGGGTCCAATATACTTAACGATGTCATCAGTCCATCGTGCTTTCGGTCTTCTTCGCGGACGTTTGCGATCAAGCGGTATCCACTCCAGGATTGCCTTGGTCCATCTGTCGTCCCATCGCCTCGCTATATGGCCTGCCCATCTCCATTTCAACTGTTTTACTCTTCCAATGATGTCACAGACTTTTGTTTGTTCCCTGATCCATGCGCAGGACTTTCTGTCTCGTCTTGTAATGCCAAGCATACATCTTTCCATTCCCCTCTGTGCCACCCGAAGTTTTTGAATTGATTGCGATGTGAGTGTCCAGGTTTCACTTCCGTATGTCATAACGGGTAGAACGCACTGATCGAATACTTTTCTTTTCAGGCAAAGTGGGAGTCTGCTCTTAAACACTATGTTGAGCCTACCAAATGCCTGCCAGCCACATTTAACACGCCGTTCCACCTCCCGGGCGGTATTCCCCTCCATGGAAATCCTCTGCCCAAGATATACAAAGCTGTCCACAATCTCTAAATCCCTTCCTAAAACTGAAATTCTTCTGTCCTGAGCGAAGTTATTGAACATAACCTGACTCTTTTTCAGGTTTATTTTCAAGCCAAATGGTTCGCCAGCCCTTTGCAGTTCTTGTATGCGTCTTTGCAGCTCCTCTGGGTCTTGTGAAATGAGAATAATATCATCTGCAAATCTAAGATGGTTTAAGTTTGCACCATTGATATTTGCCCCATCCTGTTTCCAATCCAGTTTACGGAATACTTCTTCAAGGCCAGCCGAGAAAAGAATAGGCGATATTGCGTCACCCTGCCGTACACCTCGTTCTATATTAATTCCCACTTCAAGATCATCAAGGTGAATTGTGGCTGTAGCTCCATCATATATCGATTCTAATAGGTTTACATAGGCTCTCTCTACACCTTGGCTAAGCAGTGCATCCATTATCGCATGCTTTGAGATGGAATCAAATGCTTTTTCGTAGTCGATAAAAGCCAAGCACAGTGACATGGTGTATTCGTTGTGCCTTTCTATGACCTGCTGTACAACCTGGATGTGATCCATTGTACTGAATCCACTTCTGAATCCTGCTTGTTCTCTTGGTTGTGCGTCATTCAGTTTTTTTAATATTCTTTTAGAAATTATCTTAGTGAAAACTTTGTACATCACTGATAGGAGGCTTATTGGACGGTAGTTCTTTAAATCTTCCTGTGCTCCTTTTTTATGTAAAAGGATCACTTCTGCATTTTTCCATAAGTCAGGTACTTTTTGTTCTTTGAGGCATTTTGAGTATAATTTTGCCAGTGTTTTATGTAACGTCCGACCACCAGCTTTTAGCATTTCGACAGTTACACTATCCTTTCCTGGAGCCTTGCCGTTCTTCATCAATTCTATAGCATTTGTTACTTCCTCCACTAGGATATCTGGTATTATATATTGTTCTTCCGTGGGTATTGCTGTCCCTGACTGGCTCTGATCTTCATATAACTGGGAATAAAACCTTCTGACAATCTCTAACATTTGGGTACGCGTCCTGCACACTGTGCCATCCTCACGCTTTAAAGCATATATTTGCGTTCTTTTGTTTCTCAGCTTCTGTTTAGCTTTGTTAATTCCTTTGTTTTCTTCCAGGGTTTTTTGCACCAGCTGCATATTGAATCGGCGCGTGTCCTCTCTGATACGTTTTCTTATAGTTTTGCAGAGCTCAGTGTACTCGACCCTGCCAAAAGGACTACCTGCATTTCTCATTGCTCGCCGTTTCTTCATTAAATCAATGGTCTCACTGGAGATTTTTGTTTGTTTGAGACATTTTTCCTCTGGTGCTATTAAAGCCGCCGTTTGAAGTACATTGTTGGCGATTTCTTCATATTGAACTGATATTTCCACCTCCTCTGGATCTTGTAACGCAGCAAACCGGTTTGACAAAGCAATCTCAAAATCGCTTCCTCTCTCCAGCAGTTTTCCAGAATCCACCTTGCCCTTCTTTGATCTTACCATTTTTTCGCGCTCTTTTCGACAGTCAATCCGAACCCTTGCTCGTACAATTCGGTGGTCACTTCCAACATTAAAATTGTTAAGGACAGTACAATTGGTAAATATTGTTTTATCGTTGGTCATGATGTAGTCAATTTCGCTTGTGAACCCAGATGGACTTTTCCATGTCCATTTTCTGCTGATATTTTTCTTATAGAATGAATTCATAATATATAGTTCTTGTCCTTCAGCAAAATCAACTAATCTGTCACCTCTATTGTCTCGCTCACCAGTTCCATATGGGCCAGTTGCATTTTCGTCTGTTCTTGTTGTTCCAATTTTGGCATTAAAATCACCCATCAGGATTTTGTACCTACATTTCTCCTTGTATAAAAGCTGGGCCACATCATCATAAAATTCCTCAATTTCCTCATCTTTATGGCTTATAGTTGGTGCATAAGCTTGGACGATTTGAAGCCTAAACTTTTTATTCAGCTGAATGACGCATTGGGCTAATCGGTCGGATGTACTTTCAAATTTTACCACACTGTCCTTCAGCTTTCGATTGATGAGGAATCCTATTCCGCCACATCGGCCATTTTCCGAACCTCGAGTGTAGAGTACGTGTCCAGTTGGTTCCAGTTTGATTAACTCTTCACCCTTCCTTCGTGTTTCACAGCGAATATATGCGTATATATATATATATATATATATATATATATATATATATATATATATATATATATATATATATATATAGATATATATATATATATATATATATATATATATATATATATATATATATATATATATATATATATATATATATATTATAATCGGACTTCTGTTATATATAGTATTATAGCCGTACTTTTTCGTTTACCATTATTGGTGGAGGGTTATTTAGAGAATCAATTTTGACCTTTCCTGAAGATGAAGATTTTACATGTGTTTTTGAGTATTTTCACACGGTAATACAGTTCGGTCTATGGCACTGGATAAATTTGCATTTCAATATTTAGAATTGATAAATCGTAAATCTATTGTATTTCATTACGACACTATTTTATCACATTCAGTTTTGTTCAGTAGTTTTAAATTATTGACGTTTGGTTGTGTCGTTTACCAAACCGATCATATAGCCCAAGCATTGCACCATGCGACTTTTAAAAAGTAAAATCGTAAAGTTGATTTTGACTTTTTCCTATATCTATAATTTTCGCAATCTTTGGCGAAAAGACTCACCATCTTCCTCGCAATTGGGAAACGATGTGTTAAACAAAACATCTGGCATCGATTTGGGAAGGGGCTTATCGGATGGAAAGAAAAGTTTAGAAAATAAGCTGGGTGAACAAGAATTTTTCATTTGAGGTATATCACAGCATTCTCTCCGCTATATTATTTAATGGCTGTTGATGATCATTCTGCATCAATTCATCATTTAATTAAAGCTGTCGACAGTAGTTTCAGTAATTCATAATAAAACAGTCTATCATAATCTCGCCTAATACAGAACAACGCTTTATGGTCTCCCCTTTTGCTGTCGATGTGGTTTGTTCACCAGGACTAATTCATAATTTTAATATAATATCGTTTTGGAATATAATATCGATAATTGGAATATAATATCGTTTCTCAAATTAAGTTAACACTACAAAATACCTTTTTTGCTTGGCAAAAGAGGAAGTTCTTACCATTCAATGTTGCATTTTCGAACAACTTGTTTGACGACTTCCTTCTTTCATTTTCTTTTTATTCCTTTTTGTGTCATATGAATAATTTCAAAATTCTTTGGATGTTTTAACTTAATGTTCATTCATTAATGCCTTAAGATCGGAATTGTTAAGCTTTTTCAGTTAAATCCGATTGCTTTTTATTTTTAATTCTGAAATTGTCACTACCGAACCCTTAGAACTGTATCTATATGTTACTTCCTAGAGTTTGTTCACCATAAAATTACATACATTATTCGATGTACTATAGCTGCAGTATTATATGGATTTATTTCAAATACCTTTGTATACGTATGTATATAAAGCGAATTATTATTATAACTTCTTTTTACCTTATGGTAAATACTGCGTGTGGATGGTGAGTTGGGTTTGGTTTATTTGCTCTTTTAATGAATTCGTTTAATATTTTTGTATCCTCTTCCATATTTTTTACTATTCCACTCACTGGCCTTACTAGTTAGTACTCACTTTTTACTACTTCATCATCCCGAGCACGCCTTTTTTTGTTTGTTTTTATTTCCCATTCTACCTTCACTATTCCATTTTTTACTATCCTTACCTTATGTCCCCACTAGCTTAATTATCATTCGTATATTATTGGTTCAATTGTATTTGCACTTTATTTCGGTATTTCTCACTTTATTCATCCTTCATTTCATCATTCATTTCGTAGGTCCCCAATATACGTCTCTGTCTATCCGGAAGTTTCCCGATTTCCGCTCGATATACTACTGTATTAACAAACACTATATTGTATTATTTTAGTTTTTTCTTCTTATTCACTTTTGTTTTTAACTTTTTTGTTTATAAGGTCTTTAACAAATAATATTATATTTTGTTGGCTATAGTTATTTTGATTTACTTCTGAATTCATTCTTGAATCACCATCTCAAGATGTTGTTCTGGCTAATCCCTAAATATTAATTATTAAATATTATTTTATTTTTCAGTTTCGGCATCTGAAAATGATATAACGTACGTTTTCTACAGCCGAGAGAAATTTAATGGAGTCCGTGTTCATGTTAATGATCCCAGCGTAAACCACATTAGCAGCGTATTTAAGAAAGCTAAGCCAACTATTGTTTTAATACATGGATTCCAAGATTCCTATGGAGCTGATTCAAATACGTATGTTAGGAAAGCCATTTTAGATAAAATCAATGCCAATATAATCAAGGCTGATTGGAGTCCTTTAGCAGGGCAAAATTACTTCGTTGCAAAAGACGCAGTCCCATTAGTGGGACGCTTTGTAGCTTCATTCCTTGAATCACTTTCTGCTAAGTTTCAATATTCACTATCAAACGTAACTTTAGTCGGTTTTTCGTTGGGTGCTCATATAGCTGGAAACATAGGAAGAAATGTCAGAAGTCCAATTGGTTTTATAATGGCCTTAGATCCTGCTGGACCTCTGATTAGTTCTGATGTTAGTGTAAAGAGAACAGACGGAGCATATGTTCAGGTATGTAAAGGAATTATCAATTATTATAATGTTATTTAAATTATTTTTGTGTTTGGTTTTTTCGATATTTTCATAACCATCAAGTTGATTGAGAAGCGTGCTAAAAAGTCTTAGATGTTTTCAACTATATATTTTGTTATAAATTGTCACATGGATAATGGGTACTAACGTGTATTGTCAGAAGACTGAGAAATATTTTATAATATAACTAGTGAAAGATATTATCATTTTGAATTTTTATCTGCTTTTTTATGTTCATTTTTAACAAACAGCTATAGCGATTCTAAGATTTTAATAAAAACACGGTATGTTTAACTAGTAGAAAAGGAATAATCTTTCAACAAAATAGTGGTATATGGCATGACCTAATATACAAAACTGAACTGAATTGAATTGAACGATCTTATAACAACCATCAGTCATAAAAACCATCTACTTTGTTCGCTTCTACTTCTTAGAAAAATATTTGGTTTAAAAAGTTGTTTAAATAGATGAAGTCGCTATGTTGTCCGTTGAAAAATGTATTTTGCATTTTAGTCAATTCATACAAATGGTGGTCTTTTGGGTACGAACAATGCAGTTGGTCATTCTGATTTCTATCCAAATGGAGGTTCCAGACAACCAGGATGTGGTATTGATTTACTTGGTGGCTGTGCCCATAATCGAGCATGGGAATTCTTCGCAGAGTCAGTAACCAATAATCGTTTTGTTTCCCAGAACTGTAACAGTTGGAACGACTACGAGAGAAATAGATGCAACGGGGATACGAAACTTATGGGAGGTTTACATCAAGTTGATAAAACGTATGTATATAAATTTATTATTGAAGGTTCCGCATAACGTTTTGTCTTTGATTATAGTGCCAGTGGAGTTTATTATTTGAGGACAAACAACCGCTCTCCATATGGCCAGGGATAATTTTTTAATTCGTGCATAAATGGTCTCATGTAAAGTAATTTTATGAATAATAAACTATGTATGAGCAGATTTAATTTCTTTTTTTTTGGAACTGTTTTATAATTGTTATTTCTGTATACTCGCTCTTGGAACAGAAACTTATTATACAGTTTTAGAGCCGAGAGTTATCCTTTAAACAACGCATATATAGGAGGGTAATAACGCATAAACAACGCATATACATATACATATATTTTTCTAATTTTATTGAGATTGGCGAAATTATATAAGCTAGCAATCAAAATTTATTTTTAAGAATTGCCTGTTCTAACACAAAACTAATACTAGGTGAGATTTATTTATCTAGGGGCATAAATAAGTAAATCTCACCTAAATTAACTTTTATAAAATCAACGCTTATGCTGTTATTTTATGACTCTCTTCTACTATGTCATATCTATGGCAAGTACCTCCGCCAGCCTAGGTCTAAGGCTTGATTAGTTCTCTTCCAGCGCTTCCATCATCTGTTTTTAAATTGTCGGTAATATTACATTGATGTTTCAATTCTCCTTCAAAGGGTAAAATTTTCTTACAAAAGTGGATTGAAGTCTTGGATCACTACGGGTTTATACCCAGTACGCAGTAGATGTTCTTATGAACTTTTAATTCTTGTGAACAATTAAAACAAATACTGATTATGATAAAAACTATTATCATAAATATCAATATATATATAGAAATGTTATAAGGGCAGCAAAACAAATTGTGACCTATATTTTCTCCTTTGAGAACAAAATTAGAAAATACAGATCACAGCGACGGCAGCTGTTCGCCGGGAGCACGGGGAAGCAGGTCCAGGACAGAATGAAACTGCGATAAAAAATGAGAGCCACCCGGTTCGTTAATTTATCTGATATTTAGAAAGGACCCTGGGACCGGGAAGGGGTCTAACTTAAATAAAACTGTTTAATAGATTTTACACATGTATTTCACAAAAAAAACTACACAAAGCATATTAAAAAAAATGGAAAAAACAAAACTACCAAATCAGGACACAGGAAGGTTTAGGGAAGGTGGTTCTCTAAACCTTACCGAGAATGAAATCAAAAATTAAATACACAGCTCTGAATTACACCAGCTGGTCTCTATGTCCTTATACTTACAAATTAGAGGTTATTACCTCTATTCTGATAATAGTAAAAAGAAATATATATATATATATATATATATATATATATATATATATATATATATATATATATATATATATATATATAGATATATATATATATATATATATATATATATATATATATATATATATATATATATATATATATATATATATATATATATATATATATATATATATATATAGGTTAACCAAACATGGTCAGACTGCAATTAGTTAATAAAAAAATAAATGGTAACTGTGATCTTTATCAGTACATGCAAAATATAATAAAAATGTGTTTATCTGGCCTTACTTCCTTATGTTCTTCTTCTTGCCTATGCCCGTACTGGGTGTTCAAAGACCCTGCGTACGACTACAGGCACTCAGGTATCCCTATGCGGGGGTTCAGAAATAATCTCGATCTGACTAACCGGTTACTGTGCCATATGGATCCAAAAAGAGTAAGGTGTCCACAATGGTTGGGCTCTGAAACAGGTGGTCTTTCAATGGCCTGGTCTCTGTTGATCGGATTCTCTACTGCCGGGTTGTTAAAACCCTCTACAAGAATATCAGAAAAATCAACCCAACCATGGCCAGCAAACCTACGTACCTCTATCGGAAGGGTAAGGCGCGAAAACGTCCGCTCACCTGGAGATTTGGAGTTAGACTGTCTTGGCCTTGTCCTAACAATACAGGAGCTCTTTCAATTAAAATTTCGCCCGAAACAAACCTTCCAGTAGCGATCAAGAATTTTTGAACGCTACAAAATGTTTACTGCGGGATTGTATTTTTTTAGTTAGAGAATCATAAATAATACCATAAACAATTGTAAAAAAATAAAAACAGTATAGGCAGTATCAAGAATGATGAAGGAATCATAATTGAAGATAAATTAGCAATCGCTAATTAGCAATCACTAATTTAATGAGTATTTTATTGAGATACCGCGAACATTTTATACAATTACTTCGAGTGACACCACAGTACATCATAATCATGAACAACAAAATTAATAAGCAGCGATTCGGCATGATATCGATCAAATCATCAATTTGGGCTTGTGGAATTTTCTCCCATTCTTTACGAGCAGCATCTTTCGCAAGCATGTTCAATGACATTCGTGTCAGGAGAATTTGCTAGCCACTCTAACTTGGTTATGCCGTCCTCTTTAAGAACATTTTGTACTGCTGTTGTTCGATGAGGAGATGCGTTGTCATCCATGAACACAAATCCGTCGCCTATTGCGCCTCGGAACAGATGCAGAACAGTATTTAAAACTTCCTCGATGTACACAGCACCAGTGACTCTTCATTCCAGGACCAGTAGAGATGTCCGTGTTCCCTTCATAATACCCCCCCAAAACATTACGCTCCCACCTTCAAATGGGATACGAGGTTGAGCTGTTTCTAATCGGGCTTGTCGATCTGGATCGGTCCAGATAATGTTCCAAATTCCATTAGAACCAAACTAATGTTCTTTGGGAATCAGAAACCAAGCCAAATCTCGTCTCATCGGAGAACACCGCGTTATTCCAGTTAGGACTATGATCCACCATTTCTCAAGCCCATTGCAATCTTTTTTTTTGTTGAAGGGTTCGTTTGGAAACACGTAAATGTCTTCTGGGATGCAAATTTACCGCTTTCAATCTGCGTGTTATCGGTTGTCGTGAAACATTTACCCCTTCAAGCCTAACAAGCTCTCTTGATATGCCACTTGTAGATTCCAGACGATTTCTTCGAGGTATCATTGATATCTGCCTGCATTGACTTCTGGGCCGGTCCTTTACGTTATTTGTTTCTTCGAATTTTTTATGAAGTTTTGATAGAGCACTTTGGGAAATATTTACAATTTCCGCGATATCACTTTGATTAAAGCCCTGTTGTAACAAAGAAATTACTCTTGATCTGTTAACATAATATATCATGTTTCTAAGCATTTTTAAACGGTTTGATTGAAAATTGAAAAAGAACTGAAATAATGTGTAAATGCCAATATCAACGGAATGGGCAAAAATCGAAAAACCTGTGTGATCAGCAAAATCATGCTTTTGATATTTTCATTTAAAAACGGTCTAAAATAAATATCCATCACAAATTTTAGACTATCATAAGGCGTAGATATTCTATTTGTAAATATTCCAAACTTTTGGACAAATATGTGTTTATATATATTTATATAAAGTGTATTGGCATTTTTGTGGACCTTAGTAAAGCATTATGGCATAAATACTATGGCATAAGAGATAAAATTCATCGACGTATACAGTCATAGGTCACCGATCGTACCAAGATCGTTGAAATAGATAATATACAATCTAATAGATCGAGAATTGCTTGCGGATTACCTCAGGGGTCTGTTCTGGGCCCTCTTTTATTTCTACTTTTTATTAATGATATGCCGACTATCTGTGATAATAAAAACATAATTATGTTTACTGATGACTGTAGCTACCTAGTGCCAGCTGCTGATGCAGGGACTTACTAAGAGTACTCAGACCATGCTACACAAATTTTATAACTGGTACAACGCGAACAGGCTATTCCTAATTGTGGAAGATCAATTCAAGCTTAAAAAATTTCTAACTATATTTGCTGTACCCAGTACAGCAGCCGTCTGCATGACTGCCATATGTCTATCATGTAATTCAAGCTTGCCTTTGGCGATTTTTCAGTCATTTGCTAGCAGCGCATTTGTAGATATTATATATTATAGATATTACTACTGGTATAATGCCGACATCTCTGCAGCTAACGGTTGATATTTTCGTCTTTTCTCGGCGATGGTCTTGATTAAATTCTGGTCCAACGGTACCGCCACATCGATAATAAGTGCTTTGAGTGCCTTTGTGTCGATTATAGCAATATCGGGTCTATTAGCCTCCACCGCCCGATCAGTAATCATTGCCGTATCCCACAAAATCTTTGCAGTTTTACTTCTATACACCTATTATGGTTTCTACTTATAATAAGGTATCTCCACGTCCAACAGATCATATTTTTTTCAATAATACTTGATGTATCACCTTAGCGATGTTGTTATGCCTCTGAATATAGTAATTATAGTGATATGTAGGTTTAGCGTACGGTAATATGTAAGTTTAATTGTTATACATTCTTTATATGCATAGTAATATGGCAATGTACATGCTCTTGTTTTGACTTGATCCATGCATATTTGTATTGTCTTGAGGATTCAATAAATTATTATTATTATTTTAGATTTTCTTGCCTTCTTGGGTGTTCAAACCTAGCTGGTTTCTGCTTCGGTTGCGTCTTAAACAATGGTGATATGCGAACCTGCTTTCATCAAAACGCTGCTTCATGAAGCCTCACTCTACTATATATTTTATAAATTTATAATAATAATAATTATTATTATAGTCTGTTTGAGCCAGCCCAGGACATTTACCGCTTATATCCTTTATTCGGAAGAGGTCCAGGACTTTACTTAGCCAGTTATGTGGGACAGAGTCAAATGCTTTGCTATAATCCAAGAAGTACACATTGAGATTTCGTTGTTTTACTTGAGCTTGCTTCATTATGTTGAAAGCTATTCGTAAACTAGTGTGAGAAAAACAAGAAGTATAAATCAATGGACTTATTGTACATTTTGCAGAAAATAAACAGATAAATTAATTTAAGATTATATCTTGAAACTATGGTAAATCCATTGAATTGATAGGCATTCAGTATGTTGGGTATTTAGCTAATTTATTTTAACTTTTTAAATATAACTTCACTTAAATATATCTATCACCATTATATTGTTAAACTCCTAGGAATAGAACGTAAATATAAAGTAATAATCAAATGAATACACCATTTTGCATCTTCAAATTATTTATTTTTATATACATAGTACATATATTTGTTGATCTGCGAAAATATTTAACCCTGGGCATATGGTGAATTATTATTGGTGCTAAGATAATAATCGCCAATAGGTCTAAAAGTAAGGAATCAAGGTTAGATATAGAAGATTCAAATAATTTTCTTGAAACTTACGATCGTAGAATTGGGTAGCTTCCCATATTACTGGCTGTATTTGAATTGCAATTTCTATTACTATAATCGGAATAAGTGGGACATAATCTAGATACGAATCTGTTGTTTGTCAAACTTTCGGCATAGTAGATGTAGGCTCTGCTGTGGGCACAACTGCCGGTTAAATCGATACCACATCCAGGTTGTGAACTTCCTCCATTAGGATAATAATCAGCATGTCCCATTTTGAGTCCCCATCCCAGCATACGATCGTTTGTGTGAATTACTTCGATATATTTAGCATCAGTGGGGTCCAAACGGTTAGCAGTATTCTTTTGAGTAAAGAGTGGACCAGCAGGATCAAGGCCAATGATGGTTTCAATTAGTCCCCCAGTTCTGGCACCAATATTTCCTTAAATTCATAAAACTGTCATATATAAAAGTCCGAAATATTTTTCAAAAAGAAGCCCGCCATAAAACAAGGTAATTTATGAGATTGTTATTGTTTATTATTTAAAATGTGGTAAATGTAAGTCGTATCATTAGTATTTATATATGAAATGACGTTTAAACTTGAATTCTAGCATTAATCATCTTCTGATTATGCTTGAAATGTTGTTCGTTTGAGTTGAATAAAATAAATATCAGTTGGTGTGGGTAAAAAATTCAGTATAAAGTTTAAATGTAATACTAAACCTTCCAAAAACAGAATTATCAAGTTTGAATTAAATCTAATGCCATACTGCCGTCTAAAATATGTGGAAAATAAAACAGTGTAAGACAATTAAAAAAAAATACAATATAACATTCTGATGTTATAATAGGACATGTGTATAAATTAAATCGAAATGTTTAAGATTTGGAAGGAAGTATGAGGTGTAAAAAACGAGTCATACAACGATAAAAATGGCTGCAACTTTGGTAGGATGACGGGTAGATCGCACGGTTCTAGAAAGGTTTTGTTCACTCATTCAAACCATCAACTAGCAAATTTTAGATTATTCTGAACTTCGAGTCGGAGTTTCATACGACATGGATAGTGTTGAAATGTATGCTATCATGATGCCTTCTACTTGAATGTAAACCAAACCGCCAACTGATATTTATAATATGATGAAGTATGGTTTGAAGGACTGGATAAACTGAATAAATATATCCTTTCAATCAATGATGATATTAAAGTTAATTTGGATGCCCAGTTTGAAAAATAGATGTTTGAATCAATTCTGCAGAATTCTGCTCTTTATCTTCATTCCAAGAACTTATTTCCCGATCATCAAAATATATATATATATATATATATATATATATATATATATATATATATATATATATATATATATATATATATATATATATATATATAGGTAAAATGTGTAGTGCAATGGTCGACATTAATGCATGCACAAATAATTATAATTGAAATATATGGGAAATAAAAATGAAGCATCAAAGTAATATGAATTTACAAAGACATAATAAAGTTAACAGAAAAACATAAAATACATTCCTTCGATCATATACTGATCGAAGGAAAAAGTTATACCTGAGGAATTTCTCGTACTAGTGTACTATATATGGAGTAAGTCGAAAAAACAATTAGATCAACATTATTCTGACGAAGCAACAGTTTTAACGGAATGCGTCAAGCTGAATTAAATATTAATATAATTGAGTGAAAATTAAGCAAGAAAAGTATTTTATTAAACATTTTAAATTTAGGTTAAACAGAAGGTGTATTGAAAGAGGTTTTTAGGCTCGCTTTTGCTTTAGGTTCGCTATGTTTTTGAACATTTAAACGTTTTAACATTTAATTTTGTTTAATTACTAACCTGAGACATGAGCACCCAACGAATGACCTACAACAGTAACTTTAGACAACCGATGGTGCAATTCATCATCCAATCTCAACAAAAAATCTCCAATGTAGTTTCCGACTTTCAGAACTGACCCTTGGGCTGTAATATATAGTTTGTTAGCTATTACACTCCAATCAACCACAATAACGTTAATATCGTTGGCTTTTAATGCAGCAATTTTTATTTTATCATTTACTGGTGATTCAACACTATTTTTCCATCCATGAATAACAACCAATGTTTGTTTGTTTATGTTGAAACCTGTCAAGGCAACGACGTTACGCAGCTGGCTTTCTTTTATTTTAACACCTGAAAATGTAACCGGAATAATGAAAATTCTATTTGTGAAAAAATGCACTATTATGTTAAGTTACCATTCATTCTGTTTCTATTGAAAAAATAAAATGAGACATCATCTTCAGTTGCAAAAACTTCAGCTTCAGCAGTGGTGTTGTATAAATCTTCAATTTGGAAAACTCCATCTTCTGTTTCATATATCAAATACCTTTGATTATTTAGCAGTTCTTCCGTTAAATCATTTCTTTGTAATTTTACTAAAACCGTATAAGCGATTAACAAAAATAATAAATTTTACTTAATTTTTCCCTACCAGGACTAGCTGCTGAAAATACAGCAATAGCTGCAAGGAATATCACGACTTTCATATTATCAATTTCGCTGCAGGGCAGATAAAACCGAATTGGTGAAAAATGACAAGATTCTACCAATTTATACGAAAAAGTTCATTGTTTCGTTTGATTTATTATGATAAGCTTAATACCAGGATTTACTTTAAAATAGTTCATAACCCCCATTTTGTTTAGCGTACATATCGCTTGTAAAAAATATACATCTTACTTAGATAGGCTTTATTAAATCTGTTGTTGTCGGCATTGTTCCACATTTGTCATGCGTTATGCTGTTTATCCATAAAAATGTCACTAAAAGTATTACAGAAAAATGATTAATAGGATTTTTTTATGTTTCCGTTATAAACTATGCCGATAAATTATATTTATATTTAATTTTTCACCTTAAAAATAAAGTAAATATTAAGTTAGATTTGAATCAAATGTCTTTCATATTTATTAATTGCGTTTAATATTATTTTTTAGCTCTTACATTATTTATTCGAAGCATATTGTTAATAAATTGTAAATTTCTACTTTTATGGTTTGAGGAAAACATGGAAAATGTTTTTGTTGTATTTCTTATATGCCATTGAGGAAAGCAACAGTTTAAATCAACGAAATCTAAGAGCAAAATATGCGAAGTGGGAAATGAAAGGGCGGTCTTGAATTGTGCGGCACAAATCATCTACTCTCGAATCGATCTGTTAGAGTTGATTCTCATACCGAGTGTGAAGCCCATGAACTCAGTTCTGAAATGAATAGTGTACGAAATCTGTATTGTTTTTGGACTATATATCTGGCTAAATCCGGATTTGGTTAAGAGAACGGGTTTTATTCTGAGGCACACCAATGCTAGATGGCATACTAAATCCCCTACAACTCTTAGAACTTGCTGGAATTGGAACTTCAACCTCGTTCAATATACAGTTCAAACCTACAACCATACATGAAATGGAGCGGTGTTAGCTTCTGGTTTTTAACAATGAGCCGTCTTGGAGTCGAACAATTTGTAGAAATCATAGCAACATTTTACATATTCTATTGTCAGATATTTTTCGGTAAAAGACATTTTGAACTAAACGAAAGAAGTTTGGTGATATAAGAATAATATACGATAAGAGTGATAAGAATATATATATATATATATATATATATATATATATATATATATATATATATATATATATATATATATATATATATATATATAATAATAATAATAATATGAAAGTGATAAGAATATATAATTGGAATTATTTCGATAAATACAATAATTACTATTTTTCAGACGTTCGGGGAAAAATAAAAACATATATTGGAATGTCTTGGATTTCCGCTCACACCAATGCTGTGTACACATAGCTTTTTACTTTTTTCATCTTTTGTTATTTACCTCAGATTTCTTCTGCTTCCAAGATTTTTTTCCTGTACCATCTTCACCTTCATTTATCAACATTTCGGACATCGAATCATTTTTTTTGTCATTTGCCGTCCTTGCCTTCCTCAGACTGGCTGAACGGCCATTGCACATTGAATAGGAGTCCAACTGAGATACTGACTGGTCATGGTCAGTTTCAAGTTCATTTAAAAAGAATTGGAAAGATCGAGGACGCACGATGCATCATTTGCAACAATGAATCAATAGACGACCCTGCACATAGGATACTGTACTGTAGTGCCTATGAGATACAGCGACAAGCATTAACCGAAGTCATAGGACCGGATTGGCCGATCCCGCTGAGCCGACTATTGCAGAGACTGATGGAAGAAGATCGAATTGCTTTGCTGGGGAGCTTCGCAGCGACAGAACCGGGTGCAACCTAGCTGTTTTAGAATGGGCAGTTTAGTTCGATTATAGAGGTATATTTTTGAGTTCAGGTCATAGGATAGTTAGCATTTAAGCATTTAATCATTTTTATATTCTATGTTTGTAATTACCTAGATTGCATTGCGTGAAGTTCAAATTTTCTGGCATAAATTTTTTAGTTGCATTTGTATAATGGGGCATTTTTTGGGAAAGTTATAGGTACGTCCCGGGCTTCGGCCCTTCTTTGGGTAGCCATCTCCCTTTTGTTTTTCGGGGTAATTAAGGGGTTGTTGCGCAATCTAAGTAACTAGTTGTAGTTAATAAAGTTTTTATTATAAGGCAAGAAAGGAAAGCAAGAAGCATTTTATTATTTCGTTCAAGGTCTGCAACTCCAATTTGTACGGGCTCTATATTATTCGAAAGTTAATTAAAAATTAAAGTCATTCAAGACCAAGAGGGGCACCGTCTGATTCCTTCAGATTCAGGCGGTGGAGAGGGATATGGTGGGACCCCCCGCTTCTTTCTTTCTTTACCTTCCTCAGCTTGCTTATTATTTACGTCCTTAGTTTTCTAAATTTCATTTTGTTGTCTTTCACCCTTTTGTAAAACCGAACCATCATCCTAAGAGCACTCTTAATCAATTTGTGTAAATTTCGGCACAAATCTCTATGTCTGTCTATATATGTCTATCATCTATTTACACAAATTAAAGGATTTAATTAACGAGAGTATTTCTTAATAAAATGTTTCAAAAATTACACAATCTATACTATCTTTCAATTGGACATCTTAAGACAAAATATTATTTGTATGCATATTATATAGTGTTTTCGTGTAATTAAAAAAAATATTACTATTCGTAACATGATATAGATGTTTGCTAGAGGTTTCTGGAGTAGTCCTAGTTTCGTTTTCGGTCTTGTTTTTCTTTTTTTCTTTTTTTTGATGGCATACTTTCCAATTTTATGGTATCAGTTTAGTTTGACGAACTAGGAAATAACAGCAAAATTATAACAAACCCAAGGACGATGATGTTGAATATAGTTGATTTATTGTTTTCTTTGTTGACTTCTGTTATTGTATTCCATTTATTTGCCATTTCATTAAATTTATAGATATCTCCAAAGTCCAGTCATGTTAAGTTGTGCGGTATACTTTGGGGTTTTGATTTTAGACCTTATTCTAATTTTTGTTGATTTGCACAAAACGTTACTATTGCTTTATTGGAATTATGTATTAAATTTTTTCGATAGTAAAATTTGTAGATATATTTCTTCAATCATTCCTTTCTGATTTTGTTGTAATTTATTTATTGATCTTGATCTGCTTGCTCGTATCTGTTACCATTGGATGCTGAATCCAATGAAACAAAAAGCCATTTGTTTGTTTTTCCGAAATCTAGGTAGGATAAAATACGTTCTTGTGTGTATTGAAGCAGTAATAAACACATTTTTATTGGTTTTGTGATTTTGGAAAAATCTTTTATGAGTCTTTTATAATATTCTTATAATAAAATTATAATGGCTTGATTGTTAGTTGGGTATTAGTAACGGGCAGTTTTGTATAGCAGATATTTTATTTTAATCCTTGGCGGTATTATGACGTATCCCAGGAATTCAACTTCTTTACCAAGCAATTTTCTCGCTTTTGTCTAATTGGATTTTTAGAACTGAAATACTGGTCTTAAATTCGGTATGTATTCTTGTAGGCCTGAGTTAAAGATGATGTCGTCCGTATATACCATACTATTTTTATTTTAATTTTTTTCAGTTTTTCGTCCATCACTTTTTGAAAAGTCTGGAGCATTATTTAGTTGATAGGACATTCTGACGTATTAATAATGTCCATTATTGACACTAATTCACTAAGTCTAGGAGAATTTCTACTTAATTGAATTCGTTTGTTAAACTAAGGGTTGCTGAATATTGACCTCTACGATCGTCAATTGTTTTTTCATTTAATTTTCGGCTGTTTTTACTACTCTCAATTTTTGTTTTCTTGAGTATCCAATTTTTGGTTTCACCTGATAACCTGATTACTGATGACCTGATTAAATCTCTTTCTCTAGCCTATCGTTGATTTTTTGTATTGTGCTTTAATTTGACGTTTCACCTTTAAGTTAAGCAAATGTTTAACATGTTAACCGGCGTTAGATAATACTTGAATAATTCTTGAGAATTCTTTGCATTGTTACAATCACAGATTTTTCTTTGGGATTTAAAAGCGTTGTTCTAATTGAGTTCTCGTTTTTCACCTTTTTTTTTGTATAATTTTCCATTTTGTTTCATATAAAGATTTTTTGTAAGAAAAAATACTTAAAGGTTGGCTTTCAATGATTGTACCGGTATGTGCCCATTTAACGTTTACCAATATAGTTTGGTTTGTTAAGTTCTGGATTTCAATGGGGGCAACTCCGTTCTTTGCATATGATAGTATTTGGGGTATAAAAAATCTTCTTGATGTGTCTTGGTTTAGTGAACATTTTGCCGTAATGAACGCTAACGAATAATGATGTACATTTTTATTTTGTCTTTCGTGGCGGTTTAATCAAAGAAACAAGTATGTTTCTTCCGGTTGACGATATTTAAAAAGGATTTTATCGAATTAGCCAATCGTTTTTTGTTGCTATATTCAATCTTCAGTGTCCAATGTTTTGTCTGCAGAAAATTGCAACGAAAAATTATTTTGAAAATTATTTAGTATAGATCTGACAATTTGATTGATAACTTCATTGATTTGATTGATTGAGCTTTGGAAAGAAACTTGTTGGTGACTTTTGATTGATATGCATAGTCGTTTTTGATTTTTGTCATTACCATTCATACTTTCGCATAATTTCGAAATTTTCAAATTTGTTATCGAATGCTATTGTATCTGCCAACGATTTGGAATTTCTCAAATATGTCTTATTACTTAAAATTGTGTAACATCCTGCGATAAAGGTGCTTAAGGATTTTTTGTGGTTATGATTTATTTGACAAATCATTTATCTAAACATTACTTATTCTCTGAATCACATTACTTTTGAGAAGTTAGTTTCGGTTACGAAAAATTAAGTAGAATGGTCTAGCACTAGTTAGTTCTTGGATTAGACAATCTAAATCTCATCTAACTGAAAAGATTTGGATAAAGACTGCTATTATTTGTCTGAATGGTGTACTTCTATTTATTTCCTGCCGTTAATTCTGCTTTGTCTATCTTAACTTAACTTGTATACATTCAAACATGTGTTGTTCAAAGTCTTCAGCATTTACCTCCCGATATTTTAGTATTAAAGTTTCACATGTTTAGATAAATTTATTTAATTTGTTGCCTAAACATTATAGGGTTTAATTTCTTCAAGTTTGGACTTAAAAATGTCCCAATTAATTCTACTTACTTTATTAATTTTAAATTAATTTAACACTTTGCATCTTTAGGATATACAGTAATTGAAAAATTATTTAATTGATCGACAATGAAATCTAGCGTATCCATGTACAGTTTGTCTCTTTTCCTAACTATCCCCGATTGAAATTCTTATGCAGATGGTTTTAGAGGAGGTGAAAGAGAAATGCACGTTTTTCTGTATTTCCTGTTATTTCCTTGATTTTTTCTCTTCACCTATTATAGTGGTGTAATTTGACTCGTTGAGGTTTCCTGTCTAGGCTGTGAGGTTTGGGCCTCTTCGACACACTTTTGCACTTATTTTTTCGGTGAAAGAGATGTCCGGAGGTTGGGAGAGTACTATTTCTCAATTTTTTTCTACTATCGAAACCAATGTTTTTACTGTTAACTTGTTTATTTATTACGAGCAAACTTTTCATAGGAGTAAGATTTGCTAGCTCGTGTTCCTTGTGTATGAGATGAAGCAAGCCAACAAATGTGCGAAAAAAATGTTCTCGAAAATTTCCCATAAGTGCATCTTTTAAAGTGCATTTTTTTCATCGGTGGTTCAAATGTTATATCAGGTGGATACAGCCTTTGTACCATGGTTTTTAGTCTCCTTTGTAGTCTTGAATGAATTTCGAACATATCTTGCATAGAGGAAAAAATGTCATGTTATTTCAAAATTGCCACGATGTATGTAAGTTGGGACAGTTGAAGCACGTAGGTTGGGACCCTACGTGTTCTCATATTTTCTCGAATCTTCTAGAATATTCCACCGAACTATATCGAAGTTTTTAGAATTATCTCGAATGGTCCATTGAATTATATCGAATTTTGTAGAATTTTCTAGAATATTCTATAAAATCCTATCAGAACGATTACATAGAACATTCTCGAATATTTGATAGGATCAATGATATCCGAAATTTTTCGAGAACATTCCAAATTCGTAAACAAATCGAAGCTTCGAGATGTTCTATCCACCACTGGCCACTTCTTCACGTCCAGCTGGGGGTATATAAGAAACCTCACTTCTGGTTTGACGCCAGTTCAATTTTTGTCAGTGAAGAAGTGACAAAAAAACAATAATCAAATAAAAGAAAAGAATAAAACAATAAAGTGTAAGAAAACGTAAAAAAGTGGTAGAACAAAAATAAAAGTGAAAAGTAGTTATTCAAAAGAGCAAATAAGCAATTTCTTGAATTTTCAACAAACAGAGCGTAAAAATGAAAAGCCGTAAAGCAAGAACAATTTATCATGTTGTTTCTGATTTTGACTCATTGCATCGAGCGCTGAAAGATACCAAAAGCGAAAAGAAGGGTATCAGACTCATTGCTCGTGCCTACAAATTGAGCAAATCTAATTTGTCGCGCTATATCGCAAAATTGGATATAGCAAAATCAATCGCAAAATTGGAAGTTCCAGATATTTCAAATATGTCTTAACAAGAGTTGATGCTTATTGTTCGTAAGCCAATGAAAAGCACCATTCTCACTTCACCAGAAAATGATGCTGTGCTCGAAGAAAAGCGAAAGAAGAAACAAGACAGTGCAAAGAAGTGACGACAATCAACACAAGACACGCCAGCCAAAAAGCGAAGCCAAACAAGTGCGAAGACTGCCAAATCAGTGCCAAAGTCATCGTCGTCGTCGTTGGATGTTGATTATTGTATGATTTGAGAGAAATTTCCCAGTCAAATTAATTCGCTACAGTTCCGTTGAATATGTCAGTGACCATTTCATATGAAGTGTGTAAAGACTAGTCAACTATTGTTTACTATTGTGAAATTAAACGTTTGATTACTTTATTTTGTTTTAAAGGAATAATAAATTTAATTTTACGTAGTGGTATGTACTTTTATTTCATCAGAAAACGAATATTTAAAACATATATTATCGTTCAGCTAATTATGAAATTTATAGAACAAAAACGTATCAATTCTCGGAATCCGTCACATTAAGCAATATAAATAAACCTGTCAAAAATGTTTATTGAAATAACCACTAATTAAGTTCAAATGGGGTCTTAGATTATTCTAATATGTATATCTAAAGTACTTGAAAGCTAAATACTTAAGATTCTTTCAAATTATTTGTATTCAGTATATCTGATCTAACCTCACGAAATGGAGATTACACGTGTTGAATTATATTTGCACAATAATAAAAAATATGCAGAATATTTATTGCACAATTTAGTCTATAAACGCAAATAAGAACGAAATGATAATAAATAAGAAAATAAAAGAAAGTAGCCATAAATTTTAGATGACAACATAATTACTATTTAATTACTGGCTTAATTCAACGTTTTTCTGTACAAGTTAAGTTTCTCTTTGCGGATCTTTCTCCATTATTTCCTATCTTTCGTTATTTCTTTCACTTTTTCTCGTATACCTGTTTCTCTATTTTTTCTCTTATGTTATCGTTGCACATTTTTCTTAATCGTCTATTTTTATTTTTCCTCTTTGCTTGGTATATTCTTTTAGGAAGTCTCCCATTCTGCTTTCGACATATAATGTCCTTACTATCTTAGGTTTTTTAACTTTTATATGTCCTATATTTAATTCTCTAATTTCTCTCTCCCTTGTTTTATTATACCCAATCTTGTTTTTTCCTATATGCTGGAGCTACAGCGACAGTTCACCTTGATGATCTTGAAGTTGGAATTAATGTAGAGCGAGGTGTACGGTATGGTGACGCAATATCGCCTATTCTTTTCTCAGTCTGCCTTGAAGAAGTATCCCGTAATCTGGATTGGGAACAGGATGGTGTAAAGATCAATGGTGCAAACTTAAACCAGCTTAGATTTACAGATGATATCCTTCTTCTTTCACAAGACCCAGAGGAGCTTCAAAGATGCATACAAGAAAAAGAGTGAGGTTATGTTCAATAAATTCGCTAAGAACAGAAGAATTTCAGTTTTAGGAAGGAATTTGGAGATTGTGGACCACTTTATATATCTTGGAAAGAGGATTTCAATGGAGGAGAAGTTAATTTGGATGTCCAGTTTGAAAAACTTATTAGTTGCAGTTTGGAATTACACCAAGGAAAAACAGCCAACACACAGTTACACCAGACAACAGTTGAAAATGCCAAATTGAGATTTTGGCGAAACGTGACTCTTCACAGAATGAACGGATCGATACCTGGAATGATTTAGAAACTATGTATGAGGAAATTGAGGAATTTTATGATGATGTGGCGCAGCTTTTATACAAGGAGAATTGTAGGTACAAATTACTACTGGGTGATTTTAATGCCAGAATTGGCACAACAACTGGCCCATATGGAACTGGTGAGCGAGACAATAGCGGTGATAGATTGGTTGATTTTGCTGAAGGACATGAACTATATATATTATGAATTCGTTCTATAAAAAATATCAGCAGAAAATGGACATGGAAAAGTCCATCTGGGCTCACAAGTGAAATTGACTACATCATGACCAACGATAAAACAATATTTACCAATTGTACTGTCCTTAACAATTTTAATGTTTGAAGTGACCACCGAATGGTACGAGCAAGAGTTCGGATTGACTGCCGAAGAGAGCGCGAAAGAGTGGTAAGATCAAAGAAGGGCAAAGTGGATTCTGGGAAACTGCTGAAGAGAGGAAGCGATTTTGAGATTGCTTTGTCAAACCGGTTTCATCCGCCACCCAGCCCATCTGCCACCCAGCTTGGGAGACACACCACGTGGTGAATAAAGGAATGGCGTGCTTTGCCATTCCGACGTGGATCACGGGTAAACTTTCTTTGCTTTTTAATACCTTTCTCCACGACCCCACTTCACTGTTTTATCGAACAAACTTAGTACTTACCCAAGGTTAGGCGGGCCACGAAAGGTCTCGCAGTCTGGTTGTTGCGGCCGTTTACCGCGGGATGGCAGGGTTGCATGAGATTGCTACCACTATTCGACATGGCCGATTTATATGGTCATGGCTTTAGTCGTTCCTTCATCCGCTCTCCAGGCGTTCAGCTTGAGCCCAACTTCTGACGGATTAAGGCCAGAAACCGATCTTGGAAGATGCTTGCTGGCACTTTGGGTTTATATATGTAATGGAGTTGTGCAAATATCTGAACATGTTTAACGCAATATGTTATAACACAATTTTCCATTTTTAAATTGGAGTGTATCAATATTTTATTATTTTACTTGTTTACTTTAAAATCATTATTTATTAATTTATTTATATTCCTCTATCGGCGGTGAAGACTTGGGGCATGCGAATTCTTTCAATAATATCCTCCATTCTCCATTATATAAGTCTCTTTGTTTCTGATTTATAAATCTGGGGTATGGTAGAACCTTTTCGTGCAATCTTGTCCTTGATTTTCCCTTGCTATTTATGCGGATGGGTACTATATATAATGGTCCCTAATTATCTGGGTTTGAATGAGGGTACTTATTTCTGGTTTATTTTATATTTACTTTATCAGAGCGTTTAATATTCTTTCCCAGCCTTCCTCTATTTTGTTTTGTTCCATGCATTGCTGTCAATATATTCTTTTCCCACTTATCCATTATTTATGCATCTATTCTTTTAAGTATATGTATATGTTTCTCGGACGTATGTTGTACTGGGTCATATAGACAGTATAACTATGTTGTATATTCTCACTTTTGTTTTCTAAACACATATTTTCATTTTATCAGTACCCTTGGACTCTCATATATTTTGCTTCGTTCTGCTATTATGTCTTCTATCTATGTCTTATTTACCTTAAAAACTTTAAAAATTTAATTGCTTGAAAACATTTTCTCCTCTTATAGTTTAAGTTTTAAACTATTTTCAATTTCCTGTTGTGCCTTTTTTATCAGTATCTATTTTGTTTGCTCTCTTTTATCTGTAATACAAGTTCTCTTGCTTCTTATATTTTTTTGTGGCTGTAGTTCATTGATATTTTTTAATGTTCTTTGTTGCATATTGTCCATTATGTCTTTATACCATGTCTTGAATGAACCGCCCTCCTGAGTTCTTTATTAACCTTAAATTTCTCTGATTTGTATCATTGGCTTAACATTGCCTTTACTGTTTTCTCAGGAATAGAAACAATTTTATTGTAATAAGTAAAATTTAACTTCCATTCTGTATATTTATAGCATATTTAGTTCAAAACGCCATATCGTACAACATCGAACTCGAACTATTAATGAAAATATTTATTTATTACAAATATTATTTTTTGTTCATATTTGTTTATTTATATCGATTTAAATAAACAAACAATGTTTCATCAATGTTATCCAAAGTTAGTGAGGTGATCTTTTACGTCACAAACTAAGAAACATGCAATGAAATAATTTGTCAAAATTTTAATCCTCAATAATTTATAACAACAAATTACTGTGTATATGAAACGACGATTTATATCGATTGTATAGAAAAAAACCGATACATTAAGGAAACACATGGAGAATTGTACATGTAAATGTTATCTATCATCCATTGGTACCTTCACTATGTTTGTAAAACTTCAAATATCTAGGTGTTCTAGCAGAAATAACAGAAAATGGAAACATACAAGACGAGGCATGAAACCGAGTAATATAAGTTGCACGAATAGCAAGCTATTTCAGGGATATCTTATGTTGAAACAAACACATGGAACAAGAAGCGTAACTCAGAATCTGTAAAACATCAGTAAAACCAATAATAATATCGCTAGGATATCGTTAATGATTAGAACGGTGGAAATAAGAATTAAAAAAAAAAAAAACAGAAATTACATTAAGCGATAAAGTAAGGAACAAAGATCTACGACAACAGAGCAACGTAGACAATATGTCGAAATTGATAAGGCCAAGAAGAACATATTACTAGAGACATGGTGAAAGAATGGACAACACAAGACTGGAGGATGCGGATGAACTCAAAGAGATTTTAATTTCTCGAACCGCGTTTTCCAAAAATTAAAAACAAGTGATTTGGTATATTGTGATAAATCTCTTTAAGTGTACAGTTTCAAAGAATCCAGTATAAGAATTATCTTACAAAAATATCGTAGTAAGTACGCTGAATATTGCCATCTGAATAGGCCTGACGAAAAAATATATACATGCATGTTTTAAATCTACATATGCTGAAGCTGTATATGTATATCTATATATGTAAGAAAAAAAAAGAAGAAGAAATGTGACTATAATGACGTTATATCCTTCCATATTTAAATATATAGGTAAATTGATATGCATTATATATGCATCAAAGCGAACTTGCACTAGAAAATATTATGAATCATCTTATTTGCATGCATATTAATGGAAATTCAAAGAATAACTTAGGCCATTAATATTAATACAAATATATCTAATTTGCTTTATTACGGTAATACATATATATATATATATATATATATATATATATATATATATATATATATATATATATATATATATATATATATATATATATATATATATATATATATATATATATATATATATATATATATATATATATATATATATATATTTCAAGTTAAACGATTCCAGTTTAGAAAGACCCAGCACGTCCAAATATACCTGAACTGATCCTTTAAGTGAAGGAGGTTTACACAAACCTTCTGAAGATTTTTTTTCACAAATGAAACAGCTTGAACAATTTTTGAAGTCTGTTAATGGAGAATCCTTGACCAAAAATTATTTGAATAATTTGATGCTTAGAAGTAGCCACATTGAATGCCCAGAAAAAGCATAAAAACTGTTTTTTCGATCGCGAATGTAAGTGTAAAATTAGGTAATAGAAAGATGACTAAAACTATGGCATAATTACACTTATAGCTAATTCACAATAAACATAAGCTTAAGAAATATGTATAATTTTAAATTTAGGAAACAAAATGTTGTCATTTTTAATATCAATATAAAATATGGCCAGATGTGTTGAATAATTAATATTTTATTTGTGACAAAAAATATCGAATTTAGCTGGATATTACATTGAAAAACCAATATTTAGAAAACTTTCAATTTGCATATTGCAATTTTATATAACCAATGTATAATATTTTTTTCATACATTTTAAACTGAGAAACAAAATGATTTGTTTATATACATTTCAAATAATCGTTATAAATAATATTAATCTATAAAACGAAATGTTTTTGTCGATAAATAAAAACTATTCGAACTAGCGAAGTTGTTTTGTTCTGTAAATAGTGTCTTAAATTCAAATAAAATTGTGTACGTGTCTGTTATATACAATTTTGTAGTCTGTTACCCACATTGATAAAGTATTTATCCTCAATGTAAAGCCTTATTTCCAATTACAATGCATTTAAATTGTATTTCAAAGTCTAGCAACGAAGATACTTGAATTTTACTCAACGAGTGACGTCATGCGCAAACCTGACGCATTTTGGTATACGGGAATATCAGGCCCTGGAAGATCTCTATATTAATCTCGTTTCTCTGCGTCTTTGAAAGTAAAGTTAATTTCTTCCGAGCAAGAGAACTCGATTGAAACATCCTTCTAACATTGTTATCCATCAACAACATATCTGCTTTGGTTGCGTTTAGCTTTGTAGTCATGGGAAATTACCTCGATTTTGGTGAAAACTATCAAGATGTGAGTCAATGTCTCTTAAAATCACCGGGAGAGGTTCGGAAAAGTGTCGCCTTGAAATAGTGGTATGGTGTCGCCTTGAAACAGTATATAGAAAATCATATCTATGCTAGTAGCTCTCAAAACTCTTTTTCGAATTTATAATTCTGAGAACTGGAACTGGAAATCTAATAAGTTTTAATTAGTTGTCATTATTGGGCAGAATGCTATAATATATCGGTCATATCATTAAAAATTTCCTTTTTGCTGATATGTTGTAAAGCATTTTTTATTGTAACCATTCTTGAATAAATGCAAATACCATATATTATAATTAATTTTCATAACTTATATACAACAATATTGGGACTTTTGTCACCAAATATCAACTTCAAAAAAATGTTCACCTGCTGCTCAAACTAGAGGTATGTATTATTTAAATATACACTTACACACGAAAGAAAGAATCATTATAACAAATAACTGTAAAATTTTGGCATAAAACCCAACCAGACATAATAAAAAACAAGTTTATAGCAGGAAATATAATTTATTGAATTATTTTTTGACATAAGCGTTAGGTATTGATGTTAATTGACCATTTTGCAGAGTAACACAAGGAAATTTCAATAAAACTATTCGACCTGCACTTATTTTTGTACAAATTCTTCTATTCATTATATCTAAATTGTTGACTGTAAAGCATAAAATTGTTGATGGTATACAAACTGGTGCTAAGCTGGGATCTAAAAATAAAAAAAATATTCATTCATTCAATATATTCATTGGCATTCAAATATTCATTGGCGTTCTGAAGAGTTCGACTATATATATATATATATATATATATATATATATATATATATATATATATATATATATATATATATATATATATATATATATGTATGAGGAAAATGAGGAATTTTATGATGATGTGGCCCAGCTTTTATACAAGAAGAAATGTAGGTACAAAATACTGATGGGTGATTTTAATGCCAGAATTGGCACAACAAGAACAGACGGAAATGCAACTGGCCCATATGGAACTGGTGAGCGAGACAATAGGGGCGACAGATTGGTTGATTTTGCTGAAGGACAAGAACTATATATTATGAATTCGTTCTAGAAGAAAAATATCTGCAGAAAATGGACATGGAAAAGTCCATCTGGGCTCACAAGTGAAATTGACTATATCACGACCAACGATAAAACCAATTGTAACAATTTTAACGTTGGAAGTGACCACCGAATGCTACGAGCAAGGGTTCAGATTGACTATCGAAGAGAGCGCGAAAGAGTGGTAAGGTCAAAGAAGGGCTAAGTGGATTCTGGGAAACTGCTGGAGAGAGGAAGCGATTTTGAGATTGCTTTGTCAAACCGGTTTGCTGCGTTACAAGATTCAGAGGAGGTGGAAATATCAGTTCAATATGAAGAAATCGCCAACAATGTGCTTCAAACGGCTGCTTCAATAGCACCAGAAGAACAATGTCTCAAACAAATGTCGGCGGGCAATGAGAAATGCAGGTAGTCCTTTTGGCAGGGTCGAGTACACTGAACTCTGCAAAACTATAAGGAAACGTATCAGAGAGGACACGCGACGTTTCAACATGCAGCTAGTGCAAAAAACCCTGGAAGAAAACAAAGGAATTAGCAAGGCTAAACAGAAGCTGAGAAACAAAAGAACGCAAATATATGCCTTAAGGCGAGAGGATGGCACAGTGTGCAGGGCGCGTACCCAAATGTTAGAGATTGTCAGAAAATTTGATTCCCAGTTATATGAAGATCAGAACCAATTAAAGACAACAATAGCCACGGAAGAACAAATGTCAAATATCCAAGTGGAGGAGTACCAACTGCTATAGAATCGATGAAAAACGGGAAGGCTCCAGGAAAGGACAGTGTAACTGTCGAAATGCTAAAAGCTGGTGGTCGGACGTTACATAAAACACTGGCAAAATTATACTCAAAATGCCTCAAAGAACAAAAAGTACGTGACTTATGGAAAAATGCAGAAGTGATCCTTTTACATAAAAAAGAAGCACAGGAAGATTTAAAGAACTACCGTCCAATAAGCCTCCTATCAGTAATGTACAAAGTTTTCACTAAGATAATTTCTGAAAGAATATTAAAAAAAACTCAATGACGTACAACCAAGAGAATAAGCAGGATTCAGAAGTGGATTCAGTACAATGGATCACATCCAGGTTGCACAGCAGGCCATAGAAAGGCACAACGAATCCACCATGCCACTCTGCTTGGCTTTTATCGACTACGAAAAAGCATTTGACTCCATCTCAAAGCATGCGATAATGGATGTACTGCTTAGCCAAGGGGTAGATAAAGCATATGTAAACCTATTAGGATCGATATATGATGGTGCTACAGCCACAATTCACCTTGATGATCTTGAAGTGGGAATTAATGTAGAACAAGGTGTACGGCAGGGTGACCCAATATCGCCTATTCTTTTCTCGGCTGGCCTTGAAGAAGTATTCCGTAAACTAGATTGGGAACAGGATGGTATAAAGATCAATGGTGCAAACGTAAACCATCTTAGATTTGCAGATGATATTGTTTTCCTTTCACAAGACCCAGAAGAGCTCCAAAGATGCATACA
Organism: Cosmopolites sordidus; assembly: GCA_031761425.1. Classification (NCBI taxonomy): domain Eukaryota; kingdom Metazoa; phylum Arthropoda; class Insecta; order Coleoptera; family Curculionidae; genus Cosmopolites; species Cosmopolites sordidus. The sequence continues at coordinate 567,625 of JARFXV010000169.1, read as the reverse complement.
AGAACTGCAAAGAGCTGGGGAACCATTTGGCTTGAAAATAAACCTGAAAAAGAGCCACGTTATGTTCAATAACTTCGCTCAGAACAGAAAAATTTCAGTTTTAGGAAGGGATTTGGAGATTGTGGACAGCTTTATATATCTTGGGCAGATGATTTCATTGGAGGGGAATACCGCCCGGGAGGTGGAACGGCATGTTAAATGTGGCTGGCGGACATTTGGCAGGCTCAACATAGTGTTTAAGAGCAGACTCCCACTTTGTCTGAAAAAAAGTCTTCGATCAGTGCGTTCTACCCGTTATGACATACGGAAGTGAAACTTGGACACTCACATCGCAATCAATTCAAAAACTTCGGGTGGCACAGAGGGGAATGGAAAGATGTATGCTTGGCATTACAAGATGAGACAGAAAGTCCTGCGCGTGGATCAGAGAACAAACAAAAGAATGTGACATCATTGGAAGAGTAAACCAATTGAAATGGAGATGGGCAGGCCATATAGCGAGGCGATGGGACAACAGATGGACCAAGGCAATCCTGGAGTGAATACCGCTTGATCGCAAACGTCCGCGAAGAAGACCGAAAGCACGATGGATTTATGACATCGTTAAGTATATTGGACCCGAGTGGCAGAGGAAAGCCCAGGATCATGAAAGTTGGAAGCATGCTGAAGTGGCCTTCATCCTGCAGTGGATCGACACAGGCTGATGATGATGATGATGATGATATATATGTATATATATATATATATATATATATATATATATATATATATATATATATATATATATATATATATATATATATAAGTATATCCAAAAATAAAATAAACAAATGGTAAAAAATACTGTAAGATTACATATTTCGGTCCAATTTCAGAACAAATAGCTCGCTCTTTGAGGAAACATAATTTGCAAATAGCGTTTAAAACCCCACAGTCAACCAATAAATTACTTTTTAATGCCAGAGATAAAACCTCACAAAATAAAAAATCTGGTGTTTATATGTTAAGTTGCAACGAGTGCAGTAGCCTTCTATGTGGGACAAACCGGCCGAAATTTTCAGGTGAGATTCAAAGAACACAATTCTGCGTACCTTAAAGAAACAAAATTCTAATTTCATACAGCGCCAAAAAGCAAAAAAATTAAACATTTTAAGCTGGGTTCACATCAATACAAATTTGCGTTGTGCGGGCTGTATGTGTTGTATATACACAGCACGTACACGAACCATATGTTGTCCACCAGATAATTCAAACAAATTATTCCAGTAAATTCAACACACGCAAAATTTTATTGGTGTGGACCCAGCTTTAGAAGCGATTGAAATTTATAAATATAACAAAGACCCGTCTAGATAGTTATTAAATGATCAAATATATCTGCAAAATTCCCCACTGTTTAAAATATTATAAAAAAATTAACCCCAATAAAAATGTAAAATTAGGTACATATGATAAACAGTGTGTAAGGGAAAGTACTTCCGTAATTAATCAATGATTCTTCATGTCATTTTAAAGAAAAAAGTTGCTTATAATAAGGGCCCAAATCCTAAGGGTTCCCGAGAAAAAAAATGCAAAGTTACTAAATGGTCACCAAATCACCAAATATATCAAAAAGCCAATTTGGGAAATATTAATTTGTTATTATTTAACATATAAACGACAAATAAACTAAAGAACAATGTTAAAACATTTTTTTAAATTAAGTATCATACCCTACATCAGCCTTGAAAGAAGATGGCATCGTCGCAGTATTACAACGACAAAAATTGTTATTTCAAAATTGGGACCGAATTATTTCTGTGTTTCAGTGCGTGTGTTTCAGTGTGTGCATTTAATGGTTTATGTGTATAACCTAAAAATATAATCTAGGCAAATATCAGGATATACTTCTTATTTACGGGGAACCCGTCCAAAATTCCGAAGGAACTAAGCGCATTTACGGGCAACGATAACCTGAGAGGCCGCTTGTTCGGCAAAATTGGTTATAATGGTGCCACGCTTGCATAGACCCAAATGATGGTAATTTTGAACATTTCATTAAACTCTCGGTACACACACTGGGGTGTGGAATACCCAAGCGATAATGTGCATCGATAACACTTTTGTATTTTTCATTTTTGAAGAAATACCGCTGGTGTAAATTTAGACTATATCTCATATAATCCCCACACGCTCACACGAAGACAATGCGTAAATAGCCTTGGGCCTGTGTCCTATACTATTCCTGTTATTCCCAATAAGCAATCATATCATAAAGAGGCAGATATTGTAGAAATAGAAGCTCTTCTCAAAAACAAGTTTGGGTCATCACCATTGACACAAAACCATTTTGATTTTTTAACGTCCTATTTGAGGTTTGAAGACAAGGCTACAAGAATTCAAAGGAGGGAAAGTGATAAATTCGTATCTAGCTATAGGAAATTGCCCATTCCGTATATATGTGTCTTCCAAGCCGGATAAGTATGGCATTAAATTTGTTATACTGAATGACGCGCGTACATGGTACATGGTAAATGCTATACCATATATAGGCAAAGTTGCTACTGAAAATGACGAACCAGTACCGTCATACTATGTCAGAAAATTAAAAGAACCTATTCACGGAACTAGAAGAAAACTAAACGATTGACAACTGATTCTCATCTATCCAACTGTTCTATACAATGCTCCATCAGTATAACCTTACTATGTAAAGGGCAATCAGACAAAATAAAAATTAAATTCCTCAATCTTTTTGGTTGCCAAGGAAGTAGGTGTGTCAAAATTCGCATTAGATGAAAATAAGACATTTCCACAAAGACATTGACACCAAAAATAAAGTAGTTTTGCTAATGTCCACAAACCACTATTCAAATTCTATAGATGCAGAAACAGGTTAGCCTGAAATCATCATTGATTATAATGATACAAAAGGTGGAACTGACACATTTGATAAATTGTGTCACATACAGTACCATGTGTTCAACCAGACGTTGGCCAATGAAACTGTTTTGCGGAATGTTAAATCACAGTGGCATAAATTCAATGAGCCTATTTAGCCTATCCAATGAAAATAAAAAGATTAAGAGAAGATATTTCTTGAATAGCTTTAGCTTTCGATCTCGTCGAACTTTTCTTGAAGAGAAGGTTAATTTTTATTTTTTTTATTATTATTATTTATTATTTATTATTATTATTTATTTTATTTTATTTATTTTTATTTTTTTTATTAATTTAAAAGAAGTTTAATTTTAAAAGGAAATTTACGATTGAATCTCCGGGGAAATGGTATGATATTTACATATATATTGTATAATATGTCCGTATATTTGTGGAATGGTTGACTGTTTTGTGTACCGTTCCTATGATGACTGTGGAAAGCGAAAGATGTTTCTCTACCCTCAAACGAATCAAAACATTTCTAAGAAACATTATAGGCCAGGAACGACTGTGCGCGTTAGCAATGCTACCTATTCAAAAAAAACTTGTGAAGTTAATTTCAAATTTTAATGCTCAGGTCATCGACCACTTTGCTGCTCAGAAATTTAGGAGGATGGACAACTACAAACAGATTTAATGGTCATGATCCTATGGTGACTTTACCAAAATTTTATTATCTAGGTACCTATTTGAAGTGCTGCTAAACAGTGCACCACCTGTTTTTCCCCCAAGAACTGCCGCTGATTTCAGTTAAAAAGTTATTTACACAAAAACAAGATTTAGATTAACGATATTAGTTTTAGGGTTGCATAGCCATAATTGACATCTAATATAACAATCGACTATATTGCTGTCATTTATAATGCTTTTCATATTGTCAGATGACTATAACTTTTTGAGATGCTATCTTGAGGATTAAATTAGTTTAAAGCAAATTTAGATCTACAGGATTGGGTAATTAATAAATCCCTCAGTCATCTTTGAGATTACTTCTCAAAAATATAGTCGCAATGGCTCGCTCCTTCTTGTAAAGAAATTTGACAAATATAATGATATATAATATTACTGTTTTGACGTGCGAGGTTTTTTCGGTCAGGAGTACGGATTGCATGATATCAATCAATGCCCCAGTATCCCAGTGTGACCATGATTAACCAGATAATTAGTTAGCAAATTCGATTAAGCTGGTTCCCTTGGGAAAGAAAGTCACGGATCAGCTATGGAAGTAAGAGTAAAAATGTGTGGAGCACGTTGAGGTTTCTATTCAAGATGATTGAACTTTGTCTATGTGCAGACGTAATTAAAAGATCATTTAGCAGTACAAATACATGCATTCCTAGTTTGCTTGAACCGATGGACCAGGGCGTGATCAAAACATTTAAAGCTATTACACGAGACGATTATCTGCACATCTCATTGAAGCTATGAGGCAAAACAATGAGCTCTCTTTCCTAGACTTTTGGAAACAATTTAATGTTTTAGATGCCGTGAACAATCGTTGAGAATTCTTGGGATGAAATTTCACAAAAAACTTGGCGTCTGGAAAAAACTGTCCATTTTTTTGTCCATCAAATCCTGTGTCCATCAAATTGATCATTTTATTGAAGACACACAGTTGGATGTCTGATGACACTCAGCACTGTTGTCTCATTGGACGCAGTCCAAAGAATTCTAACACTGCATATATACGCCATCCGACAGGAAGTCGGCGAAAAGTATGGGTTGTTGACTGTGGATGGGGTCTACCTATTCTTGACGAGAGAGCACATGTCGGTGCCCTAAAGAGTCTAAACATCAAGAGACGAAACGTGTGCCCTCCAATGGAAGGGATGGGTGGGCCCATTCTTGTTTGTGCACCACCTCATTTCAGGCAATTATCTGAATTTAAAAAGGTCGAGCTATTGGTATGAAAGCAGTAAGTCATGCAATACCAAGCCGATTAGACAATGATACTTCGAATGTTATGCGATTTCATTGATTGACGCATTGATTCTTTTGAACTTTGGTGTTGGAGCCGGGTCCTTCGCGTTCCGTGGACTGCCAGACCAACAAACGCATCCGTTATTCCAGAAATAGAACCCACATGGCTATTTCAAATTATTCATGAATCAATAATAAGATTTTTTGAGCACATTGAACGCAGGGCAATACACTGGACAGACTGGTGCTACAGGGATGGATGGAGGGCTCTAGATCAAGCGGCAGGGCTCAAAAAAGATCAAAATGGACAGGCCTAACTGATACATTTGTGCAAGGAAGCCATAAATAAAAAACGCTGACCAGAATGGCCAGATCTGTTATAATTTGTTGCTTAGTCGTAACACTTGCATTCATATGGTGATGAATTATTTACATTAATACTGGCGCAACATTCATATTGAAAGATTTATTTTATCGAACAACCTGTAGGACTTATGTATTTCATCATATCTGCACTTACTATTTGAACACTGTTCCAGTCTTCAAATAGTAAGTGTGACTTAGCTGGAAATAAAGAACGCTGGCTAGAAGTAGCCGGTATAGTACGCGAACCGCATAAGTTACCATAGATCACGACTCTTCTGTAAAGAAGAATACGAATAGGAAGAATGTTACGAGGATGTGGATAAAATGGTTTGAAGATCAGAGTTGTGCAGGAATGAATGTAACGACCGGCACCGTAGACCGCTTTTTAGTGCAAGAAAATAGAAATGGATATATGGCAAGCGTAACACGAGATACTGTTGTTGTAGCTATAGGCAGGAGTATCTCGAAGGCGACTGTTAATCGACATTTACTTGCGATAAGGGTGCGTGTTTATCGTTCGTATTTGCTGCTTCCTCTTACAGCATATTGCAAGACACGTCGCTTAGAATGGCACTCTATTTGCTGTAATAATCATTCCAGATTTTGTTTAGGTAGTCGTAATGGACATAGAAGTGCGAGCTATTTTTAGAGCATGCAGTTCTGATTCCATGAATTATGGTATGGGATGCTATATGGTTAGGAAGCATGTAGCTCCTAGTAACCATCAGCGGAAGTTTAAATTATGTTCCCGTTATGTAACTGAAGTATTGCAGTTTACCGTTGGGTAGTATCTGCAAGCTCGTCCGAATATCATATTTCAGGAGGAAAAAGCCGTAAGAAACAATACAGTTTTTAGAAGACCCGCAATAACAAATTCGACATTATATCGACACATATCTAAACAACTCGATTGGGCCACCCGATCCCTAGATTTCTCACCAGTTGAATAAATATGGGATAACGTTGGTCGAACTCTTGAGTGATTGTTCTGGCCGGCAACAACTTTAAACGAACTTGAAGCACGTACACAAAGTATCTGGGAAAACTTTCCATGAGCCAGACAGTGCTATAATAACCGTAACTCATTATTATCTTCTAATTTTTTGTCTTTTTTATTATTATATAATACAGTCACGGCGTACCCAAAAATATATGTTTTATAGTGTTGCATTTTTTCTTGGTTTTTACTTTATTCATAAAAAGATATGGAAGGAACATATTTTTAACCCAGTATTATTTTAATAAAACAAACATATTTTCGAAATAAAATAAAATGATTTTAACCTAATTATAATCCCAATAATAACCCTAATATAACACTAACCTATTTTTCCACTATATATGATTTTTCCATTAAGTTTCAGATCTAAATTTACGGAAAGTTGTGTTAGTAAGAGGCTGGTGTTAAAGCAATCTGAAATAAATATTAGATCTGTTATAATTTGTTGCTTAGTCGGAAAAACTTACATTCATTTGGTGATGAATTATTTACATTAATACTGGCGCAACATTCATATTGAAGGGTTGATTTTATCGAACAACCTGTAAGACTTACGTATTTCATCATATCTGCACTTATTATTAACAGACTGGTTATCACTAACAAACCAGTCATAAAGTTCATATTGTTTACAATGAAATATCTAAACAAAAATAACAAAAAAATTTAAAAAATATTCACACAACCTGGTTAGGTTGACTGAAATCGACTAAATTTTGTATTGAATAATTTAACGTCCTTTTCCACTACAACATATTATAATATTTCAAAATAAATAGTCACAGTTGAATAAAGTTGCATAAAAATTGTCTGCTGTAAATCGGTACTAGTTTTAAAGAAATTGGTGTCGTAGAAAAACTGTATTCAAGGAAAAATCAGTTTTAAAAATCAAATTTATAAATCCGATTTTAGTATATTATGTATTTTTTCTAACAATATTTGCGGATTAGTACAAATAGAGTATATCACTATAAATATATTGGGTGGGCAAATAACTTCGTTTAGTTTTTTTTAAGGGTAATGAGACCTCGTGACATATTTTAACTTAATTCATTACAGCAGATTCGTGAAACGTACGAGGTTCATCACAAGAAATCTAACCCTGTGAATTCGACTGATATAAATGAAAACGGGGGAATGTTAGGTCCGACGAATATGCAAGATACTGTATCCATGAAATATGCCAAACAAAAAAAAATAAAAGGAGACTTAATACAGCAATAAAGAAACTAAAAGAGATAATAAAAGATCAACAATATTCAGGAGTACAAGAATAGGTCGAGAGTCTGACACTTACTGATGCAACAGATTATTCATTAAGTCATTAAGATTCAGACTAGTCATTAAAATACCTAGATTTAACAGTCCTTGAGTTCTTCCTGTCGATTTATTTCAAAAATAGCTAATTATTCAAGGTGAATTGAGCACTTAAAGATTAAAAAATCACTGCTGGTCTACAACATGTGAACATCTTATTAAAGACGTTAACAATATTTGCCATACATTTGCCCAAATGATGACTGATATAAAATTATGAACAGCATGAATTTGTAATTAAATATTAAATCAAATAAATTTTTGTATCTAAATTAAACAAACGTCGAAATTGCTAGTAGAAAGCCAAAACTAGTAGATTAGCCAGCCATATTAGTTGTAACTAATGTGTTGGTCTAACTTGATTCGTAACACAGTCTTTAATTTATCTAGACATTGATCGAATGAAATGGTTAATGTGGTTTTGGGATATCTACTCCACTACTTAAATTCAGAGGTTGTCTGCCAATGATGACCCATATGTGTTCAATTGGCGATTGTTGTGGAAATCTTCGTCACCTAGGTGTAAAGTATATTTTGAAGACATCTAAGAAAACTAACTTTACCCCTTCTAGATAGGGCCGTATAATGTTTTTCAAATTTTGGGAGCTTAAATATACTTAATCCTAAGAATAAAAATAAGTAAGTTGTAGGTTGATTCGTTCTTAAGTTACATGAATGTTAATTAATAATTATGTTTCATGAATTGTTAATTAATAATATTTTTAAAATGAGTCTGTTTTTGCCGAATGCTTGTGCCTGTATGCCGGTAGATAAGTGAGTTTTTATTTTCGGCGTATTTTTTCATAATTGTTGGGTAGCCACCTCAATACGCCAAAATAATTCATCTCGAATGCTGAAACTTACCACTAAATCTTTCATGTATCCCCAAAAATAAAAATCTAAGGGATTACGGTCAGGGGATCTACGTGGCCATGCAAGAGGACCACCACGACCTCGCGGATTATTGTTATTATTGTTAATTCTGGATGTCACGCATGATCCGAAATGTGCTGATGCTCCATCGATTTGGAGTTACACATCTCCTCTTATGATCAGGGGATTATCCTTTAAAAGGATTAGCAATATCTCAACAAGAAAGTATAAGTATATATATTGTGCGCATTTAAAATGACAGAAACAACGTAAAGGCCGAGTATCAAATCATCAATTAAGCCAAACAAAACATGCAAGGAAAATTTATATAACATGGCCACCTAGATTTTTAAATTAAACTTTCGTGAAATAAGATAAGTTTTTATTTGGTTTACGAATTGTAATCTGGTTATTTACTGTTTATAATGTCACAGGCGTGACGTATAACTTCGGAACGAATAAAGGTGGACCACTTTTGTGCTTTTTGGTCTTACAATGCAATATATGCTCCCATAAATTTGCACCATCTGTCAGAAGTCTGGTTACTTTGAACTGATTAGATTCCCCATACCATAGTCTTTACAAGTACGATTCATTGATCCCTTACTGAAATTTGCAAGTTGTTCTCTCTTTTAAGTTTTCTAATGAATGCCTGACCCTCATGTATGTCAATGCAAAATTGCGATTAAACACACATCCTAGACTGAATGTCCGCGGCACTATCGTTCCTCAGCGAAATTCTGCACCACTGCATTTCTGCATTTTGACCCACGATGGGGTTGCTAGATTTTTTTTGGGGGTCTCTAGTTGATCCAGGAAATGTCGGAGTGTATGGTCTCGGAGGACGGAGGTCCGACTGTTCTTTAGGCAGATTTTCAATGAAGTCCAGGCGAACTTCGAGGAGCTTAATTGGAAAACCGATGAAGCCGTCCATGCACTCCACCAAGAATATAAGATGTTCCCTGAAACTCGGCTGTTAGAGCAAAACTTAGCCGACCGTAAAAATATCATTTTAAATAAAAAGTATATCACCGAAACGGAATTAATGAATGTCCAGAGAGAGATGAATTTCAATACTGCGCAATATTGCAAAAGCTCGTATTACTCTAGTGCAGATCAATAATATTCTGGAATCACATCTGGCTGGGATACTAGATCTGTGCGACATACATCTTGCATTGTACTTTGCAGCAGTGACTGTGATCGAAATTTTAGGCCAAATACATACACCCCAGTGCGAGCAGGCATAATTTCCTACTGGGAAAACACGTCTTGAAAACAATATCGATGATCAAGTAAAGTAACGAAAAAAACAAAAACAATTGTCAATAAATCTGGCATTGGCTTCGACGATCCAAACTTTACCGAAAAATGATTGGATCTTAAAGATCGGTTTCCACAGAAAGTTAAATATAAAGGGGCTAGGCTAGCAAGATATAACGAGCTACAAAAACGAAAGCACCAAAAAGCAGTATTCATAAGTAGTCAAAAGAAATTTTATAGAGAACTCGAACAAGATAATAGCAGGTCAGAACTTGAGAATATGGACGTGCCTTCTTTTGCAGAATATTGGCAATCGGTTTGGAAAAGATCAGATGGCTAGGGAAAATCGGTGCCTTGGGTTAAAACAATTGAACAGCAGACAACTACTCTCCCAGAAATGGAGTTTAACGATTTCACGGAAATTAACATTTACACCGCCATCAAGAAAAGTCATAACTGGAATGCTCTTGGACCAGATGGATTACATAACTTCTGGATTAAAAACTTTACGGCCGCCCACTTGCTAGTGCATTTAAAAAGGTAATGATAAATCCTGATACTTATGGATTTAATGGAAGGCAATACATAGCTTCTGAATAAAAAGGGGGACGCCAAGCAACCCAATAACTATAGACCCATCACATGTCTGTCAGTATTGTACAAATTGTTGGCAGCCTTAATAAATGCAAAAATTTACCAACATTGTGATAAAACAATATTTTTGAAGAAGAACAGAAACGATGTATAACAGTAAGTATGGGATGCAAGCTGATGATCGATGCTGTAGTTCTAGAACAAGTGCGGAAAAGAAAACGCAACATAAGCATCTGCTATATAGACTAAACATCTGCTACATATAGAAAGCCTTCGATAGTGTTCCACACGATTGGTTACTAGAAATCCGGAAGATTTATAAAATAAGTCCTCCCATCATTAACTCCTTAAGGTGTCTAATGGGAAATGGAAAACAAATCGGTTTATCGATCAACAATCCATTACAACTACGAATATCGAGAGAAGAATTTTTCAGGGGATTCCCTTTCTCCATTCTCCAACGATTGAACGATTGAACGCCTTACCGATGGGTGTGCAGTTCTTGCCCCTAATACTTATTTAGAAAGACATAATCAGCTGGCGAAAATTATATATCAGCAAATGATGCATTAAAGTACTCGTTATTAGATAACGCACCTGCTCCATATTATAAGTACTCAACTTCCCCCGTACTGGAATCATCTAATTCAATTCTATACTGGCCTAGACCAATCACAACAGATCGAACGGTCGATTATAATAGACCAGACATTGTTCAAAAGTAGTGAAAAGGAGAAAAGAGCTTTTATAATTGACTTCGCAGTGCCGCTCTCTCATAATATCAGGAAAAGCGAGTTGGAGAAAACCACTAAGTATAAAAACCTGGCATACGATTTGAAAAACCAGTGGAAACTGCATAATGTAGAGACAGTGCCTTGCGTTATACTCGCCGAAGGCCTAATAAGTGAGACCTTTTCAAAAAAATCTCAAGATCCATTACTATAGTAGGACAATGTGCAGTACTCTTACAGACATGCCACATTGTTCGTAAAATCGTGTGCAAGTGAGAGGAGGTGAATTGCTTTCTCATTTTGGCATTGAAATATCGATCAGCTTAAGCTGAGATGCTGTCGGTATTTGTGTGCTAGTTTCTGGTGATGCTGGGCCGACGCTGCGCATGCAGACGCCGGGCCGACATCGTCAGAAACCAATTATCTAATCGGTTGCGGAAAAAGAAGGGTAGACTTACTCAAGTCGGGAAACGAGATGGTTTCGTAATCCAGGTCTTGATGCCGGAATTTTGGGGACGATGGTATCGGAGTGTTGCCCTGTGGCTAGGGTAGGAGGTCCGATACTTTACGTAGGAATGGATACCTCGCGAGGCTGTGAGTTTCAGTTTTGCGGGTGTTGTCTGATGGAAGTTAGAGATCGGTGGCACACCAGCCTCCCGATGGATTTGGTTGTTACGAACTTACGAACTTACTACTTACGAACCAAGGTGCGCCTAGGGCCACACGCAGAGCCTTGTTCTGGAAGGTTTGGAGTTTCTTGATCGAAATGGGATTAAGAAACCTGTAGTACGTTTGGAAACCTTTCAGAACTACTGATCTAACTAGGATTTTGTAGATCATGACTTTAATGCGGGGAGCGAGTTTGCTCGTTCTGCAGGAGAGGGGGTATAGCAGCTTGATAATGCCGCACCCCTTGCAGATGGCTTGCTGGATTTGGCTGGACCAAGAAAGATGTCGGTCGAAATGGAGACCTAGATAGGTTGCTTTTTGCAGCCATGGAATTGGAGCTTTGTCCACTAGTAGCCTCTGTATTCTCTGATGTAGCGTTTTCTGGTGAAAATGATCGCCTGTGTCTTTTTAGAATTGACTTGCAGGCGCCAGAATTTGAGCCAACGGATCGCAGCGTTAAGCTGTTTTTGGAGTTTGTTGTGAATAGCAGATGTTCTAGGGAACGCTACAAAGAAAGCTATGTCATCCGCGAAGAATTAACAGTTTTAGAGCGTGGAATACCAGCCATGTAGATGTTGAACAAGGCTGGTGCTAGAAGGGAGCCTTGCGGGACGCCCGCTTTTATGGGTTGCCTCGTGGATAAGGAGGAGTTTAGTCTGACTTGGAAGGATCTGTTTTCCAGGAAAGAACGGATTAATAGGGTTAGATCTTGGGGGAATCCGAGTGTGATGGTTTTGAAGACGATACCATCGTGCCAAACCTTATCGAAAGCTTTGGATATATCGAGGAATACTGTTCCGAGATACCACTTTTTCTCGAGCGATGAGTGAATTTCGTTGGCCAACCTGGTCGCTTGATGAATAGAGGAAAGACCTTTCCTGAACCCGAATTGTTCGTAGGGGATGATGTTCTTGGAGTCGGTGAAGCTGTTGAGAGCTTTGAGGATGATTTTTTCAGCAATTTTTGAAAGAGCGCTGAGGAGACTGATTGGACTGTAGTTAGTTGGGTTATGGCTATTGTGTTTTTTGGGGATCACGGCTAGAATGGTGTGCTTCCATGAGCTTGGAAAAACTTGTAGTCGCAGGATGGAGTTCACGATGTTCTTGATCTCCGCGATCTGCTTGCTTGCAAGTTTTTGGAGTTGTCTGGCCGTGATACCGTCAAAGCCGGGGTTTTCCTGGGGGCGAAACTTTTTATGATTGCTGAGATTGAACGGGGGATGCGAGGTGGTGTTGCAGGTTGGAGATTTGCGGGAAGATTGGTAGCTGGGCCGAAACCCTGCTGACCTCCGCATCGAATTTTGGGTCAATTTCGTCGGCCAGTTTCTGAATTGTGGCTTCTTTTTGGACTTTTTTTTCGGCATGGGCAACGTCTTTCTCTGCCAATTGGTTCTGCAGTTGGGTGATTATGGCTAATAGCGTAGCCCTTTCTGCGACTTTATTGGGATTTTCCCCTGAAAGGAGTTCGGAGTCAGGGGGTTCGCCATTGCGGCGCCAGATGGCCCGGCCATAGACATGGTGGCGGCTGTCGGCAGTCGGCAGTTGTTGTCTTCGGCTAACTGGCTGCGGAAACTAGTTTCCGCAGCATGGAGCCGGCGGTGGTGAATATTCTAGACGATGTCTTGATGTATCTTGATATTTCGTTCGACCGTGCGAACACTGTATAAACACTGTTTTAATACTGTGGAATAACCTTCAGAGCAATTTTTAGGAGCTGTTGATTCTTCGAAGTCTCGGACTGAACTGCCACACTTCTTTCCTTGTATAGAATAGCAATACTGGTAATGAAAATGATAAAATTTAAGGAGATTTTTTTTGTTCAAAGACAAATCACAAATAATTGCCGAAATATAGGGATATGTCATATAAACCAAATCATAGATATGACTGTTAATTGCGATACAGTAAAACTAACATTTTTTTTTTACTATTAACCTGTCAACCTTTGTTCCTAAATAGCCCTCATAAAGCTTCATAATAAGGATATTTTAAAAGATACATTAATCATTTGTCGAAAGAAAAAGGTGTAAAGATTATAGTAATGACAAAGATTTCTTTTGTTCGGACAAGATAAGACATAAAATGATAATGTTTGCAGACAATGGGAACAAAACAATAGGAGAGTTCGCTAAAAAAAAAAGAAATATATCAGGATATCTTTTAGGCAGTGTCCTTTTTTTCGTGTTGTTATTAAAGGATACCAGACGTCATCGTAAAAAAATAAATAAATATATTTTTTTTATTTGATCAGCAGCCGCAACAATATAGATAATGTCAACGGGATAAAATAAGATAAAGTGCTTTAGTGTACGATAGTCCACACTGTTGTGAGATACAGTAACACACGTTAATTTTCTCCAAACATATTGGTTCAGTATTTTCAAGATTTTTTGCTGTTTCCATGTAATACATATAATATTGGATTTATATTAGAAATGTCATATGGTTCTTTTTGTCTTCAAAATCTTAATAGGTGTATATTCAATTTCTTAGTTTGTTAAATAGGCTTTTGCGTATTTATTATATCAGGGTATAGGTTGTACTTCATAAGGAAGTATGGAGTTTAGGGCAGCTCTCAAAAACATTTGAAATCAAGGTTGTAGGAAACACAGGGTAGTGATTTTTCATGTTAAAAAAATTAATTTACCTGTCAATTAAGGTAGGTAAGAATATAAAACTTCACTGCTTCTTTAAGATGACGTTGGGGGGATAGGACATATCTAATAAAGGCTAGAAGTGACCTACTTCCATAGGCAATAGCACCCGACGCTATAAAGCCTATTGTTCGGTGTACATGCCACTCAACATCATACTGAGGTTGATGTCTTTTTTCGACTCTTTCTGGCTGACTCTTTGGCTATCATGTTCACTTAACTTTCCGTGTACTAGGTGGGGTATAACACACCCCAGCGGTTAATAACTCGTAATAATTCTTAAACAATAAAGACACGTGAGTTCATTTTCTCAGTAGCTGCAAATGCGACGCCATTCCGATCAGTGCAATTCATTTAGTCCGGCGTTTGTCACAAAGCGCGTGACACGTGCGTAAAGTGCGCTTGGATATTGCGCTTGGACACACCACCTTATATGGCGCGTGGCTCAAAAGGTACGTTTGACTATTTTTGTTTTTTATTTATTCGTATATCTCTTTATGTGTTTAACTTAGATTATTATTTAGAAATAATATTTGCAGGTAATAATTTCAATAAAACATGTCTCGGTTAACGGAATCTGATATATTATATAACGAGCACTTTTAGACGAAGACGAAGATGATGATTTTGTTTCAAAGTTTATGAATGAAGAACGGGAGTCTAATAATGATTCAGATTATATGAATATTCAAAGCAATACAGACAGTGAAGTAGATGCTGATATACCATCTTCTGCTTCAGACAGCGACGACATACCACTATCGGAGCTGCACCAAATTGTTTCTGCTGGAATAGAATACTATAAAGATAAATATGGGGTTAAAAACAAATGACAAATAAATCCGTACAGGACTGCGATTCGCACCAGAGCTGAAAATATTATTACTCATTTACCTGGCGTAAAATCAAGAAGTTGATCCTGAAACCGAAAGTCATCAAAAACCGGCTATTATTACATTTTACAAATAAGCCAAAAGTGGTGTTGATGTAGTTGATAAATTATCAAGAACTTAGACGTTTTGCGGAATTCTAAACGTTGATCTCTTACAATATTTTTTGCTTTACTCAATCATGCTGGAATAAATAATATAATTATACACATGTTCAATAATGGCATCGAAAGAAACAAAACAAATTGGAGAGAAAAATTCATTCGAAAATTAGGTTTGTCTTTAGTAAGACCCCACCTGGACACAAGAAGACATAACCAAAGGCTTCCTTAACAACTGCGTCGTAGAATTGAAAGTTATTTTCCAAAATCTCTTGAAAACATACAAGAACCGCCGGTAATAATATACAGAGATGTTCAATGTGTCCGGGGAAAAAAAGATAGAAAGACTAGGCACATCTGTAAAAAATGTAACACGCCGATATATTTGGAACGTTCAGATTTTTTTTGTCAAGATTGTGGTAAGTTATGTATTAAGTATTTAGATATTTATGATCTCAACTAACATTGTTTTTCCTATAAATTGTCAATAGGTTAAAAGTAGATATACAGAGAATAGTTTATAAGTTGAAGAAAAAGTTGAGTTTTAAATAAAAGTCTATTAAAATGTATAAATAAATCTGTGTTTTACTTAAACTCATTAATTATTAGGTATTACAATATATTTCCTATTAATAAGTGTCATAAATTATTAATTTGTGTTGGTTTTATTTCATTTTATTTTCGGGGAATGTTAAACCACACCTAGTATAGCATGTGAGATTCAGTCACCTGGTATACGGAAGGTTAAACAAAATTAGAAATCATTTAAGACATTTTATCTCAATCGATGTCTACACCACAATATGGTGGGACTGTGACTTTTTTAATTGCATTATTTTTTAATAAATCCATCAGGTCGTCAATTTTTTTCCTTGGAATTCGTACAGTATCTTGATACGCACCTTCAGAATCAACGGTTTCGAAAGAGACAAAGGCTGCGCCTGTTTGCATATTTCTTTGTCTAATGCTTATGCTCTGGTAGTCAGCTTGAAAACGAAGTTTTATAAAATAAGGCGTCAGGAGCATCTTTCTGTAATTTAAAAACACATCTGTCATTCATTTTATCAATATCGCCTGAACTGTTCTTATAAAAATTAAAAGAAGTTTGAGTAGTTAATAAATCAAGACTTTTATCAACTTTTCATAAAGTTTAGGCAATAATGCAGCATAGTACTGTGATCGTCCTTACATTTCCAAATAGTCGATTAAGACAATGCCTTGGGAATCCCAGAAAACTGTGGCCATGACCTTTTCCGCCGATGAAAGCCTGTTCGCCTTCTTCGGGGCACGTTCCCTATATAAAACCCATTATTTCGACTGATTTAATTTCTGATGTATAGTAATGAATTCAAGTTTCATCAACAGAGGAGACACTCCTTTGAATTGTGCTTATGCATATCTAAACATCGCAGTGAAGTGTTTACTCGACTTAATTCAGTCGCTACTAATGCTTGTACAGGATCGTACACTTCCGCTGAAGATGTTTGTCGGCATAGTAACCTCTGTATACTTTATTCTGCGATTGGCTAACACAATATCATGGATTTTGTTGACTCATAATACAACTTTTTAGCGGTTGGTGATAGGTTTCCTACACATATAATTAACTCCGAAAATTCGTTTTTTTTCCGCGATAGCAAAAATATCAGACTTACCTGCTTTTGAAGACTGTCAAAACAAAAATATCGGTTTGACATGCATGCAGCGTTGTCTACAAGGGAAGCTATTTTTCAGAAATGCGATCAGCTTTGCGATCGTACCGCAATCTATAGGAAAAATCTGTAACTTTTTACTCTATAATCATATATAAATGTAAAGTGTTTTATAAAATATTGTTCGTAGTTTTTTCAGTGCAAGTGTTTATAGCTTTTTTAAACATCCTGCGATTATTTGGATATTTATTATAGATTGTCTTTCTCCAACAAGGTGTTATTATTTCAGAGCGTCGTCATTAAAAATAAATAAATTCAATTTTCATTTCATCAGCGACCCCAAGGTGTTGTCTATTGTTTATGTCGACGGGATAAAATAAGATGAAGCGTTTCTCAAGAAGGTCTAAAACTGGATAAAAACGAATGAAATATAGTGTTGAGTGCATTCATTTTGTTAAAAAAATAGACTTTCTAGTTTGTGTGATTTCAAAATTTTCGTATTTCAAATATAACTGCTGTTTATATCATAACTCTACAAATATTATTTCTATAATAATATTTATTTGTCTTCTAGATTTATTTAAATATAGATAAATTTAAATATGCTGAACAATTTAAAGAACTATTCATTAATATTGCAAAATTAAATTAAAATATAGCAGAAACGTGCTCGTTCTTTCAGATAGATGCAATCCATATTTTCTTTCTCTTGTATCACAACATCATCTGTAATATGGAGAGTGATTTGAGTTATTCTTCTTTATCCGAATTTTGCTACATGATCTTCCTCAATTTTGCAGGGCTTCTTTGAGATACATTTAAAATTCAGTTGGGGAAAGGCAGCTGTCCCGTCGGAAACCCTTTCCAACCAAGGATAGCTTCTAAATTTTTTGTGATGTGTTTGCTATGACCACCCAGTAAAAGTAAAATTGGTTTTTGATCACTGCTTTCTAATGTTGTGTACTTAATGAAATGTTGCAACCATTCAGCAAAAAGTTCTGATGTTATCCATCCATGTTTCGAGCACCTATATGTTGGGTTTGGCGGAGCTCCTTTTTTTAAGGCATCATTCAGTCTGCTATGCTCAAATATCAACATGGGTGGTATGAATTCGCCATTGAACCTTTTACTTCTAGCCATCGATGTTGGTTCTAGAACACGAAAGAACAAAGTATGCAACCTATATGACAACCTATTTTTGAATATTTAATATTTTTGCGTATATATTCGTTTACTATTGGGATCACGTCTGTTCAGTCATTTATTAAAAGTCTTATGCTCAATTTTTTTTTGTTTTTTTTAATTTTATTAGTAATTCTTTATTTTACGAGTAAAGGGGAGCTAGCCGTTAACGTAAAATAATTTATATTAGAAGTGTTAATTAAAAGGAAAACGCACGAACTTATGGATCATTCTTACATCAAAAATGTTTTACTTTAAGCTCAGCCAGCTTTGTTATATACCAAAATAAGAGAACCTTGCAGCATAGGAACTAAAGACTATTGTCTACAAATAATGATTAATAAATAAGTGACACCTTTTCTCTCGTTACAAGTTCTCGTATAATTAGAAAGCGTCCAACGTTTTGTCGAGACGAAACCGTAAATAGACCGGAACTGAATAAGAATTACAAAGTACCTTGCCTTGACAACAGAGAACAGAACAGAAAATATCTTAAGACATATATCAAATGATTAATGTTTAACTGTGAATTTAATACGGTTAATGCATTCTGCAATTTTATAATTTTTCTTATATTTATCAACAAAATACACTTTTGATGTTAATAATGATATGAAAGATTGATAACTGAAAATAAATAACAAGTTACGAACAAACAGATTTTTTAAATTCTGTTTTGGTTCGGTTTTTAAGACATTTTTGAACTGATATTTGAAGCTAATTAAATAAATCATTTTATCTTTATTATTAGCTAAAATTATACAATTTGGCCTTTTTTTAAAGTATAATAAAAATGGGGTTTATTAGTTATTAATAGAATATTTATCACATCACATTTAGTGTGTTAAGAGAGGTGTTAAACGCTTGACGGACTTTTTAAGTTTAGTAGCGATGGATCTTTTCACGGGACCACAGCGCGTATATTGTCGTGCGAGCGTTTTATAAAAACAACGATTCTTATGGGAAATGTGCTAGCGACCATAAGAAATGTGCCAAGTGCGAATTTAATCAAGCATTGGGTGCGCAAATTTGAAGAGAGTGCGCAGATTTGAACTGGGCGCAAAAGGACATCAGGAACGAGCACGAATGTTGACTGCGTTCGCCAATCTGTTAAAGACGATATACGACAGTATCAGCGACTCCGCGCAGCTTATCTGCATTTCTTCAGAGATGAAGCCCGATGATCCAGTTAAACGAGTCGAATTCTGCAGAACAATGAAAAATCGTTTTAGGAGCTTCAATATCATATCAGCTCTTCACGATTTATTCCCTAAAAGAGTGATTAGTCGCCGATGAGACATCAACTGGCCACCCACGAGTCCAGATTTAACACCTTCTGATATTTTCCTATGGGATTACTTAAAAAGTAAGGTTTTCAACCCATTACCATCCAGCTTAAATGTTTTAAAGCAAAGAATAACAGACGAAATCCATGCGATTCCAAGAGCGATGCTCAAGCGAGTGATTTAAAATTTCAGTTTCAGGCTAAATGAGCGTGAAGAAGCGGATGGTGCGCATTTAGGGATGGTTGTTTTTCACAAATATTAAAAATTCAAAAACTGCTCTGTAATTTAACAGTAATTAAACAAGTTTGGATTAATTATTTATATTTTAAATACCAAAAACGAAAAACATACACCCTTTAGTAAAATTTATAATCGAAAAATAGCTACAAATCTGCCTAGATCATTAGTAATTTGAATACCTGTTCCATCCATGCTACATACATTTTTGTCAGGTACACTCTATGTTTTTGTATAAATACTTCGAAGTAGTTTCAAGTAATTAAGGCGTCTGAATCTAACAATACGGTAGCTTGCTACCACACTGTTTCAGAATATAAGTTATATCCAATATTGCAGCGCATTCGCCATATTCATCATAATACCTTTAGAATATCAATATCTTCGAGTTTAAAAAAGATTTTGTGAAAACACGATATTCAGAAATTAACTATTTGCAATTGCGAACATCATCTTAAATTAAATAATTTAAATTTTATATTGTTAAAGGCATTAAGGAGCATAAAAACGAACAAAATGAAAAAAAGTGTATTATTCTATAATGACAACATCGTGTCTGACAATTTGATGAGTCAGTAGATAAATGGAAGAATATTCCGAATTTATTTTTCGATCATGTATAGTTTCAAAAATGTAAAAAATATGATTTTTTTTTAAATTACCTTAAATTTACAAAATAAAATTGCGTTATTAATGTTTATTAATCAAGCAGTCGATTTTAAAATATGTATTATCATCGTGATTCCTAAAACACTGTCCTAATATGGATGGAAGGTATTTCAAGCGCATTCACCATATTGCCTTATATTGAAACAGTGGTGGCTCGTGTTTTACACACTTATTACATTGAAGAACGCTAAACTTTCCGGCTCGTTCTGTATATCTTGTCATGTCATGCTTTATGTCGTCAGAATATTTATTGGCCTTGCTAAAGAAAGAAGAGCAATATCATAATGCAAGTTTTTTTATAACAGGAACATATAATTTGACTATGTTCTTTTTACAGAATATTTTGATAACCCTTTGGACACTTATTTTTTTGCAAAGTAAATTAATACAGCTAGCTCTCACAGAAGCACACTTATAAAGTATATTGTCGTAAAACTGGCTAGTAGATTTATCACTTGGTCCATTTGCGACAAGTAATTATTTACCTGTTGAGATCAAAGATAATGCGGAGAGACGTTGTTGAGAAATTGTATGTTTTAATACCCTTTGCATACAGGTAACATGTATGGTCAAAGTTAACCTTATCAACGTTTGATAATATTTTATCCACCGACGAATCATACGCTGAAATTGTGGACATTTTGAACATTTAATTCTTTCAGAAAAAAATAAAAAATTGTAGAAAATTAAAAAAGTTTTGATTTGTTGCATGGTTGCATTTTGGATATGCGTATTAAAGAAAATTTTTGTTCAAAATAATTGTAATGTAAAGAATTGTCGACTAAATTTTCGAAATTACTTTCTCTTACAGCTTATATATGGATATATATATATATATATATATATATATATATATATATATATATATATATATATATATATATATATATATATATATATATATATATATATCTGAAGACTCTGAACATCGAGATACGAGAGAAGCATGTGCCATCCAGTTGAAGGGATGGGTGGGGCTCCTTCCCGGTCAAGCAACCAATAAAAAATGTTCATATATATATATATGTCCAACAAAAACAATTGTGATGGCTATTTATTTTAGACCGTTTTTAACTGAAAATAACATGCTGCTGATACAGACTTTTCGATTTTTGTCCATTATTTCAGTTCTTTTTCAATTTTCAATCAATCCATTTAAAAATGTCTAGAGACATGAAATCTCATTTTAACAGATCAAGAGTAATTGCTTTGATATAATAAGGCTTTAATCAAAGTTATATCGCGGAAATTGTAGGTGTTTCCTACACAGTAGGAAGTGTAGTTGTATCGAAAATTCATAAAAAAATCCAAGAGACAAGGATCGCCCCAGAAGTTGTAGAAACGATGTACAACTACACCGGCAGATATCACTGATGTGGAATATTAAGGGAGTTTGTTAGGTTTGAAGGTGTAAATGTTTCACGACAAACGATAACACGCGATAAATTGGCATCGCAGAAGACCTTAACGTGTTCCCAAACTAAACCCCCATCAAAAAAATGTACGATTACAATGGCAACTAACTGGAATAACGTGATGTGCTCCGATAAGACGAGAATTGGTTAGGTTTTTGATTCCCGAAGAACATTAGTTTGAAGAGCTCCAGGTCTACAAGCCCGACTGGAAACAGCTCAACCACATATCCCATTTGAAGGTAGGAGCGTGATATTTTAGGGTGGTATTATGAGGGGTACACGGACACCTGTAGTGGCCTTGGAGAGAAGAATCATTAGTGCTGTGTACGGCGAGGTAGTTTTAAATCCTGTGGGCGACGGATTTGTGTTCATGGATGACACGCGCACTTTCTCATCGAACAGCAGCAGTACAAAATTTTCTTGAAAACTAAGGAATAACCAAGTTAGGATGACCAGCAAATTCCTCAAACCTGAATGTCATTGAACATGCTCGGGATATTCTGAAAACACGCATCAATTCTTGATGGTATGGTATGTGTGCTCTGAAGACTCTGAACATCGAGAGACGAAGCATGTGCCATCCAGTTGAAGGGATGGGTGGGGCTCCTTCCCGGTCAAGCAACCAATAAAAAATGTTCATATATATAAATATATATATATATATATATATATATATATATATATATATATATATATATATATATATATATATATATATATATATATATATATATATATGTTTATATATATGAAAAATGTTCATATATATAAATATATATATATATATATCCCCTTTGTGGATCAGACCTTGACGTGGTAAAGGGGCTTGAATAGGACAATGAAGCTTTGAGTTTGAGGCCTCAGACTAACATGATCCAAAATCTGCCAACCCGCATTGGACCAGCGTGGCAGATTACGGTCCATGCCTTTAACATGACAGTACAAACACCACGCCCCTCATTCCCCGGATGCCAAGGGGCAACTACCTACGGCAGCGGGAAGATCTGCCCTAAGGCAGAGGGTACCAAGAATCACCGGGTTAGGTCAGGCTTTCATTGGAATTTTGACATGGCTACGCTTAATATACGGACAATGAAAACGGAGACCCGACTGCAAGAACTGTTAATCGGACTTGACAACATACATTGGGATATTATTCGGCTCTGTGAAGCACGAAGAAAGAGTGAAGAGTTCATCAAATTTGAACCAACTTGTCACGTACGCTACACACGAGGTACAGAGAATGGACGATGTGGAGGAATTGGATTTCTCATCAATCGAAAGCTGAAAGACAGTGTAGTCAAATTTGAAAGTATATCCGACAGATTAGCCCAATGCGTTATTCAGCTGAATAAAAAATTTAAGTTTCAAATCGTCCAAACTTATGCACCAACTATAAGCCACAGATATGAGGAATTTTATGATGTTGTGGCCCAACTTTTAGACAAATAGAAATGTAGGTATAAAATCCTGATGGGCGACTTTAATGCCAGAATCGGAAAGCAAGAACTGGTGAAAATGCAACTGGCCCATATGGAAATGGTGAGCAGGGCAATAGAGGTGACAGGCTGGTTGACTTTGCTGAAGGACAAGAACTCTATATTATAAATTCGTTTTATAAGAAAAAGACCAACAGAAAATGGGCATGGAGAAGTCCATCTGGACTCACAAGTGAAATTGATTACATGATGTCAAACGATAAAGCAAAATTTGCAATTGTACTGTCCTTAATCATTTTAATATGGGAAGTGACCACCGAATGGTACGAGCAAAGATTAGGATAAACTGCCGAAAAGAGCGCGAAAGAATGATAAGATCAAAAATGGGCAAAGTGGATTCTGGGAAGCTGTTGGAGAGGGGCAAATATTTTAAAATTGCTTTGTCGAATCGCTTTGCTGTGTTACAAGACCCGGAGGAGATGGAAATTACAGATCAATATGGAGAAATCACCAACAATGTGCTTAAAACGGAGGCTTCAATAGCGCCAGAAGATAAATGTTTCAAAGAGTCAAAAATTTCCAATGAGACCATTAATTTAATGAAAAAACGCCGGACAATAAAGAATGCAGACAGTCCTTTTGACAGGGTCGAGTACGTTGAGCTTTGCAAAACTATAAGAAAACATATTCGAGAGGAAACGCGTCGATTCAACATGCAACTTGTGCTAAAGACTCTGGAAGAAAACAGGGGAATTAACAAAACTAAGCAGAGGCTAAGAAAGAAAAGGACACAAATCTTTTCCTTAATGCGTGAGGATGGTACAATATGCAGTGAACGGACGGATATGTTAGAAGATGTCCGAAGATTTTATTCAAAGTTGTATGAGGGCCAGAATCAAGCAAGAACAGCAATGCCCACTGAAGAACAAGTGCCGGATTTCCTGGTGGAGAAAGTGACAAAGGCTATAGACTCGATGAAAAATGGCAAGGTCCCAGGAACGGATAGTATAACTGTGAATATAACATAAAATACTAGCAAAATTATACTCAACAACAAGAAGTACCCAGTTTATGGAAAAATGCAGAAGTGATTCTTTTACATAAGAAAGGAGCACGGGAAGATTTAAAGAAGTACTGTCCAATAAGCCTCCTATTAGTGGTGTACAACGTTTTCACCAAGATAATATCCAAAAGAATACTAAGAAAACTTAATGACGCACATCAAGGGAGCAAGCAGGATTCAGAAGTCGATCAGTACAATGGATCACATCCAGGTCTTACAGCAGGTCTTAGAAAGACACAATGAAGACAGTATGCCACTGTGCTTGGCTTTTATCGATTATAAAAAAGCATATGATTCAATCTCAAAGCGCGCCATAATGGATGCATTGCTTAATCAAGGTGCCGAAAAAGCCTATGTAGATCTACTAGGATCGATATATGATGAAGTTCCATCGACAGTCCACCTTGACGATCTTAAGGTTGAAATAAATGTACCAGCCTGCCTGGAAGAAGTGTTCCGTAATCTGGATTGGGAACAGGATGGAATAAGGATTAATGGTGCAAACTTAAATCATCTTAGATCCGCAGATGATATCGTTCTCCTTTCACAAGACCCAGAGGAGCTGCAAAGACACGTACAAGAGCTGCAAAGGGCTGGGGAACCATTTCCCAGATTTCTATTTTAGGAACGGATTTGGAAGTTGTGGATCACTATATATATATCTTGGGCAGAGGGTTTCAATGCAACGAGATACCGGCCGGGAGGTGGAACGACGCGTTAAATGTGGCTGGCAGGCATTTGGCAGGCAGGCATTTGGCAGGCTCAACATAGTATTTAAGAGCAAACTACCACTTTGCCTAAAAAGAAAAGTCTTTGATTAGTGTGTCCTGCCCGTTATGACATACGGAAGTGAGACCTGGACACTCACATCACAGTCAGTTCGAAAACTTCGAGTAGCACAGAGGGGAATGGAAAGATGTATGCTTGGCATTACTAGACGGGATAGAAAGACCTGAACATGGATCAGAGAACAAACGAAAGTGAGTGACATCGTAGGAAGAATAAAGCAATTGAAATGGAAGTGGGCAGGCCATGTAGCGAGGCGATGGGACGAAAGATGGACCAAGGCGGTCCCGGATTGGATACCGCTTGATCGCAAACGTCCACGGAGAAAACTCGATGGACTGATGACATTATTAAGTATATTGGACCCGAATGGCAGAGGAGAGCTCAGGACCGCGAGAGTTGGAAGCATGCTGAAGACGTCTTCATCCTGCAGTGGATTGATACGGGTTGATGATGATATATGAATATATAAATTACTTTTAAAACTTTTATTCTTGAAGATTAATAATGACAATTTTGGTAATGTAAACTTTTATTTCTAATAACCTTGTTACTTGTATGAGGCTTAATTATTACTATTCTTGTTACTACAAAATTTAATTATTGCTAATCTTATTTAGGATAGGATATATTCATATTTATACGTTATTTATGTCGAATTGGCAGATTAAGCGACTAAGGTGTTGCAGATCGTTTAATTATTATGATTTTGCAGTTGCTACAACGCAATATAGACAAGGTTGGTTGAAAAACCTTCTTGTTATTACTTCTTTCAATATAAATATTGCATTATTTATTTAATTGTCGATTTTGTTATCTTTACATTGTAGGTTGTTGTTCTTACAATGTTATGAATAACCTTATTATACATGTTTTATATAACATATAACAATTTCTGATAGCTGTCCGATGCTAGTATGACCTCAGCTATGGTTATTAGCTGTTATTATTTTTCATAATTGTGTTAGCGGTTATTACATTTCATAATTGTTATCGGTACGAATTTTTAGGCTTACAGTTAGGTTAACAGATATTATGGAGACATGATTTCATTGAAAATAAAAATACCATAAGTTTGACAAACAAGGTGTGGTTGGCTCGTAAAGGAAATATTTTTAAGAGAGACCACACCTCATATACATATCTTTTACCTATGGACGGGACGCGATTCGCAGGCCTTGTACGAATTTTCATCAGTGGATGGTTCTAGATCAAGCGATTTGCTCCACATTTCCGCCCAGGATAGAAACTTACGTTGTGCTAGCTCTTTTGTCTTTGGATATCTACACGAGCCTGCATGATAAAGGCTATAAAACCAAAAACCAATCTTGTGAGATACTGTTTCCAGTTTGGTGGTGTCGGAAGGGACCCATAGAACACCAACGTAGATTATGGGTGAAAATGCTGTCTTAAGTTTGACTAAAAAAATCAATAGTTGATCTCGGATACGTTGAGGAATCTGTACTTAAGTGAGACATAATCTTCCGGAAAGCTCTGACCTGATTAAATTTTTAGAGAAAAATCTACTTTGAGCTAATGCCATACAATCATGCCATCGACACAAAACTCTATTGTGTATAATTCGACCAAATGCACATAATTTGTAAATGTACATGCGGGTTCTTTTTCAGCAGGATGTCAAACAAATAACCGAAAGGTTCTATTTCTGTTAATCAATTCTGCTATTGTAACCTTCGGTGTGGAACACTAAATTCGAGGAGATTTATTCTGTTCATGTTTCTCATGATACTAGCATGGTTAGCAAAACGGGTGGAGAAGTTAAATAAAGTGATTTAGTGTTTAGTATTAAACCTTTTCGAGTTTTTGTTCAATGAAAAGTTTCCGTAAACAGATCATCAATAATCTAGAGATTAAAAGCGAAATTAGTTTGCCATTCATTTTTTGCCTCTAAAGATGGTCGATGTTCGAGATATCAGTTAAAAATAGATTCACAACACTTTCAGCAGCAATACCCAGTATAATTGATAGTTTTCTACCCAGTGTAGATGATACCACGATGGCTTTCAATTCGTTTTCAACTGAAAGAAAATGCTGTTCAAGCCACTGACATGACTTATGTAGCAGTGGCGGTGCAAATGTACCAAACGAGTTACCAAAGATTTTGGTACTGTTATTCTCAATACTTTTATGCTATATGGCGGAATATGAAGGTCATTGTTTACTTTAGGTCGCTAAGTCCTTCAATTCACTTTTTCATCAGATTTGCTACTGCTACAGACTACGTTTATTTCAACACTATCTGGCTGATGAACAAATCGAAAAAGCATGCATCCATAAAAGCATCGATCCATTTTTAATTTTCATTTTGCTTTTTTGAGAAAATATTCCACAATTGCCATGAAAAAAATTAAGAAATGTTGAAATTTAAATGTGTACATATTTGTATTTTTTATGAATAAATTCGAAATTAGAAAAATTACAATGTATTAATGCAATAATTGATTTATTATCAATCTTATAAATTTCATATTTTTGAATGTTGCATTTTAAAAACAGAATATGTTTCTTTTGTCTTATCAGATTATAAAAAAGAGCTGAACATTAATTTTCACTGTTCCAAAATTAGATGTTAAGGAAACATTTGATTATAAATATATAATTTATTTATAAACACTAACAACCCTGAATGCTATAATGTAAAATTCTGTTTGTTTTCCTTTTTCATCAAAGAGACGTAAAAAACAGAATTTGAAAATAAATTATTTTTACAATTACGAATAAAATAGCGCAATTTAAGTTGGTTTATTGTTGGTTAATAATTTATTTATAAAAGCTTCAGTGTCCAGCAAAAACCTTTTTCCATATATTTTCAATACTTTCTTGGCATAAATTGAAATATATTTATGATATATATTATGATATATATTGTTTATATAGGCAATATCTATACAATATTGTTGTTATTGTCAAAAACTAGATATTCTGATAATATATATAAAAATATTATCCAAAATCAAATAGGCCAAAGCATCGATGTATAACAAATATTCCTTTAAAAAATTGAACAACGTTAGCTGATATATGGATCCAATCAGCAGAAAGAAGAAGGCAAAGACCAAAAGTTACCTGAATCGATGGAACACGCCAAGTCATGTTAGGCAGACATTTATATTTAGAGCTGATTACACCATGGATGCACGATAAACAATTTTTGAAAAAGTATGTAGTGCAAAGGAAAATTGCACAGTGGGCTCGGGCAGAATATTACAATTGCGCAATTTTTACGTTCAGCAGGGGAAAGAGTTTTCCTTGTTTTTTTTTTCAATATTTTTAAATAGAACAATATTAATTGATATGATTAGTAAATACTCTCTGAAATGGACTTCGTCAGAAAAGAAGGGAACGAGAAGACAGTTACTGAAATTGGTTACTAAAGATGAAAATATTTAAATAATGTTTGCTGTGTGAGTTGTCACGTAAATTTAGTGCAGTGTTCGCAAAAAAAATCGCAAAAAAATGTATGCCGTTTGGTGTTCCTATGGTGTGGATAAAACCTACTGACCATGTAATTGATTGCTACTTTTTGTATCACAAAAATAGAAGGAACTTCAAAAAAGCAAAGGGACAAAATTCAGCAGACAAATTTGCCTTCTGCACTTCCTCCAGACAGTTCCTGCACAGTTCCAGACCAGTTCCTCATAGCCAGAAACTACCAGTACCGATTGCGTCTTTAAACTTGGACAACATGTTTCACGGTGATTCTAATTCTTCATCAGGATCTCATCCACAACTTTCTGAGAACACCAGTTGTGACCTAACATTTTCAATACTACTAGTGAACCTCACTTAATAACTCAGAATGCATTAAATGATTTGGTACGTGACCTGGGGTTGTCAAAACAAAAATCGGAACTTCTTTGTGCCAGACTTCAACAGTGGAACCTGTTAGATAAAAATGCTACTGTTTCACTTTATCAAAAATGAAATGTAACATTTTCAAATTTTACAAAATGGGAGGATCGAGATGTGCCTGTTGAGATATTAACGGTTTAATGAATAAGCTTAATATGGAACATGTACATTCCAAGTGGTGTATTTTCATAGATTCGTCGAAATACAGTCTAAAAGCAGTCATAATGGTTGCTTCATAATGGAAATAAAAACCCATCTATTCCTTTTGCCCATACAGTGACAATGAAAAAAACCTATTACAATTTAGCAACCATACCAAATCGCATTAAATATGAACATTATCAGTGGGATTTTTGTGTTGATTTAAAAGTGATAGATATTTTGAAAGGACCAAAAGGAGGTTTTACAAAGTATTGTGGTTTGTTGTGTCTATGAGACAGTAGGGCAACAAAAGAACATTACAGTAAGAAAGATTGGCCTTATAGTACATCTTTTGAACCTGGTACTTCAAACATAAAATATTCCGCTAGGAAGCTTCTAGGTGATTTCCGTTTTCAAGACAAATGAAAATGAATTGGCAACTCGGAAGTGTATTGTAGGTGTAGTGAAAGGATCTCTGGTTAACAAGAAAGGTGAAAACTATAAAAACCTCATAAATAAACTCTTGAAAACCTATGAAATATTAGGGTGTCGCATGTTCTTAAAAATGCATTTTTCACACTCCCATTTGGATTTTTTCTAGAAACAAGGAGATAGGTTTCAATAGGACATCAGGACGATGGAAGCAAAATCTATGTTGGGCGAATACTGCTGGTTTTTAAAAAGAGATGCTACAGAACACAAGAGGAAAAAGTTAAATTTTTAGTCGCTGTATGACTGCTGTATCTCGTGAAAAATATACATTTTTATTCACATAATCCTAAGTAATGCCTTTGTAATGATTTAACATGTTTTACATGTTTATATTAAATAAAAATTAGATTGTAAAAATATGGGGTGTCTATTTTTTTTCCCACCACCGACCCCATGTAATAAAAAAGCTGGACGTGTTATTAGGATCATTTTCGGATTTGGGGCTGCAAAATACTTCATATACACCTAACTTTTTTCTTTCATCGTTCAATGTACTTTGCCTCATTGATGTTTTTCTGCGTGTTCGTTTTCCTGAAATTGTTTTTCATTTTTACTCATAGTACTTTTGTTCATGGTTTTCTTCCATCATTCAATATACTTTGCCTCGATAATGTTTTTATGCATGTTCGGTTAGCTGAAATTGTTTTTCATTTTTTAATTATAGTTGGTACTTTAAATGAATAGTGGCAAAGCGAGATATTTCCCTCTAAATAAAAGACCAATTCAATTCAATCGAATTGAAGGGTTTTAAATAACTATAGCATTATGTTTCTATTAAATTATTCTCTAATTATCAGAATTCTAACTGAAAGAAAAAAATAGATGATGATAATTTCAAAAATGACTAGTTTGAACTTAATTAAGAATTTTTTGTTTAGTACCAAAAACATGGCCCATTTCATGTATCTCCATTAAAACATCCTGTATAAAGTTTTCGTACCATGTTAGGAACTCACACTATAATATTTTAATATAGGTTATAATATTCTTTCCTTCTATATTACAATTAAAGATCTATAAACTAAATATGTTGTTCATTTTTCTTTCCATTCAACGGGCGTTATTTAAATAAATTAGATCTCACTTGAAAAATATCTAAATTTGAAACATTGCATCGTCGACATGCTTTGGTTAGTTTATTATCACCTGTTTTAAACCATCGGCGCCAGCTACCCACGCATCGTCTCATACACTCTTAAAACTTAAAAAGAAATTCAACCTAAATTATAACCAGTTCCACAACAGCTTTCATACTAGTAAGTTTAGTTTAAGCTGCAATGTCGGTTTCTATACGAATCACACACTTCACTACAATACGTGTATTGTTAAGTGTAATTTAAATCTTAATTAAAAAACGATTCATTAAGCACTGGAGGATTTTTTCTTAATAGGAATATTATGAAGGATTGTATTATATTAGCTTTCGAATATTTTTTCATTAATCTTGGGATACCAGGCAGATTTTTTAAATAGGTACTTGAATTCTTTATATGGGGTTGTTTGGAAAGTAAATTACTTTCTATTTTCTCAAAAAGGTGATTTTATTTGAAATTTTATACATGTTTGGCTCAAAACTGTACTTTTGTCTGGTACTTAATGTTTGAGCGGTCATTCCGTAAAAGATCATTAATTGTTTTTTTGTTTCATTATATCTGCAAAGCTGAAAGAGACGTAGATGCAGACATAAACAGTTATGCTTTGTATGCTGATCACATATGTCAGAATTAGCTCTCGAAATTATATTCCGGGAATTTCCCTACATATTATTAAGAGCATTGATTAATGCTAATCGTAGTTCATCACATAACAGTATGTGAACTTTTTGAGAGTCCAAATTCATTGAAAATAATCACTGATGGTGATTAATATAAATCGATGTTTAATAACACTGTCCTATAAATATCAACAATATTTTCTTGTTTTTTAAATCCACCCCTTTGCTTAAAGGGGTCGAAAGCGACCTGTTTATTCTTAAATTTACCGAATATGTAATTTTAATGTATATTTATCATTTGTTTTACTTTTGAGTATACTTGATGAATTAATAATTGTTTCCATTTTTTATTAATTAAGTAACTAATTTCTTTTTCATTGAAGTCATTATTTTGTGCTATTAGTTTTAATTTTTTGCAGTTCTATTTTTCGATTATTTTCGAATAATGGAATTGTGAAAGCTCGGTGGATCATAGACTTATAAGCTGCATATTTATGTATAATGGGGTGAATTGATTGTTTAGTAATTATGGTTTGGTAGTTATATCTGAGTATGTAGGTTTTCTATAGATATTATATTCTAGTTTATTATTTTGTATATTGAAAAGTCCAGAAAATTTATGGTTTGATTGTGTTCGTTTTCAAGTGTAAATTTTATTTTAGATGGATTATATTTAAATGCTTCAATGTTTCTTCTATTTGTCTATCGTTTTCAGTATAATAAACCAAAATGTCGTCTACATATCTCAACCAAAATAATATATTTTTTGCTTTATCCCTTTTAAAAAATTATTTTCCCCCGTACAAATACGTTTGGTACGCTACCCGTACAAATATCGTGCTTAATAATTGGATTGATGTTAGTTTTTATCAGTAAATTATCTATTAATTATAGGCAATCCTTATTCGGAATATTCGGGAATATGTTATTACCGTCAAAGGATGCTAGAAACCCGTTTTTTGCTATAGATAGTTTGCTAAGCTTTTTTATAAGATCCACCGAGGTTTTCGAGAAATTCGTTAAGTTTTTGGAATATTATTAAATAATTTCTGGAGGATCTCTTCTAATAGTATAGTATTAAAGACACATTGGTGAAATGTCTCTATGTGTTCACTAATTGCACCACAATGTTTTGAAATTTAATGCATATTTAGGAAATTGATTTTCAGCGACATTTTGCATCTTAACTGGTTCTAAGCATAAAAGAAGCTGTGTCACAAGGTTTCTATAGTTTTCTCTATAATTCCATGTATAATTTTCATCATCTTTAAGTATGGAACAGAATTCCGCGCCCCTAAAACGGTTCGTGATTTGGAGATCCACAAAAATTCCTAATTTAATTTTAACATCACTTTCGCAAAGTCATATTTGTCTATGGCCTTTTCAAAAGGCTTAGTTTAGGCAAAAGTTAGGCTTAGTTTTTTTCAAAAGGTTTAGGTAAAAGGCCTAGTTTTTTATGAAGTAGAGGCCATAGAACTTTTTCCGGGGTAACTACTGCGTTAATCACATTTTTGCTTCTTGGATCGATAGACCGTTTTGAGAGCTATATTTTCCTTTCCTAATGCTCTGATCATGGTCGATCACAAGGAAAACAGCCGTCTTTGGGCCATTTTGGATATATTTTGGTTCTAGATTAGTGTTACTAATGATAATAAGGAATTCATTTAATACCACGCATTAGCTTATGCATGAAAGAACAGGTGAAAACTGGCAATAGAAAAAGATTTTTTTATAGCAACATGCAGAAAATCATTGAAAAAGAGTTATAAACCAGCCAAAAACTGATATTAAATAAAAGAAGGCGATGTGTTATCAATTTGGTGGGAAAATAAAGGAAAGAAATCTACCACCCTCTCCCGGTTATCTGGGTTTGGCGCGTAACAGTCAAAGCAAAAACGAAAAACATTCTGAGACACCCGTTGGATTCTTTTATTTTGTAATAAGTATCCTGATATATTGGCTGGATCTAAACGTCTAATTTTTACATTAGATGGCACGGGATCGTAAAACTCAAGTGTTATCTACTTCACACATGTAAAGTTTTGATTCTGTTTGACAGAAGGAATTTTAGCGAGTATTTGGGAAAAAGCTATATTACTTGGTACTGTTTTTTAATATTGTTAAGCATTAAAAATTGCGAAAAATAATGTTTCTCAGGCCCAAAAAAATGTATTGTGTATGACGATTCCACGTGCCGTAAGTGGTTCAGATATTTTCGTAAAAACAATTTTAATCTTAGCTGTGCCTTACGTTCTGGGTGACCGACCGAGGCTGATGCCTATGAAATATTAGGGCTAATTCAAAACGAACGGCATAGAACAACTGGAGTGATGTCAAGATGATTACAATCGGCCATAAGCGACCTGAATTAGCTAACAAAAAGCCATCGAAACACTGTTAAACCACACGTGTCTTTCGCCACCTGACACAAACTTAACTGGGACACTTTAACAACTTGACCGGGGTCTTTTGGTACATTTATCGTACTCTACTGACCTAGCGGCATTTTACCATTTATTTAGATCGCTTCAAAACAGCTTAAATTGTAAAAACTTTATACATATACCGAAGAGATCGATAAAGGTCATCGAAACAAACAACACATATTATACTGATAAAATGTAATTTTTAGTAAATAAAACTTATCTTCAATATTTCTCAAAAAAATGGGACAAAGTTGGGTATCAACCCATCAACATTATTGCTTTAAAAATGTCGGTAGGTTTGTTCTCATAACAACTGCTGAATGCAAGTTTGAAGCTGAAAGTTTTTTGGCTTAAACTCACTTATTTTTATGACTTTATACTTGTTCCGTAATGGATAATAATCCATTTAAGGACTGGAATGGACTTGAGACTTGACAGTCCAACTTTTTTATTTGACGTGATAGAGACTAATACTTCCAAATGTAAAGTTGTAGGAAATAACTTGACTAAGGAAAATTTACAAATAATGCTTTCCGGTGTGGCCAGATTTCTTCAATAGCTACTAAAGCAATATTTTTGTAAAGGGCTTCACCGTATTTTTTTAACATAATCTTACAAATCTTAAAATTCGAAATAAAAAATTTTATGTCTCATTTCTTTATTGGAGTAGCCGTTTTAGAAT
This sequence comes from Cosmopolites sordidus, assembly GCA_031761425.1. Lineage (NCBI taxonomy): Eukaryota > Metazoa > Arthropoda > Insecta > Coleoptera > Curculionidae > Cosmopolites > Cosmopolites sordidus. Next base: position 533,272 of record JARFXV010000169.1, on the reverse strand, counting down.
AATCAATTAATATTCAACAACAATACAACCTTTTTTGGTAAAACGAACTAGTTTAAAATAACAATAAAAAATAATTCTTATAAACTAATCAATGATTATTTCTATAACAAATGCTTAAACTGGTGCTATCCTTGGTATCTGGAATAATGAACTCTTTTAGCAATATTATTACTAGCATTTTCCAACATTAGGCGTAATGTTATTAATTTACCACTGAATTGATAGTTTCAGTTCATCAACACAATTAGGAGCGGTTACGTATACTTTGGTTTTTTAAGAAACCCCACAGGAAAAAGTCCAAAGGTGTGAGGTCTAGCGACCTAGCAGGCCACTCAACGAAGTCCTTCTTCCTATCCATCTTTCTGGCAGCAGTTCATGAAGATAATCTCGCACATTTCGCTTAAAATGCAGACAGTTGGAAGTAGAACAGCCTTTTTTCTGCTAACGGCAGTTTATCAATAAACAACTCAAGTTCGTTTCTCAATAACTCCAAATAACGTTCACCATTTAAATTTTGTTCTATGAAGATAGGTCCAATCACTTTTTTATTGTAGATTTCACACCATAGGCTAACTCTTGGATTATTTTGTCTTCCTCTTTCTTCAGCCCAACATGGATTACTGTCAGACCAATATCTGTAATTTGGTCTATTGAGCATGCCATTTAAATAAAAAGTTTGTTCGTCGCTATAAAAAATATGCTTCTCGAAATTGGGTTGCTGACGCTTTTTGTCCAAAAACTAGTCGCAATATTCAAATCTTCTATCACAATCATCATAATGGAGTTCTTGTTAACTTCTAATTTTTTATGGATGAGAATTGTTCCCCTGTAAAGTGGCCCACATATTTGACTGAGAACAACCTACCTCTTGGGCAATTTTGTGCCCACTTGACTTGTGAACATTTTCCACATTGCAAAGAAGAATATTTTCTTCAGTAACAACATTTTTGCGCATTTTGCCGATCATTGGGCACACACTACCGGTTGCTTTTAGTTTTAGTAAGTTATTTCTTAAAAACTCCGGATTTGGATGAGACTTATCGGGAAGTCTTGCGTGGAATTCAGCGCACGCATCGTGTAGATTTAAGCCAGCAACATGAAGAAAAACTAATGCAACTTTCACTTTTTGATTAAATGACTGATTCATCTTAGCAATTTAATTAAAACGTTATTTTTATACATATTCAAATACAACAGTATTCAAATAACACAATGACCGGACAATAATGATGGTTCTTTTCAAACAACACAATTTTCGTTTAATTTCCAATGCCTACTATTGCTATGTTAGCTTGCTTTAGTTCCTGCCAACTGCAAATTATTTTAGTTGTTTTTGCTAATTGTTCTAAAACGGCTTCTCCAATAAAGGAATGTAACATAACATTTTTTATTTAGAATTTTAAGATTTGACAAATCATGTTAAAAAAATACGGTATTACCATTTAAAAAATATTGTTTTAGTAGCTACTGAAGAAATCTGTCAACAGTGGAAAGCATTGTTTGTAAATTTTTCTTAGTCAAGTTATTTCCTATAATTTTGCATTTGGAAGCACTAGCCTATCACTTTAAATAAAAAGTTAGCCTATGTCAGGTTTTAAAAGCATTACACTGTATATGGTATATCCTAATAAATATTCCATAAATTTTGATTTTAAAACTAGAACTCTACTAGAACTAAAACAATTAAAAATGCTGTAGTTTTGTCAATTATGAATATTTTTAGACAATGTTGAAAATACATTAAATTTTATGAAAAACATGTTACTGTTCAATATGGGCACCTTTGGCGCGGATGGTGGCATCAAGTCCTCCTATGAATGCATTGCACGCTGCACGAATGTGAGTTTGTGGAATTCATTGCCATTCCCGACGAAGCGCTGACTTCAGTGTGTCCAAACTCTCATATTTTTTTTGGTGACACCTTAGCCTCCAAAATGGACCATATGGAGCAGTTCATCCGATTCAAGTCTGGTGAGTATGGAGGCCATTGTTGCGAAGAAATGAACTGTGGAAAGTGATTTTGTAAAAATTGTTGTATCAAATTAGCTTTATGGGATGGCGCCGAGCCCTATAGAAAAGTCCAACGGTTAGACCCAAATTGTTTGTGTGTTCAAGGGATCAACGCATCGTTTAACACCTTTTGTTAGTACAGTTGCTGGTTCATCTTACGCCCTGATCGATGAAAACGAGCGGAGAGCGATCATTTGCAGTTACAGCAGCCCAAACCATCACAGAAGCAGATGCTTGTTTTCGCATAGCAATTAGGTTGTCCGAATTGTCGCTGGACTTGCCCTTCAACCACACATGATCGTTTTGTTTGTTTACGCATTGCTGAATAGTGAAAATGTTCCCATCAGAAAATACTAATCGAGTCGCCAATTTGGTACATGCCAATTTCGTTCGCCAATTTCGTAACGATCAAAGGCATTGAAAAGCCTTTGATCATTGAAATCTTGCCGCCTTTCGTACAGGTGTTAAATCTTGCACTTTTTGTATCTTGCAAGGCTTCAATTTAAGTTCATATTTCAGTATGCGGCGTACGGCTGTTTACTCAATTTTGCTGCACTCTGACGTGAATTTATTTCAATTCGTGCCTTTACTTTTCAAGCCATATCTGGTGATGATGCGGATTTTTAATAATCAGCTCCATGGCGTTTTGTGATGCTACCAGTACCATGGTAATGTTTAAAGGTTTGATATATAAACATTTTATGAACACGTAAATGCTGTAGCTCACAATAGCAGGTTCCGATTTTCTTGCCAAATATAAAGCAATCACACTATTACGTTTGAATTCCATTACGAATATTTCTTTTCAATTACGACGTAGAACGATATGCTTTCGTACACTTGTGAACAATACTATAGACGAAAGTCTATCAAATTTTGAGAGCGGTGTGATCAGCTGTTCGGAAGCTACAGCAACGTGAAGTTGATAACACTTCCAGTGACGGACCCTGTATATGGAAGTTGCTTGGTCCCACATCAGTACCAGGCCAAGAAATGAGGCAGCGGATAGAAAAGTTGAAAGTCGAATGTCGGAAGGTTTGGGTTGGAATTTCGGGAAAAAGTTTTTGGCTGTTCTTTTTCTTGCCTGGCAATATGCAATTTGGTCTTGTACTGTTATCAATACAGCTACGTACACATGCAGTTGTGCATAAATTGTTACGCACAATTGTTTGGAAACAGAAATATAGGTATATCCCGTTTTAAAAATTCTTTGCAGTTTAATACATACGTAATATAATATATAATTCTTATACAATGATACATTTTTAATTAGGCACGTATAACTAATGTCTTTCAAACTAAAAGAAGCAAACACAACATATCAATTAAAATAAGTATTTATACACAAAAAATATAATTTAGAAAAAAAAAGTTTTATTTCAACGGCAGATAAATGCCGTTGAAATGTCTGCCTATCAGAATTAACTGTGGATCAGTTATTATATCTCTAAACTAAACTAACACTAAGTGACTAATGGTATATCAAGCATATTTAATTAATTTAAGTACTCCAGTGTTGATAACTAAGATTAGAACGCCATCTGACGCGAGTCGCTTTCGAGGATGATCTAGTATTTGATATGGAAACTATTATAACTCTAATTTGGAGGTTTGCAAATTAGGGTTGGGTTTCTTTTTTTATTGAAAGGGATAGATGTTATCTTTTAATTTTTAAAATGTTTCTACAAATTATATTATGCTCACTCTTTTTGTTTTCGAAGTGTAATTTGATATATATATATATATATATATATATATATATATATATATATATATATATATATATATATATATATATATATATATATATATATATATATATATTAATACTAATATATACATTAAACACTTTATAGTTAACTTCTTTCTTATAGAAAGAAAAGAAAGTTAACTCAGAACATTTGCTTTCTGGTTTTCTTCTTTTATTTCTAATTAGCTGTACCCGGCCACGCGTTGCTGTTGCTCAGTCTGGTTAAATGGAAAAGAAAGAATAGAGAAAGAACACGTTTCTAATATGTTTAATTTCACAATGCTTGTGGGTACATAATATTTTTTGTTGTTTCAATGCCTGTACATATAGAGAGATTGTCTGGTTTGCCGACTCTAGAACACGCAACATATAATTGTCCATGCGAGAAGCAATCCGTGTCTAGATCTAAACCGCACAATTCTAAAGATTGGCCTTGAGCTTTGTTGATGGTGATGGCAAACGTCAATCGAATTGAAAATTGCAATCTCTTAAATTGAAATGGCATATCCGTTGGAATCGTAGGTATGCAAGGAATGAGGGCATCTTCTCCTTTGAAAGGCCCTGTCAAGACTGTTGCTTCTACGACTTTGCTCGTTAATTCTTTTACTGCAAGCCGCGTCTGACGGCAGCTGTCAAGAAGCACGCTGTACGGTATGAGCAATGTTTAGAATTGCGTGTGTTGCTGTTAAGTTTAACAGATGGCGCTCCCATTCTCATGCTCATTTAGATAAAAGAACCTTATTTCAAAAAAACTGAACCCAAAGGCAATGTGTGTGAGTCAAATTAATAATTGAGCTATTATTTTATTAAGATAAAACTTAATCAAAATGAAATTATTGTGATACTTTTATTTATCACAATATTTTTCTTTAAAACTAAAGCAAATGGTCAAATTGTTTGCCTTCGGCACGAATACATGCTCTACATCGCCTCAGAAAAGTTCTTTTCACCAGTCGTGCGAATCTCCATGCATGTATTTCTACTGCTGTTTCAACAATTCTGTGACTCAGATTTGTATTGGTTTTGAATACTTTTTTTTATTTTATGCAGCCCCAGTAAAATAAATCAAGGGGGTATAGGTCCGAAGAACGAAGAGGTCATTCAATTGAACCACGGCGTACAATTTACCTTTCAGGATACTCTCTGTTCAAATAATCATGTACAGGACGAGCATAATGCGCCTGACAACCATCTTGTTGAAACCACATTTCTCTGTAGATATTGAGTGGTACATTGTTTAACAAAATCTGCAAATCGTTTTGGAGAAAATCCAAGTAGTCGGCGCCATTGAAAGTTTCTGGTCCAATTATTTGTTCGTTTAAAATTCCGGTCCACATCACAACCTTAAATTGATACAGGAACCGGTCTTCACGCGTTGTGCAAGTTTAAATAACCGTCTTTTTTAAATGCCGATTCGTCAGTCTATAAAAATGTGTTTACAAATTGCTTGTTTTGTTTGTTTTGTAAAAATCGATTCTGGGAGTGTAGTCACGAGGTAGCAAACTTTGTACACGTTGCACATGATACGGGTGATATTCGTATCATTTTACATGTGACATGTGCACATTGATGAACAAGCGGTGATCTGTGCGATGTGATCTGTGTGTGTGATCTCTGCGGCAGAGGCATTACACCGTAAACAAGATGCATGTTCGCATATTCTTCCACTATGTCCAGATACGGCATGCTGCAAAACGTGTTAGTATTGCTAGATACTAACTAACACAGTATGCACAACACAAATTAAGTTCAGGAAAACAAAGCCAAGTCTAGGGTAACACAAGCCAAAGTCATTAACACAAATTCAATATCAAGTTCAGGGTAACAAAAGCTAAAATTGTCAGTACGAAAGTTACACGATTACGAGAAGATGCGCAGTAAACGAAGGAACATAGCGTACTGAATGATAAAAACAAGTAACTATTGAGAATCAGCGTCACTATCCGTCTCGCTCACTCTAAGAGTTGAATGTCAATCTGTCTCTCTGTAATTCGTCGTCAAACAGCGTCACTATCTATCACATCTGCCCTTCTCACTTACACTGGTGAAGTCGATCTTTGAGCAAAAGTATTTTTCCTGTTGCAAAAAAAATATGACTCAATCAAACTTTTTTTTAGTAAATTAACAACGTTCATTGTTTCATTTGTGACTGCGATTAATAGCATGGTTATTTAGGATCACGTTATAAAGAATAACACTGAAAAATTGGGAAATTTCTGATCACAGTACCTAAAGATATAGCCTAGGGTGTCCAATTTCAAGATTTTCAAAAATATGCTTCTTATCACTTAACCCAGCGATATGATTTTTTTTCTTATTTTTGCCAGAAGCGAAAGGTCAGGTTATTCCAGACCTGACATTTCGCCAGGTATCCGCTTGGCGTTGAGTTTCGGGACACCCTGTATATTGTTTTATATAGATGTTTATGTTCAATACCTCCAATGTCGAAATTACAATTCTTGGACCATTAGATTACAATATAATAATGTCTAGTATCTTATACTAGTTACATGTGTCTTCGTTTTCTTTATTCAAACTGGTCAGCTTGTACGTCTGTTATACTAAACTATTTTTTATTTAGGTGTGTCGGTATGAGTGGCGGCTCGGGGGTTTTTAAAGTGGGGCGTAGAAGAAAATAGTGCTTCCCCTTCCCCTTTTTTAATTTTCGTGCTATTGAAACCCTATACAAGAGATGAACCAGTAAAATGAGTTAAAGTAAAGAAACTGAAGGGAAATAAAATATGGTGTTTTGCTCTGAAAAATTGTTTACAACGCCCTCCCTTACGGTCGGTACTTCATACTATAATTTCGCTATATAATTTTATGTTCTGAGTAAATGGATTGCAAACAATTTATACATAATACATGAACTTATATTTTTTTAAATATTGAAAACTATACATATTCCTAGTTTTTTTTAAATTTTAATATATTCGGTTGCATTTTATAGCAATTTTACTTCCAGACTGGTAATACTAAAATATTTCTGTTCTTCGTATCCATTCCACATTTTCTTTATTCTGTATTTGATTTTATTTTTAATTTGATCACAATTCCTCTCATTATTTTAAAACATTTCCTGTAATCTTGCTACTACGAATAATGTTTGATAAAATGTATTTATTATATTTTGACATTGTATGTTCAGTGATAAAATTGAAAGTGTGTTTCTATAAAATTTAAAAATACATAATATAATCTATATTTCGTTTGTTAATTAACGACCTTTCAACCAGAGCTTAATATAATAGTTTAATATGATTACTCTTAAATAAACGTAGTATAATTTAGGAAAAACCCTCTTTCGATTAACTTCCCGTTGAAATTTGTTCCTACCAGAAGTAGCGGTAAACCAGCTAGTCTATCTCATCACAGACAAGCCAAGTTAACACTAAGTGACTAATGTTGTATTAAGCCTATTTAATTAATTTTACTACTTCACTGTTGATAACTAAGATAAGGACGCCCCCTGATGTAAATCGTTTTCGAGGATGTTTTCATATTTTATCAAGGAGTTACTATTTCTCTTATACGGAGGTTTATACCTTAGGTTTCGACGTTTTAACAGTCGATAAATATTTTTGTTTTTCGACAGTAATATTATTCATTTAATATTAAAAAGATATTAAGTATTCGTGTAATATTGACATTTTTGTATACGTGTCTTGATATTTGTTGAATGCTACTTAGTTGCTTGTGTTTAGGAAAATTAGGGGTACACATTTCGTTTAATAAGTAAAAGTTTGTTATATTAGTAAATATTGTTGGACATGTCATATTCGAAAATATTTTTCTTGAAAAGAACATATTGATGCCTATAGGCTTAGTAATAAGGTATTTATACCTTTTGACATAGAGTAAAAGGATACACATAGAAGATATTTGTAGATGATATTAATTAGATTGTCTACGTTTAAACCTTCATCTTTGAAGTCACCATCGTCAGATGAGCAACATTAATTCTTAATTAAAACTAAAGTCTTTGGATGGACAATCTCCACTCATCTTTATTTCTCCATAGATCTTCTTCTATTTTTATTTCACTATCAATTAATGTAACCCCCCCACTGTTCACAATTGCCGTCTCTTTCTTTTTCGCTGTGGTGTTCATATTAATAGCTTCTTCGGTATTCCGTATTTGGTCATTTTTATCCATGAGAATGCCCGTACTAACTTAACTACCTTGTTCTTATATTATATACTATAATTTGTGTGACTCCCATTACTTCTCTAATTCTTTTTTTTTTGGGGGATTATTTCTTTTTTTTTTAACCTTCCGGTGGCTGCTTCCCTGTGTATTTTGTTCTCAAATTGCTTGGTAAACATTGCTTGACAGTAATTTCTCAGTTGAAGGGCAATTGTGACGCTAAATAGGTGAATGAACTTAAATCTGATCTAATTTCGCTCTTAATCCTGCCTGAACGTCTGCCTCCATGTCCTGATATTCATTTTCGATCGATATTCTTCTACACATATCGCACCGTATAAAATATAATTTTCTAATGGATGGTATTCATTAAACATAATTTCAATTCTTTTGGTAAGTCTGCCTATTTTAAGCAGTTTTGAAAAATTATACTTAGATGTTTTTCGATCCCATATTTTATTATATCGAATAGAATATTTTGGTAGAGAATGGTAGACAATTTGCGTAAATCATTTCAGGAATTAATCAATTTGTTCTGTGAAAGCTCAAGACGTTTCACCAAAATATTATTTGGCAAGTGTTGCTCGCGTAGAGTAAAGAGTTCAACTCTAACAATGTGTCAATCATCATGACGTCAAATGTCTGGTGAATCATTGTCACGTTTAACATCAGAGCAACGCTTGCAAATTGTTGAAATTTATTTTCAACATCATCAGTGTCCAACCGAGCGATGTAGTCTCCGAATTATCGACAAAAATTCCGAACGCATTTCATACTGCTGATATTAAAATAAAAACAAGATAAAAAATGTGTGTTCCGAAGAAAATATCGCCGCTGTTGCTGGCAGTGTTGATGAAGATCCAAATTCATCAATTTGTTAATGGGAATTGTTACTGAGCGATGATCATTTATTATTTCATTCGGAGTTTGAATGGTATTGATGTGGACGAGATGTAGTTCCAACAGAATGGCTCCACATGGCATACTGACAACGTACCAATCGATTTATTGAGGAAACAATTCATGTAATTTAACGCTTTGGGATTATTTTCTTTGGGGATATGTTAAATTTTTGATCTATTATCTCGATAGCAGTACTAAAGCAGTACTCTCTTTGCTTTCGACGTGCAAGGTCGTATTTTGTTCGTTCCGAGCCTCGATAGTGCGTGAGTGTGGCTATAAACGGAACGCCAGTATCGGCGATAAAATGTGTAAAAAGAAACTGTTTACAGGGGAAGTTCATCAATATCAAGGCTATATAATCCGAAAATATTGTTGTTGGCCACTGTACCAGCTGTGATGGAACCAATTCATCATACGGGGAGTATACAAACAGTCTCTCTGTCCGAATTTATTCCAATTACACAAAATGAATTAAACCTATGGAATGAGCTACAAAAGAGTGTTATTCAATGCAACAATCTCCATGCTACAATTGGAGAAGTACATAAAAAAGTTGATTTGCTACTGAAAGCAAGCGAATAACGAAATCCAGAATTGGTCGAATATCATACTGATGATGAAGATCTAGCGAAAGAAATGGAGTGGATAGTACAGAAAAGAAGAGGTAGCAAAAAACGAAAAGCGAACTCCTCACCTCGATAATTGGCCGGAGCACATCCGGCCAATTATCGACGATGCATAGTGGTCAAGGAACTTCAAAAGATTAGGCATGACGCAGTTCGCAAACAGAAGCTAAACATGAGAAGTCGCAATGTGCCAGAACCCACAACTCAGACGATCAAAGCGAAACCAGTTACAAAGCATGCCACAGAAGAGAAGACATTTGCCCAAACTACGAGAGGCAGTAAAACCAAACCAAAGAAAAACGATCAGGAGGAGCCTGATGCAACCAGCCAAATGTTGCAAAAAATCATGTTGAAACTTGACCAACTGGAAAGAACCAACAAAATAATCGTAGATAGACAAGACAAACTAGGAAGCAGCAATAAGGGAGCTGGTGCTAATAGGAAGAAGTAATGGACAATTCAATCAGAATAGTAGCCTGAAATACAAATGGGTTGATACAAAGATCTCATGAGTTCGAAACAATTCAATGGAATGATAGAATTGATGTAGCTCTCATCTCAGAGACACACATGCCCAAAACAAATTACTGTAAAATAAGAGGATACAAAGTCTATCACACTGTCCGCTCGGACCTACCAGGAAAAAGCGGATCAGCATTGATAATCGAAGAAAACATAAAGCACTACATAAATGTTGAATATGATACCCCTCAGATACAAGCGACAGCTGTGACAGTCCAGATGAAATCTAAAGACATCACAATTCCTGCAATATATTGCCCAGCAGGAAAGTCACCAAGGAGGAACATTCTATTTGCTTCTTTAGGAGGTCGCTTCATTATCGGAGGTGACTTCAATGCCAAGCATACCTACTGGGGTTCTGCTAACATTATGCCGAAAGGAAGACAACTGTATGCAGCTGCAAAGAGAATGGCCTGCCACTTCCAATCAACAGGCAAAGCAACGTACTGGCCTATGGATAGAAATAAAGTGCCAAGTGTTCTTCGTGCTGCGCAACATTGCATCCTCATATGACAGCATTGAAGAAAGCTTTGACTTGGCATCTGACCACTCAGCAATTGTGCTCTCTCTAAGTATGTAATCACCAAGTATCATTCCCCGTATTTAACTAACGGGAAAACTGATTGTGATGGATTTAGAACAGATCTTGAACAGAGAATTGAGCTAAATATAATCCTGAAGACGAAAGAGCAGCTAGACTATGAAGTTGAAAAACTAGTGGTTGATCTACAGCAAGCTGTGTACAATAATACACCCAAACTGAAGCCAAAAATACTAGGATTGAACTACATCAGGGAAATTCGAGATCTAGTACACGAAAAAAGAAAAGCTCGCAAAACATGGTAGCAAACTCGATCGCCGGTTGACAAAAAACTACTAAATAAACTATGTAAGCGACTCAAAGATGAAGTCACAACCATCAAAAATGAAAGAAAAAAGAATAGAAATAATATAGTAAATGACTTATGTTAAATGAATAACTAATTATTAGACAGTTTATGTTGTCATTACTTTTATTCATATGATATTTTTTAAATGGTTAAATAATTAGAAAGGTGGATCAAAATAATTGTGTAATGTAATTACGTTTGCCTTACTAGATATAATAAAAGATACTTCTTTCGTTTGGGTTTCAGTTATAATTTGAATCTACCTTAAACAGTATTAAATCATCTGGTCTGTCTTACACAGACAAATCAAGCTAACAAGAAGTGACTAATGATATTTCAACGGTATTTAATTAATCTAACTACTGCGTTGATAACTAAAGTAAGGACATTTTCTGGAGTCGCCTTCGAGCATGATCTTATATTTGATCTCCATGTTATTATATTTATCATTAAGAGGTTTGTATTTTATATGTTGTCGTTTTAACAATGCCAAGGTATACCAACAAATTAATTAACTAGTACCATTTCTAGGTTAAACACTTCTTTTAGATAAACTATGGTCTAATTGACATAAGATAATTTAATATCTTCTAACGACGACTTTGCTATTAAAACAGTGGTGAACGTATGATCTTCTGGCTGCTCATCAATGTTAAGAAAATTATTAAATAATGACAATTTTTATCGAAAAATGGAATCGTGGAATTCGTGAATTTAAAAGCAAAATTACTTTAATATTGGAATACGATCATTAGAATGAAATATAGAACAAAAGACAAAAAAATAAACAATTAAATGGAGAATTTGAATGTTTTATCTTGTTTGCTCATAAAGAAAGTATTCATTCATAAAATAAAATGATGTGCTAAAAATGTTTCAAAACCACTTTTGTCAGCTTTAGAATTATTTAACTGAGGTAGCCGATACTTGATGGAAATTCATTTTGATTAAAAGAGCTAAGACTGTAAGAGCTAATAGTTTCGGCACACAGTGCCTTCTTTAAATATAAAAATACAATGCTGTTTGATGCTTTTCAATACAGAACCTTTCGAAAAGTTTGCTTTTTCAACACAAAAAGTCGTTATAATACTCAATTAAACAAGTTTCATTTTGTTTTAAAGCATAATTATATATTATCATCTCCTACCATTTCCTCTTTAAAATCTTATTTAATTTTTTTTTTCATGTGTGTTGTGCATAAAAAAATTACAAACGAATAAAATAGCGCGGAAATGTATGAGTGAGTAGTTTATAATAATAGTGTTGATCGCCCTCGCTTCAGTACATATTCAGTGACTTCCACTGTTGAAGATGACTGGATAAATAAGAGGTAACCTGGATCGATAATGTCCAATAATTGCTCAATTGATGAAAGATCTGGACATCTTGATGAACAAGGACAAAGATAAATTTCGAAGAAAATACCTCAAACAATCTGATACTTGTTATATGGGGGCGCGCATTATTTTGCTGACAAATCTAATTCTGAGTAATAAGAAAAGTTTCTGTAAATAACGTTCGGTAGTGAGTGCCGGCTTAGCTGTGAGAGTTGATACAAAATGTTCGATATAAAAATAGTTCAGGTGGTTTTTATAGGCGATTTACAGTTTTCATTCCAATAAGTCCGTGCCTTCTAAGACTTCTTGAAATCAGAACACCATATTATTCAGGTCATATAATACCTTCATATTGTAAGTGGGCTCCTATTGATGCTAGTAACAATCAGAGAATAACAATATCGGCGTCCGCATAATATCCTGATAGTTCGGTGTTAAATTCACTAAGCTGGGTAAAATTTCTAACTCCAGAAACTCAAAGCAAGGAAAATTAGCTAATTGAAGGTAAATAAATGCATTGAAGTGATGCAAGATTGATATCGAAGTAAGACAATTAAAATACCATATAAATTATAGAAACAGTTGTTACCTACAAAAAACCGCTGCCACAACATGAAAATTGTTATATAATATTATACTCTTAACCTAGTAAACTATCTACAAAAAGATTTCAATATTCTGTATTGTACGGTGGCTTTCCTTATTTACATATCGGTTAATGCATTATTAAAAAAATAAATCAGGAGATTTTATTATAAAATTGGGGTGTTGTTAAAATTGAATAAAAATTGAATAATTTTTACACCACTGCAACTGGAGGAGCAATAATCATTTGGTAACTTAGTAGTAAGCCCAAACAATTATGATCACCATCGAAATTCTAAACTTTGCGATGGGATATGATACAGAATACAGTTAGTGATATACAGATCAGTAAACATGAATATTATCCAAATATATGTGCTTACCTCTACATAATCGCTGCAAAATTGAAATATCCTAGAGCAAGGTAAGTCAAGGTATTAAAAAAGTACCTAATAGAGAAATACTTTTCGTTATAAGTTAATTTAATGCTAATATTAGTACTATCAAAATAACAGTTATCTGCGGAATATAGTGGGAAAATACCATATCACAAAAGCGATATGTTTCTTGATTTTTGTACAGAAAATGATCTTTTTACGTTATAACACACTCCAATGTTAATCCGATAGACTACGTATTAATAAAACCCAAATTGCGATGGTTATGCGTGCCTACAGCAGAGATAGATTTATCTTAATCACCAAAAATGCAAAAATACGCAAAAGGTGCAATAGATGGAATCTACGAAAATACGAAAAATGTATAAAATAGGAAACCGTAGTTCCATTAGAGATTATTTATTAAGAAAATCAACTCATCAAGTTGAATGCCAAGGAACTATGGGAAAAACTAATGTAGGTCTTAAAATGGTAGCCATAATTTGTGAAAAGAAAATCTTGGATATCTGATGAAACTTGAAAAGTAATAAAGAGCCGTTTAGTGTATAATGAAAAGTAGGAAATGTACAACAGACTAACACGCACCATCAATACGGCACTTGAAAAAGATGAAAACGCATACATAAATTTAACACGCCAGGAAATTGAACAACACTGTAATAAAATTGAAAGCAGAAACTGATTTCAAATGTCAAGCTAATGACAAAAAACTCTCAACCACGGTTTTTCCCATTAAAGTAAACAGGTCGGCATGATTTTTGTAACATTGATGTAACATTACGACATCTATTACACAATACATAAACAAATTTATTTATAAATTACCACCTTTATGTTTGTCGTTTATGTAGAATATAGCATCAACGTATTGATGGTCAATATCTATTACATTTCACTTCTAATAACTGATTATTTTGAAAGTATCTGCTAGACAGGAATAAAATATGGTCTAATTTACTTAAGATAATGTTATATCTTCTAAGAACGATTTTGCTATTAAAACAGTGATGAACTTCGTGAACAGTGGTGAACTTATGATCTTCTGGCTGCTCATCAACATTAACAAAATTATTATATAATGAAAAACTTTATCGATTTTCTGAATTTCCATCGAAACTCATTATTTCCAACCTGTCAAAAAATAGTTTAGCTATAGCTAAAATAGTGTCTCCAGTTTTCATATGCAAATAATAGATTAATATTGATAATTTAAAAGCAAAATTACTTTAGTATTGGAATACAATCATAGGAATGAAATATTGTACAAGACTGAGAAATAAACAATTAAATGGAGATTTGATTTTTTTTATGTTCTTTGCTCTTAAAGAAAGCATTCATTCATAAAATAAAAAGATTTATGTGACAAGAATGTTTCAAAATCACTTTTGCCAGCTTTAAAATTATTTAACTGAGGTAGCTGATACTTGATGGAAATTCATTTTAATTAAAGGAGCTAAGAGTGTAACAACGAATTGTTTCGGCACACAGCCCCTTCTTCAGATATAAAAATACAATGCTTTTTGATGCTTTCCAAGGCTTTTCAATACAGAAGCTTTCAAAAAGTTTGCCTTTTCAGCGCAAAAGACGTTATAATACTCAATTAAACAGGTTTCATTTTGTTTTAAAACATAATTAAATATTATCGTCATAATTTCCTCTTTAAAATCTTATTTAATAACTTTTTTTTTTAATTTTTGTTGTGCATAAAAAAATTATAAACTATTAAAATAGCAACTGAACTGCTTACCCATAAGTCTATCAGGAAGCCTACCGACTGGCGAGTGACCAACGTAAAACACTTCTCAGAAGACATCTGGCCTTACCCAGCCTAGTAACTGGCGTGACTGAGGAGTAATTCGTTGTCGGATTTTACACTCTTGCCTAGAAACAATCACAAACATTTATGAAGTAAACAGACAGAAGAGAGGAAGAAAAACAACCATCCGAGCGCTGGAATCGAACCAACTACCGCTCCAATGCGGTTTCGGCACAGCAGCGGCAGGCAGGCCCCCTGTTGAGGGTGACTGGATAAATTAAGAGGTCACCCATCGATAATGTCCAATAAATGCTCAATTGATAAGTGATTTGGATATCTTGATAAATAAAGACAAAGACAAATTTCGAAGAAAATACTTCAAACAATCTGCTATATGGGGGCGCGCATTATCTTGCTGACAAATGGAGTTCTGAGTAATAAGAAAAGTTTCCGTTAATAGCATTCGTTAGTGAGGTTACAGGATCGAGGCAGCGATGGCGTCGGTACTTAGCTGAGAGAGATTATACAAAATATTCGATATGAAAATAGTTCAGGTGGCTTTAATAGGCGATACATAGTTTGCCTTTCAATAAGTCCTTCTTAGACTTCTTAAAACCAGAACATAATATTATCCAGACCATATAATACTTTCATATTGTAAGTAGGTTCCTATTAATGCTAGAACAATCAAATAATAACAATATTGGTGCCCGTATAACATCCTAAATATTCGGTGTTTCTTTAATTCATTAAGCTGGGTAAAATTTCTAACTCCAGAAACTCAGAGCAGGGCATATTATCTAATTGAAGGTAAATAAATACATTAAAGTGACGCAAGATTGTTACCGAAGTAAGAAAATTAGAATGCAGTATAAATTAACTTATAGAAACAATTGTTGCCTATAAAAAACCGCTGGCCCAACATGAAAATTGTTATATAATTTTTATACTTATATTAGCCTATATAATTAATAATGATATACTCATAGTTATATATATATATATATATATATATATATATATATATATATATATATATATATATATATATATATATATATATCTTGAAAAACAAGGACTAGATCCTAAAACGCTGGCAATTATTAAAACAACACAAGGTCAAAAGTTAAATTCATGGGTGACACGCTCCCCACTCTTATTTAATTGTGTTTTAGAAAAAGTAATACAGAAGTGGCGTGTAAAAAATTCGGCCCTGAATATTGACCGGCCCATTAAACTGGAGAGAACCTACAACAAAATAGATTGTCTGGCGTTTGTTGATGATCTAGCAACTTTAGCCCAAGATATATTAACGCAAACAAATTAAAATCCTAAAAGAAACAGCAGAAAAGGTAGGACTCCAAATTTCCTTTGAAAAAACACAATATATGACCTGCAACAGACTAAGAACACCATTTCTAAAAACAAAATATGGTAACATCAGAAGAGTCTCTCAATTTAAATATTTGGGTGAAATAATAATGGAAACGGATAGGAAAAACTGCCAATAAGGGTAGATGTCAAAAAATGGAAACTGCATTGCGACTTACACAAAATATTTACAACAAAAAATGCATATGTAAAAACACAAAACTGGGACATTAAAATACAGTTATTAAGCCAGAATGTCTATATAGCGCAGAAACGCTCATTTTGAATAGAAAGAAAAACATCGAGGAGATTGAAAAGAAAGAAAGAACAATCATAAAAAAAATCTTAGGCCCCAAACAAATAAATAGCACAACATACCGACTTCCAGAAAACCAAGAAATCAAACAATACACAGATATACAAAGCGATATGAGAAAAAGAAGACTTAAGTTTTTCGGACACATAAAACGGATGAATTCAAGTAGGCTAACTAGACAAATAGTTGAATTTTATGAAAATAGGAGTAGAGCTCAAATTGAAACAACTAAATCGATTGCTGCAATTATAGAAGACCTAAGATCATCAAATATTACACAAAGTGAAATTCAGGATAGAAACTGTTTCAGACACAAGGATATTGTTTGGGAGGTTGATCAGAGAGAAAAATTTAGGAAGACTGGAACAACTTGGTCTGACGAAAGGAAAAAAGCTCATAGTGAAGGAATGAGATCAGTATGGGCGCAAAGGAAGGCTAACAACGACAAACGCCTCTAACTGTACTTCGCGTGGTCCAACAGGGCCCATACGTGAATAATAATAATTATAATAAATATATAAGAAAACAAATCCAACTTTGAACAAAAATTGGTCGTCTCAATACGTTAAGTAAACTACAAGCGTTGGAGACATTTTTGGAGGATATGGCTATAGCAGATATTGCTATAAATTCTGTAAAACTGTTCTATAGGATATAATAGGATATGATACAATTAGTGAAATACAGATCAGAGACACACCAGTAAATTTGAATGTTTCGAAATATATGTGCTAACCTCTACATAATCGCAGCCAGATTGAAATATTCTAGAACATGGTAATTCAGTGTATTAAAGAAGTACCCAATAGAAAAAGTCTTTTGGATATAAGTGATTTTAGTGCTAATATTATATTACTATCAAAATAAAAGCAATTTGCAGAATGTAGTGAGAGAATACGGTATGATTGAAGCGAGATGTTTTTTAATTTTTGGTGCAGAAAATGATTGAAATATTCTACAGCAAGCTAAGTCAATGTATTAAAACAGTTCTTAATTGAGAAATAGTTTTGGTAATAAGTAATTTAAACATTAATATTAGCAGTAACAAAATAATAGTCATCTGCGGGATGTAGTTGGAGAACACGGTATGACTGAAGCGAGATATCATTAGACTTTTGTGAAGAAAATGATCTGTTTATGTTATCACAACCTCCAGTATTAATGATCATATACGTCGTTTATATGACGGATACTCAAGGAATCCGATAGACTACATATTAATAAAAGCCAAATTGTGAAGGTCATGTTGTGACATGAAAACATATCCTGGTAAATATTATGTAAGCGATCATAACATGCTTATAGCAGAGATAGATTTGTCTTCTAGACTAATCTACAAAAATGGTAACATACACAACAAGTGTAATAGACAGAACCTACATAATTACAAAAAAAAATTATAAAAGCGGCAACCATAGTTGCATTAGAGATTATCCATTGAGAAACTCAACTCATCAAGTTAGCTCTTGAAATGGTAACCACAAATTGTGAAAAGAAATCTTTGGATATTTGATGAGACCTGGAAAGTAATAAAGAACCGAAAGCGAATAATACCTATTAGAGTACAATGAAAATAAGAAACATACAATAGACTATGTTATGGACTATGTTATACCTGTTCTGGCAAAAATATGAAAAAAATGATATGCATATTTTTGAAAATCTTGAAATTCGACACCCTAGGCTGTATCTTTAGATCCTGTGATCACATATTTCCCAATATTCCAGTGTTATTTTTTATAACGTGATCCGATCTAACCATGCTATTAATCGCAGTCACAAATCAAAAAAATTGACGTTAATTTAGTAAAAAAAGTTTGATTGAGTCCTCATTTAAAAAAAAATTGTCAGCTAACTTTGACACTTCATATTTTAAAAACAATGTATTACACTACCCTGAGCAAGTTATTTCAAAAGAAGGCCCACTTAGTCAAGATTTCAAAATGGTACAACAATTTTTTCCATAAAAATATTATTGGTTATTTTTTTGCAAATTGACCACATTTCAAAAAACATACCATGATAAAAAATATTTTTATGTGCTTAAAGGTCGACTTCACCAGTGTAAGTGAGATGGATAGATGTGATAGAATATCACCCGTTTATGTGCAATGTGTATAAAGTTTTTGGCTTCGTGACTACACTCCCAGAATTGATTTTTGCAGAACAGTGTTGACGAGAAAACATAAAGATCTGCAATTTCTAAACAAAATTTTATGGACTGACGAATCGTCGTTTAACAAAGACGGTTATTTAAACTTGTATAATTTTCATAGTTAGTACACGGAAAACCCGCATTTAACGCGTGAAGATTGGCCCCAGTATCAATTTAAAGCAAACATGTGGACCGGATTTTTAAACGGACAAATAATTTGACCATTTGAGCTTGTTGAAACTTTCAATGGCGCCAACTACTTAGGATTCTCCCAAACAATTTGCAGACTTAGTTAGAATATGTTCCACTCAATATCTACAGAGAAATGTGATATCAACAAGATAGTTGTCCAGCGCGTTATGCTCGTCCTGTATAGGATTAATTGAACAGAGAGTATCCCGAAAGGTGGTTTGGGCGTCGTGGTTCAATTGAGTCGCCTCCTCGTTGCCCGGATCTAAACCCCCAAAAATCTAGCTGAAGTGCGTTACAGAATTGTTGAAACAGCAGAAGAACTAAACGCAAGGAGATTCGCACGACTGGTGATCTTTTCTGTGGCGATGCAGAGCATGTATTCGTGCCGAAGGCAAACAATTAAAGAATTTGCTTTAGTTTAAAACAAAAATTTTGTGATAAATTAAAGTATTACAATAATTCTTTGCATATCATTTTGATTCAGTTTTATCTTAATAAAATAATAGACCAGTTATTAATTTGACTCACACACATTGCCTTTGGGTTGAGTTTTTTTGAAATAAGGTTCTTTTGCAAAAAAAGGAAATAATATTTTTTGTTGAAAGAAAAATGTCAATTGTTGTATCATTTTGAAATCTTCACTTAATGGGCCATCTTAAAGTTGAATGTCAATCTGTCTCTCTCTAATTCGTCGTCGAACAGCGTCACTATCTATCTCGTTGTATCACATCTGCGCTTACACTGGTGTCAAAGTCCATTTTTGAGCACACAAAACTATTTTTTTATCACGGTATGAGTTTTTTGAAATGTGGCCGATTTCTAAAAAAAATGGCAATACATTTTTTATGGAAAGAAAAGTGCCATTTGTTGTACCATTTTGAAATTTTGACTAAATTTGAAATAACTTGCCCAAGGTAGTGTAATACATTTTTTTTTAAGATTAACTGTTAAAGTTAGTTGACAATTTTTTTTAAACCACGACTCAATCAAACTTTTAACTTTAATCAAACTAAATAAACAGTTCGTTATTTGATTTGTGACTGCGATTAATAGCATGGTTATTTAGGATCACGCTATAAAATATAACACTGAATAATTGGGAAATTTGTGACTACAGTACCTAAACATATAGCCTTGGGTGTCAAATTTTCAAGATTTTCAAAAAATAGTCAAGATTTTCAAAAATATGCCTATTATCACTTAACTTGATGACATCGATTTTTTTCTTATTTTTGCCAGAATTGCTATAACGGTATACTGGTATAAGAGAAAAGCAAATTTTACGTTGATTTCCCACAAAATATTGCAGAACTAAAATTTAGCATTCACTAATAACCCAAATTCCAATAGAAAGATTGCGCTGTATAATTAGTGATGTACGATTGAAACTGAAGGGGAATATACACAGATATTTATTTAGGTCACCTTTCAAACGTCATCCTTAAGCAATATAAAAATACTATTTTTCTGCAGGGCTATTTATACCAATCATTTATAAAAATGTTAGTTACAGTATTATTACAATGAATTGATTGATTGTAACTTTATTTTATAAGTTGAAATGTTATTTTTATTCGCCCAACACCGTAAAGCATAAAAAAGCTACGAGTCAATTAATAAGTTTAATGCTAGAGGTGAAAGATCTTAAAGTTGATTTTAATTCTAGGTTTGTTTCATACATAGTTCGCTGGACTATAACGGATTATGTAAAGACAATTTATCTCTTATCCTGGCGGTAGCCGGTTATAAAGATTTCGGTCACCTACGTTTTGTTTACTGGTTTAATCCCACGTGAGTAGTGGCAAATACACAATAGAAAATTATTTGCCTCAGCAAATAGTAGTATTACTGACCAAATATAGAAAATGTAAACCGATACTTGGGTTAAGAAAATGACAGAGATGAAGGATATAAAAGAAGGAACAAAATATCGTACGCAAATAAACTTCCTAAAAGTCAAACAATTCGACGATGACACTTAGCACAAAGAACGTATAATTTTTGTGTTGAATATTGTAAATATTGGGTTTCTTTTGTCAGTTCCCACGCTTTCGGAAAATATAGGCGTAGATATTTGCACAAAAACCATACATTTTGTGGGAATATTTCACATGTATCCATATTTAGATTTGAAATTAAATACATTTTTACGCAAATAATTATCATATTTTTAATAATAATTACATGGTCAATGCTTTACACTTTCTAAGATATGCGAAAACAAGGTTATTATAAAATATTATATTTTATTCTTAAATATTTTTTCTCTCAGACATTTAAAAATATGGTTGACATTGATTCTATTAATATTTTCGTTATATGTCTTGATATATTTGTTCCTTCAGAGAGTAATAGCATTTTTGAAGAATATATATTTTTACACTTGGTTTTTCTCATTTTATTTTCAGTTATTAAATGCCATAAATTTTCAATATGATTAATATGCAGTGATTGGAGAGGTGTGTCAATCTTTTTCTGATATTGTAAAGGAGCCATTCTTCCGTAATTCTGACCGTATGCTTCGAATCGTGCTTACCTAATTTCGAAGCGCTTTCGAAGAAATTTTATATGTATGAATATGTGGGTATGCAGCATATTTCCCAGAATTT
The DNA here is from genome assembly GCA_031761425.1 of Cosmopolites sordidus. NCBI lineage: Eukaryota > Metazoa > Arthropoda > Insecta > Coleoptera > Curculionidae > Cosmopolites > Cosmopolites sordidus. The sequence goes on along the minus strand of JARFXV010000169.1, from coordinate 511,705 downwards.
AGGATCCCGTCAATGATTACTAAATTTTCAGTCCGAGCCCAATACATCCACTCTCAGGCCATAATACAGGGTGTTTTAATATGTACTTCTGGAGGTCCTTTTTAAATAAAACCAATAGTTTTAGAAAAATAACAGGCTGGCTTATTTTATCAAAAAGTAGAGATATGGCAGTTCTGTTCTAAAAATAATATTCTCCACAGGTTCCTCTTGGCTGTTCGTTCCATCGTATTTTAGGTCTTCTTCGTGGACGCGTATGATCAAGCGGTATCCATCCCAGGATTGCCTTTGTCCATCTGTCGTCCCTTCGCCTCGTTATATGTCCTGCCCACCTCCATTTCAATTCGTTCACCTTTCCAATGATGTCACATACTTTCCTCTATTGTCTAATCCATGTGCAGGTCTTTCTGTTCCACTTTGTAACGCCAAGCATACAGCTTTCCATTCCCTCTGTGCTACCTAAAGTTTTTGAACTGTTTGTGATATGAGTGTCCATGTTTTGCTGCCGTATGATAAAACAGGCAGCACATACTGATCAAAAACTTTTCTTACACACGACAAAATAGGAGTTTGTTCTTAAACACTATATTGAGCCTGCCAAATACCTGCCAGCCACACTTAACAGGCCGTTCCACTTCCCGGGCAGTATCATCCTCCATTGAAATCCTTTACCCAAAATATATGTAGTGGCCCACCACCTCTAAATTGCTTCCTAAAATATATATTTTCCTGATTTCAGCAAATTTGTTGAACATAACCTGACTCTTTTTCAGGTTTATTTTCAAGCCAATTGGTTCTCCCGCTCTTTGCAGCTCTTATATGTGTTTTTGTAGTTCATCTGGGTCTTGTGACAGGAGAATGATATCATCGGCAAATCTAAGATGGTTTAAGTATGCACCATTTATTTTTATTCCACCCTGCCAAACACGTCGTTCTATATTGATTTTAACTTCAAGATTATCCTTGTAAAATGTCGCTATAGCTTCATCATACGTTGATCTCAGTAGGATCACATAGACTCTGTCTATCAATTGGTTAAGCAATGCATCCATTTTGGCTTGCTTTGATATTGAGTCAACTATTTTTTTATAGTCAATCAAAGCCAAGCATAGTGGCATGGTGAACAACCTGGCCTGTTGAACAACCTGGATATGATTCATTGTACTAAATCCACTTCTGAATCCTGCTTGTTCTCTTGGTTGTCTCATTCAGTGTTCTGCGTGCATCATTCAGTCTTAATATTGTTTTAGATATTATCTTGGTGAAAACTTTGTACAATACTGATAGGAGGCTTATTGGGCGGTAGTTTTTTAAATCTTCCTGTGCTCCTTTCTAATGAAGAAGAATCACTTCAGCATTTTTCCATAGGTTGGGTATTTTTTGTTCTTTGAGGTATGTTAAGTACAATTTTGCTAGTATTTTATGTAAAGTTCGACCGCCAGCTTTTAACATTTCAACCGTTATACTATCCTTTCTTGGAGTCTTTCCATTTTTCATCGCTTCTATAGCATTTGTCACTTCATTAAAAAGGATTTCTGGCATCTGCTCTTCCGTGGGCATTGCTCTTTTTGACTGGTCCTGATCTTCATATAACTTTGAATAAAATCTTCTGATAACCTCTAACATTTCGGTATGTTCCCTGCATGCTGGGCCATCCTCACGCCTTAAGGCAAACATTTGTGTCCTTTTATTTCTCAGCTTGTGTTTTGCTTTGTTTATTCCCTTGTTTTCTTCTGTTTTTTTTTGCACTAGCTGAATTAAACTGACGCGTTTTCTCTTGAATGCGTTTTCTTAGTTTTGCAAAGCTGAACGTACTCGACTCTGCCAAAAATATTCTTACATTCCAACAAATATTGGTCTCATCGGAGATTTTTGACCGTTTAAAATTGTTTTTCTGCCTGTGCTATTGCAGCAGCCGTTTCAAGCACATTGTCGATGATTTTTTCATACTGATCTGTTATTTCCATCTTCTCCGGCTCCATCTTCTCAACACAACAACGCGGTTCGACAATGCAATCTTAAAATCGCTGCCCCTCTGTATCAGCTTCTCAGAATTCGCTTTGCGCTTCTTCGATCTCACCACTTTGGTATGTTCTCTTCGACAGTTTGTTCTAATCTTTGCTCGTACCATTCTATAGTCACTTCCAATATTAAAACGGTTAAGGACAGTACAATTTCAAAATATTGTTTTATCGTTTGATATGATATAGGCTATTTCACTTGGAAGACCACATGGACTTTTCCATGCCCAGTTTTGCTGATTTTTTTCTTATAAAACTTCAACTGCAATATATATATTGTATCGGACATAAGTAAAGCGAAAAGCGATATTCGTTGATTTGTAGAAGAGCAACCCCCTATATTAGCAGTAAATATATATAAAGGTACCTTCTTGAATCCCATAATTGTAAATAACTTCAAAAATACCGGATAATTTTTATGCTTTTATTAATTTTGTTTTATGTCTGAATAATGCGACAGACAAGAAGGTACAAAAAATTCTTTTTAAATAACCATCTAGTTACTTTTATCGACGCATTCTTAAATCTCTTATTAGTTGCAATTTCAAGCTGCAGATGGCTCGTAGCGTTAATATATCCGTAGATATCAAATATCGAGTGGTATAAACGTATAAAAGTGGTGAGAAACAATGCTCCATTTCCAAACGTTTAATGCTTTCTAATCAGTAATCTCGCGAACTATTTAACATTCTTTTGGGATGATTTTTGTGGGATCGGACTGATCCTGACGAAACCGGGAAGATCGAGAAAAAATATTTCACGAATAGATAAAAAAAAATCATTACTATAAGTTATGCGGATCCCTTTACGAGCGCTGCATGTATAAGGGTAGATTTGGATGGTGTGAATGTTTCCATAGGAATGATTTAACGAAGATTATGTGAGGAAGGGTTGTTTGGACAAAGACCAGCCAAAAAACGTCTATTATCTAAAAAGAACAGGAAAGCGCCATTGGAGTTCGTCATGGAACATGTGGACTGGAACAAGAAGCAGTGGAGGAACATTTTATTTAGTGACGAATCGAAGTTTTCGTTAATCAGTTGCGACCTAATCAAACACGTTCGATGTCCAGCCAATAAAATACTACAACCTAAATACTTCGTGAACATTGTAAAACACGGTGGAGGGAATGTTAAAACATGGGATTGCTTCTCATATGGAGTTATTGATCCAATCCATAGAATTATCGGCATTATATATACATTTGTTTCTGCTGATATTTTAGAAAATGTTATGATACCCTTTGCCGTGTAGAATATGCTTCTAAAGTGAGTTTACCAATACGATAATGATCCAAAACATACTTCAAAACATGTGAAAAGTTGATTGAAGCAGCATAACATTGAATTATTGAAGTGACCAGCTCAATCCCTGGATTTAAATCCGATAGAGAATTTATGGAAAATTATGGACGACAAATTTAGAACCCAGCGTTACACAAATTTGAACGATATGTTCGAAAAAACGATATGCTTTGAAACGAACGATATGCTTTGAAAAAATTTGCAAGTCAATAGATTCTTCAATGCTCCTTCAAAACTTAATTGACTCAATGCCAAGACGATTTTAAGAAGTCATTAGAAAAAAAGGCTATTGGATCAATTATTGATTTAAAAAAAAATGTTGACGTTTCCTTGCCTCAAATAAACTGTTTTTGAAAGTTGCTCCATTTTTGTTACATGCTTTGTAAATAAATATATATATTTTATATTTTCATTGATGGTAGATAATGTTTTTAAATCATTCCGGGTGTCGATCTGTTCATTCTGTGAAGAGTCACGACGTTTCGCCAAAATCTCATTTAGCATTTTCATTCAACATTGTCCGCTTCGAGACAGTTAGACTCTTCAGTCGTATATATTAGTTGAAATGATTCGAACTGTTTATGATATCAAAACAATGATTTTTTTTGTTTATACTTATTGTACTATATATTTATAAGCTGCAAGATGCCATACGAATATGTAAATAAATAAATGAAAAAAATGTTCTTATTTGGTTTGCTGTATTTTAAGTTGGCAGAAAAAGCATTGAAAGTACTGATCCAAAAACTAGCGGAAACCCATTCAATTTATCTTTGTGTGTCCATCAAGGCTCATCACTTAACAGTATCTACGGTATCAACCCTATATACACCATATATTCTTCAATTTGAACAGTTTGCAATGCGTTTCTTTATGTCATTTGTAGATAGGTTTAAATGTTTTCTTAAAATGATATATCAGTTAATTGATAACTGTTAAATTGTATCCAAATCACAATTTAAAAAGTTAGTTTGATATTTAGATATTTTTGAAATGTAGTAACGGATGTTATGAATAGCTATGAACAGTTGCTATAATTTCTAATGATTGTTTAAACAATCAATAGGAATTATATCGTGGTTTCTCATAATTAGAAAAGGCTAATCCATTTTTTACATTCTAATATGTTTTAGAGGACGAAAAACTTTTACAAAATTTTTATTTTACCTAGAAAAACATATCGCCTTTTATCCTATAATTTTTATGCTGAACTTGAAACCACAATAATGGAAACTGTCATGATCATGCGCTTTAAAAACAATTCCATATCTTTATTTCTACTTTTTGAGCTTGTTTTCGCTTGAACTTTACCTACTTAAACGTTTAGTTTTAGCAACTTCCTTACTTACGGCAGATGTTAAGCTCGAGTGCAATATAATATAATCGAAGAGCATCGATAATTGAAAGTCTTCGCACTGGACGTTCGGAGACCATAATAACTTAGTTTTTTATGTACCATTTACGACATTGTCGAGAAATATATGGCTTCGGAGAAGTTTAAACAAAGCTCCACTATCCCGGCTAAGAAGAGCCATTTAATACATCGAATAGCAAGGACGTATACAGCGCCCGTAAGAGCTCGTGAGCTCATTTTAGAGGAACTGAGACAATCTTTGCATTGGCGACAAAGGTCAATATGTACAAGGCGTCCACTACACTATATATATATATATATATATATATATATATATATATATATATATATATATATATATATATATATATATATATAAGAAGAGTTAATCAAACTGGAACCAATTGGACACGTACTCTACACTCGAGGTACGGAAAATGACCGATATGGCGGAATTGGATTCCTCATCAATCGAAAGCTGAAGAACAGTGTAGTAAAATTTGAAAGTACAAAGTACTAACCGACTAGCCGAATGCGTCATTCAGCTGAATAAAAAGTTTAGGCTTCAAATCGGCCAAGCTTATGCACCAACTATAAGCCATAAAGATGAGGAAATTGCGGAAATTTATGATGATGGTGGCCTAGCTTTTATACAAGGAAAAATGTAGGTACAAAATTGTGATGGGTGATTTTAATGCCAGAATTGGAACAACAAGAACTGACGAAAATACAACTGGCCCATATGGAACCGGTGAGCGAGACAATAGGGGTGGCAGATTAGTTGATTTTGCTGAACGACAAGAACTATATATTATGAATTCGTTCTATTAGAAAAATATCAGCAGAAAATGGAACAATTTTAATGTTGGAAGTGACCACCGAATGGTACGAGCAAAAGTTAGGATTAACTGTCGAAGAGAACGCGAAAGAATGGCAAGGTCAAAGAAGGGCAGAGTGGATTCTGGGAAACTGCGGGAGAGAGGAAGCGATTTTGAAATTACTTTGTCAAACCAGTTTGCTGTGTTACAAGATCCGGAGAAAATTGAAATATCAGTTCAATATGAAGAAATCGCCAACAATGTGCTTCAAATGGCTGCTTCAATAGCACCAGAAGAAAAATGTCTCAAACAGACAAAAATCTACATTGATTTAATGAAGAAACGGCGGGCAGTGAGAAATGCAGGCAGTCCTTTTGGCAGGGTCGAGTACACTGAGCTCTGCAAAACTATAAGAAAACGTATCGGAGAGGATACGCGCCGATTCAACATGCAGCTAGTGCAAAAAACCCTGGAAGTAAACAAAGGAATTAACAATTCTAAACAGTTGGGAAACAAAAGAACGCAAATGTTAGAGATTATCAGAAAATTTTATTCCCAGTTATATGAAGATCAGAACCAATCAAAGACAACAATGGAAAAACAAATGCCAGATATCCTAGTGGCGGAAGTAATAAATGCTATAGAATCGATGAAAAACGACAGTAACTGTTGAAATGCTAAATGCGGGTGGCCGGACGTTACATAAAACACTGGCAAAATTATACTCAAAATGCTTCAAAGAACTAAAAGTACCTCCCCTATGGAAAAATGCAGAAGTGATTCTTTTGCATAAAAAAGGAGCACAGAAATATTTGAAGAACTACCGTTCAATAAGCCTCCTATCAGTAATGTACAAAGTTTTCACTAAGATAATTTCTAAAAGAATATTAAAAAAAAACTGAATGACGCACAACCAAGAGAACAAGCAGGATTTAGAAGCGGATTCAGTACAATGGATCACATCCAGGTAGTACAGCAGGCCCTAGAAAGGCACAACGAATACACCATGCCTCTGTGCTTGGCTTTTATCGACTACGAAAAAGCCTTTGGCATCATCTCAAAGCATGCACTGCTTAGCCAATGGGTATATACCGGATATGTAAAGCTATTAGGATCGATATATGATGGAGTTACAGCCACAATTCAGGTTGATGATCTTGAAGCGGGAATTAATGTAGAACGAGGTGTACGGCAGGGTGACGCAATATCGCCTATTCTTTCCTGGGCTGGCCTTGAAGAAGTATTCCGTAAACTGGATTGGGAACAGATAAAGATCAATGGTGCAAACTTAAACCATCTTAGATTTGCAGATGATATCGTTCCATTTACAAGACCCAGAGGAGCTGCAAAGACGCATACAAGAACTGTAAAGGGCTGGAGAACCATTTGGTTTTAAAATAAACCTGAAAAAAGTCAGGTTATATTCAATATCTTCGCTCACGACAGGAAAATTTTAATTTTAGAAAAGGATTTGGAGATTGTGGAGAGCTTTATATATCTTGGGCAGAGGATTTCAATGGAGGGAAATACCACCCGGGAGGTGGAACGGCGTGTTAAAAATGTGGCTGGCAGGCTCAACACAGTGTTTAAGAGTAGACTCCCATTTTGCCTGAAAAGAAAAGTCTTCGATCAGTGCGTTCTACCCGTTATGACATACAGAAGTGAAACCTGGACACTCACATCACAATCATTTCAAAAACTTCGGGTAGCACAGAGGGGAATGGAAAGATGTATGCTTGGCATTACAAGACAAGATAGAAAGTCCTGCGCATGGATCAGGGAACAAACGAAAGTCTGTGACATTATTGGAAGAGTAAAGCAATTGAAATGGAGATGTGCAGGCTATATAGCGAGGCGATGGGATGACGGACAGATGGGAGACCAAGCCAATCCTAGAGTGGATACCGGTGGATCGCAAACGTCCGCGAAGAAGACCGAAAGCATGATGAATTGATGACATCGTTAAGCATATTGGACCAGAGTGGCAGAGGAAAGCCCAGGACCGTGAAAGTTGGACATAGGTTCTTTTCGTAATACTGTGAGGGAGGCCACGCATTTTTTAGCAGGACGGTACATCGTTCTGAATACGCCATATCTCAATCCATCCATGTTTGGAGAGTTATTGAATGGGTCACCAAGAAATCGAGTCATCTCAACATGATGGTTAAAAGGGGCGTGCGAGTGGTCCAGGAAGGGAATTTAGGCAGTAATTCAAGTTGATTAAGGAAGAACATGTTACTTTTGGGCCCATTGTATGTATTAGCATGTTTTTTATGTTTTTTTAATCGTTGGAACAGAATGCCGGGACAGCGAATTAGAAAAACAGAGAGAGGCACTACTGATCCTGCAGTCTATAAAAAAGCAGTAAAAGCAGAGAGCATTTCAAGTACAATGCGAAAATAAGGGCACTGGCAAAAAATACAATGTTTGCCAAGTCACATTTTAGAGGTTCATACAAAAACTTAAAGCATGGAAGACTTTTACAAAAGTTGGCTAACTTTGCGTCAATCGTGTCTTTACTGCCGAAGAAGAAAAACTTTTAAAGGACTATATAATTAAGTGCTTAAGGTTTACTTCGGATTCACTCCGATTGATGTGCGAAGATTGGCATACTAATTAGCGATAAAATATGAAAATAAATTCCCAGAAAAGTAGAATTAAACTCAAATAAGGGGCAAGGAATGGTTAACTGGATTTTTAAAACGATACATTATCCCATCTCTGAGAAGCCCACTGGCAACGAGTCTATCTCACGCCTCGAGCCTAATGAGCATAACGTAAATATACATTTTTTTGATAAGCAGAAGTTATGGATAGGCATACATTTCAGCCAAGAGATATATGGAATATGGACGAGACGGGAGTTCGGGAAACGAACGAGAAACGATTCATTGCTGTCTTTGTTTTTCGCACGCCATAGTAAAGAAAACAGTAGCGACACAAACTTGTAATCGATGCGCTTCGGCAATCAACGACCTATTTCGTTACCGCGAATGACATTATGGATGTTAGACTACAGAAATCGCAAGGAGCGTGATCACAGACAGAACAGAGAATAAATTAATATAAAATTTGAAATTATTTTTTCCACTTCATTAACATTTTTTATGGATCAACCGCCACTGCTTATATTCCTGTAGTTGAGAAGCAAAGGAATTCGTATCATGGCGATATAGCGCGCAGAAGTTTCTGTGACCATTCTGCCTTTATGGCGCCCAAAAAAATAAAGGTCCTATAACGCAATTAGTTGACAGAACGACCCACATAGTTGTTTTAAGGCCGCGCAACGGGCGTTGATGTAACACCGTTGGGTTCGTCTTTGTCCAGTAGAAATTTTGACGATTGACGTGTCTGTCTAAATGGAAGTGGGCCTCGTCGCTGAAGAAAACGTTGTGAAAATTGTTAAATTTCTCTGACATTACATTCACATAATTCAGTCTCTTAACATAATCATTTCAGAGATTGCACAATCTGAATTTTGTAAATCAGATCGCATTATGCGGCAAATAATCCCAATGAGACTCACGCTTCCTGAGGTTGTCGCCTTACATAATTCGCAACAAACTCGATGTTTCCAGGAGTTTTTGGACGGCCATGACGGATGTCACCTGTACTGTTTCTAGTCGCGTTGAATGCCTGGATCCACGCAAGAATGGTTTCATTGTTTGGGGTTTCTCCAATGTTGCGTAATTGACAATGACTTTGGAATAACCGACGAACGCGAATGAGCGATCCATTTTTTTCGAAATAAGCGCGCACGCAAAACATGCCTTTGCCACCCGTGTAATGCATAATGGCAACTAAAAATGTAAGGTCCGATTTAGCGAGCGATATGCGCTTACGCTTTCCACCGCACTTTATTTGCGTCTCGTTCACTCTTAAAAAAGTTGGACCATTTTGAGATATCCTGTATAATAAACAAAATGGACGGTAAAACCTGTTTAATAATATTTTGAATAATTAATATGAATAATTGATAATAGATGAATTGATAATTGATGTACAAAGTTTTCACTAAGATAATTTCTAAAAGAATATTAAAAAAACTGAATGACGCACAACCAAGAGAACAAGCAGGATTCAGAAGTGGATTCAGTACAATGGATCACATCCAGGTTGTACAGCAGGTCATAGAAAGGCACAACGAATACACCATGCCACTGTGCTTGGCTTTTATCGACTACGAAAAAGCATTTGATTCCATCTCAAAGCATGCGATAATGGATGCACTGCTTAGCCAAGGTGTAGAGAGAGCCTATGTAAACCTATAAGAATCGATGGAGCTACAGCCACAATTCACCTTGATGATCTTGAAGTGGGAATTAATATAGAACGAGGTGTACGGCAGGGTGACGCAATATCGCCTATTCTTTTCTCGGCTGGCCTTGAAGAAGTATTCCGTAAACTGGATTGGGAACAGGATGAGGTAAAGATCAATGGTGCAAACTTAAACCATCTTAGATTTGCAGATGATATTATTCTCATTTCACAAGACCCAGAGGAGCTGCAAAGACGCATACAAGAACTGCAAAGGGCTGGCGAACCATTTGGCTTGAAAATAAACCTGAAAAAGAGTCAGGTTATGTTCAATAGGGTTAATTATGTTCAACAGGTTAATTTCAGTTTTAGGAAGGGATTTAGAGATTGTGGACAGCTTTATATATCTTGGGCAGAGGATTTCAATGGAGGGGAATACCGCCCGGGAGGTGGAACGGCGTGTTAAATGTGGCTGGCAGGCATTTGGTAGGCTCAACATAGTGTTTAAGAGCAGACTCCCACTTTGCCTGAAAAGAAAAGTATTCGATCAGTGCGTTCTACCCGTTATGACATACGGAAGTGAAACCTGGACACTCACATCGCAATCAATTCAAAAACTTCGGGTGGCACAGAGGGGAATGGAAAGATGTATGCTTGGCATTACAAGACGAGACAGAAAGTCCTGCGCATGGATCAGGGAACAAACAAAAGTCTGTGACATCATTGGAAGAGTAAAACAGTTGAAATGGAGATGGGCAGGCCATATAGCGAGGCGATGGGACGACAGATGGACCAAGGCAATCCTGGAGTGGATACCGCTTGATCGCAAACGTCCGCGAAGAAGACCGAAAGCACGATGGACTGATGACATCGTTAAGTATATTGGACCCGAGTGGCAGAGGAAAGCCCATGACCGTGAAGGTTGGAAGCATGCTGAAGAGGCCTTCATCCTGCAGTGGATCGATACGGGCTGATGATGATGATGATGATGAAACAAAATGGACGGTAAAACCTGTTTAATAATATTTTTGTCAGTAACAAAAATGTATTTGAATACAATAGTTAAGACAGCTGAAAAATAATTTACTAACTTTTTATGCTAAAACAATCTCGAATGAAACTGTAATGTAATGAAACTTTTCTTGACAAATGACTTATTGTTATATATTTCTTTTTCATCCGAAATCACAATAAATTTTCTTAATGAACATATCCGATTGGATTTTTTAGGATATCTCAATCTTAACGGAATTTCGCTAAATGTGTAGGGGAAAAAATCAATTAATCAGGAGGAGCTATAAAAAGCAGAACGAGAAGTTTTTTCACAGTAAAGGCTGACGTGAACTTTACTACTAAAAGATGGTTTGGAAAAATTGTATGCCTAGATTAAATTATGCGGAATATTTCAGACCGTATTAGATTTAAAGTAATGATTTTTATTAGACTATATATTTGATATTCAAAGATACATATATCTTCGCGGTTTATCCGGTGTAGATATATAGAACGACCTACCCGTTTCTGCAACGCGTACTTGGATATTTCACAGATGGTTCTTTTGTTATGCTTTTAACTTGACAGTCACAAAATTATTTAATTTATTTCATCTGGCAGAATTATTTAATTACAACAGAATTATTAGATTTTTATACGTTTTATATTATGTTAGTAAAATTTTCGGCTCTGACCGCCGATCCGAAACCATCACTAAATTTCTTTAATATTTTTCATATCTATCTACCATGCTTTTTGTATAAACAATAAATATAAGTTTGTTTTTATGATATTTTGAAGGATCAGTTGGCAAATGTCAAATTGATTAACGCCAGGATTAATTAACTTAGTAACTTTGAAGTCAGTACTACCTTTTATTAGAAAATTCGCCTCCAGAGAAGCCTCAGGATATAATGGCATTATAGTGAGACAACTTTAAAACTTTGAGCAAGCATATTAGGTAGATCAAAAACATCGTTAACTCTATATTTAGGCAGTATTAGTTCCCCTTCTTATTGCCCGTCAAACGGAGAAAAGATTGAGACAATTAGTGCTGTAGATAAATACAAATATCTAGGTTTGAAGCAAGCACACCGAATTGATCACAGGTTAATGAAAGAAGAGCTTACCTGTCAATATATCAACGTTTTAAGAACACATTTAAATAGCAGAAACTTATCTAAGGCTTTCAATATCGACGCAAGTTAGGTGCTGAATCATTCGTTCGGGGTAGTTAAGTAGAGCGGAACCGAAATACAAAATTTGCAACGTAAGATCAGGACACTGCTCACAAAATTGTAGAAACACTACCCTAGAAGTGCTGTGGAACGCACAACGTTGCCGCGGTAACAAGACGGTAAGGGATTAATCGATATTAGTAAGCAACTGGATGAACAAATAGGAAATCTGCGGAAAAATTTCTTGAAGCAGACAGAAACGTCTATGCTACATAAAGCTGTATGCCAGGCTGATCGATTACACCACTGCGACTAAACGAAGATCCAGCCCAAGTCTATGCAACAACAGAACTTGAGAAATCACATTCATGAAGAGCAAAGCCTCTGCATGGGAGACATTTGAATGAGGTCACCCAGGAACAAGTCGACATGTTAGCGCCGAACTACCGGCTGACTGATGGACACATGTTTCCGGAGACAAAGGGTTTCCTACTAGCAATACAAGACCAAGTTATACCTGCCAGAAATTATCTCAAGTACATAGTTCGGGACGGAAATGTGGTGGATGATTGATATATATATATATATATATATATATATATATATATATATATATATATATATATATATATATATATATATATATATGGGTGCCGAGTCTCCGAAACAATCATAAAACAGTTTCTGAAGCATTTGCAGCAACAGAATATAAAGAAAGGTACGACGCGGTGATGAAGATCATTCATCAAAAATTGGCAATAAAACTACAGCTAAAGAAATCAGTTCCATATATAATTAAAATCCGATTCCGAAGAACAACAGTTACAGAATGTATTGGGACCGAACAGTGCTTACCGAGTAGAAATTAAATAATAGCAGTTCCGATATTATTGTAATCGTTAAAATTTCAAGAAAAACATTGTTTGTAAATATAGCTATCCCAAACAACGATAATTTAATTGCAAAACGTACCGAAAACATTCTGAAGTATAAAGAGCTTCAAGAACAGGTGAAAAGAGAATGAAACATGAAGTGCGTCGAAACAATACCGATCATATTGTCACCAACTGGAATTATCCCAAAGAGCCTGATAAAGAATATTAAAACATTACCCCTCATTGGGCCGTTTTAGACCCATGCAGAAGGCTATATTGCTGTATTGTGTATTGAACCGTTGGAAAGTTTTTGAATAACAATAGGAAACCAGAGACATACACCGCCACTACTACACTCGTGTGGCCCGAAAACATCGAAGGAGCTCCCACAGAGTTTAATCCTTCTAATATATAAGATATCTGGGATATGTCAATGTTCCTCTTAGAGGAGGTGTGGTGCCTAAAAAGTGTGGAGGCTAAAGTAAATAGTTTTTAAAAGATTTTTAACTTAAGTCAAGAACAAAATGCCTAGATATAAATTGTTTTCTAATAAAGAGATGCGAGATATGATAGGCATTTACGCGCAGGAAAATTTTAATGGACGCCGGGCTCATCGAAGATATTTTAAACGCATCCACGACGAAGACAGCCGGATTTTAATATTTTCAAAAATTTTTAGGACCGACTGGTTAAACGAGATTCTCCGAAACGAGATTCCGTAAGCCGTCCGAAGACTCTAACCATCAGGAAAAGGAAATTGTGGTTCGCGTAACCGAAAACCCTCAAGTAAGCACAAGTAAGCATTGCTCTGGGAGTTGGGGTAAGTAAGTCCACCGTTTGCAAAATTTTTCATGAGGAGGGATTGTATCCGTTTCACTTCATGCAGTGCAGAATGTACTGTGTTTCTACTGTCAGACTGGAATTAGCCCGTTTCTGTCGTACCCCGCAAAATCCGACCCCATGTTTAAAAAAAATATATTGTTTACAGACAAAGCAAAGTTTACACATAGTGGTGTATTCAATTTTAAAAATAAACATGCGTGGGATTTAGAAAATCCACACTTAGTATCCAAACGTCATTTTCAACACGAATTTAAAATTAACGTTTGGTGCGGTCTTATTGGTGATTATGTATTCGGTCCATTCAAATTACAACCCAATTTAAACGGCGAACTGTATCTTAATTTTCTTCAAACTCAGTTACCCGAATGTTTAGAACTAAGACGGAACATGTTGTTCATGCAGGATGGAGTCCCGGCTCACTTTACTAGACCTGTCAGAGACTACCTGAATACCCGGTTTTCCTAATTGTTGGATTGCCCATGGCAGTCAGATGTCTTGGCCTCCTCGGAGTCCCGACTTCAGTCCCAACTTGATTTTTGTTTGTGGGATATGTGAAATCATTAGTGTATGAAGAAGTAGCGAATACTCGAGAATAATTATGGCATAAAATTGAGAATGCTGTGGAATCGTTTCGAAATGAACAGGTATTATTTAAAATCAGATGGTCGTTCAGTAAACGGGTACTGAAATGTATTGAGGTGAATGGAAATCACTTCGAACATTTATTGTCGAAAACAGATACCTTTCTGTATTAATTATTCTGGAATTATTTTAAAATATCTTTTAAAACATTTATAATCGTTAAGTGTGTAATCGTTTTACCATTAGTGTGTAATAATTTTATATTAATATATTAATTTAAAATTATAATTTGTAAATTTATTTTTGGGATATGTCAAAGATACTTATATTGAAATTCATTGTCATTGTCAACATAAATATCATTGACATATCCCAAAAATTAGTGTGTAATGTTATCGTTCCAGTTATCTTGACGATGTCATTGCAGCCCTCCGTTGGCTTTTAAACACGCTCCAAGTTTTTGCATTTAATAAGCGAAATGGAACCAGTTCCAAGCCTGAATAAAATGTGAGGGAAAGCAAACACAAATGTTATTTTTCTAAAACGCAATTTAAACGGTGCAATGAACAATTTAAACGCAGATATCTAGAAAACGTTAACTCGGAGCGACATTTGCAAGGTATACCTTTTTTACGCAGAAAAGATGGAAATAATATTTTCATTAAAAATGTTCAATTAAAAAAAGTTGTGACCTTTCAATCGTACAAGTGTCGCAGACAGCGCTTTCTTCAATCGATATAAAAAATTCCCGGAAATTTCTTATTTAAGAAAGTAAGAAAAGTAGTAGAAAGTAAGTAGTAAGAAAGTTATTGACGAAAATTGAAAATAAAATTATAACTTTAACACCCTGTATCTTGGTTACTATTAACTTTTGGACTAAGGTAAGTTGTATTATTATATATATATATATATATATATATATATATATATATATATATATATATATATATATATATATATATATATATTATATATATTATATATATTATATATTTATATATATTATATATATTATATATATTATATATATATATATATATATATATATATATATATATATATATATATATATATATATATATATATATATATATATATATATATATGTATATATATATATATATATATATATAGATTTGCAAAAAACACCTTTTTCCACAATCCACCACAATCTCATGTGGAATACACAATAATTTTTTGTTGGTTGCTTGACCCTGTGGAACGCAACGGTTGGGTGTGTGATGACACTCAGCTACTGCTGTCTCATTGGACGCAGTCCAAGAAAATCTAATACTACATATATATATATATATATATATATATATATATATATATATATATACAGTTGTGGTCAAAATAATAAGAGTATGAATGCTGAATCTAAACATTTTATTTTAATGTATTTAACGAATTTATTACAGAATTATTATATTATTAACGTTCGCTAACGTGTTCTGATACAAAATATATTGATTAAACAAAACATTATCATAGTGGTACAAAAGTTACAACTATCAAACAATATGTGATTGTTTTCTGCTCAAAAAAATAAGAGTATATCACTTATAGCCTTAAATGGTGAAAACTAATGCTTATTAACAAACTTAATTAATATAAAATATTAGTATTTAGTAGAATATCCTTTTTGTTTAACCGCAGCTGAGCATCACCTTGGAATAGAGTCTATTAACTTCTGACAAGTTTCAACCGGAATAGAATACTAAGTTTCCTTAACTTCTCCCCACAACATATTTTTGTTTGATGTTTTTTTTTTATTAGCAATGCCTTTTTTTAAATGTTACCAAAGATTTTCTATTGGATTTAATCCAGAGATTGCGAAAGACAGTGCAACATTTCAATCTATTTGCGAGAAACCATCGTTTCACTACTTTCGCAGTATGTTTCGGATCGTTATGCTGCTGGTATCCAGTTTAGCGCCATATTCATTTCGACATAAGGAAGCATACTTTTTTCTAATATTTTTTCTAAAGTTTCTTTGGTCACGGTATCTTTGATCCAATATAGTGGACCTACACCATTATAGGAAAAGCAACCCGACAGTTTAATATTTCCTCCTCCATGCTTTACTGTTCCTAATGTATTTCGCGGATTTAGTTCTTAATTCTTATATTGCCTAACTTACCGTTTACTAATTAATCCAAAGAGATTTATTTTTGTTTCATCATTAAATAAAATATGTTTCCAATTACGGCGGCAGTTTTCGTTTAAGTTAAATCTGGCAAAACTTAATCTATGCTGAATATTTTTTTTACTTAAATGTGGTACCTTTCATGCAACTCTTCCATGAAGATCCATCTCTACCAATCGTCTACGAATTGTCCGTGTACTGATTTGTAGACCCATTTTCCGTTTAATGTCAAACCAATACAATTAATGTATCCAATCTTTTCCTTGTTTTTCTTGGGTGACCTCTGGTTTCTGGTGATATCTTTATTAACTGTTGCTCCTTTAAAACTTTAGCAATAACTCATTCAGATCGCTTTAGCAGATGAAAAATAAATGCATAAGTTTTGTTTTGACTCCGTCACTGCAATATTAGACGTCTCTCTTCGGGAGTACAATGCTTTGCGCGACTCATAGTAAAATTTAGAACTGTATGGAGGCATGGAAAATGTATACCAAAGGTATTGAATTTTTTTCGATAACAATGAACAAACAGCAAAAAATTTAAAAGCCACTCTTATTTTTTGTCACCTCAAGTTTTTATTATCGTCAAGAAATATTAACCTGATAAAATAAAATAAATAAATAAGTCTCCAATATTATATTCAATTGCTAAATGACAAGGCATTGTACTGATAAAAATATAAGATATTTGGATTCGTACACTAATGATACATCACATAATTGTATTTCTTCGGTGATACTTCACATTCTTATTATTTTGACCATATATATATATATATATATATATATATATATATATATATATATATATATATATATATATATATATATGCAGTGTTAGAATTCTTTGGACTGCGTCCAATGAGACAACAGTGCTGAATGTGATCAGACACCCAACTGCTGGGTTCCACAATCTTATGTGGAACACACAACAACTTGCGTCTCCGCATCTGACTGGGGATGGGTCCCACCATCATTTAGGCGGAGACGCAGGTTGTTGTCTGTTCCACATGAGATTGTGGAACCCAGCAGTTGGATGTTTGATGAGACTCAGCACTGCTGTCTCATTAGACGCAGTCCAAAGAATTCTAACACTGCATATATACGCCATCCGACGGGAAGTCGGTGAAAAGTATGGGGTTGTTGACTGTGGATGGGATCTTCCTATTCTTGACGAGAAAGTACATGTTGGTGCCCTGAAGAGTCTAAACATCAAGAGACGAAACATGTGCCCTCTAATGCAAGGGATGGGTGGGACCCGTCCCCTGTCAAGCAATCAACAAAATGTGTATATATATATATATATATATATATATATATATATATATATATATATATATATATATATATATATATAACTTCGATTTAGTTTAGTTATAATACAAATTCTGCAAACCTAATTTAATTTACAACAAACTTGTTAACAAATCTGTTAAACTTGATCGTTAAGAAACCTAACTTTTTTTCAGATGTTTATTTCATAAGTAATAATTATTGCACCAACACAAACGACAAAGCAGATACCAACTACGCATTTGGAATAAATTAATATACCAACACTTAATAAACAATATTACAATGTACAATATAATCATTTGAATACACTGATTCATCTTCTAAATTCTTTATGATAAATTACGTTAATTAATACGAATTATTTAATAAACTGTACGGCAATAAGATAAAAGGTAAACAATAAATAATTCTACATAATCAGATAAAATATTCAGTGTCAACTTCCTCGCTTAGGGATATTTCTTGGAATACAGTGGCGAATGTCAAAAACTTTAGTATTCCCATTGAATTCATTTAGTAAACAGCAGCATAGTGGTAAAATATATTTGTTTTGTAAGATGGTAGTGCCTGTTTATTAATTTCAACGACAAATAATGGATAAATATAATTATTTCGATAAATTTTTACTAAAAGCACACTTCTTAAAATAGTTAATGGTTATATATATATATATATATATATATATATATATATATATATATATATATATATATATATATATATATATATATATATATAAATATATATATATATATATATATATATATATATATATATATATATATATATATATATATATATATATATATATATATATATATATATCATCATCATCATCATCATCATCATCAGCCCGTATCGATCCACTGCAGGATGAAGGCCTCTTCAACATACTTCCAACCTTCACGGTCCTGGGCTTTCCTCTGCCACTCGGGTCCAATATACTTAACGATGTCATCAGTCCATCGTGCTTTCGGTCTTCTTCGCGGACGTTTGCGATCAAGCGGTATCCACTCCAGGATTGCCTTGGTCCATCTGTCGTCCCATCGCCTCGCTATATGGCCTGCCCATCTCCATTTCAACTGTTTTACTCTTCCAATGATGTCACAGACTTTTGTTTGTTCCCTGATCCATGCGCAGGACTTTCTGTCTCGTCTTGTAATGCCAAGCATACATCTTTCCATTCCCCTCTGTGCCACCCGAAGTTTTTGAATTGATTGCGATGTGAGTGTCCAGGTTTCACTTCCGTATGTCATAACGGGTAGAACGCACTGATCGAATACTTTTCTTTTCAGGCAAAGTGGGAGTCTGCTCTTAAACACTATGTTGAGCCTACCAAATGCCTGCCAGCCACATTTAACACGCCGTTCCACCTCCCGGGCGGTATTCCCCTCCATGGAAATCCTCTGCCCAAGATATACAAAGCTGTCCACAATCTCTAAATCCCTTCCTAAAACTGAAATTCGTCTGTCCTGAGCGAAGTTATTGAACATAACCTGACTCTTTTTCAGGTTTATTTTCAAGCCAAATGGTTCGCCAGCCCTCTGCAGCTCCTGTATGCGTCTTTGCAGCTCCTCTGGGTCTTGTGAAATGAGAACAACATCATCTGCAAATCTAAGATGGTTTAAGTTTGCACCATTGATCTTTACCCCATCCTGTTCCCAATCCAGTTTACGGAATACTTCTTCAAGGCCAGCCGAGAAAAGAATAGGCGATATTGCGTCACCCTGCCGTACACCTCGTTCTATATTAATTCCCACTTCAAGATCATCAAGGTGAATTGTGGCTGTAGCTCCATCATATATCGATTCTAATAGGTTTACATAGGCTCTCTCTACACCTTGGCTAAGCAGTGCATCCATTATCGCATGCTTTGAGATGGAATCAAATTCTTTTTCGTAGTCGATAAAAGCCAAGCACAGTGGCATGGTGTATTCGTTGTGCCTTTCTATGACCTGCTGTACAACCTGGATGTGATCCATTGTACTGAATCCACTTCTGAATCCTGCTTGTTCTCTTGGTTGTGCGTCATTCAGCCTTTTTAACAATCTTTTAGAAATTATCTTAGTGAAAACTTTGTACATCACTGATAGGAGGCTTATTGGACGGTAGTTCTTTAAATCTTCCTGTGCTCCTTTTTTATGTAAAAGGATCACTTCTGCATTTTTCCATAAGTCAGGTACTTTTTGTTCTTTGAGGCATTTTGAGTATAATTTTGCCAGTGTTTTATGTAACGTCCGACCACCAGCTTTTAGCATTTCGACAGTTACACTATCCTTTCCTGGAGCCTTGCCGTTCTTCATCAATTCTATAGCATTTGTTACTTCCTCCACTAGGATATCTGGTATTATATATTGTTCTTCCGTGGGTATTGCTGTCCCTGACTGGCTCTGATCTTCATATAACTGGGAATAAAACCTTCTGACAATCTCTAACATTTGGGTACGCGTCCTGCACACTGTGCCATCCTCACGCTTTAAAGCATATATTTGCGTTCTTTTGTTTCTCAGCTTCTGTTTAGCTTTGTTAATTCCTTTGTTTTCTTCCAGGGTTTTTTGCACTAGCTGCATATTGAATCGGCGCGTGTCCTCTCTGATACGTTTTCTTATAGTTTTGCAGAGCTCAGTGTACTCGACCCTGCCAAAAGGACTACCTGCATTTCTCATTGCTCGCCGTTTCTTCATTAAATCAATGGTCTCACTGGAGATTTTTGTTTGTTTGAGACATTTTTCCTCTGGTGCTATTGAAGCAGCCGTTTGAAGTACATTGTTGGCGATTTCTTCATATTGAACTGATATTTCCACCTCCTCTGGATCTTGCAATGCAGCAAACCGGTTTGACAAAGCAATCTCAAAATCGCTTCCTCTGTCCAGCAGTTTTCCAGAATCCACCACATATATATATATATATATATATATATATATATATATATATATATATATATATATATATATATATATATATTTCTAAATCATTCCGGGTGTCGATCCGTATATGCTGTAAAGAGTCACGACGTCTCGCCAAAATCGCATTTGGATTTTCAAGTGTTGTCCGCTTCGACTGAAGAGTTCAACTCAGTCGGTGTGTCTCAACTTATTCCGGGTGTCGATCCGTTCATTCTGTGAAGAGTCCAATCTTCAGTCGACAACACTTGGAAATGCCAAAGGAGATTGACTCTTCATAGAATGAACGGATCGACACCCGGAATGACTTAGATACATTATCATTCATAACTAGAATATAAGTAAATTGGACCTTGTGTCACTTGTGACCTTAGCACGTCCCATTGTCAAGTACCTTCTTCTCCTTTATATCATGGCGTCATTGAAATTATTTGTACCTCACTTAGGTACAAAGGTATGGAGTTCTCTGTACAAAATATTGCTGTTTTTTGTGTCTATAGGACAGCAGGGCAACAAAAGAACATTACAGTAAGAAAGATTGGCCTCATAGAGCTTCTTTTGAACAGTGGCGGTTCGTGTGGGAAAAACAGTCGGGGCAGGTATAACCAAATTTTGGAATAATGATAAGGAAATATGTCGCAACCAAAAATTTTACATTTCTTAATATCATACACACACTTTGCTGTGTAGAAATACGAGTGTAACTGTCAGACATCAAATTTTCAAATATGTACTTAGATAATAAAATTTTGTTAAACTCACAATAGGGCCATGGCTATTAAATCTGTTTGCAGTTGAAGTCCATCCTCCTAAATGTCTGAGCCGCAAAGTGGTCGATGGCCTGATCATTAAAATTTAAAATTGACTTCATAAGTTTTTTTTTCTCAATAGATAACATTGTTAACGCGCACAGCCGTTCCTAGCCTATAGTGTTTCTTAGAAATGTTTTGATTCGTTTGAGGGTAGATAAACATCTTTCGCTTTCCACAGTGGTCATAGGGACGGTGCACAAAACAGTCAGCAATTCCACAGATTCACTAAATGTTGATGTTAAATTGTTCTGGATACAAATTTGTAGCAGTGGCAAAGTCCCACTGTGTTTCATACAATCGTCCCGTGCATACATTACCGAGAGTTCATTTTTGAATTTTAAGTAATTTACGTTTGCAAATCGGTTACACATAGTTTTAATATCTTCATTTGGAAGGACGGCTCGATATTCACCAAATTTTTCAGTTTCAAATAAACTTGCAACAGTTAGGTATTCATCGAAACTAATACGTTCATGAACCTGTATGGTTAAGATATCAAAGATTTCCTCGCATATCCTGATATTCGGATTGGGGTCCTCCTTGTCAGTAAATTTCCGTTTCTTTCTGTGATTCTCTGTGATCGTTGTAGATTTTTCACCAGTTAAGTTATCAAATTCTTGATAAATTTGTATTTCTATATTGTCTCTAATATTTTGAATGGCTGTTAAAAAAGTTACCAAATTCTTCTTAACTTTAAGTACATCTAGTTGCCTGCCTTGCAGTTGGTCAAAGAGAATGACGCAGTGAAGCATTATTTTATTTAAAAAAAAAAGAACCAAAATTTAAAATTATCATCCACCATATAATTTATTAACCATTGAGCTTGATTAATAGAATTTTTATCCGACTCGGCATAATTTCTTCAAGGAATAGGATAGATGCTTTTTCACGACGCTGTCCAGAACAGTTGTCTTTTTGGATGATCGAGAAATGCAGACAGATTTGCAAAAAACACCTTTTTCCACAATCCACCACAATCTCATGTGGAATACACAATAATTTTTTGTTGGTTGTTTGACCCTGTGGAACGCAACGGTTGGGTGTGTGATGACACTCAGCTACTGCTGTCTCATTGGACGCAGTCCAAGAAAATCTAATACTACATACTACTAATACTACATTTATGCAGTATACCAGTATACCTCGCCTCAGGTACTGGACGGGTCACGGGTGGTGGATAGTGAAAGTTCCATTAGATATTAATGGACAGCTGCGAATATCTCAAAATAAGCAGCCTCGAACTAAGGCAAAAAAAAACTAAATCCACTTAGCGTCTAACTTGTATCAAGCGGTTGAGTGGTCAGCGTCTGTTCACCAGTGGTGCGGCTAATATCTAAATTCTGGAACTAACCCCTCCAGTCTTAACCTCTGAACCGTCATGGTTCAAACCTTTAATTCAAAGTACAAGATGAAGCGTTCTAGTAATTACAAAATTACCCCAGGAGGTAGACAATCCTCTGCCAGCTTTGCTGGTACAACCGGACTTTCGGATTCTGGGGCGTCCGGGCTTAAACGCAAAATCTTTCAGAGGGAGTCGGAGACCTCTGGCCAACGTCTGAAACTGAAAACAAAAACTTTCTTTGAAACGGTAAATATCAATTCTCTCCTGCGTCCAGGAAAACTACACGAATTGGGGCGAACATTAAATCAGCAAAAAATCCAAATTTTAACTTTACAAGAAACCAGATTGACAGATGATAACACCTTGGAATTCGGCAACTACAGACTTTTTAAAAGTAAAACGGACAAAAGAATACTCAAAAATACACCATATCTCGGTGTTGCTTTCGCTGTCTCAAGAAACATTCTTGATTCTATAACAAATGTCCAGCCAGTAAATAATCGACTTATGACACTATCCCTCAAGTGTGCTAACAAAAACTATACATTAATCAATGCATACCTTCCAGTTAACGAAGAAAATAAATCTAATCCTGAAAAAGTAAATAAGTCCTGGGAAATTCTGGAAAAGACTATCTCTAAAATGCCCTCTAACCATGTAAAAATCCTATTGGGTGATTTCAACGCCCAACTAGGGAATGAAAAAAAGTACAGGAAAACAGTCGCCAGTTTTCCCGCTCATAAATGGACTAACCATAATGGTAGAAGATTGGTTGAACTATGTTCGCAGTTTAATCTAAAAATAATGTCAACCCATTTTAAGAAGAAAATAACAAAACAAAAGACCTGGAGGTGCCCAAACACGTACATGGGTGAATTTCAAATTGACCATGTTGCCATTTCGTACCCCAATTATAAAGAGATTTTGAATGTTCAAGTCAGGAAAGGAGCTAATATAGACACGGATCACTACTTGACTAGAATCAAACTTAGCTTAAAACCTCGAAAACTTATTCAAAAGAGGCTGCTAATACCAAAGTTTGACCCAACGAAAATAAAACCAGCCCTAACAGAAGAGCTTGATAAACAACCAGCAAGAACTGGCAAGAATTAAAACAAAAAATTATTAAAACAGCCTTGAAGTTGGTCCCTTTACAAAAACGTAGAAAACATCCGTGGTGGGATGAAGTTTGCGAGCAAGCAGTATTAAGCCGAAGTAAAGCATTCAAAGATTGGAACAGTCAAAAAACAGCAATAAACTATAACATATTTTTGGAAGTAAGAAAAGAAACATCGAAGCTAATTAGACAAACTAAAAGAAAATATGAAAACAATCAACTTAATGAAATAGAAAAATATTTCCAAAAAAATAACACCCGAAACTTTTACAAAACATTTAAAACTAAATTAACAGGCTATCAACCGCAAATCTTTCCTTCCAAAAGGAAAACGGACAATTAGCTCTAAATAACCAAGACAATTGCAAAGAACTTGCGAAATATTTTGAACAACTACTAAACTGTCCTGAGCCCTTAAACAAATTACCAACACTAAAACCCTAAACAAACAAACCCAGATTCATTACCACCGAATGAAGATGAAATAATTGGGCAAATAAAGCGGCTTAAAAATGACAAAGCTTCTGGTAAAGATGGAATCACTGCTGAACTTTTGAAATCCGCTGGTCCAGGTACAATCAAGGAAATAACCAAAATTCTACAAGAATTTTGGCAAACCGAACGGATTCCGGAAGATTGGAAAGATGCTCTAATCCATCCACTACATAATAAAGGGAGATAGAACGGATGTAAACAACTATAGAGGGATATCTCTTCTCCCAGTTTGTTACAAGATTCTATCTCCATGTCTACTAGACAGAGCACAGGGACAGTTAGAACCTAATATTGGTGAATATCAAGCAGGTTTTTCGATTGGGCAGATCCTGCACTGAACAGATTCTGAATCTGAAGTTGATTCTAAAGACATTAAAAAATGTACAATAAAGATTTCGTCTGTATATTTGTGGATTTCAAAAAAGCATATGATTCTATTGACCGCGAATCTTTATTCCGAATCTTGAAAGAACAAGGACTAGATCTGAAAACGCTGGCAATTATTAAAGCAACGTTAACTAACACAAGGTCAAAAGTTAAACTTCATGGGTGACATCTCAGAGCCCTTCGAAATTAAAACTGGAGTGAGACAAGGGGATGGACCCTCGCCACTCTTATTTAACTGTGTTCTAGTAAAAGTAATACAGGAGTGGCGTGAAAAAAAGTCGACTCTGAATATTGACCAGCCCATTAAACTGGGGAGAACTAACATCAAAATTGATTGTCTGGCATTTGCTGATGGTCTAGCAATTTTAGCTCAAGATGTATTATTGCTCAGAAACAGATTGAAATCCTAAAAGAACCAGCAGAAAATGTAGGGCTCCAAATTTCCTTTGAAAAGACACAATTACATGACCCTGCAACAGACTAAGAACACCATTTCTAAAAAACAAAATATGGTAATATCAGCTCCAGTCTCTCAATTCAAATATTTGGGTGAAATAATCATGGAAAATGGGTTGGAAAAAGCGGCCAATAAGGGTAGATGTCAAAAAATGGAAACGGCATTGAGACTTACACAAAATATTTACAACAAGAAATGCCTATCTAAAAACACAAAACTGAGACATTACAATACAGTTATTAAGCCCAGAATATTCTATATGCTGCAGAAACGCTCATTTTGAATAGAAAGAGGGACATCGAGGACATTGAAAAGAAGGAAAGAAAAATCATAAGAAAAATACTAGGCCCCAAACAAATAAATAGCACAACATACCGATTTCGAGAAAACCAAGAAATCAAACCAATACACAGATATACATAGTGATATGAGAAAAAGAAGACTTAAGTTTTACGGACACATAAAACGGATGAATCCGAGTAGGTTAACTAGACAAATAGTCGAATTTTATGAAAATAGAAGTAGAGCTAAAGTAGAAATAATTAAATGGATTGCTGCAATTAAAGAAGACCTAAGATCAGGCAAATATTACACAAAGTGAAATTCAGGATAGGGGCTGTTTCAGACACAAGTTAACGTTTGGAAACGTTAACTTGTGTCTGGTTAACGTTTGGAAGGTTGGCCAGAGAGAAAAATGTAGGAAGACTGGAACCAACTTGGTCTGACGAAAGGAAAAAAGCTCATAGCGAAATAATGAAATTAGTATGGGCGCAAAGGAAGGCTAACAACAACAAACGCCTCTAATTGTACTTCGCGTGGTCCACCAGGGCCTATACGTGAATAATAATAATAAATATATATTTAATTCGGTTCTGTACTTAATATTTTTTTCATCACATTTGTTTGTGGTAGCAAAATGCTTTTGTATTGCCCTTTTTTATTATTTTTCTCTTCATTTACCTTTAATTCTCTTAGCTTCTGGTTCTTTCCTACTTCTTGAAATGATCACTACATCGTCCGCATATGCAATTAACTGTTCTGAACATTCTTTGATTTTCTTTTAATTGCTTTTTTTATTATTATTTTTATTCATTTACATTTATTTATTATTTATTATTTTTTCATTATTCACACCAAAGGTGTGATAATAACTAATATATCGGACTGTGCTCTTAATGTAATTTTAAAAGTGATAAAAGTGATAAAAGTGATAAAAATAAAAAAGCATAATTTTTCGGCTCTTGAATTAATTTAACAGAACTATGACCTACGGAATATTTTTTGTATTTAAAGGTAAATTATTTGATTATATTTTACTATAACTTTCAATGCGATGAAAATTTGGTGCAATGCAGAGAAAATTTGGAATCCTTAGAAACTATAAAATGAACGGTAGATGAATTTTCATTAGAAAGGAGGCTTTTTTGGTGATATTCGTTTTTCCTTCAGAATTAAAAAAGTAACTGCACATATTTCTTTTAAAGTGTATGAAGAACCATGTTGTGTGGTCTTAAGGTTTAAATAGTATCAAACATATGTTGGGTCGGTAATCATAAATTTGAGAACTAATATCTGCGGGTGAGGTTCTCGTTTATGTTATTGGGGGTGTTATTTGTCTGGGTATAATAGACACCGCTTTGAAACAGGACCCACCTTTTTAATAAGGGTTAAGAAGGGAAACATGGTAAATACATTATTAAATTTCTTATATATACATAAACACGGGGTGAGGAAATTATCTTTCATAAATTTAATCAACGATTCTTCACATCATTTGAAAAATTTCAAACAACAATGGTCAAAAACATAATCTAACTAAATAAACCTTAACCAATAAACGCAAAAAATACAAAATTACACTGGTCGAGATGATTTTTGTAACATTCTAAAATGGTCTAGCACGTCCCATTCATTTTCAATTACCTGCTTCTCCTTTATATCATGGGATATTGAAATTATTTGCATCTGACTTTAGACTGGACAATGTAAGAATTACCACAAGACCTTAGTGGGGGTAGTTCTACAGTATTCTACAAACTTTTAAGGGCAGTTTTATTGTTTTCTGTAGTTTAGTATGTTTCTGTCACGTTTACAGTACAGTCAAGTGTTTAAGTCGATTTTATATAAAATGGCAAGTTCCAGCCGTCGATTTTACAAAAATGCAGCGAATAAGTTTTGTTATATATGCGGACGATTTATTTAAAAGTCACAAGCTAGATTAATATGTGAGGAAGTCAAAAAAGTCTATTTTTTATATTTTTACTGCCAAATTGGAGATGAAGATAAAAGTTGGTGTGAAGATAAAAGTTGGTTGTTTGCTGTGTGAGTTGTCATGTAAATTTAGTGCAGTGGATGCATCTCAAGAAAAAAATCTATGCCGTTTCCTATAGTGTGAAGAGAACCTACTGCTTACTATATAACAGAATGGATTATAAAAAAGCAAAGGGACAAAATTCAGTATCCAAATTTGCCTTCTGCACTTAGGCCAGTTCCTTATAGCCAAGAACTACCGGTACCGGTTGCGCCTTTAAACCTGGACAACATGTTTCCTGGTAATTCTAATTCTTCATCAGGATCTGATCCACAATTTTCTGAGAATACCAGTTATGACCCAACATTTTTAACAACTACCAGTGAACCACACTTAACTCAGAATGAATTAAATCGTTTGGTACGTGACTTGGGATTGTTAAAAAGAAAAATAGGATCTTCTTAGTTTCAGACTGCAACAGTGGAACCTGTTATATAAAAATACAGTATTTCACTTTATCGAAAACGGAATGTAACATTTTCAAATTTTTATAAAATGGAAGGACTGGTATGTGTCTGTTGTTATATTGATGGTTTAATGAATTAGCTTAATATTGAACACGTACCTTCAGAAGGGCGTATTTTCATAGGTTCGTCGAAATACAGCCTAAAATCAGTCTTCATAATGGAAACAAAAACCCATCTAGTCCTTTAGCGCATTCAGTGACAACGAAAGAAACCTTTGACAGCTTAGCGACCATACTAAATCGCGTTAAATATGAATAGTATCAGTGGGATATTTGTGGGGATTTAAAAGTGATAGGTATATGCTACGCTAGAGGTTTTACAAAGTATTGATGTTTTTTATTAGTGGTGAGTTTTGTAGGGCAATAAAAAAAAACAGTACAGTAAGAAAGATTGACCTCATAGAACTTCTTTTGAACCTGGTATATTAAACATAAATTATGCTCCCCTTGTTAACTCAAAAAAGATGCTTCTTCCGCCTCTCCATATTATAGAGCTTGAACCGTCTCTCCATATAGCTTGAACTGATCAAAAACTTTGTCAAAGCCATGGACAAAGAAGGTAATAGTTTCAAATACCTAAAAAAATATTTCCTCAATTAAGTGATACAAAACTAAAAGAAGGCATATTTATTGATCCTGAAATAAGAAAGCTTCTCGGTGATTTTCGTTTTCAAGAAAAATTAAATGAAAAGGAATTGGCAGCTTGGAAGTATTTTGTAAGTATAGTGAAAAGATTTCTGGGCAACAAGAAAGATAAAAACTATAAGAACCTCATTGATAAACTCTCTCACAGTTAAACTCTAAAAAATGCATTTTTTACATTCGCATTTGGATTTTTTCCGGAAAATTTGAAGTGCAGTCAGAAGCGAACAAAGAGAGAGGTTTCACCAGGACATTAGGACGATGGAAGCAAGATACCAGGGATGCTGGAACCCATTTATGTCGGGCGACTACTGCTGGTTTTTAAAGAGGTGATGCTACAGAACACAAGAGGAAGAAGTGACAGTTTTTGTCGCTGTATGACAACTCATGTAATATATTTTTTATTCACATAATCCTCAATAAGGTCTTTGCATAGATTTAATATGTTTTACATATTTATATTAAGCAAATATTATATTGTAAAAATATGTCGTCTATTTTCTATATTTATCGTTTTGATTGTATTTTAAGACATACGGATGTCTTATCAAACAATTTCATCTAATTTATTAAATTGCAAACATTAATTATATTTCAACATATATTCGCATTGTCATATAGGTCCTCATGTGGTGGTTTATAAAATATTTAAAGTTAATCAACGAAAAAAGAATCCAGATGCCTCTTAACTCTCTCCTAATTAAAATATTTTTAATTCCATATCTAGATAAATTATTTGAATATAACACTAACAGAACTAACTCATCAAATGTTATCAAGATTTATATTTATGAACTCTGATATTTAATATTTAATGAATATTTTATGTTATAAATTATTTAAAGTTTTTCAATTTTTAATCAAATAAAAGGTTTAATTTAAATAAAAATTAGCTTTTATATAAAGGTGGTTTAAAGATTTTTGGATTAGAGGCGCAACAGTAACTAACGCTATTTAGCGACTGGACATGCAGCTTAACGAGGGTTCCGAACCACAACCCCGGTCAGGAGCCCCCCCCCCCCCTCGGGCTATTAACCCTTGGTTTTGTGCTTAACCATAAGTCTATGAAGAAGTCTACCGACTGGCGAGTGACCAACGTAGAAGACCTCTCAGAAGGTATCCGGCCTTACCCTGCTTCGAACTGGCGTGACTGATGCGTAATTTCTTTTCAAATTTTACGCTCTTGTCTAGAAATATTTAGAAGCATTTTAAACAAAGTCAGAAATATCCATGTATGGGAATCGAAGTGCCGACACCGTGGCGACAGGCCACCGCCGTAGACACCACGACTAACGCAGCCGGTTATCCGGCTATATATATATATATATATATATATATATATATATATATATATATATATATATATATATATATATATATATATATATATATATTACAAATGTGGTTCTATCTCACTAGTAACACGTTGGATACTGTTCTTTTTAGCTACTGTATGGTTTAGAATTATTCTTATAACTTTGTCCTTTACATAACCTTAAAGAAAGCACTGCACCTCGCACCTCTGTGCCTTGTTGTAGCATTATTACTATATACTGTACATTAAAACTATATACTGTACAGATTTGAAAGTTGTAATTTATCATCGTCAGTGTTATATTCAAAAAGGTGCTAATCAGTCATTCATTCGGACCATATGCCACGATATAATTAATGGAGCTTTAAAACCTCTATTGGCTCTTTTACACCATATGGCAATTTTGTTGGCAATTGGGCAGTGTCAGATAATTTTGTTTCAAAATTTAGCTAATCTGGCTGTTCTTATTGCTGCTTTTTCTTATTCTTCTTTCTTTCTGATATGGTTGACGAAGCGATCGAATAAATTGTAAATACTGTTCGTTTTTATTAATGGATCTATTCACTTTCACAAACTTGAAGATCAAATAATAATCTATCTACTAATTCCATTATCTGTCTTACCTGTTTGTTTTTTTTTATTTAGCCAACCATTTATTATATCTTAATTTTTACATCGATATGACTTTCAACTTCCTCAGTTGAGCGCGGTGGCTGTAACTTTTTTTCTCTTTTGTTTTCAGTATACTTTTTAATTATTCTATTCACTATTGACTTCTAAACTATTGAATTCTTCCCTATCTATTAGGTTTATTTCATTACTTAGTCTTCTTTGAAATAAATCTCTGATATTTTGTTGTTGCATCAAATATATTTTTTTGTCTTTCTTCCATTATATATGCGATGTTCTCTGGTACTTGATTTTCGCCTCGTTGGTTTCTCTTAATGTAATGAGACTATTTTAGTTAGCACTAAATAATGATTTTTTTTTGGTAAAATGTATAAATTTTTGATATTTTTTATGGATTTTTAAAATTAATATTGAAACTCCAAATTTCTCTGGAGGCACATTGTGGTCTGTGTCTATTCCTGACCGAAAGTGTATGTAATTGATATAATCATCATTGCCATGTTATTTTTTTGTTTCCGGCATTGTTGCTGTATCTATTTTTAGTGTGTTTATAACAGTCACCATGTTTGCTAGCTGACTTGTCACCACTTCACTTTTCCAATTATCGATGTCATCCACCTCTGGAGGACTGGATATTTTTTATGGGTTTTCTCTCTTAGCCAACATGCTCCGGTTAATTAAAAGGAGCTTGGGACTCGCGATTCACCTTTTTCCTTTTGCTACATAGCTTCTAGAACAATGGACATTTCCCAGGGTTATTTTTATGAAGTGGATAATGGCATCATACCTAGTAAACTGAAAACTCAAAGAGATTTACTAAAATACATCAAATCAAGTGACTGGAGAAATTACAAACAAGTGTTTGTTATTTCTCCAGGCGTGTTTCGCTAACCGTGTTGGCATAATCAGGTGACAATTCGTTTGAGAAATTAAAAACAAATGATTTGGTCTTTTGTGGTATTTCTATAAATATAACTGCCGAACATTCATCTTTGTTATTGCTGTCGATAGTTCTTCAGGAATAACACATAATTTTCGCTACTTAGCATTATGACATGGACAGACAAGGAATGTATAATAGTCAAGAGATATAATAATATGTTTTTGAATAACTCATGTGCCCATCTCTACTGCCCATCTTCTTGTATTTTCCTTTTGTAATCTAAACGTTTCAGGATAAAACTGTATTGAAAAACAATGATTGCTCGCACAAATACATTATTTTTCCAGAATTGTTTGGTCATGATTTTAATGTCCTTTCAAAAATCCGACGTCTAAGGTTATATAATATTGCAAAACAAGATTTTGTTTCTGGAATGCCTATGCTTTTTAAATATAATCAATAACCCATAAAAAAACGTATTTTATTGATAAAAAGAAGACGCGTTAGATTGTCTCCAGACCCTTCATAAAAAATAACGAAAAGAAAAACCATTTGTCAAAAAGGATCATTCCTTAACGCTGGGAAATTCGCATTTTCATCAAACATTTTTTTTATATTTATTAAAAGAGTAATCCATGTTTTATGATAAAAAAACTTAAATAAAGCCGTCTACATCAATTTCTTTTTCATTTTAGAATGAAAAATAATGGTAATGATAACTAAACAATACATGAGTATAATTTAGTTAACATTCTATATTTGTGTCTTAATTTATGTCCTTTTGTATTTTACACTTATGTTATTGCAATTTTGTTATAATATTAAGTTATTCAACCCAGTTCAAACCGAGAGATAAACGGACATGACCGGATAAATTGTTGATAATATTCAGAAATGCAAATATGATACATCGGTCGCTGAAGAACATCATTAATGTTTTTATTGCAATAGGACATTTTTTACAGCTAAAATAAAGATAAAAAGAATGAAAGAAAAATATTTTGTACATCTGTTAGATTTTGTTCCAAGTAAAAATTAATATGGTTCAGGTCTAAAAACTCCTGAAATTAATAAGAAATAGGAATATGGCTACCATATATCATATATTTTTGATTATGTTAATGTAGATACCAAAGTTACCATAATTTAAAAAACATATTAGTCCTAATATATGGTATATATTAGAAACACTTTTTATTTTCTCAAAGTAAAGAAAATTGTTAGATTAAGCAATATATTAGGTCTTCAATTTAATTGTCGGGTCCTACGTTTCATCGTCCGCAAAACCTATTCGAATCAGACTTTTTATTCCTCCATATATTTATTTTAAATCGTCATCTCTTAGCACTGAACGCGGTATTTTATACAAGCCTACTGTTGATATAAGCTGCAAGATGAGTTGTAAAGGCGATGCCGTTCTAAAAGCAACATATGAGGCACTGTCTTTTTTCGTGTTTTAACTAAAAAAGGCCAAGGCGCAACAACCTACGGCAGCGGGAAGACCTGCCCCAAAGCAGAGGGTGCTGAGAATCACCGGGTTAGATCAGGCTGCCATTAGACTTTTAACATTGCTACGTTTAATATACGGATTATGAAAAGGCAGGCCCGATTGCAAGAACTGTTAATTGAATTTGACAACATACATTGGGATATTATTGGGCTCTGTGAAACACGAAGAAAGAACGAAGAGTTAATCAGACTGGAACCAACTGGACGCGTACTTTAAAACTGAGGTACGGAATATGGCCGATGTTGCGGAATTAGATTTTCTTGGTATATATCCGTTGTTGCGTTTCTTCTTGTGAAAAGTTTGTTTATACCATAAGTACTGAGTTTCACGACGTTTCGACGAGATCACACTCGTCGCTTTTCAAGTGTTCAAGTCCATTGATTAGCAGAAACTGGTGTCTGGCAGGTTTGTGTGCCTCTCTGTGCGACGGGAGATTGTAAGGGGTGTTTTATTGGTCGTAATGACTCCGCTCTCGTCAGTGTTGTTCGTTGGTATCTCAGTGTATGCCTCAGTTGCTGGAGTTTTGCTTCTGATGGTATTTTTGAAAAACATAATTTTTCCTTATGATAGGCAAGTTTAATGCACCGTCCCTTTTGTTAAAATTTCCTTATTTCTCAGTTTCAATAACTTCTCCCACGATTCTATTGTTGTGGTATTTTGTGTGTGCTATTTGTTTGCGGCTATTGGAACTGATTTTATCTCCGATTTCGACATGATCTTGACACAGGGCTGACGTGTTTGTTTGTTGCGCACAGCCAGTTTGTGTTCGTCGAGTCTTACGGCTATTCATCGATTGATTCATCCTACATAGGATTCGCGGGGTAGTTTGTCTTTGGGGCTGTTCATCATTTCCCTGATTGTATTTGCGAGCTTGTTGGTGGTGGAGATGTCGTACAGTCTAGGAATTATTTCCATGTGGTTTGTTATCTCTTTTAGGTATGGCAGTATAGTTTTTTATAAGTTTTCTTTGGATTCTTGTTTTCTGCTCTCTAAGCTTGGTGTTCAATTTAGTGTCCTTCTGTTATTGATGCTTTTGTAATTGTTTTACTATAATGCCCTGGATATAGTCTCTATTTCTTGTTTCTGGTCTCGATGTTGGTTAGTCTGAAGAACTGTCTTAGAACTTCCGACAGAGGTCGCTGTCAATTCATCATGGCACACCAAATGTCTGACAAATCATCATGGTAAGTTTAACATCAGAGCAACGCTTGCGAATTGTTGAAATTTATTATCAAAATCAGTGTTCTGTGTGAAAACTTATAGAGTCTTTTATGGTGCAAATAATCGGCCAACCGAGCAATCTATTCGCGAAATCATCGACAAAATTCCATCGCATTCGACACTGCTCGATATTAAAACAAAAATTAGACAAAAACTGTGCGTCCCAAAAAAAAATATCGCCGCTGCAAATTTATCAATTCGTTAGTGGGGATCGTTACAGAGCGATGATCCTTGATTATTTAATTCCGAAAAAATAATTTTAAGAAACGGACCTGTTAATTTTCTTAAAGTAGGTAGGCTATGATTAAAACAAATACATCAAGATGCTCTGGAAGTTTAGTTACTGTCAAACTTTTGCATTGTTTGTCAATATTTAATATTGTGGGTATTTAAATAGTCAAAATAGGTTTAAATAACAATAAGGCTCGCCCGCTGTTCGGCGGAGTGCTCCTAGGAGAGCTCGCGGCCGACGTATATAATGGTCAAAAGAGTTAAATACGGACGTAATCTCTGCATTTTATTACGTTAATGGTTGCAGCGATGATCCACTTCCAAAGTGGAGATCATCCTTTTATAAGGAATTGATATGGAGACACCCAGAAGTAGATATTACCGAACAAAATATAGCAGACAGAAAAAACGTAATAATCAAGAAATGTTATCTAATCACCACAGAACGTCATGCGATAAAGAGAGAAGTGGCTAAAGCCATACATCAAACAATGCCATTTGGGACAGAAGCGATTGAGGTTCTTGAAACTATACCGGAAAACATCAGAAGCACAACAACAATACCAGAAACACTCAAAAACACTCCACCAACAATACAGCAAGATAAAAGCCAAAACCACAATTTGGAAACATTAAAAGATACCAGAGAAAAATTCTTCAGTAATATGGCACTTTACGAAGGAACTGACCCCGTCAATAGACCAATTATTCCGGTCTTAAAAAATATTCATAAAGCCAAATAAATTGTATCGGGAATGAATCTAGTATTGAGGGAGTTCCTTAAACCAATGCTGATATATATGATACGCAGTTGGCATTGTATTGTTCAGCTGTTACTGTAATAAAACTTAACGGACAACGTACAGATTATCCTAGCACAGTTAAGCAAATCCCTCAGTGGAAGAGAAAATTGGAAAAAACATAGAATATTTGCGCGGCAAGGCAGATATAATGAAAAAATACTTGAAAGGCCAGTCATCTAGAAAAGTGACTAAAAAGCCAAAGCCATAGCCAAAAAGGCAAGGATAAAACCAACCAAAGAACAAGTAATTTCCTACATAGACCAATGTCGACAAAAAGCAAAAGCCAAAGGAGCAAAGCTGCTTAGATATAATGAGCATAAGAAAAGGAAGGAGCAAAATGCACATTTTTATAACAACCAAAAACAGTTTTTTCGAGATCTTGAAACGAATGAACTTAGTAAACCTAATGCCTGAAACATCGACCCAACATGTTTACGAATTTTGGAAAACAACTTGGAAACTATCGTAGGTGTACAACACATCAGCAGCCTGGATCTCAGATATCCAAAACCTGCAATAGGGTTTACGGGAAATGAATATGGCTGAATTTACAACAGAAGAGGTCCGTAATGCTATAAGAAAAACCCAAAACTGAAAAGCACCAGGGCCAGATAGAATCCAGAATATCTGGATTAAATCTTTCGATGTTATACATGACAATTTTTCACGTGCTTCAGTAAAGCACTAAGTAACCCCGAATCTATTCCACAATTTTTGTCTGAGGGTAATACACATTTAGTATATAAGAAAAATGGCAAGATGCAGCCAAATAACTATCGACCTATAACTTGTCAATTATATAGTGGTCATAGTTAGTAGAGTGCTCTAAGTTACTTACATCATTAGTAAATGAAAAAATATATCATCACTGTTTAGATAATAATATCCTAGAAGAAGAATAAAAATGATGTGTAAGACAATGTGCAGGATGTAAGCACCAACTTAGCCTAGATGCAATTGTCCTGAAGCACGTTCAGAGAAAAAAGCGTAACCTTAACTTATGTTACATTGACTGCAGTAAGGCCTTCGACTCTGTCTCTCATGGTTGGCTAGTTAAATTTTTGGAAATTTACAAAATCTGCCCTAAAATCAGAGCAATGCTTACTCACTTAATGAAGTCTTGGAAGACAAATATATGGATATCGGGAGAAAATTCTGGAAGAGTCAACGTTGAGAAGGGAATTTTCCAGGGAGACTCCCTGTCGCTAATGTGGTTTTGTCTGGCTCTAAATGCCTACGATTATCAATCAATCTGCAAGTGGGTTTAGGTTCCAGTTAACAAACAGCAAAAGGTTGTCACATCTTTTATATATGGATGACCTAAAATTATACGCAGAGTCCCAGAGCAAACTCCAATCACTTATTAAAACCGTAAAAATAGTCCGTGATGATATTAAGATGCCCTTTGGGCTAGATAAATGTTCTATCGTCAATATACAAAAAGGCCAAGTTACACAAAATCAGGAATCATTCTGTCAGATTCACTCATTGAAACCGAATGATACCTGTCAGTATCTGGGAATAGCACAAAATCAAATACTAAACAATACAGCACTCAAACATGAGTTTCAAGATAAATATAAGAAAAGAATAACAAAGCTTCTGAATACAAAACTCTCAGGAGGGAATATATGTAAGGCAGTCAACACATGGGCAGTACCGCTGTTAACATATTCATTTGGAGTGGTCAAGTGGTCAAACACAGAACTGGAAGAGCTAGACCGCATGACTAGACGACTTTTAACAAAATTCCGTTATTTGCATAGCAATTCTTCTGTGTTGAGATTATACATTCTTCGAAAATATGGAGGTAGAGGACTTATTAACATCAAAGTTTTAGTCAGGAAAACAAGCTTCAGCAACATTTTCTAAGTTCGAAAGATCAACTTATGAGGCTCGCAACTCAGTTTGATCACAATTATACAC
Source organism: Cosmopolites sordidus (assembly GCA_031761425.1). Classification (NCBI taxonomy): domain Eukaryota; kingdom Metazoa; phylum Arthropoda; class Insecta; order Coleoptera; family Curculionidae; genus Cosmopolites; species Cosmopolites sordidus. Next base: position 474,588 of record JARFXV010000169.1, on the reverse strand, counting down.
CACTAAAACTGAGCCATGCAAACTACACTATCGAAACAGGGACAATACAAAATAACATAAATCTCCGGGAACATAAATCAGTTCATGGTAGATAAGTTGAATGTAGAAATTAAATAGCAATAATATTGATAAGAAAGCTTCTCGGCTCTGGTTAGACGAGAATCAAGTATATCCGGAAACTGAGGGTTTTGTTATTGCTATCCAGGATAAAGTCATAAAAACCAACAATTACAAGAAATATATCATTAAAGAAAATACTGAAGATGCATGTCGAAAGTGTGGCAAAATAGGGGAAACTGTTGCTAAGATAATCCACCAAAAACTGGCACTTAATCATGGTCTTTTACCAACCTATACTCCGCCGTATTATAAATACAGTCTTCAAGCAGTTCTGGAGTCTGACGATGTGCTGCTGTACTGGGATAGACCAATAATGATTAACAGGGCTGTCGACTACAATAGACCAGATACAGTCTTAATAAAAAAAAAGAAAAGCGGGGAACAATTATTGATATTGCCATACCACAGTCTCACAATAAACATAAAACGGAGGTGGAAAAAGTTTCTAAGTATGAGAATCTTTCTTATGAAATGAAGAACATCTGGCAACTTGAAAAAGTCAACATCGAACCTTTTGTAATTTCCGCAGAGGGATTGGTGAGCCACAGGTTCTCCAAAAGTTTAACAAATTGCGGACTAAATAGAAATATCATAAAAGTGGGACAATGAGCTATATCATTGCAAACCTGCCACACAGTCCGAAAATGTTTGTCTTAATACCAACGGAAAACTGGGTTATAGTGAAATTTATACTCAGGCTCCGAGCCGAATTCCAACGTCGCGAGCGAGGAATCGGTTTATGGTTTCCAGCTTTTTGAGTCCAAGTCGATGAGAATAACAATAATTATAATATTCTGGCAGGGGGCTGAGACTACGCTTGGTGAGTGTAGTCCCTACCTTCCCTAGCTAAGTGGAGTAAACCTCTAAAAAATAACCCCCAAGCTTAAGTTGGAAAACCATCGTGCCGAGGAGCTAAATGGCACAGGGTTAATGTCTTCGGATAACTAGCGCCCTTCGGTAGTAAACAGTTTTCCCATGGTAATTCGGGGCTCTGCCTTGGATGACCGTATTTTTCCTTGAACCCAAAATTAATCTTTATGGAGCAGACAAATAAAAGTATTAGACAAGGCGGTTCCTGAATGAAACAATCATGCGCATTTATTACAAGGTGACGCAACTTGAACGGGAAAGAATCGGCTATAGGCAACAACTTCACGCCGACTTCACTAAAGCATATACTAACATACAAGTCACAGAACAGAGAGTGGCTGATTAATATAGAATGATTCTCAAGAAAGGTATAATTCCAAAAACTAGATTAAACGCGATCAAACAAGAGATCGAACAAGAAATTGATCAGAGCCAGACTGAGATAGGACAGTATGTTTCAGAAAATTATAACGATCCAGAAATTATAATGTCCGAACTAGTAACTCACGCTACATACTTAGAGGTATAAACAACGTCCAGAAAACACTGATCAGGTTAATCCATGTCTTCTAGTTGAATTTGGAAAATCAGTTCGGAGTACGAAAGCACAGATCTGCTTAGCAGACCACCGCTTCCCAAAGTAAATGCTTCTAAAAAGCTTGCAGTAGTATTAGATGAACTGAACAAAAAAAAATTGCCTCCACTCATTTCAAAAACTAAGATCTTAGAGGAACTACATCTGTTGATCTACTGTTCTGCAATCTCAGTACTTAAAGTCATTGGAATTAAGATCAGACGAACAATAGCAGGTTCAAATGCAAAGGCACAACCTCAGATATCACATTGGGAGAACAGGCTCGTAAAGAAAATTGATTCACTTAGGACAGATATTGGACGACTGACTGAATGGATGAGTGGAAGGAGAACTGTAAAACTAGAAAGAAGAATTGAAAGAATCCTTGCGCGAAATGAAATACACGAGGGACGCAGATAATACGACACCCTAACAGTGCCTTGACACCTGAACCACCGAAAATAACTTTTTACAAGAATATCAATTAAGTTGCTAATAACCCGATTAATGGCTTCCCGACAAAAGAACAGATAAAGAAATGCTGGGACAACCAAGTACAAATATTTCACACAACAACAACGCCTGCTGTATAAGGGAGGAAAGTCAGGCCTATCAAAACTGCAAAGAAATGAAAGATGAACCATTTACAATCAATGAGGTTTCCAATGTAATTAACTGGCTATTAAAAATTACTGGCTGAAGAAACTGTGGTGCACACATGATAAATTAACTAATATCATTAACGAAATATTTCTAACTCAAGGAACAGCATACCTTATACCAAAGGACCATCAAAAGATTCTACCAAATATTGCCCCTTAACCTGCCTTCCCACGATATATAAAGTCATAACAGCTTGCCATAAGTGATCGAATATATGCACATTGTGAACGCAATAATATCATCGCCGTGCAGCAGAAAGGCTGTACCAAAGGACCAATGGGATGCAAGGAACAATTGGTTATTGACTCAGTCGTTTGCAATCAGGCGTATGCCAAGAAAAGAAATATTAATATGGCATATATCGATTATAAAAAGGATTTCGATTCTGTACCACACAAATGGCTTATAGATATCTTAAATGTCTATAAAATAAATCAGCCAATAATAAATCTCTTGAAGAGTTTCATGTTAGTGTGAAAAACCAAAATCCAACTTAGAGAGGGTCACCATAATATAACAATAACAGAAATTCCAATCAGAAGAGGTATTTTTCAAGGAGATTTATAACATTTTTCTTTGGTTCTGTATCGCCATGAATCCACTTTCAAACCGACTGAACTCCACCAAATATGGTTTTGGCTTGAAAAACACTGGTGAACAATTTGCTCTACATTGATGATCTGAAATTATTTGCTTCATCAAACAGTCACCTACAACAAATGTTAAAAATAGTGGAAAAATTATCCAGTGATATATGAATGCAATTTGGACTGGAGAAGTGTCTCATTAAACACCAAGGTCCAAGGATAGAGAAAAACTGCTGAACAATGCTTTGGAGACATAGAACGGACAAAAGATCGCGACAATGAGTGCTTTAGATATATACAAATATCTGGGGATGAAGCAAGCACGTCTTATTGATCACGGCTTAATGAAAGCAGAGCTTTTCAAAGCACAAAATTTGCAACGTAAGATCAGGATACTGCTCAAAATCGCAGAAACCGCACCCTAGAAGTACAGTCGAACGCATAACATTGCCGGGACAACAAGGCACTAGGGGATTAGTCGATATTAGTAAGTAACTGAAGCAACAAACAGGAAATCTGCGGAAATATTTCTTGCAGCAGGCGGAAACGTCTATGCTACATAAACCTGTATGCCAGGCTGATGGATCAACACCATTGCGACTAAACGAAGATCAAGTTCAAGTCTATGCAAAAACAGAACATGAGAATTTACAGTCGTGGAGAGAAAAGCCACTGCATGGGAGACATTTGAATGAGGTCACCCAGGAACGACATATTAGCGTCGAACTACTGGCTGACTTCCGGATAGATGTTTCTGGACAGACGATTTCCTACTGGCAATACAAGATCAAGTTATACCTGCCAGAAATTACCTGAAGTACATAATTCGGGACGGAAGTGTGATGGATGATCGATGTAGATATGGGTGCCGGGTCTCCGAGACAATCCAACATATAACAGAGTGCTGTGAAGCATTTGTAGCAACAGAATATAAAACAAGGTACGACGCAGTGACGAAGATCATTCATCAAGAATTGGCAATAAAACTGCAGCTAAAGGAATCAGAAAAAGTCCCATACTACAATTACAATCCGCAACCAGTTTAGAGAACAATAGTTACAGAATGTATTGGGATCGAACAGTGCTTACCGAGCAGAAACTAAATAAGAATAGGCCCGATATTGTCGATAAAATTTCAAGAAAAATATTATTTATAGATACAGCTATCCCAAATAACAATAATTGAATTACAAAACATACCGAAAAAATTCTGAAGTATAAAGAGCTGCAAGAACAGGTGAAAAGACAATGGGATATGAAGTGCATTGAAACAATACCTATTACAATATCATATTGTCATCAACTGGAATCATTCCAAGGAACTTGGTAAGAAATATTAAAATATTGGGCCTCAACGATCACCTTCTTAGACCCATGCAGAAGGCTGTATTGCTTGGAACAGCTCGAACTGTTTCGAAAGTTTCTGGATAACAATAGAAAACCAAAGACATCCAGCGTCACCACTACAACCGTGTGGCCCAAAAACATGGAAAGGGCCCCCACGGAGCTTAATCCTTCTGATATCTAAGATATCTGGGATAAGTCAATGTTCCCCTTAGGGCCGGTTTTGCAGTGACAGGGTGTGGTGGGTGTGGGATGTACTCGGGTTCTGTTCCGGGTATGGCTTGTGCCTGGTGTGTTCTTGTGTTGTAGGGCGGATCCTTTGAAGGAGTGCGAATGCCTTTAGGCTAAATCGTAATATTTTAACATTAGAGTAAAATAGTTTTTGAAAGAGTTTCACTTAAGTCAAGAACAAAATGACTAGACATAAATTATTTTCTAATCAAGAGATACGAGATATGATGCGCATATAAGCGCAGGAAAATTATAGTGGACTCAGATATTTGGAAACGTATCCACGACGAAGACAGCCGGATTTTAAGATTTTCAAAAATTTTTACGACAGACTGTTTTAAACGAGATTCCGTAAGTCGTCCGAAGACTTTAACCACCGACTAGGAAGAAGAAATTGAGGTTTGTGTAATCCTGAAGTAAGTACAAGACGCATTGCTCTGAGAGTTGGGGTGGGCAAGTTCACCGTTTGCAAAATTTTTCACGAGGAGGAACTGTATCCGTTTTACTTCACGCCTGTCTAGAATCTATTGGAAGCTAATTTGCTAGCCAGACTGGAATTTGCCCGTTTCTGTCGTACCCAGCAAAATGCCGACCCCATGTTTAAAAAAATATATTGTTTACAGACAAAGCAACGTTTACTCATAGTGGTGTATTCAATTTTGGAAATATACATGCTTGCGAATTAGAAAATCCACACTTAGTATCCAAACGTCATTTCCAACACGAATTTAAAATTATCACATGGTGCGGTCTTATTGGTAATTATGTATTAGGTCCATTCAAATTACCACCTAATTTAAACGGCGAACTGTATATTAATTTTCTTTAAACTCAGTTACCAGAATGTTTATATAACATTCCTCTAGAACTAAGACGGAACATGTTGTTCATGCAGGATGGAGCCCCGGCTCACTTTTCTAGACCTGTCAGAGACTACCCGAATACCCGTTTTCCTAATTGATGGATAAACCGTGGGAGTCAGATGTCTTGGCCTCCTCGGAATCCCGACTTCCATCCTGATTTGATTTTTGTTTGTGGGATATGTGAAATCATTGTGTATGAGGAAGTAGCGAATACTCGAGAAGAACTTTGCCATAAAATTGAGAATGCTGTGAAATCATTTCGAAATGAACAGTTATTATTTAAAATCAGATGGTCGTGGATGGACACCTTTCTGTATTAATTATTCTGGAATTATTTTAAAATATCTTTTAAAACATTTATAATCGTTAAGTGTGTAATAGTTTTACCATTAGTGTGTAATAATTTTATATTGATATATTAATTTAAAATTATAATTTGTAAATTTATTTTTTGGATATATCTATAAGACATATTAGGTTATAAATATTATTAACATATCCCAAAAATTAGTGTGTAATGTTAAGGTTCTAATTGAGTTCTTGCTTTGGCGTCGTTATTGTAGCCCGTTGGCTTTTAAACCCGCTTCCAGATTTTGATTTTAATAGTAGAAATTGAACCAGTTCCAAGCCTGAATAAAGTTTGAGGGAAAGCAAACACAAATATTATATTTCAAAAGCGCAATTTAAAAAGGTTCAATGAAAAATTTAAACGCTGATATCTAGAAAACGGTAACTCGGAGCGACATTTGCAACGTGTACCTTTTTACGTAAAAAAGTATAAAATAATATTTTCATTAAAATTGCGAATACACTAAGGGACAAAAAAGTTGTGAACTATAAAACGTAGAAGAGTGTCGCAGGCAGCGTCCTCTACAATCTATATACAAATTTTCGAGAACTTTAAGTTTTTTATCTTAACAAACCCCCCCACTACCAAATTTTGTTCAAGAAAGATACTATTTAAAAAAGTTATTGAAGAAAATTGAAAATAAACTTATAATTTTAATACTCTGTATCTTGGTTACTATTAACTTTTGGACTAAGGTAAGTTGGGTTAAATCGCAATATTTTTACTGAGAAAATCTGCAGTTTTGCTGTGTACCATTAATTAGCGGACTCCCTGTATATACATGGCCTATATTGTATATAAAGTGAGTATATTTTCAGCTTGATTTCTGATTGTTGCATTTTTTTGTTCCCGAAAATATATTAATAATAAATATAATAATAGGCCAATCAACATTCCTTCATATTTGCCAAATTTGGCTTTATGTGACAGAAACTAAAACTGGAAATGAAGCTAATACGTCTCGATATGATTTCGGCCTATTTTCTAAAAATGAGTAGCAGGAGTTCAAAATATTTACATTAAAAAGTATTGTGATTATTAGATGATGAAAGCTATAAATAAATCGTATTTCATTTCGTATCAGTCAGTATTCTTGCAGATATACTGTTTATGCAATAAAAATATAAAAGGTCATTTACAATTTATGTTTGATTCACCCCTCATAAACACCCGTTGACCCTACAATTGGTTGATTTTTGGATCATCCATTTTATTCATAAACCCATAAAACGAATAACTCATAAAATTTAAGCATTTGTGACTCCTACAACGCTATTGCTCTCTCTTTTGTCAATTTCTTTTCTTTCGGATCGCACTGACCATATGTGATTGTTTTCTCTCCGTAATAAATTTTCTCGAATGACAAATTAAATATTGTTTAATTATTCTTGTTGTATGTGCGTAAAAAGACCTAACACCAAATTTTCGTGAAAATACGTCAATACAACGTGTGTATTTTAGTATTTCGAAAACTTCCCATATCCCGGGGCAAAATACTAAGCGACGTTGCCAGCTGTTTGTAAGAAAATCTTTGAAGACATTTCTACAGATGTTTACATTTTAGTGAATAAATATAATTCAAATATATTTAAGAAGAGAAAAATGAAAAATATATTATATTGGATTAATTTTGTGAGTTTTGTATATACCATGACATTATTATGCAATGATAAAAATATCAAGAAATTCTGCATATTTGATACAATAAAAATAATGAGGTCAATCGCTTCGCTGTTATTGCAATGTCACGGTTACATTAACACTCTGTAACTCTACGAGACATGAGACAATTTGCATAATCTATGTATTTTTGTCGTAAGATGCCTGGATGGTACAGTTGTTCAAAAGTTTAACTAATGTTCTATTGAGGAGAATCTGGTGAATTCGCTGACCAGTCGAGAATCGTAATAGCAGAGTTTTCTAAAAACTGCACTGTTTGACTAACTGTATGTGGTTGGGCGCTATCTTGCTTAAATATATTTGAACGAGCTTGCTGATACGGCCTAACGACGTGATATATTCTAATCGATGCCACCATTGGTGCATATAGGAGGAAGCACCCAATAAAATCGATAAGCGCTCATCCATATCTCAATTATATACGGAAGAGTGGGGAAAACACAAATGCCGGGTAACGCCGAACACAACAGTTCTAATATATTAGAAAGAGATGACAGTATTTTGTTTACCGCCGTCTTAAAGATCACGGCACCTCTAGTATCACACAATAACACGGGAGAAACGGACGCACGTACCAGTCAAGGTATGAATATTTCAATTTTTTTTGTGTTTTCGATGTAATTTTTTCATAAATGTAGCTTTATTTCTATCAACAGTAGTATTATAACGTTTACATACTGAAATACTCACAAATAAATGGTTCTAATGACACTAACGCTAACGGCAAATGTAATATAACCTAAAATAATGTTTGTTATTTTGGCGAAATGGCGAACAGATCAGGTTGTGTAATCTCGAACGTTCGGCCCTCTTTCGTTTGTTCGTCGTTTCATTAATTTTTTTCTTATAATTGTTTTAGATGCCTTGTAATTACATCAGAAAAAGGGAAACAAAGTATAAAGTAGATCTCCAAAAGCTATTGAGGATGTCAAAACCAAAAAAAAAAATAGTCTTGGCAAAACAGACTTTGCCAAGACCCATGCAAAAGCTTATTCAGAGCCAAAAACTACAATTTTTGGCTATTTGAAGAGGACAGTTATAAAACAACCCAGAATTGGTAGAAAACCATTATTTTCAGATGCGCTATAATTAGAACTCGAAAACTATAATGCAGCAACTATTTTATGGATTATCGATAAAAAAAGTTCGCCAAATAGCTTTCCAACTTGTTGAGTGGAATAACCTTCCTTTCTGCTCTGCAGGAACATTTCCCTTGCGTCCAATTGAAACTGATACGATTCAGCCCTATATTGCCCAGAATACTACATTACAGGCAACAAGAAATCAAACACAAAACAGTGTGTCACAAAACCGATGTCCAACCTCCCAAATATCAACATTGTCGAAGTGGTAACTTTTGACCAACAAGCTCCCGATGCTCATTATTTTGACCGAGTAAAACAGGTAGCCGGAAAAGACTGGTTTTATAATTTTATGAAAAAACATTCCAGAATATTTTTTTATTCGGCCATTTTTATCAATGCTTTTAATGAAGTCGATGTTAAAATATTCTATGATAATTTGAAGGCCATTCAAAATAAATATCATATTCAACCTGATAAAATATTTAACGTTGATGAGGCAGGTATATCAACTGTTTAAATAAATTCGAAAATATTGGGAGCGAAGGGTGAAAAAACGTGGCCAAGGCAACAAGTGGCAAAAGAGAGCCTACAACTACAGTTATTTGGGCATTTAGTGCGGCTGGCAAATATATACCTCCATTTTTATATTTAAAAGAAAGCGGATGAATGCTCGGATGAATTACTAAAAGGCAGTAATCCTAATATGCTTGGATCTTATTGACTGGCTATACCACTTCATTTTTTTGCAAATCCTTCAAAAGAAAATCCTATACAGCTAATTTTAGACAATCATGAGAATCATGTCAGTCTTAGTGCATATACACTCTATAGAAACTATGAAATCATTGTATTGGTAGAAAATTCTGCTTCAGCAATGGAGACGCTTGGTAGACATGACAATTTAGTTGCAACTGAAAAGATGGGCACGCTGCCAGCTTCTTTATCCGAAATCGTTAAATTGTCTATTACTCCTCCCAAAACACCTAAGCGGAACATTAGAAAGAAAAAATCGATTATTTTAACACGCACACCTGTAAAAGATCAATTAGAAGAAAAGGAAAATAAGAAAAGAGCAAAAGAAGTAGAAATCAAAAGAAAAACTGAAAAAGTACCAAGGAAACAAACTGAAATGAAAAGACTGAAACATCATAATGGGAAATCCAAAAACAATGAAACTAGAAAAATACTGAAAAATTCATATTTTTATTCCATGTACAGTGTCTATTTTTAGTAATTGCATACAGAAACAGCAAACTAACAAGAAAATTATTGTTTTTTGTGTTCAAGATATGCTATATAGTGAATATATTTCCACAACCACAACCACATTCACAACCTCTAAAGTGAAACTTATGGGAGAAATTTCCAAACACTTCCTGATTAAAACCGGATTACGCCAAAAAGATGGATTATCCCCACTTCTCTTCAACGTTGGTCCTGGACAAAGTCATAAGGGAATGGGAAAAAGAACTGAAAAATCAAGGGCACTGAAAACCAATACGACTCTGACAACCCAAAAACAACATAAAAATCTCATGCCTAGCCTTCGTAGGCGACCTAGCCATACTCGCAGACAATGAAACAAGGGCAACCAAACAGATAGAAGTCCTCAAGGAATGTGCAGAGAAAGTCGGCCTACAAATCTTCTTTCAAAAAAACGAATTCTTCAAAGACGAAAAACGAGTCAAAATTTAAAAACTAAATACGGCAAGATAAATAGGGTCACTCACTTCAAATACCTGAGCGAGATCGTCGAACTCACAGGAGGAGAGAAGATAGCACAGAAGACTTGATTACAGAAGATGAAGAGGGCATACGGCAAGACACACAATATTTGCAACAAGAAATGCATAACCACACACGCAAAAATAAGACACTATAATACAGCAATCAAACCAGAGGTACTATACGCGAGCGAGACACTTACACTCCACACAAAAAGCGGCATAGACATACGGCAAGACACACAATATTTACAATAAGAAATGCATATCCACACACGCAAAAATAAGACCCTACAACACTGCAATCAAACCAGAGGTACTATACGCGAGCGAGACACTTACACTTCACACAAAAAGCGGCATAGAAAACATACTAAAAGAAGAACGCAAAATTATAAGCAAAATTCTCGGCCCAAAACTAACAGAGGAACGATACAGACTATATTCTAGAAAGACCGAGAGAATGTCCAACGTAGCAGCGGATATAAGAAAAAGAAGGTTGAATTCTATGGACATATTAGTAGACTCCCACCGACAAGACTCACCAACAGAATTCTTACATACATACCAGGAGTCAAGTCAACAGTACCATGGATCGCACAAGTCCGAGCTGATCTAGGAAAGGCACAAATGGGCCCGACAGCATACATATGTGGAGCGTTGCATCAGAGAGCGAAGTTTCGGGGAGATCGGAGACAAGGTGGACGGATCAGAGAAAGAGAATCCACGGAGAAAGGATGAGAGAGGTGTGGAAGTGTGGAAGATCAGAAGGAATACTCGAAAATGAGTTAGAATGCTTTGGGTGATCCATCCGAGTCTATACGCACCTAATAATAATATAATAATACATATATATATATATATATATATATATATATATATATATATATATATATATATATATATATATATATATATATATATATATATATATATATATATATATATATATATATATATATATATATATATATATATATATATATATATATATATATATATATATATATATATATATGTATATATATATATATATATATATATATATATATATATATATATATATATATATATATATATATATATATATATATATATATATATATATATATATATATATATATATATATAGTTTAATTCGTCCTTTTTCTTTCGTTTATTTTCTATCGTTCAATTAATATTACCCATTTTGGTAGTTTTAGTTATACCAGTATTTAGTATGTTCCATGATTTTTTGAATTTAGTTTATGAGTTTGGGATGGCCCTGTAAGAGTTAGGTAGTGAAACGGAGAAAGTCACGTGAGAAAACGCTTAGCAGAGGATTGATAGCTTGTGGTGAAAGTAGAATAGAATGTAGAATTTACCTAATATTCCTTCAAGGATAATTACTTGTTCAGGTGTCCGTGTGTTTTATACATTCGTGGGGTGAATTTGTCACTCCTACTCACATGAGGAAGAACAATAAAATATTTGGTTAGTTCTTGTTATCGATAATTAAAGATCTTCCTGAAGCTTAAAAACAATCTAAAACAATGTCTTGACAGTTCTTCATCTCATTTCTTTCCAAATTTAAGACATATATTATGACGCCTTTCACCCTCTTCTATTTATAATGATCTCCTTAGGCAAAAAAAAACCAAACAAACGTGGATTTCATAATGTTGTTTGAAGTGATTGTTTTACTTGGCAAGGAGTGATAGAATGAGTGAAATAAATGAAAATCTGCAGAATTCACATATTGCCATCAGTATTTATATATTGCAATCTATATTGTGGATATGGTAATATATCCTAACCAAGCTCTAATATTATAGAAGATTGAAAACTACGAATTTGTGAAGATAAATAGTAATTTCATTAGAAATCTTCTAATTAACAAAAAATTTTAAATTCTTTAATTTGAAATATTTTAATTAAGCAATAATGGTAATAATAGTTATCACAAAGATTAGGTTATGGTTAATTTAATGAAAATATTTAATGCACTCATAAATCAAATATTTTTTTGTGCCTAAAGATGAACTATTACTAGAAGTTTAGTTGATGATAATATTTCGATTTCACTAACAGTAAAAAACATTGATTGTAAAAGGATGAAATTATTGCGTCAGTGAAGCAGTGTAAAAAAGAGTTGATTTAACAATTATAAAATTTAGTCTTTTTTTAATTTAATTGTAACAAAATTCATACAATATAATACCACGCCGGCAATAGTATAATGAGAAGCACTTGTCTTAACACAAAAGATAACAAATATCTTTTAAATTACCATACACTCTTAATACAATATGACTTTACAGACGAAAATAAATCTTTAAGAAGCAATGTAGTATTAGAACAGAGAAAATTATCATAATTCTGTAAGGAAATCCATTGTTCTTGGGGTACTATTTTCAGTTTTTTTTCAATTTCTTTTTGTACGCCACATTTCAAACCAAATGGGCGATGTTTAATATTCAGTGAACTATTTTTTAATGATTTATAAGTTTGGGTTTAATAGAAGGAAAATCAATAATTTTGTTACATCCGAATCTGGTCTACTGAAAGTTCCTGTGTTAGGAATTGACAATAAAATTAGAGTTGAAGGAGTCGAATAATATAGAACTTCAAAAACAGATTAAGAAACATTAGGACATGAACTGCTTCGAAACAGTACAATAGACAGTACCATCAAGAAGAATCACTCTAAGGACCTTCATAAAATATATCAAGAAGTCCATGCAGAATTTTGTATTACTTGAAACAGTTGGAATAGTGTGAAAATGTTTAAATTACAACAGATCGAAACATCGAAATGACTCTCACATAGTTTCGATTGATTGCGCGGTTGGCACTCGGTGAAACATAGTAAAAATGATGATAATTAAAACACTTGGTATTTGTTTCACAATATATTCAAGATATTCTCTGATATGTTTTGGCCTCGCGACCATTCTCAAAGAGAATTATGTATAAATTAAACTAAATCTCTAAATTTCTAATTGAGGTCGGTTGTTTTAACTCGTTAAATTTATGACACTTTTCGTAATTGGAGTATCTCCGAAGTCTATCTGGGTGTTTGTAAGTTTTTTTACCGTCGTATATAGCCTTTTTAATTTCGGAAATTTCCACATTCTCAAATATTACATTTTATTTCATATACTCCAGCTTTGTTTCAAAATTTTGCTCTTTCTTTGTTATTATTTAGCATCGATGGAAGATTATTCTTATTAACAGAGATAATATTAATGGTTCTTTCTTTAAATGATTTGTAATTCTGGAACTTAATTTATGAATATAGTTTATATCATGTCATTTTTTGGAATCTTTTTTAGGTGTTGCTGCATAAAAGTGTTTGATATTGTTTTTCTTAACCTTGTTTTTTATTATTTTATCTATAATGCTGGGTTGATATTCATTATTTTTTGCGATATTTTTGATAATATTAAGTTCTTTTTCATAGCTGCATTTGTAAGTGGAATCGTTAGAAGTGTGTGGGTCGTGCTATGAAAAATTGTTGTGACAAAGCTGGAGTATATGAAATAAAATGTAATATGTGTGATTCTAGATATAGAGGCCAAAAGAGGGTTTCGAAGTGGTCGATCTACACATTCAGCAATCTGTGAATTTTTAAACAAGATATATGAAAACATAAACGATAATGGCAAATGTGTTGGTCTGTTTATGGATCTAAGTAAGGCTTTCGATCTGGTGGATCACGCAATACTGCTGGACAAACTTCATCACTATGGCTTGAGGGGTCGGGTGAGAGAGTGGTTGTAATCTTACTTGTTTGACCGACACCAAGTTGTACAGATTGATGAAGCAACATCTGAAAGATTAAGGATTATTTCTGGAGTGCCCCAAGGATCTGTTTTGGGTCCGCTATTATTTTTAATTTTTGTTAATGATCTGCCAGATGTTTGCAGTAGCGGAAATATGGTAATGTTTGCTGATGATAGCAGCTATTTAACAGGAAATAGAAACATGCAGGGAGCCATTGAAACGGTACAGGAAATGCTCAATAAATTTTATAGTTGGTTTACGAATAATAAGTTATCCCTTAACGTGGACAAAACCAGTTTTATTGCTTTTATATAACGGAGTCATATTTACTAAAAATTAACGGTAAATCATTACAGCAAACATCCTGAACTAGATTTCTGGGTGTTCATCTCGATAACAGACTTTGCTGGGATGAACACATAGCTGAACTATGCAAGAAATTAGCTGCTGTCTCATATGCTGTTTATAGGTTGAAACGGGTTGGTACCACGGATATTGTGCATTCATATTACTATGCAGAGTTTTACAGTCGCGCTAGGTACGGTTTGATATTTTGGGGTGGGTCGCCTCATCTGATGCGTGTTTTCAAAATACAAAAAAAGATAATTCGAATGATGGGTGGGGTGTCACTACTGGCAACATGTCGACCAATTTTTAAACAATGCCATCACTATATATTTTGGAGACTATCATCTTTGTTAGGCGAAATTTTGTAGCATTCGTAAAAAATTGTGATTTTCATAACTATGACACACGAGGCTGTGATGAACTTGTTTTACCAATACATTCATGTAAGATAGTTGAACATAATGTTTACTATAGGGGTGTGAAGCTGTATAATAAGTTGCCACAACGATTTAAGCAGGTTCAGAATGACAACGAATTTAAAAAATTAGTCTGCGAATTTCTTATAAGTCAAAGTTTTTATAGTTTAGAAGAATATATGTCGTATCAATAATTAGATTTAATGCTTATTTATGTATACAATATTTATTTGTGCAAGATTATCATTTTATGTATTATTTCTGAGATCGTGTCACTGAACATTCTGTCAATTCTGTCAATCCGACTTAATCATGGATATTTTTATTGTTGTTGGGATTGAATAAATACTTTATTAAATTATTAAATTATATACCTTATCAGGAATAAAATATTTATATGTAGGTTTAAATGTTATATATTCTTTGTATGCACAGAAGTGTGGCAATGTGCATGCTCTTGTTTTGCCTTGATCCATGCATATTTGTATTGTCTTGAGGATTCAATAAATTATTATTATTATTATTATTATTAAAATGTAATATATGTGATTCTCTATGTGTGATAATATGTGTGATTCTCTAGATATAGAGGCCAAACGGGCAGATCTTTCCGTGATAGGCTAAAAGAACATAGTTATTCAATTTTACATAATCAAAGAAAGACGGGCTTTGCCGAACATTGTATAGAACAGAACCATTTTTTGAACACAAATTATGTCAAATTAATCCATAGTTGCAATAAAGGCTGTTAAATTATTTGGAAATTTCCGAACTTAAAAAGGTCATATACGACGGTAAAAACTTTACAAACACCCAGCTAGACTTTGGAGGTACCCCAATTATTGAAAGTGTCATAAATTTAACGAGACAAAAAAAAACCGACCTCCATTAACAGCACTTTGAAACTTTATTTTAATTCATATATAACTCTCTTTGAGAATGGTCGTGAGGCCGAAACATGTCAGAGAATATGTTGAATATATCATGAAACAAATACCAAGTGTTTTAATTATTATCATAGCTGAATTTTATTTGTACTTAAAACATCTGGGGTCCCCTATAGAAAAAGCCCCTTATTAGATTAGGTAATAATAATAACAATAATTTTACTAATCGTAATAATAATAATATGATAACCGAATAGATAATAAAAATACATACAGGATTTCTCTTGCTTAGAGCAGCTGGATGAGTAGAACTACTGCAATACCAAGATATGAGGAACAGCAATATATAAAATTATCACCGCAATCATAAGTTCCAAAATCAGAGAACACCTCACGAAATCTGATATATTGGCTTGGGAGCAAAATGGATGTAAACAACGAGCACGCGGTTGTAAGGAATTACTGGTTATTGAGACAATTATCACCAAGCAAGTTAAATCCAAACATAGAAAAATATCACTAGCATGGGTAGATTATCAAAAGGCCTTTGACTCCGTGCCCCATTCTTGGCTTAAAGAAATACTATATATCTACAAAATTGATGCTCGAATAATCAATCTTCTCAATCATCTAATGGGAAGCTGGAGAACCAGTCTGTGTTTGAAAGACTACAGGACTGCTGAGATTGCTATTAGAAGAGGAATATTTCAAAGGGACAGTCTGAGCCCACTCTGGTTTTGTATGGCTCTTAATCCCTTGAGTTGTATATTGAACAGTAGTGGTAACGGCTACAGCATTGGCGAGCGAGTTGTGCTCTCACATGTCTTCTATGTCGATGACTTGAAACTATACGCAAAAAATCAACATTAACTTAGAAGTTTGTTTGAATTAGACAAGTCATATAGCCAGGCTATCAAAATGAAGCTGGGAATAGAAAAGTGTGCAGTATTGCACGTGGAAAAGAGAAAAACCACCCAATCTCAAAACCTTATATTAATGGACAATGTCACAACTATTCCAGCCCTACGCCCACATGAAACCTATAAATATCTAGGATTCCAACAAGACCTCAATATTGATGAAAAATAAATATACAAAAGATCAAAGATGAGTATTCTAACAGGATCAACAAAATTTTAAGAACATATTTAAACGCAAAAAACAAAGTAACTGCACTCAACACCTGGGCCGCTCCAATAATAACCTAAACCTTCGGAATTTTAAACTGATCCTCAACAGAAGTGAAAGCCCTGCATCGCAAGCTCCGCACTACGTTAACCAAGCATCGGATATTGCATCCAAACTCTGCTATTGATAGGTTCTATTTGTCTCGAGACAGAGGCGGCAGAGGAATTGTCAGCTTCGAAGAATCACTGCAAAAAGAAATAGACGTCAACCCGTCTATAAAATATTTTCGGTCTAAAGATATCCCATTTTTCAAAAACTTGATTGGGTATGATGTGGCTCTTTCACCTCTACATTTAGCTATGGTACAGCCAATCTATAAAAATTTTAAAGAAGAGCTAAAAAATCAATGACAAAGAAAATCCATGCATGGGAGGTTTTATAACAACCTAAATCAAGAAGACGCAGACCCCAGAGCAAGCAACACCTTGTCTCTAGATATCTGTTCCCTGAAACAGAGGGAGCTTTAATGGCAATCCAAGATCAAGTGGTCCCTACTAGATATTACAAGAAGCATATCATGAAACAACTCCTAAGCACAACAAAATGCCGGCTATGCAACAAAGAAGAAGAAACTGTTCAACATCTCATTTTAGCTTGCACCTATTTAGCTCCAACTGTTTACTTAAGCAGACATGACAACATGGGGAAAGTTATCAACTTAAAGATAGCTCAGAGAGCCGGCTTAGTAAACCAAGAGTTGCCTCCTTATAAATATTAACCGCAACCCGTTATTGAAAACACCACAATAAAAATCCTACGGGATACATCTCTAATAACCGATCGTAGGTGTGGTGCACAACAGGCCAGACATGATGGTTGTAGATAAAGAAAACAAAATATGTCATATTATTGATTTTTCTGTCCCCCTGGATGAAAATCTGAATAAGGCATATAAACAAAAAGTGCAAAAATACCAAGAACTAGCTGTTGAAATTAGAGATATTTAGCATATGAAAAGAGTTACTGTTAAACATTTCATAATATCCGCGAATGGCCTAGTGCATAAACTCAAACTAAACTCATCATTGCTGTACTTAAATGATCTTCAAATAGAATAAAATACCATAAATTGGATGCAGAAGGCAGTCATACTCGGAACAACAGCAATTATCCGTCAAATTCTTTCGACTTGACACCAAGTCGTCTTGAACAATCCAACGACAAAAGGATAGACCACAGAAATGTGTGGAAAAAAAAACGATAATCAAATAGATAATAAAAATACATACAGGATTTCTCTTGCTTAGAGCAGCTGGATGAGTAGAATTACTGAAATACCAACATATGAGGAACACACCGTCGAATTTTCACAATCGGGCATTGTGTCATATCTCTAAGACTGGAAAGTTCAGGATCACTCGAAATTAAAAACATCATACCTATACTGCATCTCATTTGAACAGCACAGTGCATACTAACGATGTACAACTAAAAACAACCTGAGGTCAAGCACAGGTCCGCAGCACATTCGGGAAGAAGTTCTTGAAATATAAGTTGGGTAGGGTAACTTTCATCATACCTACCGAACTAGCCCAGATTGAACTTCATGACAATAGTAACACAAACTATAAGGAAATAAATAAGTTGTGTGAAAATGACAGGTTGAAATCATTGACCTACCCAGGAACTATTGCATTTGACTCCACAAAAAAACATGTCACACATTTATTTTATATCTACACATAAAGCTAACCCAAAATAAACGTAACCCCCAAACATATACGGTCTATATTGCACAAGACGAAAAAAACAAAATCAATCACAATTAAACCTAAAATCTAGAACATGCTCTTATTGATATTTTGACAAGCATCTGGTCTAACCTAAAATAATATAAGATGTCTAGCGGATTAAAGTGGAAACATTATTATTATTATTATTATTATCTAGCGTATGACATTTCGGATACAAATGACAAGTAGAACCTTAAAACAATCTCAGTACAATTATGGCTTAAAACTAACAAAAATAAAATGTATAGATAAAACACAATATTAACTATTGTCACGATTAGTAAGCAAATATCACCGGAGGAGCAAACATATTGCAGAAGGAGGCAAGGTAAGAAAATCCGTTTTGGTTCCCGCGAATGTTTTATGTCTGCATTCATAAGCTATATGGGAAACGGTTTGTCGTGGGGCCCTACAATTGCATTGAGCTGAGGGCTTACCTCACTTGTACATTAGGTTGTACATTACTCTGTTGGCAGACTTCCAGACGTGTGGTGGAAGAGCAAACCCGTTAGACTTTTGCTTAGCATGCATGTTCATCGGGTGGTGTGGAATCCACTGTTATATAGCTCTTCTGTCGTTCTTACTGTAGGGCGTGGAGACTTTAATTTGATAGATCATGCACTGGTAATATCATCATGTGTTGTAAGATTGGGGGCTTCGACAATTTTTCAATATTACATACCAAAGCCTCTTGCCTTCTAAGATGTGGCGGATAAATGTAGCTGACTGTTGGAAGCCAATATGTTGAGTATAAAGTATATGGACGTGCCTACCGTTTAGCTACACCGAAGCTCCACACTCCGCCGTGCATCGAATTGCGGTTGCTGTCGAACACCATGTGGAACCGCATAGTTTTTGAAGTATTATATTCCTCGTTCGTACCTTGGGTGGGTGCTGTATTACTGTGTGTTGTTTGCCTACTAGGGTTCGGATTCTCAATCATTTCGGGTTTTGATTGTGTTTATGCTGAGTGCTGTATTAAAGTAGATTGCCAATTTATTATTTAGGTGAAAACAACACTCAATTTTGTTTTGGGTTGGGATATTCCTCTAGGACTTGAAGCTCGTTTGTTAAAAGTTGCTCTATGATGTCAATGGTGCCCCTGCTGATTGCAAGTGCTATATCGTCTGGATACGCAAACTTTTTTGGCTCTGTTTGTGGCATGTCAGATATTATCAAATTAAAGAGTAGTTGGGCCAGCACAGAGCCTTGAAGTAGATTGCTTTGTACTGTCCTCACACTGTCAATCTGCTCAGTCATTACCACTTGAAATTGTCTATCACAGAGCATGTTATTTAGTAACCGGACCAAATTTATATTACGAATCACCCTCTAAATCAAAGCTCCTCCAAATTTATATTAGGAATCATCCTCCAAACTATATAGCAGGCTGTGGTTAGATCAATAAAGGCGGCTGACGTGTTTAAGGCTTGTTGAAATCCAGCTTCTATAAATATAGCAAGGTTTATTACCTGGTTTGTACAGTTGTGGTCAGGTCGGAAGCCCGCTTGATAAGTTGGGACATTCTTATTCATTCTGTCTGCCACTCTCTCGAGTATTAATCTTTCCAAGGGTTAGTAAGATTGGTCGAAACCTCTCAGTTCAGCAGAAAGGTCTTTTAGTTTGCCAGACTTCAAAATTGCTATAATTTTCGCTTTCCTAAATTGTTTAAAAAGAGTTCCGGATTTCAGCATGTCTGTACAGAAGTTCGCCGCCCATTGCAAAGTATAAGAGCCGATGTTTATGATAAATTCGTTATGCATTCCATCAAACCCAAGGGATTTCACAGTCTTTAAGATGCTTTAGCGCCTAGACGACTTTATAAGTCTTAACGGATCTTGAAAAATGGCACTCAACAAGAATGTTACTCTTCAGGTTGCTTAGTTCATGCTTGATATATGTAGTGTCAGCTAGGTCTCTAGAGCCTCGTGATAATGAGACTATTCTGTCTGCAACTTGATTAGCACTAATTTATTTCACATTGTACGGTGCGGCACGCACCTCGTTTTCTGAGTAAGCTCCATGCTTTTTTGATTAAGTGTTTGAAATCAAGTTCTTGGATTGTCTGAATCCATTTGTCTCTACGTGATACGTCGAGGGAGTGTAACAGTTCATCTGCTATTTCGGGATCTTCAATTTCAAGGAAATCCCGATATCTAGCTTCACAGTTATTGTCCCAGCCAGGGAACTTTCTTTCCTAAGGAGGGATTCATTTCACTAGCCTTTCGGAATGTGTTTTTGGCTACGAATTTAACAGGCCCCATAAACATTTGTATTTGTCCCAGTCAACTTTTTTAAAGTTTCACCGTGGTGTTGGAAATGATCTGATAATTGGGATTTGTACACCAACTTCTAGTATGATAAGATTACGTTGACTTTTCTGGAAGTCTCTAACAACTTTTCTGGACACGGAATAGGTTGGCCATGTTCGTTCGAAGTAATAAAAGCAAGGTTGGGATTATACTCCCTGTTCCAAGCCGCAGACCTAAATGATTCCCTGTCTTTGGCATCAAATACTAGATGTAGTCCACATTGTTCTGCCCAGTCTACAAGTGCTTATCGTTGAAGTCATTATCTCTAATCTTCGAGCTAGTATGATGGCTATTGAAGTCGCCTGCGTAGATAGTTGGATGGGGAAGTGGTGTCTTCTGTGGCCAACTGTGGACTTTCTGTGGCCAATTAACAGCGAGAGGTTTATATAAGTTCATCACATTCATATCACCAATTTTAACTGTGATCTTATGGATGTCACCCTGAGTGGAAGTGTAAATCAAATTGACATTTTTTATGTCACTCCTGGAAGATATTATTATTCTATACGTGTAGTGGTCGTATCCGAAAATCTGAACTCTAGATCGCGTTTAGTTTTCGTCTATTAAGTGAGTTTCCTGGATTAGCACTAGGTCAATGTGGTTATATATAAGTATATTTGACAAACACTAGCATATCGATTGACTAATTTCTTCTATATGGAATTGACATATTCGGAGAATGTCTCCGAGATGTCCACTCAAATAGTCCTCAGAAGGACCGCTGAAATAATCCGCATCCATGCATCTGAAAGAGCAAAAACAGATCCGGAGATGGTTGACAGCCGATTTCACTAGCTCTTTTGAGTTATACATGGTGCACCACGAGGAGGCGAGCTAGGTTTGCACCCAATTAAAAGTTAAATTCACAAAATAGCAGTTGATAAGAGTAGATGATAAATTAAGTTTATAAGATTCAAAATTTTTGGTTCAAAAAGTGACTGTAAAAGTTCAAAGATTTTACTGTGCTTTATACGTTTTCTGCAATACTGAAAATATGTCGCCCTTCGTTATGATTAGAAAAATCAAGCGAGACATAGTATGCAATCTTCGCCCAGAGAGCGATAATACGGTGCATGTAGAAGTACTTCGAAACATAAACCATGGAGTTTTGCAGCAAAAACCAAAAGTAGTTAAGTGCATTACTCCCCGATAATGGTCCTACTTTTTGTCAGATAATCTATGATCACCACATCACAAGAATCCTTGAAAACCCTAGACATGTGTGTTCCTGCAAGTGAAACCATTTTCGTTTTCTTTGGCACATTTTTACCTGCTTTGTTTCTAGTTTATAATGGTGAGTCCATGTTTTATCGGCTATTATAAAACGTCGAAGAAATGTGTCTTTGGTCAACTATTAATAAGCAAGTTCGTGCAGCTTCAGTCACCTTTTTACCACCGAAAACGAAAGGAAAGAATCCTCTAAAGTGGAATCTAGTTTTTTTATACCTCCATTGAAGTTAAACCTCAAGAATAAAGTACATTATAACAGCTGGAACATCAGTTCAATCCAGTTTTCAGGAATTGACAAAATTTGTTTGAAACTTCGCATGGGTCTGAAATTTCGTAGCGTATTATCTAATGAATCATATTTGATAAACATCACCCATTTAGTCGTACTTACGCCATGTCTGCATCGGACTGATAATATTTCGAATGACCCTCATATGAATCCATAACCATCCCTAACCATACTTTTGTAAATTACGGGAACAATTGTATAGTCAAACTTACCTAAAATGTAAAAGAATGGGAAAAAGAAACAATTATGTTCCACATAGATTTAATAAGATAGAATATCTGCTTGCGGAAATTGTTGTATCAACCAATACGGCTAACTAGCAACTGGATTTTCAGCTTAACCTAGATTTTAGAACCACGCAAATCAGCTACCAATTAATCCCGGTCAGTACTTTCCTCGCGTTATCGATTCTTGGTTTGCGCTTAACCCTTTGGTCTCCGAGAAGCTTACCGGATTGTGACTAACATAGAAAACTCCATAGGAGGCATCTGGCCTAATCGAACCTGATTACTGGCCTGACCGACGGCTATTTTTCCTTGAATTTTACATTCTTGTGTGTTAAAATGCAGTAAGAAGCATGGTCTATTCTCGGGCGGCCACCCATCCATATACTAACAAAGAGTCTAGAAGATTTCCTGTATTAACCAATTTCTAACATTTTATATATAAAAAAAAACGTTAAAAATATTAAAACGTTAGAAAATATGAACATCGTTATACATGTTGGTATAACAAGCTTTCCGCCTCATATCTGCCGTGTTTATTAACACATCAACCAAAAACGCAATACGTCTCAACAGTGTTGACTGATTTTGCTGAATTTCTTCAACGTTTTATAGCAGTAGATTAAACATGGATTCATCATAACACACCAGAGATTAAATAGCAATCCAAACAGTGGGTGGGAGCAGGTGAAAGTGTGAATAGAAAACGAAAACGATTCCATTTTCAGGGAAAGTTATAACTACGGTTTACTATTATTCTCATGTTGTGGTTCTGATAGAGTATCTGGAAAAATACAGGAATATTACGCTTCACTACTGGACTTATTGAAAGCTGCTATTCAGGTTAACCAACTACATCTAACCAAAAAAAAAAAGTTCTTTCGTCGCGATAATGGACCTGCACATACATCTGAGACGATATAATTGTGGTGTGATATTATTCACATTGATTTGGGTATACCTTCTGTAGAAGATAAACTCGTTGGGTTACTACTAATTACTCAGATTTCAAAACAAGAAGGAAATTAAGCACAAATTTGCTTGGACCACGTTCAATTCTACTAAAATTATATGGATCAGATATATGTGCATTCAATAATAAAAAAAGAAAATCAAATCATGGAAAGACGGAATCATGACGGCTAAACTCATAAAGGACAGCATGAAGGCTGAATGAAGTATTGTAGGTTCAACACGTTTTGTAGTAGTAGTAAATAGTAGTGAACCCGTCAGATCTCTATCAGCAGCTTTTGAAATACAGCTTTATTTTAACATTATAAACTAAATCATTTCAGGCGATGAAATATGAGTATGTAGCATGTAGTATTTCCCTGAAAGGGGACTATGGTAATTATACTGATCATTATCGATGAAAGTGAATATACAGTGTGTTTTTAAAGTCCAGTCATTTATTTTAACAGGTTGTAGAACACGTAAAAATAAGTATTTTACCAAAATTCATTTATATAAAAGTTGCAAAATAAAAAAGTTATTAACAGTTACAAAATTTGTAAACAGACCTGACCTTTTGATATTCTCGACCACTGCGTTGTAGAACTCGCAAAGAGAAGTAAAATTTAGCAAAAATCATTTATATAAAAGTTGCAGAATAACAAAAACAAAAATGTTACATGTTACAAAAATTGTTCAAAATTGTCACCATTTGTTCGGTTAGCACAAAATCTTGCTCAGCGTATCCATGCGTCACTACACGCGTTAAAAATAAAATCCCGGTGTCCACGAATAACATGACAAGCGTTTTCGATGCGCTATTGTAGTTTTTCCACATTATTTACTTCTTCATTGTGATAAACTAACTTTTTTAAATAGCATCACAGAAAAAAATCACAGGGTGTTAAATTCGGGGAGGGTGCAGGCCAAGAAATGGGTCGATTGCGCCCTATCTATCTGTTAGAAAATTCATTATTTAAATGTTCGTGAACTCGCGTGGAGGAGGCCTTCCAGCGTGACCTCCTCGTTATGCCCTTAAGTACCCTATGTAGCGAACTCTTGTAACTAAATTTACAAACATGATTTCTTAAAGGAAACCTTTCCGCGTACAAACTACATGCTGCGGCTGCATTTTGTTGGTGTTCCCCGTAAGTTAATATTATTTCCACTAGTTCATTGTATTCATAAACGTGTGGCATTTTAATTGCAGAAAGTACCCAAAAATTAAACACGCACTAATAAGGAAAGATTACCACTAATCAAATTGAACATCGTACTAAAAAGAAGTATCATACAAGGATACCTACAACGTAGTGGTCGAGAATATCAAAAAGTTAGGCCTGTTTTCAAATTTTGTAACTGTTAATAACCTCTTAATTTTGCAACTTTTATATAAATGATTGTTGGCATAATTGCTTCTTTTTACGAGTTCTACAACCAGTTAAAATAGATGACTCAACTTTGAAAATACACTGTATGGATAGCAAAAATAGATACTGATCTGGTGAGCATTTTTAAACAAAATACTACAAAAATTAAGTCGGACTTAACTATTAAAGTAGTGTTGTTTTTAATTAATTAAAATAGTATAGTATTAATTTAATTGTTTAAATTAATACTATTACACTTTTGGAAGCTTTTTTTGAAATGGTTGTATCATGTGTACACTTCTAATTGATTTTTTAAAAGTTTAATTAGAAACTTAAACAAATTATGTTGTTTCAATGTCACCAGATGTATTAATAAAAGTTGCATTAAGAAAATCATAGGAAATTACTAAATAGATAATATGGTACTTTCCTGCATAGTAATTTTAGGTGACATAGTTCAGGTTTTAGGTGGAATAGATATAAGGGAGCTTAACAATTTCTCAGATATCCATTGCCTTATGTGCTAATTTTTTATGACGTTCTTCTTTTCTGTTTTTTTCATTGTTCTTGAAGCAAGCTAATCAGATATAATCAGTGTTTGTTTACGAACAACATTACTGTAAATGTTTCTTCAATAAAATTCCTTACATTTGAAAGGGAAATCAAATAAATCTAATTTTTTCATCTGAAACTGCTTTCCGCAATCCCGCAATCAGAAGTTGTTTCTTCTACTCATAAAAAGCGGAATCTTGTTTCCTCACTCCAAGTTAAAAACATGGTTGCTCACTCTAAGTTAAAAACAAACTGTTATGAATATCACAGATCAGTGGAATATACTGAATATAACACATGCCCGAAATATTCAAAATGTAATTTCTGGTAGTTTACCCTACTGATTTTATGTGTTTCATAACGATTTATATTTGTTTGCTTTGTTTTTTCACTTTCAAGTCTTGTACATCATGAATTACATTCTTAGATGGATAAATATTTTTGATTTTCTTCTATTGAGTTAATCACATTTTTTACGTCTATGTAATTATGTAAATTTATTCATTCTTAAACTTCCTTAGATTTCAACCTAAGACCGTAATGAATTATAGTTTTTTCTTATAAATTATTTTAAGTGTTAATGCGTGTTAAAAAGTAACGGTCTTTATGGAGTCATTGTTTTAAAATAATTGTATTGCAATATTTTGCGTTCTTCAAGGATTTTCATATTAATCGAAGTTATTTCCTTCACAAATATAAAGCTAAATGTTATACCATAGCATATTTATTGTAATATCCGTTTAGTTGTTTTCTTTTTCCTTAAATTTTAGGTCCAGTAACTGCATTTTCCCCGTCTAGTCTCGTTTGGTATGGACATCGATCAGTTTTTCCACTAATTGGATAAATTAGCAGGGCGAATTTATTATATCCTATGTCATATTCCTATCTAACTGTTGTGGTTCTTTTCCATACTCCGTCTTTTCATTTCAGATATTCTCAGAAGAATTATTGTTTTTAAGTGGTCCGCTCTTGTTTTCATGGTCATCGTGGGGGATACAAATGTTTTGTTTTCTATATTTGTACTTTGGTAACTATGCTAGTATATTTACGAGGTGTGGTATATTTACTTATTATCACCTTCAATATACAGCCCTCCTCTATCCCTACAACGCTCAATATAAATTTTCTATTGCTCGAAACAGTACTGGAAGTCTTCTTCTATCAGCCGCGTGCCGCTTTCTTTTTCCCGGCTTCAACAGCCTCAAATCTTGTTTCTTTGAATGCAGATTTCACCTTAGGAGACAGATATAAGTCTAACACTGAGATGTTGTACATGGCTAGAAACCTCTTGACAGATAATGCGGAATGAGCCGGTGCATTGTCCTTCTACAATTCGGGTCGTTTTTTCTTTCACGGAGTTGAGGAAGAACGTGAAGGTAGTAATGTTGATTAATAATTTGACCTTCAGGAACCCAATGAAGGTACGCAGTCCCATGAATATCGAAAAAAAAATCATTGCTTTGAATTTTGATTTGTTCATTCGAGCTTTTTTGGCTCTCGGTAAATTTTGGCTCTTCCAGTGCATGGATTGGCGCTTCGTTCCAGGATCATAAGTAAAAAACCACGATTCGTCACATGTTATTATCTGTTCCAAGTTTGAATCATTGTCAATGGCATTCAAAGTGTCAGTACAAACATTTTTGCGAGCTTCTTGTTGTTCAAACGTGAGAATTTTAGGCACCATTTTGGCACACACTTTTTGCATGTTAAAATTGTTATGTAAAATTTGCCGTACGCATTATATGTCAATTCCTACAGTTTCAGTAATCACACGAATACTTAACCGACGGTCAGATCGAACCAGATTACCGATTTTTTCGATATTGTCATCCGTCTTCTCGGTCATGTTGAAAACGCTCGAACCACTCAAAAACAGGTGCACGCGATAAGCCTTCATTGCCATACACTTCTTTCAATAAATTATAAGTTTCAGTAGCGATTTTTCCAAGTTTCAAGTTAAATTTCACAACAATTCGTGGCTCTATTATTAGACTTAACATTTTTCCGGCGAAACTATAAAACAACTCTAATGCAAACGAAGCCTACAGTTCATACGGATTTGTTTACAGAAGCGAGAGGTACTGCATTCAAAAGATAAGGCTACACGCTAAACAACTGCTGTTCGCTGGCGTTTGGCGCATGCGTACTTCTTCTGTCGCAGCATGAATCTCGTTATTAAATAGCCACACCTCGTATTGATTCTGTTTGGCCTTGTGATTTATATTCTCACTGCTTTGTCTTTGTTTAGATCAGATCATTGTTCTTGGATGTACATATTTTCGTATTAAATTATTTGCAAATGAGAAAAAATACATGCAAGAGTATTTGAAGATCATTTTCAACATCTCACTGTTGTTTTCACTGAGTCGGAGACCTCTGGCCAACGTCTGAAACCGAAAATAAAAACTTTCTTTGGAACGGTAAATATCAATTCTCTCCTGCGTCCAGGAAAACTACACGAATTGGGGCGAACATCAGCAAAAAATCCAAATTTTAGCTTTGCAAGAAACCAGATTGATAGATGATAACACCTTGGAATTCGGCAACTACAGACTTTTTAAAAGTAAAACGGACAAAAGAATACTCAAAAATACACCACATCTCGGTGTTGCTTTCGCTGTCTCAAGAAACATTCTTGGTTCTATAACAAATGTCCAGCCAGTAAATAATCGACTTATGACACTATCCCTCAAGTGTGCTAACAAAAACTATACATTAATCAAGCACACCTCCCAGTTAACGAAGAAAATAAATCTAATCTTGAAAAAGTAAATAAGTCCTGGGAAATTCTGGAAAAGACTATCTCTAAAATTCCCTCTAACCATGTAAAAATCCTATTGGGTGATTTCAACGCCCAACTAGGGAAAGAAAAAAAGTACAGGGAAACAGTCGGCAGTTTTCCCCCCTCATAAATGGATTAACCATAATGTTAGAAGATTGGTTGAACTATGTTCGCAGTTTAATCTAAAAATAATGTCAACCCATTTTAAGAAGAAAATAACAAAACAAAAGACCTGGAGGTGCCCAAACACGTACATGGGTGAATTTCAAATTGACCAAGAGATTTTGAATGTTCAAGTCAGGAAAGGAGCAAATATAGACACGGATCACTACTTGACTAGAATCAAACTTAGCTTAAAACCTCGAAAACTTACTCAAAAGGGGCTGCTAATACCAAAGTTTGACCCAACGAAAATAAAACCAGCCCTAACTGAAGAGCTTGATAAACAACCTGCACAGAACTGGCAAGAATTGAAACAAAAAATTATTAAAACAGCCTTAAAGTTGGTCCCTTTACAAAAACGTAGAAAACATCCGTGGTGGGATGAAGTTTGCGAGCAAGCAGTATTAAGCCGTAGTAAAGCATTCAAAGATTGGAACAGTCAAAAAACAGCAATAAACTATAACATCTTTTTGGAAGTAAGAAAAGAAACAGATCCTGAATCTAAAGTTGATTCTAAGACATCAAAAACTGTACAATAAAAATCTCGTCTGTACATTTGTGGATTTCAAAAAAGCATATGATTCTATTGACCGCGAATCTTTATTCCGAATCTTGAAAGAACAAGGATCAGATCTGAAAACGCTGGCAATTATTAAAGCAACGTTAACTAACACGAGGTCAAAAGTTAAATTCATGGGTGACATCTCAGAACCCTTCGAAATTAAAACTGGTGTGAGACAAGGGGATGGACTCTCGCCACTCTTATTTAACTGTGTTCTAGAAAAAGTAATACAGGAGTGGCGTGAAAAAAAGTCGGCACTGAATATTGACCAGCCCATTAAACTGGGGAGAACCAACATCAAAATTGATTGTCTGGCATTTGCTGATGATCTAGCAATTTTAGCTCAAGATGTATTAACGGCTCAAAAACAGATTGAAATCCTAAAAGAAACAGCAAAAAAGGTAGGACTCCAAATATCCTTTGAAAAGACACAATACATGACCTGCAACAGACTAAGAACACCATTTCTAAAAACAAAATATGGTAACATCAGACGAGTCTCTCAATTCAAATATTTGAGTGAAATAATCATGGAAAATGGGTTGGAAAAAGCGGCCAATAAGGGTAGATGTCAAAAAATGGAAACGGCATTGAGACTGACACAAAATATTTACAACAAAAAATGCCTATCTAAAAACACAAAACTGAGACATTACAACACGGTTATTAAGCCAGAATGTCTATATGCTGCAGAAACGCTCATTTTGAATAGAAAGAGGGACATCGAGGACATTGAAAAGAAGGAAAGAAAAATCATAAGAAAAATCCTAGGCCCCAAACAAATAAATAACACAACATACCGACTTCGAGAAAACCAAGAAATCAAACAATACACAGATATACATAGCGATATGAGAAAAAGAAGACTTAAGTTTTACGGACACATCAAACGGATGAATCCGAGTAGGCTAACTAGACAAATAGTCGAATTTTATGAAAATAGGAGTAGAGCTAAAGTAGAAATAATTAAATGGATTGCGGCAATTAAAGAGGACCTAAGATCAGCAAATATTACACAAAGTGAAATTCAGGATAGAGGTTGTTTCAGACACAAGGTTAACGTTTGGAAGGTTGGCCAGAGAGAAAAATGTAGGAAGACTGGAACAACTTGGTCTGACGAATGGAAAAAAGCTCATAGCGAAAGAATGAAATTAGTATGGGCTCAAAGGAAGGCTAACAACAACAAACGCCTCTAATTGTACTTCCCGTGGTCCACCAGGGCCCATACGTGAATAATAATAATAATGTTAAATTTTTAGTTGAATAGGGTTGCATCAATTGTTTTAAATTATATTTTATCTTCTCTAGAGATAATAACTATAGGAAATATTAGGTGATATGGCAACGCCACATTTGCACTAGGGCTAAAGGGGAACTGTGCGGCAAGGCGGATGGATGGTCGACTAAACACGCTGTGGAGGCAATGCCGCCGACGTATATTTCTCTCTGTTAATGATTTGTTGTGTGGGAAGGTGAAAGAAATAGACTTTAAGTCTTTTGTGCAAGTTATTTTAAAGGTCTGTAAAGTTACTAGTAAATACGGTATGGCTTCGAGTTAAATCTCTTGAGGGATCGGTTGTTTCATGATTCGAATTTAGGCATAAAGCTTCGATTTAATTCCTTTTCATCATTCTCCGGTGGAGTCCTTCTTTTTATAGATAGAAAATGAACTTGATAAAATGTAATGACGGATATATTGAATATCTGATATATTTAGTAAACTCTAAAATTAATTGAATACACTTCACGATATAAAATCATACAGGTTCTATAACACAAGAGTTTTGTTCATATTTTAAACTAAACAACATGCTAATTTTAATTTTTCGTTTGTTTGTTATCACTGTTTAATATTTCCATACATTTTCACATAATTGTTACCCCATCTCACTACAGATGTCGCTCTTTATCTTGATAATTCTTTGAATATTATTTTTACAAACTTCTTCTTTAAGATTGAATAGTAATTGTCAATCTTCATACCACTTAAGGAAATAACCTATTCAGGATATTTGCTGTGTAGAGTCGTGCAGTGTTATCCTGTTTGTTGATGGTGGCCGATTTGCAGGCCTCAGTAAACATCAATGGCTTTGTGTGACTAAAAAGCTATTCGGGAATATCTTATAGTTCAGTTTTTAGTTTTATTTTTTTATAATTCAGTATGACTACTATAAAACTGATGAAAATAATAACGTGTGGCAATCGTACAGGCTTAATGAGCAGTGAGGATATGTAACAACTAATTAAGTGAATTGGCGCCTATTTAAAAAAAAATGTCAAATGGTTTTGAAGTCACATATTGGTAGTGAATAAAGGTTAAATTTATATGATACTATTGAAGACAAAATAATCAAAAGAATGGGTAACGGGGATTACATGTTTATAATATGCACATCACTCAACAGTTAAAAAGCGTAGAAATATAGGACATGATGATTTAAACCCAAACATTAGGCCATTTCAGTTTTTATCATGCTCCTGTAAAAACAGCTGAGTCTATTACTCAAATACAACGAATGTTTCGTTATTTTTTTGACATCGGACCCATCCCCATTTTTTTTTTCTACCATTTTGTGATGGATTTCTTTTTTTCGATCTTACGAAATAGTAACGGTGAGGAGATCAGCAGGGATGATGGAACTGTACGAACGCCGGAAAATGTATAGACGATGAGGCAGGTGATATTGCAGGCAGGTTCAGGGTCGACAAGTGTTGTTCTGATGTTAAACCTTCCCTGATGATTTACCAAACATTTAATGTGCTATGATAATTTCTATGATAATATTTGCTATGATGATTTGACCGCGACCCCCTATCGGAAGTTCAGGAACACTTCAAAAATCACCGTTTACATTATTTTGCATTTGTCTACCTCTACCAAAATAAGCT
Source organism: Cosmopolites sordidus (assembly GCA_031761425.1). NCBI lineage: Eukaryota > Metazoa > Arthropoda > Insecta > Coleoptera > Curculionidae > Cosmopolites > Cosmopolites sordidus. The sequence goes on along the minus strand of JARFXV010000169.1, from coordinate 442,838 downwards.
TGAGTTCATTTTTGACCTTAATATTTGAAGTGCATTTTTATCCGGCATGCCATTTCCTTATGTTTTGGGAAGAACAAATAATCGCTGGAAGACAAACCCTATGAATACGGCGCATGAGAAAGTAATTCGAAGAAAATACCCTGAAGTTTTGCAAAAATTCGAGACGAATAAGCAGTAACAATACCGTGTCTCTTTTTGGCCAGATGCAGACGTTTAGCTTGAATAGCTCTTCAATTGATCCGGTATAGAAGCGTAACACTCCCCGGTGATGGCCCTGCTTTTTGCCGCCAGGTTGCTTATGAGCATCACATCACGAGAATTCTGGAAAACTGTAAAACGTAGCCATAGCTGACTTTTCCTGAAAATGGAATCGTTTGGACTTTTGCATCGTCTCTGACATATAATGCTGAATGTATATTTTATTGACTGTTACAAAACGTTGAAGAAATTCAGCAGAATTACTCAACACTCTTGAGACGTATTGTCTCCCATGTGTTTTTGGTTGACTGTTAATAAACGTGGCACATCTGAAGCGGAAAGTTTGTTGTAGAATCCTTTATATGCATTCTAACACTGCACTGGTGATGTGCACTAACACTGCTAGTGTGCTACAGGGAACTATTCTACGCTTAAATATAGATTTGTGTCTTTTTACTTATTTCTAAAATATCGTTTGTTGGCGTATGATCTCAGTGTGTATTATTGCAACGCCTTGTCAAACATCTTTTGATCTGATTAGTGATTCTATGGATCTGACCTATAATTATTTTATTACGAAATAATAAAATAAATTGGTTTTTGCGAAATTGGCGAAATATTTTGGACAACTACTAAACTGTCCAGAGCCTTTAAACAAATTACCAATACTAAACCCCAAACAAACAAACTCCGATTCATTACCACCGAATGAAGATGAAATAATTACGCAAATCAAGCGACCTAAAAATAACAAAGCTTCTGGTGAAGATGGAACCACTGCTGAACTTTTGAAATCCGCTGGTCCAGGTACAGTCAAGGAAATAATCAAAATTCTACAAGAAGTTTGGCGAACCAAACGAATTCCGGAAGATTGGAAAGATGCTCTAATCCATCCACTACACAAGAAAGGAGATAGAACGGATGTAAACAACTTCAGAGGGATATCTCATCTCCCAGCCTGTTACAAGATTCTATCTCAATGTCTACTATGTAGAGCACAGGGACAGTTAGAACCTAAAATTGGTGCATATCAAGCAGGTTTTCGACCGGGCAGATCCTGCCCTGAACAGATCCTGAATCTAAAGTTGATCCTAAGACATCAAAAACTGTACAATAAAAATATTGTCTGTACATTTGTGGATTTCAAAAAAGCATATGATTCTATTGATTGCGAATCTTTATTCCAAATCTTGAAAGAACAGGGACTAGATCTGAAAACGCTGGCAATTATTAAAGCAACATTATTTAAATTAAAACTGGAGTGAGATAAAGGGATGGACTCTCGCCACTCTTATTTAACTGTGTTCTAGAAAAAGTAATACAGGAGTGGCGTGAAAAAAAGTCGGCCCTGAATATTGACCAGCCCATTAAACTGGGGAGAACCAACATCAAAATTGATTGTCTGGCGTTTGCTGATGATCTAGCAATTTTGACTCAAGATATATTATCTTGAAATTAACACTGAATTAATTCTGATTAACAGCAGAAAATGTAGGATACATGACCTGCAACAAACTAACACCATTTCTAAAAACAAAATATGGTAACATCAAACGAGTCTCTCAATTGAAATATTTGGGTGAAATAATCATGGAAAATGGGTTGGAAAAAGCGGCCAATAAGGGTAGATGTCAAAAAATGGAAACGGCATTGAGACTTACACAACATATTTACAACAAAAAATGCATATCTAAAAACACAAAACTGAGACAATACAACACAGTTATTAAACCAGCATGTCTATTTGGGGCAGAAACGCTCATTTTGAATAGAAAGAGAGATCGAGGACATTGAAAAGAAGGAAAGAAAAATCAGAAGAAAAATCCTAGGCCCCAAACAAATAAATAGCACAACATACCGACTTCGAGAAAACCAGGAAATCAAACAATACTCAGATAAACATAGCGATATGAGAAAAAGAAGACTTAAGTTTTACGGACACACTAAAACAGATGAATCGTAGTAGGCTAACTAGACAAATATTCGAATTTTATAAAAATCGTAGTAGAGCTAAAGTAGAAATAATGAAATGGATTGCTGCATTTAAAGAGGATCTACGATCAGCATATATTACACAAAGTGAAATTCAGGATAGAGGATGTTTCAGACACAAGGTTAACGTTTGGAAGGTTGGCCAGAGAGAAGAATGTAGGAAGACTGGAACAACTTGATCTGACGAAAGGAAAAAAGCTGATAGCGAAAGAATGAAATTAGTATGGGCGCAAAGGAAGGCTAACAACAAACGCTGTACTTCGCGTGGCCCACCAAGGCCCATATGTGAATTATAATAATAATAATAAATTATAATAATAAATTGGTTTTATTACGAAAGCCAAGCTAATGATCCGGACTAATATTCTCTTTTCCGAAATTTGGAGTTTTCACCACTTTAGAATACTAACATCTTGTACAATTTAGAGATCATGGACACAAACGAAAATAGCGTTGAACAATTGCGTTAACTTATCTATACTATTTCTGGAATCTGCTTCAAAACTTAATTATCGGATTATAACATGGAGCATTTTTTAGGATACAAATGGTTTTGACATCCATTATTATTTATTTCATAATTTTTAAATTATATTAAAAACTTGTATCCTGCTGTGTGTACCACATTTATTTTGTATGTATGTATGCATTTGTATAGTACTATATAAATTTGCAGTCTACATCCCACATGGCCGATGAATATGGCCATGCCTTTCAGTTGGTTTCGAAAATTCAGCTTTAGCTCGAGCTGATGATGGCTTAAGGTCAGAAACGGGTCTCATGAGAGGCTCGACGATGTTTGGTGGCGACTGAAGGAATGATCAACATTTTTGCGTGGAGCACGGTAGAAACGTCTTTGCTTTTTGAATATTTGAAATATTCTCCACGAACAGGATGGCGTTAGCTGAATTTAATTACAGTGTACATCCGACATTGCCGATGTATATGGTCGTATCCTTGATTACTCCTTCAGTTGCTTTCGAATGTTAAGCTCGAGCCCAACTGATGACGGCTTAAGGAGAGAAACCGGTCTCGACAGACGCTTGCTGACATTTGATCGCGATTGAAGGAATAGTCGAAGTTTTGCGTGCAGCACGGAAACAATTTCCTTGTTTTTGAATATGTATGATAGTCTCCTCGAGCTGACTATGTAACTTTTCAGACATTCAAAGGTTAAACTTTGCATCATCGAATAGCATTTATTTTAAAATATTAAAAGATGTATCACAAGGTGGTTTATTCTAACATTATGATGTAAAGATTAAAGTTTATTTATGCGAGTTTCTTCAATGCTCATAGCTTTATTTTATGACTGGACCTACAGCTAAACATCTCTTCAAATCATGGTCATCAGCTATCAATTCATTCCAGTTAGCAATCTGCAATAGCTATCAACTCTAGGTTTATGCTTTTACCCTTGGTTTTTTTCTGAATACCTAGAGAGTGGCCAGTGACCAAGGTAGAAGACTATCAGAAGGCATCTTGGTTACTCAGCTTCCTTGAACTAGTGTGACTGAGGGTCATTTCCTTGTGGGGGTCTACATTCTTGTCTACAGAAATATGATATATAAACCTGACTGTTCCTTGGAGGCTAACCCACCCAGTACTAAGCGCAAATAATGACAAATCATTCAGATATCTTAAATGACGAAACACATCTTGGTCGAAATATAGTCTAACATTGAAACATTTTGATTAATTAAGTTTTGCCCTTATTTCAACTTGCCATAATAATCTAAAGTAGAAGGCCATTCAATCTGACCTCATCATCCAATTCTATGCTCAGAAAATGTATCATTCAAATAATCGCGAACATGTTGATTAAAGTGAGGTGGGGCATCAGCTGAAACCAGACTTTTGGATTCAAATGTAGTGGATTTATAGTATTATAATACATTTCTTTTAGATTTAGTAAAATTTGATCTTGTAATACATTTGAAATGTTAGTTGGTGAAAGTGTTTAATAAATAACGTGTGTGTTTGAAGCTCGAACATTTGTTTCATCAATTTTTTATATGTCAACAATTATGACGGTTTATAAAACTGCTTCACTAGGTTCAGTTTGGTTCATTGCGATTTTTGCAAATTGCACCTATACAAAGGTAATAATTTTTATGAAAAGTTTATTGAAACATAGTTACTTCATTTCTGACTGTATCTGCATTATGTCAGAATAGACAACTTTATGATATAATTTTACATATTTTTATAGTAAGTAACTCTCAAATAGTTCAAAGTTAAACCATTATTACCGCGAAAAAAATCAATGTAGTGGCATTCGATAAACACCTGTAGCAAAAAAAAATAAACGAAACTATGCCAAAAGATTTTCAGTCGGGTTTTTAAATAGGCCTGAACACTACGAACAATACTATGCCACTATAAGTATTTTATTGTAGATTCTTTATTACTGAATTAACTTGCTGAGAAAAATCGTCTAACGATATTGCAAAACTGCTTTACTAATAGTTACCTGTCTTTAAAATTAGTATTTATATATAAGATGATCGTTGAAAAAGTTTTGCAAAATGCGAAAACTGCCCTTTTTTATTCCTACGTATGGAACCAAAAAGTTAAAAAATGTAATCGACTTAATTATGAAGAATTATATAAAAATATCCTGCATTTTGAAAATTATCACAGGTCAACAAATTGACCGAAACAACAAAACTTTTTTGAGGTAACATTGATGAAAATAGGTATATATGAAGTATTTTGTAGTCCTAAATCCGAAAATAATTTGTTATAGAGGGTCGATAATTAACCAAATTTTGCAGTAACTATTAATATTGCAGTAAAAATATGTCTTAAAATGTATTTCTACAAATAAGTAAAAAATAATGTACCTGTAAAATCAATATAAACTTTGCTTTTACGTAAGGTTTTCAACGGTACAAATATGTCCAATTGAAAGCCAAGACCATTTCTGTAAGTTCTTGTAATCTGGCACGTCTTAAAAGGAAATTGAAAAATATATTAGAGCATTAGTTTGGAATTAAGGTCAGCAAAATATATCTTTTTGTGTTCTTTGTACTTCTCTCATACAGCTGCATTATGTTAAGTATTTTACCATGCATGCATTTTACGTACTCACGTCAAGTGTTATTTGTAGACATTTAGTTCTTATCAAGAATATCTTAAGTATATTTCTTAAAATTATAGCTTTTGTGACTGAGTTTTGATAAAAATGTTCTGAAATTTTAATATAGCTTGCTTATGTATAACTTTGTTGTTAAAATTACTGTTATACTGAAAACTATAATGATGCATCATACATATTTCTACTTCATACTTAAACTGAGTAAAGAAATATTTATATTTTAATTCTTTCTTCTTGTTGAAATCGCATAATTCCAGTTACTCATCAAAACATACATCAAAGAGGGTCAATATATTCCTTTCCTAGAGCTGAATATTTTCGGTATTGTCTAATCGATTGTATTATATTGAAAATTGAACGGGAAGATTGCTGATTTAGTAAATTCAAATAATAAACATTCCTTTGCTAACTATTTCGCCAAGTTATCCATTGGAGATTATATTGTTGATGCTTTTTGCCATATATTTCCTGCCTCCTACATTTAACTAACTATTTACTGATTTTGCAGGCTTTTTATTTTCGAAAACGTTGAAAATGGAACTACATGCTGAAGAAACTAGGAGCACTATCCCAATTTTGAGAGACTTATTAGTATAACAATGAAAATCAGAACAACTAATAAAATACTCAAGAGTTTATAACAGACAAATAAATAAAACTATGGTACTCATTCTCCACGACTTTATTTAACGTTGGATAAAAATATAGATATGATTATAGATAAATTAATACAACAGTGAAAGACTTCAAGAATAAAACTTTTGTTATTGGCATACAAGTATTTGATCAGTTGTAACAAGCACAGTGAAATGCCAACACAGTGTTTCATGTTATCAGAAAATTGTAAAGAGCAGAACGACAAAATGGAAAATTAAATTAGTTTAGGAATATATCAAACGTTAAGAGCAGCTCAAGCTATGAGCTCTTCAATGTTATTTATGCTTTGAAAGTTATACCAGGAACTGGAAGGTTCCTTCCAGCAGGTACAGGTGGCTGGGGCATGTTTGGAGGGCTGGACAAGATGAGATTATAACTGCGAATAAGCTATGTATATATTCTATAAGAATATAACTAGGGATAATGTAAGTAAGGAAAAATAAGAAAGAACCATCACTATAGAAAGAGGTTAGGGATTTATTTAGAAAATTTAGGATGTAGAAAGGTTTTTAGAAGCAGTATAATTCCATACAGAGCTGTACAAGCAACACACGTACATACAACTAATTTTCAATTTTTAAGGCTGCTGGGTGATTTGAGTGTGTCTGACTTCAGTTAATAATTTCAACAACGCATTCTAATTTATAAATTGTTCGTACGAATTGTCAGGAACTAATATTTTAAAATATAATGATTTTTTTTCACAGCAAATATACTAATATAAAAATTAAGCATTTCTGTTCTTTTTTATTATACCAGATTACGATGTAGAAAAACGAAATAAAAATAACACTATAGATACCTGCAATATATAATACAACTAATTGACACTTTTATTGACATTTAATTAACAGAATGTGTATATTAAAAGAAAATTGTATAAAAATATTCAATAGGCATTGCTTACATGATAATTTAGTTGCACGCATCCTTTTCAATGGTATTTGTGCCCACGTCTTTAAGATATGGTATACTTTTCGAATTTATATTTTATTTTTCTTAGACTCTAATAAATCTTTTTCCCTATTTTCTTCTAAGCGTCGATAATACTATCTAAAGGGTTTTTCAATAAGGAATTTTTTACAGTTAATCTGTTACATACTTGGGAGCTGCATCTTTTTGGCTTTTTGGCATAGGACACTCGGTAGTTGTAATGTCGGCACGCAGTATGAATTTATCTATTAACATCTCTTATTTTATTGCAACCTCTGTGAGTAAATAATGCTATATAAGAATATATATATATATATATATATATATATATATATATATATATATATATATATATATATATATATATATATTCCGAATCTTGAAAGAACAAGGACTAGATCTGAAAACGCTGGCAATTATTAAAGCAACATTAACTAACACAAGGTCAAAAGTTAAATTCATGAGTGACAGCTCAGAGCCCTTCGAAATTAAAACTGGAGTAAAACAAGGGGATGGACTCTCGCCACTCTTATTTAACTGTATTGTAGAAAAAGTAATACAGGAGTGGCGTGAAAAAAAGTCGGCCCTGAATATTGACCAGCCCATTAAACTGGGGAGAACCAACATCAAAATTGATTGTCTGGCGTTTGCTGATGATCTAGCAATTTTGGCTCAAGTTGAATTAACGGGACAGGAATATATTGAAATCCTAAAAGAAATAACAGAAAAGGTAGGACTCCAAATTTCCTTTGAAAAGACACAATACATGACCTACAACAGACTAAGACATTTCTAAAAACAAAATATTGTAACATCAGACGAGTCTCTCAATTCAAATATTTGGGTGAAATAATCATGGAAAATGGCTTGGAAAAAGCGGCCAATAAGGGTAGATGTCAAAAAATGGAAACGACATTGAGACTTACACAAAATATTTACAACAAAAAATGCCTATCTAAAAATACAAAACTGAGACATTACAAAACAGTTATTAAGCCAGAATGTCTATATGGGGCAGAAAAGCTCATTTTGAATAGAAAGAGAGACATTGAGGACATTGAAAAGAAGGAAAGGAAAATCATAAGAAAAATCCTAGGCCCCAAACAAATAAATAACACAACATACCGACTTCGAGAAAACCAAGAAATCAAACAATACACAGATATACATAGCGATATGAGAAAAAGAAAACTTACGGACACATAAAACGGATGAATCCGAATAGGCTAACTAGACAAATAGTCGAATTTTATGAAAATAGGAGTAGAGCTAAAGTAGAAATAATTAAATGGATTGCTGCAATTAAAGAGGACCTAAGATCAGCAAATATTACATAAAGTGAAATTCAGGATAGAGGCTGTTTCAGACACAAAGTTGACGTTTGGAAGGTTGGCCAGGGAGAAAAATGTAGGAAGATTGGAACTACTTGGTCTGACGAAAGAAAAAAAGCTCATAGCGAAAGAATGAAATTAATATGTGCGCAAAGGACGGCTAACAACAACAAACGCCTCTCATTGTATTTCGCGTGGTCCACCAGGGCCCACGAGAGCCGACGAGAAGTCGGCGAAAATATGGGTTGTCTGATTGTGGAGAGGGACTCCCTATTCTTGGCGAGAGAGCATATGTCGGTGCCCTGATGAGTCTAACCACCAAAAGACGAAACATGTGCCCTCCAATGTAAAGGATAGGTGGGGCTTCCTCCCGGTCAAGCGACTAATCAATGCTCATTATGGCGGAGACACAGGTTGCTGTGCGTTCCACATGAGATTGTGGAACCCAACGGTCGGGGGTGTATAAAAACTACTGTTGTCTAATTGGACGCAGTTCAAAGAAGTCAAAAAACTCCATGTATAAGCCATCCGACGAGAAGTCGACGAAAATATGGGTTATTTGATAGTGGGGAGGGACTCTCTATTGAGTCTAACCACCAACAGATGAAACATGTGCCCTCCAATGTAAGGAATGGGCTTCCTCCCGGTCAAGCGACTAACCAATGTTCATATATATATATATATATATATATATATATATATATATATATATATATATATATATATATATATATAGGTAGTAAGTATACCAACTTGGTGTATGTAATGGTATAGTTAAAAGCAGGGGAGAGGGGGTCAATTAAACCAAAAATACTTTAATAATTTTTTTGAATTGAATTTAAAAAAAATATGTAGTTTTCTTTAAATAATATAGTAGCTTGCTATTGGCTGTATCATTTCCGATAAGAAAATTACCCAACAAATTATTATAATTAAAAAAAAAATATATATATATATATATATATATATATATATATATATATATATATATATATATATATACATATATATATATATATATATATATATATATATATATATATATATATATATATATATACATATATATATATATATATATATATATATATATATATATATATATATATATATATATATATATATATATATATATATACATATATATATATATATATATATATATATATATATATATATATATATATATATATATATATATTATTTATTTTCTTAAACTTTTATCATAACATTTATTTCTTTTTTTCTCTACTCTACTTTTGTTTATTTTTCAGTTAAATTTAATTTCTCTTGTTTTATAATACTTTTAGCTTCTATCTCTAATTTTTCAGGAGTATCAGTATATATTGCAGTTTTGCCACCGACACGATCCTCTCTGGTTTTCTTTGCTGGTATAGCTTTCGGTAACGGACGTATTTGTGATGGAGTACTGATATTTACTTGTGTATGATTAGTTTTATCATGTAATGTTACTTAATGACTCTACTTAACACTTTTTTAAATTTTGAACAAGACTTAAGCAGCTTCTAAAACTCTAACGTATATCTTCGGATGACTTTTCGTGATTATCTTTACAGCAATCATTATAATAACACAAAATATTATAATAACAAATGTTACATGATTTGTAAGTATTTTTCGTGTGAGGTCGAGATGCTCGCGCATATCTGATGCTTTTGATGGTTCAACAACACCCTATGATTGATGATTCAATTGACCCCATCTGAGTTTATTGCGGTAATTAGTAAATAAAAAATTATTTCGCTCTAAATCAAGTTAGGAATTGTAAAATATAGATATATAGAGACATTGCAACTAAAATTTTATGATTATATTCAAAAATTGAAATATTATTAAACAATTTGTTGAGAGCTAAAAAAAGTTTACATGTCCATTAACACAAAAATTTGAACTTTTTAAAATTAAATCATTACAATGATTCCAAATTTTGGGCAAATCAAAGGTTAACGTATTAGAACAAAGTTTTAAGAGGAAGTTCCATTTTGTATTTTTATAGAATTTTTAAGTGGACTGGTTCAATTGCCTCGTGGCTCAATTCACCTCCTCTCTTCTAACATAGTTTATAAGTCCATGTAGGTTTCAATATAGATTTGAACCTAAGAACAGACAACAAATCAATGATTTGTTGACTGTATTTTCTTGAGAGTTACTACTCATGAACCAATAGATATTCTTTTACAGGATATTCTTTTACAGGGTCATATATGATTGCCCTAGTTTAGCTGGCTATACAGAGGGATATAGAAATATTTGATATCGTTTTTGGTAGACAATAGTATATCGCCTGAACAGGTAGCGATGGTAGTGCTGCCAGTTATGGGTAAATCTACAGTTTATAGTAAGTATAAAATGGGAACGAAGATGCTAGAGAACAGGAAAATTTAAGCGTTACTTCGTTTAATTAGAAAATATTTATTTTTTAAGTATGATTCTTATATCAATTAAGCCCTCGTGCCGCATTGCACTTTCATAACCCATGGTCATACCGCATTGCACTTTCATAACTCATGGTATGGTAATATTGAAAATTATAGCAGAATTATGTGACATTTCAATGGGCAAGTGTTAAAAGAATGGACAACAATTCATGAAATGAAAAATTATTTTTTGATCACAGCTTCTGATGTCAAGATGCCAGAGACAATATTATGAGCTGAAAGGATTTTTCTAGTTTATGTTTAAAAATAAAATAGTTTCATATGTGTCAAATGATTCCTTCTATAGGGTTTTCCATTACGGCCGCTCGAACTTTAAATGGAGATAAAACAAGTTGTGTATGATATATTTTGACTTTGAGGTTGACTTTTAAGAAGATCCATTGGTTGCAGAAGATCCATTGTTCCACGGTGTGTGGCACGTAGAGCCGTCTTGTTGGAGCCACATGTGGCTAAAATCCATATCTTCCAATTTAGGTCACAAAAAATTGGTTATAATCGAGCTGTACCTCTCGCCGGTGACAATTTTGGCGGCTCCAGCTTCATTTTGGAGAAAGTACGGGACGGTAACACTGCCGGACCAAAATTCACACGAAACAGTGACTTTTTCTGGATGCATTTGTAACTGATGGATCTCATGCGGATTATTATCTCTCCAAATGCGACAATTTTGCTTGTTGACATAGCTGTTCATCCAAAAATTGGCCTTGTCGCTGAAGATGATTTTCCGTCCGAAATCAGGGTCCATTTGCAACTGCTTCAGAGCCCAATTAGCGAATGTTCGACGTTGCCTATGGTCGTTCACCTTCAGACCCTGGGTCAATTGAATTTTGTACAGGTGCGCGGCCAAGTCTCGACGCAAAATTCGTAAAATACAAGCTTACATCGATAGCTACAGCGACAGTCCATCTTGATGATCTTGATGTTAGAATTAAGGCAGAGCGAGGTGTACGGCAGGATGACCCAATATCGCTTCTTTTTTTCTCAGCTTGCTTGGAAAAAGTGTTCCGTAATCTGGATTGGGAGCAGGATGAAAGAAAGAAGAGAAACATAATAAACTCGAAGAGATTTACCACTAAACACCAAATCACTTTTTTAAATCTTCACGATGCGCGTTTTGTTAAACATGTTAACATTATCAGGAGATGAGAGCATGCTGGACAACACATGACTTCTCATTTCTCCCATATCTAATATGGACAATATGTTCTTTATACTTAATTGATATGGATATTTTTAATTTCCCAACATATCTTCCATCACAACATTGACAACTAATTTCGTAAATCCTTGATTTTTCATGTTAATTTATTTTATCCTTGGGATTACCCAGGACTTCTTTTAACTTATTATATGGTTTGTAGACTACCTTAATGTCCACTTTTTACAAAATCTTGTCTAGCCCTCATATAAATACCTTCGTTTAAGGGAAAATTAATGAATCAATCTATCATAAAGTTTAAACTAGCCGTTTTGTTATAGAAGCTATGATTTAAAACGTTAGGAATGTATCGGTAAAAAGTGGTGTTTTTCCTGAAGATATCAAAATGTAATCTATTTTTGAAAAATTGCATAGTTGGCCTGTGGACAATATTAAAAACATGTATACCTGTTGTCTAGGCAGGACCTGGGCGGACCATGCACGGTTTCGCGCAGTGCCGATATGGTAGTGCAATAATAATTTTAAAAAAACAATCAAACATCATGAAGCAGTCAAGCCAGACAGCACATATTTAGACAATTAATGTCGTAATCGAAGATAAGACATCCAGTAATTTTATCTGCACTTTATTGTCCTCCACGTCACAATTTAGGCAGTAGATTCCTGGCTGGTGTTGATTACAATGCCAAACACTTCAGATGGGGATCAAGATTGATAAATACTAAAGGTCGAGAGCTCATATGATATATCGATAAATATAATCTAAATACTCTGTCTACTGGTAGGCCCACATACTCGCCTAGTGATAGAAACAAAGTATCGGACACTATTGACTTCTGTGTTACTAAAGGTATTCCTATTAGCAATTGTTTGGCAGAACAAAGCCTCGATCTTTCATCGGATCATTCTCCCAGAATATTAACAGTCAGTTAGAACATCATCAATGTAGAAAAACCAGCTGCATTCACTAATAAAAAGCGAACTGGGATTTGTTTAAACACTTGCTTGATGAACGAATACATGCTGATATCCTGAAATCTCCTGAAAAGAGAGACAAGGGTGTAGAAGATCTAACTATTACAGTACAACAAGCCGCCTGGGATGTATCCTCGAAATGAGTATTTAAATTCATAATCAAAATTGCTCTGTAATAGCAAACGGAAAAGGTGGATTATGAACAATAGCCTTAGAAGACGAGACATGATTTAGAAGAGCAGTGAAACAGGTGAAAGAATTACTCATTAATGAAAAAAAAAAATGAGTCATTTCCAAATAACCTTGAAGGTTTTCCTTCCACTGAAGATACTGATTACTCTTTGTGGAAGGATACTTCAGATGGGGATCAAGATTGATAAATACTAAAGGTCGAGAGCTCATATGATATATCGATAAATATAATCTAAATACTCTGTCTACTGGTAGACCCACATACTAGCCTAGTGATAGAAACAAAGTATCGGACACTATTGCCTTCTGTGTTACTAAAGGTATTCCTATTAGCAATTGTTCATCAGCCTCGATCTTTCATCTGATCATTCTCCCAGAATATTAAGAGTCAGTTAGAACATCATCAATGTAGAAAAACCAGCCGCATTCACTAATAAAAAACGAACTGGGATTTGTTTAAACACTTGCTTGATGAACGAATACATGCTGATATCCTGAAATCTCCTGAAAAGAGAGACAAGAGTGTAGAACATCTAACTATTACAGTACAACAAACCGCCTGGGATGTATTCTCGAAATGACTAGTTAAATTCAGAATCAAAATTGCTCTGTAATAGCAAACGGAAAAGGTGGATTATGAACAATAGCCTTAGAAGACGTGACATGATTTAACAGAGTAGTGAAACAGGTGAAAGAATTACTCATTAATGAAAAAAATGAGCCATTTCCAAATAACCTTGAAGGTTTTCCTTCCACTGAAGATACTGATTACTCTTTGTGGAAGGCTACTTCAGATGGGGATCAAGATTGATAAATACTAAAGGTCGAGAGCTCATATGATATATCGATAAATATAATCTAAATACTCTGTCTACTGGTAGACCCACATACTAGCCTAGTGATAGAAACAAAGTATCGGACACTATTGCCTTCTGTGTTACTAAAGCTATTCCTATTAGCAATTGTTCATCAGAACAAAGCCTCGATCTTTCATCTGATCATTCTCTCAGAATATTAAGAGTCAGTTAGAACATCATCAATGTAGAAAAACCAGCCGCATTCACTAATAAAAAACGAACTGGGATTTGTTTAAACACTTGTTTGATGAACGAATACATGCTGATATCCTGAAATCTCCTGAAAAGAGAGACAAGAGTGTAGAACATCTAACTATTACAGTACAACAAACCGCCTGGGATGTATTCTCGAAATGAGTAGTTAAATTCAGAATCAAAATTGCTCTGTAATAGCAAACGGAAAAGGTGGATTATGAACAATAGCCTTAGAAGACGAGACATGATTTAACAGAGTAGTGAAACAGGTGAAAGAATTACTCATTAATGAAAAAAATGAGCCAGTTCCAAATAACCTTGAAGGTTTTCCTGGCACTGAAGCTACTGATTACTCTTTGTGGAAGGTTAAAGTAAAAATCAATAAAACCCAAGAGAGCATACCACCAATCAGAAAAAGGATGGAAATTTGGCGAGAACAGATAGTGATAAGGCTGAAACTTTTGCAATATATCCAGCTAATGGTTTTCAGTTATTTCCAAAGAAAACTTTACGAGAAGAAGAGGAAGAAATAACCTCATACCTCAACACCATTCCAAATGGCACTTCCCATTAAATCCATAAAAATTAGTGAAGTTAAGGCTATGATTCATAGAAATCTCAACCCAAAGAAAAGTCCAGGATTTGACTTTATAACTGGACAAGTCATTAAACAATAAGCGGAAAAAGCATTAGTTGCCCTTACATAAATTCATACTTAGAGTCGGTCAATATCCGTCACAGTGAAAAGTAGAATAAATCATATTGATTGATGATGGAGGAAGCATCATCATACAAACCCATTACACGTTTGACTGCCTTGTCAAAGCCTTTTGGGAAGTTGTTCCTAACAGCTTGACGAACTAAATATCATTGCAGAACATCACTTTGGATTTTGCAAAAGACACGCAACGATCGTGTGAGTGCACAGGCTAGTGAAAATTATTAATAACGCTTTTTAAGTTAAAAAGTACCGATCGGCTGCATTCTTGGGTTTTACACAACATTCTTGGTTATTATATCTTCACTGCTGACCTACTAACTACATCAAACACGTCTATAGCCTTTGCAGATGTTAACCACGGCTATGGCAATGAGCAGGGCACCAACTTATGCATCTGAGAAGCGTCAGGAATTTTTTGATAAAATATAAGAATGGGTAAAAGAAATGGCGCCTAAAAATCAAGGGAGCAAAATCTCAGCAAGCCACTTTCACCATAGGAATGAATCATGCCCGAGTGTAACACTTAATGGACAGCAACTCCCCCAGGCAAACTGTGCAAAATATATTGGAATGAAACTTGACTAAACTAGAAACAACACATTTTTATGAAGAGGAAGACACTTGGCTTAAAATTATGCTAACTCTCGTTTGTTAACAAATTAACCATCTACAAAGTGATTCTCAAACCCATATAGAGTTACGGCATACAATTGTCGGGTACTGCGAGTGTATCCAATATAGAAATGCTTCAAAGATTCCAGTCTAAAACCCTGAGACTAATTACTGATGCTCATTCGTTCGTGACAAATCAAACTTTACACCGTAATCTAAAAATAAAGCCTGTGCTAGAAGAAGCCAAGTGCGCGAGTGCGAAGTGTCTATCGCGACTTGAAGTGCACTCCAACTCCCTTGCTGTCAGCCTCCTGTATAATAGCCAAAAGATGCATAGACTGAAACACTGTGATCCTTTAGAGATAAGGTATAGAATTTAAAATAGAATTAAGATTATTCCACTATTCTTGTTATAAAGAACCTAAGTTCCTGTACATGTTAGGCCTTTAATGTAAGCGCCCTAACACCTGATGCTTGGTCACTGGTTGCCTTGCCCTAAGTGTTGTAACAGTTGCTTATTACCTTTTGGTAGATTGCAAATATATGAGGGATTAAAAAAAAAGTGCCGACATGTATGTGGTTGCACCTATGTTTACCTAACCTATTTGTATTATACGTACTTACTAAAATATCCAAAAATGGTAATCTGTCTTTGGCCCCAACCTCAGCATTTGATCGACACCTGAAAAAATATGTGTTGTTGACATTTATTAAGATTAGTATATACAAAAGCATACATGATTGTCATGTTTCGTTCAAGAGTTTGCTATTTTACTTTTGTTAAATATATTTTATAATCCTCATTAAATTTTATTAAAGCATCACCATATTGGGTGTCCCAAAAAATGTATATACACTTTATTTTTCAATAACTTACTCATACTGCATTCTTTTTCAGATTGATCTAATTTAACCAAAAATGGCTGCTACCAAATATACCTTTAAGCAATGAAATTTATTCTGAAGTGTTACCGGAAATACGAAAATGCGGTTCAAAAACAGTTTAGGCGAAAATGTCAGAGTTTTCAGTTAAATTAACTGCACTTAGTGGGTATCTGACAATCCACACGTTACTGAAGAACATTATGTTAATTTGTTAGGAGTTATAGTGTGGTACAGCTTATCTGCAAAAGTATTAACTGGACCGTTCTTTTTTAACGGTACTGTAACTGGTGCTGTTTACCTTAATTTGGTACAGGAAGCAGTGATCCCACGCATTCGGGAAGCTTTTGAGAGTGAGAAAGTGTTATTTTCAACAAGATGGTGCACCTCCACATTACTATCATAACATAAGAGCTTATCTTGACTCTACCGAACAGATGGATTGGATGAAGAGGTTGGGTTGAATTACGTTCACCTGACTTTACACTGCTCGACTTATTTTTATAAGGATACATTAAAGACAAGACAAAACCGGTAACAGTCAATGAATTAAGAGTAGCGATTGAAGGAGTTGTTATACATCCAACTGTTGGGTTCCACAATCTCATGTCGAACACACAACAACCTGCGTCTCCGCCTTAATGAGCATTTTTGTTGGTGATGACTGGAGACGAGCCCCACCCATCCTTTCAACTGGAGGGCATATGTTTCGTCTCTTGATGTTTAGAGTCTTCAGTGGTTGTTGTGTGTTCCACATGAGATTGTGGAACCCAACGGTTGAATGTATGATGACACTCAACTACTATTGTTTCATTGGACGCAGTCCAAAGGAATCTCATATTGCATATATACGCCATCCGACGGGAAGTCGGCGAAAACATTCGGATGGTAGATAATGTTTCTAAATCATTCCGGGTGTCGATCCGTTGATTCTGTGAAGAGTCACGATGTTTCGCCAAAATCGCATTTGGCATTTTCAAGTGTTGTCCACTTCGACTGAACAGTCCAACTTAGTTTGGATAAGTCCAACTGATTTGGAATAAGTTCAGCTTAGTTTGAACTCTTCAGTTGGACTTTTCAGTCGAAGCGGACAACACTTGAAAATGCCAAATGCGATTTCGGCCCGGAATGATTTAGAAACACACACACATATGAAATACACAGAAATATGAAACTAGTCTCGGGATTTTATATAGTCTTGTGAACATGTAACATCAAAATCAAAAGTAACATCACAGTCAAAATCAAAGACAATATGGTACTCAATAATCGAGGGCTTAGCTACTTATTTCAGAGACATAGTGCAGAAGACAGTGTCGAAAAAAAAAATGTTGGGTGCCTAGATTCTTAATGGCAGATGCATTTTTACATTAAAGCACATCTTAGGCACATTTAGCGAACATTAACGCTAATCCGAAACAATTTCTATAAATATTTGTTACGATGAATGATTCCGTAATCATTAATTTGATTCAGAGCTAAAAGTACAGTGTATTGAATGGCAGAGGATGGGCTTTCATTTACGGAAATTCCGAGCGAATTTTTCCACTGGCAAGATGATGATGATAAACTGTTGATGTTTTGAAGGGGACACACCATCGTAAATGTAAGAAAAATATGAACAAATTGAGTCAATGTGTTTTTCTAACCAGGATAACTTAACTAACAAAAGTTGCTTTCAACTCCACCCTGGTTTAAAAAATTTTGTGCACCCCCCATTTCATAGATCTAGCCAATAATTATAATTAGCCGAATCAACATTTAAGGGAAATCATTTTATATTTAACTGAGGTAGCCGACACTTGACGGAACTTCATTTTAAATAAAAAACCAAGATTAATATCTAAATTTCCACTATATTTAAAACTTGTACGTATGACAATTGTTTCGACACACAGTGTGTTTTTCAAATACATACTACAGTCATGTATACTTTTTCAAATAAATTTTCACAGTGTGTATTTGAAAAAGACACTGTGTGTCGAAACAATTGTCATACGTACAAGTTTTAAATATAGTGGAAATTTAGATATTAATCTTGGTTTTTTATTTGGAAATCATTTTTCTGGCGACGAAGGTGTAATGGCTGTTTGTAGTACAAGAAATGTGATTTCTTATCTTCAAGGCATCGAAAAAGATAAACAACAATTTATCTATATATTAACTATATTAATCTATTGAGTGGATGTGCGGCTGATTTTAGGACGTACACCCCTAAAACTGCGGTTCAACCACCATTATCCCATGCAACCACCATTATCTCTGGGCAACAGGCATTTGATCAACAGGCTCAGTGAAGTGCATCTCGCGCTACAGCGGCTTGAACGTAAACCCATCTAACGATGATAAGGGAGCTTATCTAACATGAATATCACGGAGAGGTAAACTCTCATTAGTCTTTCGGCTAGTGCCCCTTAATTAGTGTTGGACTGGTTTCTGCGTTATTTAGACACTCGGTGGAGGCTATATCTGAAGTTGAAAAATAAATCGGCGATACCTGGCTGGACTGTTTAATGTATCTCCTTGAAATTTTATTAGATATTTCGATATGATTTCGAAACCGCAAAATATATTTTCCTTTGGACAGACTGTGTAAATAAGAATTAATGAAATTATAATAACAAGAGGTGGCTCACGAATTTGTAAATTTGGTTTTTTTTAAATAATTTTGAATTAAATGTGCCAGTGAGTATCTAAAAATAATAAGGAATGTATCAAAATGTTCAATTATTTATAAAAAGAAGACAACATTTTGAGTCAATCAATCTTGTTATTTTAGTAGAATTTCTTAGACATTTATTTAAAATAAATAAACATTATAATGATATAAAGAAATGTTTGATGCAACTAGTCATAAGCAGGTTTCTCGTAAATACCAAATGTTTTATATACAATTTGCCTTCTTTTTATTTTAATGCATACATGAGTTATTAATATGGACAATTTTTCATGAGAAATTTTACATATGAACTGACAATAAACATTTGTCTAAGATGTTAATATACAAAGTATCTGTCAACCGTCAAATTTGAAACGAATTCAAAACATTCCAAAAATAACAGCTCTCAGTGTCAAGATTTTATATTTGTTTACATAAATCACAATATACAGGGTGTGTCCGGAAAGTACTGCATTTTTTTTTGTGCTGGTACTTAAAGTGGCCGCAGTGCGTTCCGATTGGTTGGATTAGGTGGGGGGATTCTCAGCTTCAAAGCGATGCCTTCGCCAGTGTGCCCCGAGCAATTAGGGCTTCAGGATCGTTGTTTCCGCGTACCCCTGTTTAGTGCCTGTGTCACGAAACGCGATGGAATCCTCACTCGAGCAACGTTACACAATAAAATTTTGTTCGAAAGTTAAGAAATCTCTTACAAAAAAGCTGAGAGCTCCGCCATGACAACGCTCCAAGCCGCACCGCTCTGCGCGTCTCTGAGTACCTGGTGAAGCACCACTTGGCAATACAGCCGCAATCTCCATACAGTCCGGACATGGTTCCGGCTGACTTCTTTCTCTCCTTGAGGATCAAGACCACTCTGAAAGGAATTCGTTTTTGATCGATTGAAGCCGTCCAAGGCCCCGTGACGAGGGCCCATGTCGAGGTCCCCATTGAAGCGTTCAACGACGCATACCGTGCGTGTCAGAGCCGCTGGAAAAAGTGTGTAGATGCCCAAGGGAACTACTGCGAATAATATTAAACATTTGTAACGATATCTACAATAAAAGTAATGGTAAAAAAATGCATTACTTTCCGGACACACCTTGTAGTTCTCTGTAAAGAGCCAGCTTAATTTAATGTCCCATATTTCAGTATTTCAGATATTTTAGCGAAAAGATACATAAAATATAATAAAACATCTGTTTTATTCACTTAATTCTTCATAAGCTGTGAGAATCATTTTTCGTGCAATTGATGATATCTAATAGGGAATAAGATTTTTCATTGTTCTAATCAAAATATGTCCGCCCTGGTTTATATTAATAGGCTTCTTTAATCATGCCGAAAATGCTCTTTAGATTGGTAGGTCTGTTATTGACATCTGTTAGAAATTTTAGGTTTTCATTTTTATTGGCTGATAAATACACCCTTTGTGACTGAAAAGTATTCCTTTTGGGAATTTGGGTTCCTTTTGGGAAAGTTCGTATTCAGCGTAAAATTTCTCATATATAAACAATAAAAAAAATTGCACAGTCTGACTAAAACATTTTCAGAGTAAGGTAATAAAAATAATTAGAAACTGCCGATATAATATATTTCTTTTTTGACATGATCTCTCGCTCATTCAAGGCATGTCATTCAATGATTTTACAATTACTGAAAGCTAAAAAATCGCCTTTCCTGTCATTGATTTCAACTCACAAACTTTTCTATTTTAAGTCTAGTTAAGGTTTAAATAATAGAAAATTTTCCCAACCGAATTTACAAGAAGTATGCGGAAGTTTATATTTGTCCATTGCTGTATATCATATCAAATAATAGATGCATCGTTAAGATTGTGATTCTAAAAGTACCTAGTTGCCACATATTATATGTTGCCTTTGGATATTTATTGAAATAAATAAATTCAAAGCTTTTGCTGGTAAATATACAGCAATGAAGTGGGATCTTAACGTACGGCGTTCGGTAGGACACAAATTAGTTCCAGAACAGAAATTAATGTTGGTAAGTGCAACAATTGTTAGCTGCCCGGCCCAAATTTAGTCAATTTAAAGGACACGTACAGTGACCACAACTATGTTACAGTAAGATATACCGGGCACATTAGCTTTTGTCGAATGGCTAATTTACATTTGTGTTTACTTTATTGTTTAATCTAATATATAAATTATTAATTTCACAGCATAAATTGTTTGTAAATAATTATTTAGGATTTGGTTTCTTTTAAAAAATTAATTTATTTAAAAATCTATTTCAAGTTATGTTAGGTTAGCTAACCGCTAGGAAAGTGTTTTTAGTTTGCATAAATATGTATAATTACAAGGGCCGACATGAGTTTTGTAACATTGATGAAAATGCTCTATTTGCAAATCATTTAGGTAGTTATTAAAACACCTTTTCACCGACATGACCTAGCACGTCCCATTTAACATCATCCTGCCCATCCCATCAAGTAGCTGCTTCTTCTTTATATCATGGAACCATTGAAATTATTTAAAAGTGATAGGTATGTTGCTAGAACTTCAAGGGGGTTTTACAAAGTATTGCTGTTTTTTGTGCGGGACAGTAGGGCAACAAAAGGACATTACAGTAAGAAAGATTGGCTTCATAGAACTTCTTTTGAACGTGGTACTTCAAACATAAAATATGCTCCCCCCGTATTAATCCAAAAAAGGTGCTTCTTCCGCCTCTTTATATTAAACTTGAACTAATGAAAAACTTTGTCAAAGCCAAGAAGGCATATTTATTTGACCTCAAATAAGGGAGCTTCTAGGTGATATGCGTTTTTAAGAAAAAGTAAATGAAAAGGAATTGGTGGTTTGGAAGTGTTTTGTAGGTGTAGTGAAAGCATTTATTTCCTTTTTTTCCCCGCCACCGATCCCCTATAACAAAAAAACTTATGCGTTACAGTAATTAGCTTATCATTTTCGGATTTGGGATTACAAAATACTTCATATACATCTATTTCCATCAATGTTATCTCAAAAAAGTTTAAATTTGTTAACCTGCTATCTTGCCAGTTGATGTTTAAATCGTCATTCAGAAAAAATCATGTGTTGAGTCGTATAATGATTATTTCCCATCATTTAGAAAAGTGTAATTTTAGATTTTTATTTCATATATTTGTGTTTCAGTAGATGTATAAAAGCTGTAGGTACACACCAAAAGATGTGGACAACTTTACTTTGAACTGAGTGTCTCGCTTTAATTCAAAACAACAGTTGAATACAACAAAAATTTAAAGTATCGTTATATACAGCGACCGTTCAGATTCAATAGGCAACAGATAGGTGAACTGGTAATATTGTGGACGCACAATAGTGGTAAATTTAAAATATATTTACCATATAATTGGGCGTTAAAATTGGCGTTTGCTTGAACAATTTATATCGGACTTTGAAAAGTTGTTTCCTTGAGATGCTGTGTAGATGTAGGAAGGATGTTTTTTTATGAAACATTTAAAATATTTATAAGTGCAAATTTTTAGAGATTTGTTAACATATACATCTATTTACATCTAATTTTAACAAACACTCTAGTTTTATCGTTTCCATGTGACGCCCAAAAATTAACATATTTGTGAATTAACGCAAAAATAATAGATTTCTATATATATATATAGGCTCACTTATAACGTATACGCTTATTACGTATCTACGGATATAACAGACAGAATAACTAAGTCCCGGCAGTTATTATGAAGCATTCAATAGATAATTAATTTTTATAATGTACTCCGTTATTAAGTACTTCTGACACAAAGTACCAAATTTCCTGGTCTGCGTATTAAGTACGTAAGGTACTTTTTATTTTAAATTAAGTAGTAACAGCAAGAACAAAAGCTACCACAGATTTTTTGTGATTAAGTACAGTATTATTGAAGTGATAACTTCTTTAGCCGCTTTGAGCGATTTTCGCTAGGGGCAGAACTTATGGGTTCGCGTCACCGACATGATAATGACGTGTTGCGCCAAACTGGCGACGCTAATTGTGTTTTAAATTAAATTGTGTTTTAGATAATCATTATTTTAATTGTTGAATTGTAGAATCACTGTGCAGTAAAAGTGAGTACTAAATATGCTAATATTTTTATGTAGAAAAATGAATAACAAAAACAAAGCATTTATATTCGAATATTTCCAATATTGGTATCAATATTTGTGTTGAAAAATTTGATATTATTTATTTTTCTAATATTTAATCTCGGATGGAATACATCATGCAATGAATATTTCATAGTGGCTTAGAAGTTATCTTACTAGCATGGTAAAACAGATTTCTAGTTTTTTATGTGGATTTTGAAACTAAAAATTTTATAAAATTTTATCATGAATTTAATTTCTCAAAATTATTACTTATTGGTTTAAATTCTCAGAAATAAAATACGTGTTTTGTTATTTTTTGCAAAATGATTATATATAAACTTATATCATTCAATTTCACCATTAGAACTTTACAAAAAAATATTGTAATATAATTAGTTTTTCTAAATGTCATTTTCTATATTTGTTTATATCATCGATCCTAGGTGAAACAAAAATTATACATTTAAAACTAATTAATTTAAAAAACTAACTAATTAAAAAACACAGTTATTCCTAAATTTCAAGTTTTCACTTCCACCGGCAGTCCCCATGACTGCCTACCTTTTTTTAGTTAGGTTTATGTATTTATATCAAATGGCCTATTCTCGATAATTTTATTTAGCATCTTTAGTTTTCTTGCTTATGTTGTATAGTAAAGTTGTGCTGTTTGTGATCGTGTCTAAGAGGATTTATAAACGAATTTCTTTTTAATCATTGATGAATCAGCCGAAGTTAGTTCCACTAACTAAAATGATTCGCAAGGCTATAACAATGGATGAAAAAAATTCAATAATTTAGGAGATAGAAAGTGGTGCTAAACAAGTCTGCAAATCCAAGGCTTTGAAAAAAACATCAGTGTCCATGATACTGAAATATAAACAACAATATTGTAATTCCGCGGATTTCGAAACCAGGTAAAAGAATAGGCAAACCTGTAATACTCAAAACCAAAATACCCAAAAAAACATCGATGAAGCTTTTACGGTTTGCGTATTAAAGAAACATGAATACTACAATTACTGGGCCCATTCTTTAGGCAAAGGCTGAAAAGTTTGCGAAAATGTTTAATTAATGTCTGAATGATTGTGGCGTGTTCATATATTTTTTCTACTTTATTTGGGTTTTTCGCCACTGTCTAAAACTCAAAAAATATCAAAAATACCTGTTCTTATTTAAAGAAAGAATCACTGGGTAAAAACAAAAAACCAAACGGAGACAAATTTCTCAGTGATTCTTTTTTGTAATAAATTTGCCTAACGAACAATATTTTTAAAGATATAAAAATGTTATAAAAAATGTACAAATTTTTAACGTTAACGTTAAATTATTATTATTATTGTTGTCAATGTAAGTATCGTTGACATACAAAAAATATATTTACTTTCACTCGTTACTTTATATATTACAAATTAATATAATTTATTTTTTAGTTCAGTTTTGAAAACGGGGGGAGATTACCCTCCGAAACGTTAAACGTTAACATTTTTATATCTTTAAAAATATTGTTCGTTAGGCAAATTTATTACAAAAAAGAATCACTGAGAAATTTGTCTCCGTTTGGTTTTTTGTTTTTACCCAGTGATTCTTTCTTTAAATAAGAACAGGTGTTTTTGATATTTTTTGAGTTTTAGACAGTGGCGAAAAACCCAAATAAAGGAGAAAAAATAAAATGATTAATGTTGCTGGATTTCTTTGCGATTCGGTTTGGTTACATAGATTCAAAAAGCGGTACAATATAAGTTCTAGTAAAATTTATGAAGAAGCTGCGAGTGTAAACCTGGAAGATGCGATGGATTAGGTTAAATAAAGATTAGTTCCACATCTTAGAAACTATAACTTGGCCTTTTTAATAAAGTTGCTCCAGATCGTACAATGAGCTCTAAGGGTGAAAAATGTATGGGGGGGAAAACTACCGAAGGAAAGAATAACCGTTCTTGTGTGCGCAACCATGACCGGAACTGAAAAACGCAAACTTTTAGTTATTGGTGAATTTACAAAACCCAGGTGTTTTAAAACGTAAAAAAATGACCACTTAATTATATAGCAAACAAGAGAGCGTGGATCACCGCTGATATTTTCGAAAGTGAATTAATATCATGGGACAAACAACTGATAAGAGAGAAAAGGTACATATTATTGCTTGTTGATAACTGCCTGCTCATCCGCATCTTACGAATCTAAAAAACAAAAACATACAATTTTTTTGAAACGATTCTTAATTGTTTTTGGGAAACCTGTTGTCAAGCTTTAGACACCCTTTGAATAGCATCAAGCATATTTATTTCTATTGGTGTGATATTTTCAATGCACTGATTATAAGCTGTCGTCGATAATAAACGTTCAAACCGTGAATAGCACCTTGATCCATTGGTTGCAGAACGAACGTAAAATTTGGTGGGAAAAAAAAAGATTTTAGATTCGTATGATGCGGATGAGCATGGCAGTTATCAACAACTAATAATACGTGCCTATTTTCTCTTATCAGTTGTTTGTCCCATGATTAATTCACTTTCGAAAATATCAGCGGTGATCTACGCTCCCTTGTTTGCTATATAATTAACTGGTAATTTTTTTACGTTTCCATTCTTACATTCATTTTTTACATATTTTACATTCGTTACAGATCCATTCTATAATTTCTTTTTTCGTTAAATCATGTAGCTCCCATACATCAGTCTCCCCAATAATAAGTTGACGTAATCGCCTTGACAGTGATAATTCCAAGAATTTCTCCGATCCCTGCATTTGATTTATGCCGATTACTTTCAATTAACGACAATATTTCTTTGTCATCATAGAGCTTCGGGAGGACGTAGATGATGGTACATTGCTAAGATTAAAATTGTTTTCACGAAACTTTCTGAACCACTTACGGCACGTGGCAGCGTCACTGGCACTCTGTTAGTATATACTGTACACAGAACCCTGTACTATGTAGCACAGGGTCTTCTTTTAAATCTGCATATGTGTTTTTTTGAGTCTGGAAAGCATTCTTGTTTTTTAGGGAGTAAAATAGCATAATGCTTCTTTTTCCTGACATTTTTAATGCTTAACGAAATTTAACAAACACAAACAAATAACATAGTTTACTCGCTTAAGCTTTTGTCAAACCATGTATAGTATGAAGTAGAGAAGACTTCGGTTTTGCAATGTAATGCTATCTAGTGCTAAGTACAAGACGAACTTTTGCATCAACCCTATATATGCTTCAAAAAGTTCGGCGTATGAATGGCACAACTTATTTAAGATTCAGGCGCCATAAAAAAAAAATCTGGCTTATGTCTGAACTCATTCCAGTGAAAAGGTTAACTACGGCAAGTTTAAACTATTGCCTTAGGCTATTACCGTGTTAAAGTTTCTGGCGTCTCTATTTAATTGCATATAAATTTACATATAAAATGTTTTCCCCTGATTTTAGAACTTAATATTTTGTTTCAAACTTTATAAACTTTTTACATTATACTAAGAAAAACTTATTTATTTTCATATCATAAGTATCAAACTCTGCTCAAATTTTAATATCCAACGGTATAAAAGATAATGTACGTAGATTTAAAATGTATGCCTTTAATACGTTCTCTGATATTAATTTGTAATAGCAAATTATTGATATATCAGAAAATTAATGAGCACTGTTTTCAGTCAATAATACCATGAATTAACCTGATAAACTGATAAAATATTTGTTGAGATATTATATATTATAAAAGAAAAAATCAAAAGAAATCCCAGCACTTAAGAAAAAGTTAAAATATATTCAAAAGCGTATATTCTCCTTGTATACAAGCCTATCACTTTCTATTAGCATGACCGTTAATACCTTTAGGGCCACTAAATATATTTGTTGATTTTTTCCCGAAATCATGTGATCAGAAACAAAATTGTGGTATACTATTTGTTTTAGAAGATGTATCATCCAAAACTATTGATGATAATTTTCAATGATTTTGTACGGGAATGTTGACAGAAAAAAACCTGTGACGGACTTGCATTGTTCGAACTCGATCATGAAATTCTTAAATTTTGTACAATATAAATATATATATATATATATATATATATATATATATATATATATATATATATATATATATATATATATATATATATATATATATAGAAATGTATCATTTGCTTGCTTGGAAGAAGTGCTTCGTAAACTAGATTGAGAGCAGGATGGAAATAAGATTAATTGTGCATACCTAAACCATCTTAGATTCGCAGATGATATCGTTCTTCCTTCACAAGACCCAGAGGAGCTGCAAACACACATAGAAGAGCTGCAAAAAGCTGGAGAACGATTTGGCTTGAAAATAAACGCGTTAAATGTGGCTGGCAGGCTTAACATAGTGTTTAAGAACAAACTACCACTTTGCCTGAAAAGAAAAGTCTTTGATCAGTGTGTCCTGCCAGTCATGACATATGGAAGTGAAATCTAGATACTCACATCGCAGTCGGGTAGCACAGAGGGGAATGGAAAGGTATATGCTTGGCATTACTAGACGGGATAGAAGGAACTGCACATGGATCAGGGAACAAATAAAAGTGAATGTCGTCATTGGAAGAATAAAGGGATTGAAATGGAGGTGTGCAGGCATGTAGCGAGGCGATGGGATGAAAGATGGACCAGAGCGATCCTGGAGTGGATACCGCTTGACCGCAAAAGTCCATGGAGAAGACCGAAAACAGATGGACTGATGACATCATACAGACGATCAGGGCCAGGTCATGTCAACTGGCCATTTTGATGGCGGGTTGTAATAGCACACAACTCACGCCATTATACGGCGAATGCTCGTAGCAGTCAGGACTGCTCGTAACATTCTGCCTGAAACCTCGGGTATAGTATCAGCTATGCCCATAAGATAGCCTAACCAGGCCGTGGAGGGAAATATTACAGAAATCGTTTACCTTGTCTCCACGTGGGGCTACCGATCGTCTTCGCCCAACTGCCACCATGCGAGATCACGTATCTCTCGGGCCGGTTTCTAGCCTTTGAGCCATCATCAGCCGAGCTCCAGATGAACGCAAGGAAATCAATTTGGGAGAGACGATCGGGCCCAGGCCATGTCAACTGGCCATTTTGATGGCGGGTCGTAATAGTACACAACTCATATATAAAACAAAGAATATATACCCGCGCTCCGCGTTGGTGCTTTGCTGTTCCCCCACCCGCCATCCAAAGCGCCAGTAAGCGTCTCCCAGGACCGGTTTTTGGCGTTAGGCCGTCATCAGTTGGGCTCAAACCGAACGCCCGAAGAGCGGATGAATCCATTAACGAAATATCTTTCTCCACAAGCGAACTTCATTATTTTTGAACATGCCATCCAGTCGAAGGGATGGGTGGGGCTCGTTCCCGGTCAAGCACCCAAGAAAAATGTTCATTTAAGCGGAGACGCAGGTGTTGTGTGTGCCACATGAGATTGTGGAATCCAACGGTTGGGTGTATCATGACACTCAACTACTGTTGTCTGATGAAACTCTAACATTACATATATATATATATATATATATATATATATATATATATATATATATATATATATATATATATATATATATATATATATATATGACAGAAGAATTTCAGTTCTAGGAAGGGATTTAGAGATTGTGGACATTGTGGATTGTGGACTTTATATATCTTGGGCAGAGGATTTCCATGGAGGAGAATACCGCCCGGGAGGTGGAACGGCGTGTTAAATGTGGCTGGCAGGCATTTGGTAGGCTCAACATAGTGTTTAAGAGCAGACTCCCACTTTGCCTGAAAAGAAAAGTATTCGATCAGTGCGTTCTACCCGTTATGACATACGGAAGTGAAACCTGGGCACTCACATCGCAATCAATTCAAAAACTTCGGGTGGCACAGAGAGGAATGGAAAGATGTATGCTTGGCATTACAAGACGAGACAGAAAGTCCTGCGCATGGATCAGGGAACAAACAAAAGTCTGTGACATCATTGGAAGAGTAAAACAGTTGAAATGGAGATGGGCAGGCCATATAGCGAGGCGATGGGACGACAGATGGACCAAGGCAATCCTGGAGTGGATACCGCTTGATCGCAAACGTCCGCGAAGAAGACCGAAAGCACGATGGATTGATGACATCGTTAAGTATATTGGACCCGAGTGGCAGAGGAAAGCCCAGGACCGTGAAGGTTGGAAGCATGCTGAAGAGGCCTTCATCGTGCAGTGGATCGATGCGGGCTGATGATGATGATGATGATGATGATGATGATGATGATATATATATATATATATATATATATATATATATATATATATATATATATATATATATATATATATATATATATAGTGCAGATTTTAATTCAATACAATTCCATTGTTTGTTTCCAAGACATTTTGATATAGATAGCCGAGGTATTGTTTAATCATTGCTCATCATTGAATTTTCTCGCGAATATACCGAATGTACCGGTGATATGCAGGATTCTTCAACAAATAGCTTTTAAATTGCCTAAAATGTTTTCGTATAAACATCATAATTAAAAGGTTTGTCTTTTGTAGCTTCAAAAAGAACTTTATAATGTATCAACCCTACTACTCTGCTTTTCTATTTTTACTTCAATGTAATGTAAGCCAAATATATAACATGGATAGAAAAAGAATTTTCCAAAAATAATAAATTATACATAAGAACAGCTAAACAGGAAACAGGAACAGAAAGGTGTTCAAATTCGAGAATTCTAGATAGGTCATCTAGATACCTAGGCACATAATTTAGTAGGAGACCCAATATAATATATATGGCGAAATATAAACCAAAGATTAACAAATATTCATATGAACTCAGTAAATTAATTAGCAGTAAAATATTGTAAAGGAGAATAAACCTGCGAATTTATGAATCCATTATAAAACCAATAGTCCTGTTCCCTAGCGAACTGTGGACGTTGAGTAGGATTGAAGAGAAAATGTTTTCAGTGTGCGAAAGGAAATATCTAAGAAAAATATATAAAGGTAAACAAGTAGGAAATAGACGGGAGGCGAGAACGAATAATGAGTTACGAGACCTGTACAAACAAGTAGGCATAATAGCGCGCATAAAATACTGAGATGGCTGAAAATACTGAACCTGTGACAAGAATGAACGCCAAACGGATATCCAAGAAACTTTTGGAAAGCTCATGCCTAAGAAACAAGGTAGATTGAGTTGGATGGATAAGGTGATTTAATATGCTTAAATATTGTCAACTAGAGGGATAAAACTAGGGATAGGAAAAAATGGCGAAAAATCATCAACAAGCCATGGGTCATGCCACAACTGAAAGGTCTGTCTCCTGTTGAGTCAGCAATGATCATCGTTTTAATGATAATTTGAAACAATTTTTTTATAACTGAACTGCTCATTAGGGTGGATTGACAAAACGAACATTGGATTTTCTTTCTAATAGCGCGCAAAAGTTGCTATTTTGTAATGTTTTACTGTTTTTATTTCTAATATCAAAAGCTTTTTTCGGCCTCCCCAGCGGCTTTTTTTAAATCTAATTTTTATCCAATTTTCATATATTTTAATTTTTAACTAAAAGTAAGGATACGTGTACTTAATACCTCTAAATGATAACTTAAAACATTGCTTCATATTAGGCATGTAAAATGTTTTAAAACTTGTAACTTATTTTGGCTCCCCGACGACCTTAAAATTTATTAAAAATATTGTTTTCACATAATACTCGTTAAAGCTAATTACTTGCTATATATTTGTCAAAAAATCATTGCTACGCCCTTGCCTTCCCTGAAACTTGTTTGTGCATGTTATCAGCAGCGTAAGTAGATGACTGGGCTTGACGATTTATTTCAGTCTTATATAGCATCAGCACATATGTTAGATTAGTACATATGTTAGAAGAAAATGCGATTGATGTCAACAAAATGGAAGCCATTGGGTGGGATGGTACCGTCGTAAATTCGGGCGTTAAGGGCGGTGTAATCAGATTATTGGAACAACACTTTGAAAAACCTCTTTAGTAGTTTATGTGTATGCTACACACAAATGAGCTACCACTTCGGCACCTATTTCACTATCTAGACCACATCGGCAAGCAGCTGGATAATTGAGAGAAACTAGTAGTGATTCAGTTCAAAGCTATTAAAGGTAATTTAGCTATAATACCGGAAAATATTGTTATGGAATTTAACATGGATCAGAAATATTTATTTGAAATGTGTTAAGCATTTGCTAGTATCCAGTGCAATGGAAGTGTTTCAAATCGGAATCCAGGAAAGCTTGTACATACAAGGTGGGCTAAAACTACTAATCGTATTCTTGAATTATACGTTTCAAATAGAGATCCATCGGTGAGCTTAACTATATTAACGGAATACATTATAAACATATATGCTCCAATGTGGTTTTCCATAAAATCAAAACCTACATGTAAAGATGGCGCCAGACATCTTTTCCGCATCATTCAGTTGTCTCGCTATCTAGATAAAGAATTTCGAACGCTGTGATCCAACGAAACGGATTCTTTGTCTACCATGAACACATCCTTGTCAGTATGATATCCGATGACAGTATCCACGTGCGATGCCGTATTCTAAAGGCAAGAAGTTTGGCGTTAGAAAACACATCTCCTCATCTCTTCTCCTAAATTTTGACGCAAATGAGTATTTTGAACTAATCAACTGGCAAGAGTGTGAGCTAACAGAACCACCAATTCTCTCTCGAGTTTCCGCTGATGATATTCAAATATTTATTAATAGCCTGACTTACAACCAGTTCCTTTTGGGAAGTATCCGCGTCACACGCAGTGTTAAACTTGTCACTAAGGCAGCAGTTTGTGGAAGAGATGAAAGAGATGGATTCATAATACCACAAGTTGATTTCAGGAAGACTACGCCTTATTTTAATATTAAATCAGAATATGTCATCCAGAATTGTCATATTTTTTAACTTATGTGTTCCAAAAAATCCATTTTTACTTGTTAGAATGTCCGTATGTATCAAAAAGTTCGTTTTATTGATACAATATATAGTTTTCAGATTAAATATCTAATTATTTTTTCTACTATATCTTGAACGCAAACAAAGAGAAGCGTATTTACAACTAGCTGATTGAGGTATGTATTATAATCTAGAAGTCTAGAAAATTACACAAAATTGAGACATTTTCAAGGTCGCTGTGGAGGCAGATAGGGTCAACCCGTATATTTCTTTTTTATAGTTTTTTGCAGTACATTAACCAGCTTTTACGTGCTTGTAGATAATTATTTAGGTGACAGGTGATATTTTACTTTTGTGTATGTTAGCACAAAAAATCTTAAAATTAGAAAATATTTGCGGGCCTTGGGGAGGCACAAGATATTGTTCAATTTTAAACAACTTTCACCAAAATAGTTATTAGTGCATTAGGCAACTTTTTTGAGGTATTGCATTTTGATATAACAAGGTATTTTTTTCTATAGACTTTGTATGGCGTACAACCTCTTTTTGATACGCTTCCTATATTGTCAATATAACCTGGGATTTAAGGCATTTAAACCTGTTTATTTAAATCCTGTTCAGTAATGGATGCTTATTAATACATAAAACTTGTATCAAATTTATTGGTATATTGATATAATCTCACAAAGGGAATGTTAATAATGTACTAATCAAATAATTAGGTCGTAGCAAAAAGTTTTGCAATCAGACATCCACGGTTTAGACGACGAACCGTCGATGGGTAGCATTGCATTAATATGAGATAAATATATACAATATTGCAATATTTGTGCTTGGTGATATTTTTCGAGTGACGAACCTTGCATATATTTGTATATAGATGTGTTCCAAAGTAGCTTTTTAAAAGATTAAAAAAGCAACTTTTAGTCGTACAAGTAGTTTGATGATGCTTGGTTTTTTTTAGTAAACTGGGACTGTGGATTTATAGAATTGAAGGACTGTCTATATTAAATGGTGTATACAATTGCCGGAAGTTATCAGTAAATTGCATAAAAAAAGTCAAAACTGTTGCATCATTTTTCGTCATGAAAATCAGCTCTCACAGAGTCACTTAAATAATTGATTTGTTTATTACCTTGTGAGATTGATTCATGTTCAGTTTTGAAAGAAATTAAATTAATCTGTTGCTTTTGAAAGGGCATATTCCAAATTTCATTAAAACCTAAAGCTCGATTAATATGAATTTTAATATTTTGTATTTTTTAATTTAAAGCATTTTAAGTTCGCAAATGCCGATTTATAAATTTATGAGATATCACCAAGTTATTTTATTCAGTCATTAAATATACATTGATATAAAAAATATCATCAAAGCGTATGAATTAGACAAACCTCGTTTAATTGCATTATATTGTCTTATTCAAAGTAACGTTATTTTCTAAAATGTACTCTTGAACATTTTCCCGAATTATCTCTTTATCTAATAAAGGTTAATGCATTTTCGCAACAACTGTGAAATTGCTATTTGATATTGTTAGAAGTATGTTACAGTAAAGTTGTGCATATAAAAAAGACTGTTAACTAAGGTGAAATTTAAACTATTGTCTCAGGTCGTTACCGTTCAACATTTCCGACATGTTTAACATCTAAATTTGCATACACGGTATGAGTTTTCTAACATGAAGGAAAGTAAATAAACGAAAAATATTTTTTTTGCAACAAAGTTGGGAGACTTCAAATATTACTTTGAATTCCGTGTTTTGTTTGTATTAGAGATGCTATTTACATAGGACATAGGAGTCCTAAAAAATAGATATCATAGATATTGTGAAAGTCTCTGTCTTTAAAACTTATTTTTGATTAATATTTTCTTTGGCGTATTTTACTTATCTGTTTTTAAGAATTTTGAAGATTCATCAATTCATGTCAATGCATCATGGAACATCAACTGAAAATATACTACGCGATATGTGTGAAATAGTAATCGAAAATTGAATCTGCAGAATGCTTTTCACCGGGCGAACTCGAGACGGACATTTGAACGACATTATCTTATACAATTGATTCTGAAAATATTAGACAAATGAATTTTAAGGTAAACACTTTTAATTGGAATGACATTTAAATGTTGTATTCAGAATGGCAAGGTAGGGTAAATGTGCTCTTGTAGGAATAATTTCAAGGAAGAAATTTGCTGAAATTTACTAGATACATTCGTGGATAGTTTTCGGGACATAGTTGACTGTTTTAAACTGGTCATTATTAAGATAATGTTGGAGAAAACGAAATAAATAGTAGTTGAACGTAGCAAGCTCTGGTAATTAAGCCGCGAAAGGTAAAACTTTCTACCCCAATCTACAGATCAGTCCTTGGTTAATTTTTCGATAAGTTTGCGAATCCTTATTATGTGCAGAATCGTTGTCACTAACATATAGCTAAAATAGAACTGTTGTTATGTATGAAGTTAATCTCTAGCAGTGTTTTGTGAAAATTAATACCATTGTTATGCTGAGTGTTCCAGTTGACATTGGGAATAGTAGACTGGTATTCATTCAGAATGTTCTGCATTTAGACAGATCATATGATACTCATTTTTTATAATCCATGATAATTCTGTACATAAAACATTTTCTTTAAAATTGCATAAAAAAAGCATTAACTGAAACTACCCCCCGCGGAATTTTGGCAAATTGGTATAAACAAAGAGTAACATTTTTGAGTAATCTCTAGTTGTAACCTTAAGCTCAATACATTTTTTCCAGCGGTTCCCCAATTCATTTTCATCTCTGAAGTAACTTTCTGGAAGTCCTTCAAAATACTCATCCACGGCTGCTATAACTTATTCATTTGATGAAGTATGCTTGCCATGTAGGACTTTTTTGAGGTTTGGGAATAGATGAAAGTCAGAGGGGTCAGATCTGGTGACTATGGTGGATGCTCCAACAATTCGTAGTGTAACTCCTTCAATTTGGCCATTATCGGAACACCTCTGTGAGCCGGTACATTGCCTTTATGAAAAATGATTTTTTTTCTTTGCTAACCAGGTCTTTTCTCACGAATTTTTGCATCCAGTTGATTCAAAGGGTTTGAGTAATACTGTACTGATATTGTTTTACCTACTGATTTTCAATATTTTTTATTTAAAAAATAGCACTGATACGTTTACTTTAAGCTGCTGTTTTCGTACGAAGGAATTGATAGATCGACTTGAACTTTCACATATATTCATTTGAAGGATAAAACTTCAAAGTGTAGTAGATTATATAGTTTTTTTACTATTTTATGGGTGTCCGCGAACTTTTCAATTATCGTAGTACATTTTATGTATTGAACAGTTTTGCCCTTCCGACACAAAGGTAACTAGCAGAATTTTAAGCAACATTTTTCTGTAACAGAATTTCGAAAAGAACAAAATACCGATCGTCATCTACAATATGTGTTATTTACAATCTACAAAAAGGCCAAAAATACTTTTATTTGATACGAAATTATAAGATATGGATATTAGGTCTCCAACTTAATTCTTGTCCTTACACATCGACTGCAGAACCTATTCAAAAAATTATAATTTTTCCCGCCGTATATTTATTTTAACGTGCCGTCTTTTAGCTTTATAACAAGCCATAATGTATGAGCGTACTGTGAATATAAGCTGTTGTTGTTCAAAAAGCAATATTTGAGACACTGTCTTCATTTCGCCTTTCACCTGATATTGCGAAAGCCCAGGGCATAATTTCTGTGGCTTTTGGGATATAATAAGAAGTGGTTCTAGCAATTGTGAATTCTGAAATGTTGACTTGAATGATGTAGAACGTCCAGGGCAGCCAAAAAAGTGGAGAAAGAAAAATTGCTTCCAATTTTTCTGCTGGAAGAAAATCCTCGCGGTAGACAGCTTAACCTCGAACAGAAACTTAAAGTAACACTGTAAGCCTTTTCTAAACGTTTACACAAACTAGGGAGAATTGAAAAGGGGACTCATTGGGTCTTTGATGTTGTATCATTGCTCTCCAGATTCAACAAAAAGAACTTCGTGTATAAGATTGTGATCTGTAACGAGCAATGGATCCTCTACGATAACCCATGAAGTAAAAATCGTGGGTTAATTCCGGTGAGCCATCGTTTCACGTTAGAAGAACGTTTGAAAATTGTCCATTTTATTAGTAACTCAGACCCATCGTGGTATTCGTCATGATGGTCCTTCTGAGCAGGATATTGATCGTGATATTAGGAAATTTGAAAGTGAGTTTACTCTCCACGATAGTACGGTGCTTGTAAGACAAAAATAGCGAGAAGTGTCAAAAATATTGCCGCCGTTCAACCAAGTGTAGCCAAAAATGACAACGTCTCGGTTTTTCGCCACTCGCAAGAGTTAGGCCTCTCGCCAATGACAACCTGGCCAATTTTGAGGTTGGACTTAGGCTTGTATCCATTTAAGATGGTATTGGCATAAGAATTGAAGCCAACCGACTATCGTATTCGTCTTGAATTTACCGATTGGGCTCTCGAAATGATGGAAGCCGACTAAGAATTTCATCGCAAAGTCATCTTCTCGGATCAGGC
Source organism: Cosmopolites sordidus (assembly GCA_031761425.1). Lineage (NCBI taxonomy): Eukaryota > Metazoa > Arthropoda > Insecta > Coleoptera > Curculionidae > Cosmopolites > Cosmopolites sordidus. Next base: position 406,366 of record JARFXV010000169.1, on the reverse strand, counting down.
TCATTTCTGACTCAATGGCTTCGTCAATAAACAAAATTGGGGGTATTGGTGTGAATCTAATCCACACGTGATACCCGAGAGTCCTTTTCATCAGCACAGTTTCGTGAGGGTTTTGGCATGGAAGAGTCATCGGTCCTTACTTCTTTAAAAATGAGAAACGAGCCACCGTTACTATCAATACCGAGCACTACAAGTCAATGTTGGAAGATTGTTTTTCCCGGAACTTGATGGAATCGATGCGAATGACCTTTGTTTTCAACAAGATGGCGCACCACCGCATATTTTAGGAGTAAACATGGGCTTATTACGAGCCAAGTGCGGCAGCTTGTTAATTTTACGAAATGGTCCCATCGTTTGGCCGCCAAGATCATGCGATTTAACTCCTTTACGGACTAGTTCGTCAAGCCATAGTCCTCATACAGCCCCAACTGTGCGCCAAGGTCATCGAAAATTGGCGCGAGCGGATGTGTGTGGTGACCATTTGGCTGAAATCTTGTTCAAATCGTAAATTGCATGCATGAATCTCTTAAATAAAGCAATTGGAACCGATTTTGATAAAAAAATTGGGTTTTATTTAATTTTGAAATTCCATCATTCTTATTGGTAGACCCTTTATTTATGAACTTAGGAGCTGATGAATATTATTTAAAATGTATTCAAATTCGTAATTAAAGTTGTAATGGTAATGTAATAAAGGTTAATGCATTTTCACAATAACTGTGAAGTGGTTATTTAATATTGTTAAAGGCATATTGCAGAAATTACTCTCCTATGAATAGAACAATATCTGTGGCTTATGTTAACTGCAATATTTCCGACACCTTTAGATCACTGGTTTTAAATTACTAAAATTGGCATTATATTTTTTTCATACCTTCAACATTTATCATATTATTTCAAAATTTAGAAATTACCTATGTGACCCTTAATTAAGCTGAATTTTCTTTTCTTTCCACTATAATGACAAAATTGCAGTTGCATACGATATTTGACGAAAAGTTTATACTGGAGAACAAAAAATACATTATGAAATGCAGTACTGGGTTATTGGATTTTTTTTTAATTTGAACAATAGCGGTATCCTGTCGTAATAAAAAAAAATCCATTAACATTTGATATAAAAAATTAGTGATGAATCGGTACACCATGGGTATTACAACACACTATAACTCTGACCCCAAAAGCATTAGATATATATTTCTAGTTCGTTTAAAGTTGCTGGCGACCCGGTTAAAATTGGTCAATAATTCGAATAATGATATCGTATACATGACCTATCTATGGTAAATATGGATATTTTGCTATTCAGTACAGTGCCGCTATTACGTTTTTTATATCCTGCTGAAAGATGTAGGTAAACTTTCTCAGATGATTACTAGAGGTGACCTGCATTCGAAACATATGTAGATGAATACTGTGATGCTGAAGATGCTGAATAGCTGAATGCGATAGATAAATTTCGCGTTTCACCCCGAAAAAGTCTGTCTTCCACTTTCATGTAAAAAAATCTAGACTCATCAGAAAAGTAAATATCCATTTCAAATCGTTCTGTTCCAAATCAGATTCAATTCTAGCTCGGCATCATTCTGGGCGATACATCTTGTAATGCATTGTAATAAGAAGCACCCAGTTGACGAAAAGCATAAAACTTAAATCTAGTTCTGCCATATCAACAGCCCGTCCATTTTCAAATTCGTATAGTTCTGCACCCTTCAAGCGTCGGGCGTTAGCGCGACACAAGAATACCGCTTAGCTTAATAGCATACGAAAAATACCTCCCAACATTATAAATACTTTTTTTTTAACTATGGCTTTATTTTCAGTAATCGTATACAAAACCATAAAGATAAACAAAACAAAATATATCAGGCTTTATGTTCTTATTTTCAGTTTGATCCAAACATGTATAATGAGTGTTGTATATTGCGGTTATATTGAGGTTAGCGACGAAGTATCATATCTTGTACCCTTTTGCTGAACCGCACTTATGAAATAGAGCATATATAGAAATGGAATACTTACATTATTATCTTTGTTTTTGCATTATAATTAAGATTTAGGTTTAGTTTAATATACTATGAATATAATGATTATTTTATAACTATAGCATGATTTTTCCGTATAATTAAATAGTTTCTTTCGAAGTTTATATACTTCTCACATGACATCAGCAGCGGTTTGTGAGGGAAAAACAGGTGGGGTACGTATAACCAAATTTTGGATTGGGGATAGGGAAATGCGTCGCAACCAAAAATTTTACATTTGTTAGTATCATACACCCACTTTGCTGTGTAGAAATACGAGTGTAACTGCCAGACATTAAAATTTCAAATATGTACTTAGATAATAAAATTTTGTTAAACTCATCATATGACCATGACCATTAAATCTGTTGGTAGTTGAAGTCCATCCTCCTAAATTTCTGAGCAGCAAAGTGGTCGATGACTTGATCATTAAAATTTGTTTGTTGAAAGTTTTTTTTCAAGATAGCATTGCTAACGCGCAAAGCCGTTCCTGGCCCATAGAGTTTCTTAGAAATGTTTTGATTCATTTGAGGGTAGGGAGGCATCTTTCGGTTTCCGCAGTCGTCATAGGGACGGTACACAAAACAGTCCGCAATTCCACAGATTCACTAAATGTGTAACAGCGGCACAGCCCCGCTGTGTTTCATAAAATCGTCCCATGCATTTATTACCGAGAATTAAATTTTTAATTTTAAGTAATTTATGTTTTCAAACACACACAAATTGTGTGTAACCCAATTTTAATGTCTTCATTTGGAAAGGCGGCTAGATATTCACCAAATTTTTCAATTTCAAATAAATTTGCAATAGTTCATGAACCTGTATGGTTAAGGCATCACAGATTTCCTTGCATATACTGACATTCAGATTGGGGTTCTCCTTGTCAGTCAATTTCCGTTTCTTTCTGCGATTCTCTATGATTGTTGTAGATTCTTCACAAGTTAAGTTACCAAATTCTTGATTAATTTGTATTTCTATATTGTCTCTAATATGTTGAATGGCAGTTGAAAAAGTTACCAAATTCTTTTTAACTTTAATTTCATCTGGTTGCCTGCTTTGCAGTTGATCAAAGAGAATGTCGCACCAAATAATATATTAACACCTGAGCTTGATTAATAGAATTTTTTTCCGACTCGGCATCCATAATTTCATCAAAGCATGTTTGCAATTCCTCTTTGTAATGTAAACAGTATTCACGTATTTAGACGTAAACTTCCATTCGGTAGGTGCCGTACGGGGCAGACGCTTTTTCACGACGCTGCCCAGAACAGCGTTTGTTCAGAACAGTTCTTTTGGATGATCGAGAAAAGAAAGCGGGAAATGCAGACAGATTTGCACAAAACATCTTTTTCTCTTGTACCTAATACCTTTCAATTATTAGATTTAATTGGTGATTTTTTATGTCAATTCGGTCCTCAAAGGTTAATATGAGATTATTTCTATTCATATATTGCACTGAATTCATCATCACTATTATAATCATTCAAAACATTCACTTTGCAACCACTGGAAAAGTCGAAAAGCACGATCGCGAAAAACACCTGACTATTGAGAATGGGCGCCCAAGATATGACGTTATAAATGTGTTTAATCTCGGGGTTACTAGCAAAGCGATGCATTGCTACCTTTGTTTTCCGCACGCCATAGGAAAGAAAACAGTAGCGGCACAAACTTGTCTGTGCCGAAAGGACGTGTTCTTTAATCGGTGCGTTTCGGCAACTCACGATTTCGTTACCCGAATGACATTATGGATATTAGACTATAGAAATCGCAAGAAGCGTGATCATAGACAGAACAGAGAATAAATTATTATAAAATCTGAAAATATTTTTTTGACACTAACATACGCAAAACTTGCTGATATATAACAAAAAAGAAGATGAACAGATTGATACCGAATTATATAAAATGAAAGGTATATATTTACTATATATAAGGTATATATATATATATATATATATATATATATATATATATATATATATATATATATATATATATATATAAGGTATAAACTGAGGTATGAAAATTATTTTACAAATCTTTTACTGTCATACCTTTTTATTCGATGAGTCTGATAATATACGCAGATTAAAATCAGTATTAATATAAATATTTTTTTATTAAATACGATTACGTGCGAACTAACGAACCAACTCAAATATATGGAACATACAAATTAAGAAAAGGTATTGACCTTATAGAATGAATAAAGCAAGGAATATGAGATAATATCGCAAGGTGTATTTTGCCAAGGTTTCTTTTTTAATTCAAAAATTATTCTTAAACTATTCATTAGTCCAACTATGCTTAAAACATTTTCGAGGAAGTTCAAAACCTGTCATTTCATTGTGGTAAAAGGTATTATAGCAAAGCTTCATGAATATGAGTGATATATCATCGCAATAAGAACTGATGGGAAGTAAGGGAGCTGAGGGGAACCGAGGGAAACTGAGGGTACGCAAGGGAACTAAGTTTATTTAATTGGAGAAGTTAACTCAGATAAATTTAAACTATTTCCTCAGGCCATTACGGTGTAAAGTTTCTGACGTCATCATTTGCTTAGATATGAGGTTTTTTTTTAATTGGAATAAATCTTATCAAACTTCATAAACTTAATTAATACCGCTTAAATGCTAAGTCACTATTGCAAAGTTAATATTGACGATGAGTTATATCGTTGAACCAGTCCTGCTAAAAACACCTAAAAGCTAAAAACAAGTGGACCTATTTGTCCTAGGTCGGAAAATCAATATATCAGATATTCAGTTGATGTCACCTGATTCGCTAAGGTATATTTTTGGAGAACCTATATATATATAAAACGACAAAAGGAAGAGAACAATTTTGAAATGGAATTATAGACATGAAATATAAGAATAAGGAATTAATTTGTATACTTGCAAATAGCCGTTATATCTACAAGCTTAGGAGCTGACCTCGCAATATTAAATATAACTAAGGGCTAGAGGAAAATACCATTTATGGACTATTTATTAGACAAGGCTTGATTAATGCTGTTACAAAGTCTTATTCAGGCGAAATTTATTTTCCAAAACTTATTCAAGGAAACTGTTACAAACTCTCTCTTTATTTACTTTATTTAATAAAGAAATATCTATTTTTCGGAAACTATCATATTGTTATTTAATATTTTTAAAGATAGATTTTTGTAATCACCCGCCTAAAAAATCACAGTATCTGAGAGATAAGTCGTCAATAAGAAATTTACTATTATTTATGTCTAGGTTTATTCCATATGACGCTGAATTAAACAAACAAAAGCAGAATGAACAAAAATTATATAAAACTATATTAATATAAAATATTAGAGATGTTTTATAACAACCATCATCTTTTGTAACCTTTTTTTGAGCCGTAATTGTTAATCAGAGCATGTATATAAAAATATAAAAATCTTTGCCATTATAATTAAATTTTGGTTTTGCTGATTAAAATTCGAAGATGGAGCATGAATCAAGCAATAATTTTATATCAACAGGTTTTATATTATAACTTAATGGTTAGCTTCAAATTTTATATACGACACTAATTTATTCACAATTTGCTTTTATATATCAATCGTAAAACTATATGAACAGGTTGATATAGAACGATATAAAAGAACATAATCGAAGATTGACTATCTATAAGCATTGTCTATTCATGTTCCTTAAAACAACTAATTTAACGACAATGGGATATAAAAGCTGTCCTATAAAGTGTCATGTATTCCTATATGCTTCTGTTTGTCGTGATAACGTGCGAGAACATTCTATTGAATAATATACATTTCGTTTAATCGAAAGAAAACTGAGGTATAAAAATTAATTATGTAGTCTAATTTTGAGTTATCCGTTTAAGCACCATTTAGTCACTGAGTAAATAATGAATGTAATATGAATTAAAATCGCCATTAATATCTTCGCGCTAATGTTTTAACTATTTCTAAGGAATTTCTAATAAATTTCTAAGGAATTTACCGAATTACATAAACATGCGTAAACTGATTAAAAAGTTCTTAACCCGAGATATAGATGCCACCATTAGTCGAAAAAAACGCTTTATTATTCTTACTAACTTACATTTTAACACTTATGATTAATAGGTGAATATATTTTGTGTGCAACTTAAAATGGAAAGGTGAAGAAAGAACTGGAAAAAACTGAAAGTAGGGAAAGTATGTACAAAATGATATATATGGACAAAAAGAAACACTAGTCTTTTTTAAAACCACGGGCTCTATCGCATTGCTTTCTTACTAAAAATGTGCCCAAAGCGATACTTACAAACCTGCCGAAGTTTTGTTTTTACTGAATTTTTTTATGATTTCGGTAAGTTTTTGATAATTATGCTTCCTTCTTTGAACTTAAATGGGTACTTTATAAATAATCAAAAAATAAAATGTCGTTTTTAAAACAAATTAGAGCATTTTGGACGAAAAGAGAACATAAAATATATAGATTTACGTTAACATTCCCTCGCCGGCAGTAGAAAGACGGTTAGTAGACCATTTAAAATTATTAGAAACTCGTCTATTTGGATTGACCCGCATAGAAGTACAAGAGCTTACATTTTTGTTGGCTAAAAATGGCTTTGCCATAACTTTAATTTTGAAAAAGGAAGAGCTGGGCAAAAATGGTTAACAGAATTGCTTAAGAGAAACAAAGATATCTCTGTGCAAAGGCAGAACCTACCTCTGCAGCCACGGCCCAAGCGTTTAATAAACTACAAGTGTAAACAAGAAGTGTTTTAAAGCTTATAAAGAATTAATCAGTATTCATAATTTTCCACCTAATAGGATCTATAACATAGATGAATCTGTGCTTTCCACAGTTCAAAACCCTCAGAAAATCTTCGCAACGATCGGTAGAAAGCAGGTGGGATGCACTACCAGTATTGAACGTGGAGCCCATTTGACAGTGGTTTGTTGTATGACTGCTTCCGGCTCATTTCTTCCGAAATTCATAATTTTTCTTAGGAAGCATATGAAAAATGAGCTAAAAGATGAAGCAACCATTGGTATATTGGGAATCCCCCAGGGGCCTGGATGGATGAATGCTGAGGTCTTCATTAAATTCAATCACATGCGATGGCAAGTGTGGAAAAAGGTGCTACTTATCGTTGATGGCCACGCAAGCCACAAAAGTGTTGAATGTTTGTCATATGCCAAAGATAATGGCGTAGTTATTTTGTGCCTTCCGCCATACTGCACTCACCGAATGCAATCACTCGATTTGTGTTTGCATAGGCCGTTAAAAATATATTTTAAACAGGAAATATCAAAGTGGCTGAAAGCTCACCCAGGTCGTGTGGGACACACTTTCAGATTGGAAGTATATTCAATCAACCCTTTGAAAAAACTGCAACTTACAGAATCCAATGGTTTCAGAAGCAGAGATCTCCGGCCAGTTCACAATGATATCTTTCCAGACCATTTATTTGACCCAGCAGAAACAACGAATATACCATTGACCGTAGAAGCTAATCTGGAAACTCACCAAGTCTACTCAAGACCACCAAGTCTACTCAAAGCACTACTCCAGAGTTACTTGGCATAACTCATTGCCTGCTTCCGTGAAAACTCAAATATCTGCTAAAACTTCAACAGCAACCATCACCCCATCACCAATCACGAAATACCTAACACTCCTTGAGAGTCTTTGCCTGCTCTGTTAAAAACTCTAATGCCTCCAAAAGAAATGTTTGTCAGCGGTCAAGGAAAAAGAATACCTAAGAATCGAACTTCTTTCTTGCTATTGACTTGTGGTATGGAGGAAATTAAAGATCGTCAGTCAATTAAAAATCTCACTGAAAAAAGAAAACCCAAAAAGCTCTTTTTGACGATGAAGATGACACAGACAATGAAGTTTATACAATTAACAGCCAAAAGACGAAGAAGATTGCCCATGCATATACTGTAATGACCTGTTTTCACGGGCTAAGCCCGATGAAGGCTGGCTGCGATGCATGCTATGTTTTCACTGGGCACACGCATCATATGCAGACTTGCACATGAGGAAAGAAAGAAATTTCTATGTGAACACACAAGGAAAGAAAGAAATTTCTGTGTGAACTGTGCGTCTAATAACAATAAATAATTACGTGTACGTGTACATGTATACCATTCTGTCCATTCAGTATGGACAAAATGATTATTTCAAAAAAATTTAAACGATTATATTTGATTTTTGTGTTAACATTTCTTTACCAGACTGATGTTAATAGCAGACGATAAACGAATGATAATTTTAGGAATAACCAGAATTCTATCTTTAAAAATAAAACTTTTACATGAATGAATTTTACATGAAACATGAGTCCACCATTATACGACACAATCGATATAGCGTTCAAAACAATGGATATAAGCTGACGGAAGCACAGCACCACAAGTGTGTAGCATCAGGTTTTTGAGATTTAAAAATAAATTCAACACTTATTTTTTTTTTAGAAAACTATTGAGTATTATATGGACTATATTATTCATGCTTATTGTGCAGGCAAAATATTCGTGACAAATATACCCAGTTTTCAGAAAAAAAAATATCATTTTTCATGAGGATATTGCACAAATATAGTATAGGAATGGTCAAGCTGAAATTCGTAAAATGATATATTACAAGATAGGGGTTGCCATTTAAAACTTTTAGGTACAGGTGGTTGGTGGTAAAACATAAAATATAACGAACATTGATTTTGAACTTCCCCCTCGATATCTATATTGACGCTTTTTTTGTCTAGAGGTAAAGTTCCTAAATAATTTCGGGTGTCGATCCATTCGTTGTGTGAAGGGTCACGATGTTTCGCCAAAATCTTATTTTGGCATTTTTATGTACTGTATTCTACGAGTGAAGAGTCCAACTGAGTTGGACTCTTCGATATAACATATTCATATATATATATATATATATATATATATATATATATATATATATATATATATATATATATATATATATATATATATATATATATGAATATGTTATATCGAATATATACAATTCACCTTGATGATCTTGAAGTGGGAATTAATATAGAAGGAGGTGTACGGCAGGGTGACGCAATATCGCCTATTCTTTTCTCGGCTAGCCTTGAAGAAGTATTCCGTAAACTGGATTGGGAACAGGATGGGGTAAAGATCAATGGTGCAAACTTAAACCATCTTAGATTTGCAGATGATATTATTCTCATTTCACAAGACCCAGAGGAGCTGCAAAGACGCATACAAGAACTGCAAAGGGCTGGCGAACCATTTGGCTTGAAAATAAACCTGAAAAAGAGTCAGGTTATGTTCAATAACTTCGCTCAGGACAGAATTTCAGTTTTAGGAAGGGATTTAGAGATTGTGGACAGCTTTGTATATCTTGGGCAGAGGATTTCCATGGAGGGGAATACCGCCCGGGAGGTGGAACGGCGTGTTAAATGTGGCTGGCAGGCATTTGGTAGGCTCAACATAGTGTTTAAGAGCAGACTCCCACTTTGCCGGAAAAGAAAAGTATTCGATCAGTGCGTTCTACCCGTTATGACATACGGAAGTGAAACCTGGACACTCACATCGCAATCAATTCAAAAATTTCGGGTGGCACAGAGGGAAATGGAAAGATGTATGCTTGGCATTACAAGACGAGACAGAAAGTCCTGCGCATGGATCAGGGAACAAACAAAAGTCTGTGACATCATTGGAAGAGTAAAACAGTTGAAATGGAGATGGGCAGGCCATATAGCGAGGCGATGGGACGACAGATGGACCAAGGCAATCCTGGAGTGGATACCGCTTGATCGCAAACGTCCGCGAAGAAGACCGAAAGCACGATGGACTGATGACATCGTTAAGTATATTGGACCCGAGTGGCAGAGGAAAGCCCAGGACCGTGAAGGTTGGAAGCATGCTAAAGAGGCCTTCATCCTGCAGTGGATCGATACGGGCTGATGATGATGATGATGAATGATGATTCCTATGAGCTACGATACCTATTCCTATGAGGGTCAATTTAAACCTTGGTTAAAAAGACGTATCAGAATGTAATCTATTACTTTAAAAGAATTGTATGCTTTACAATGTGAAACAATATTTTGAATAAATTATAGAATCAAATAAGAGAACAAATCAAAAACTGCTTGGAAAATAATAAGCAATAACATTAAAAAAACCGCAATGCAAGAACTAACATAAGCGCCATAAGAGACGAAGATGGAATTACTTTGAAAGACAAGTATAAAATTGCTAGTTGTTTTAATAAATACTTTGTTAATATTCCTAAGGACGTGTTGGTGAGTTCCATGACAATTAATAGAGTACGACAAGGGACTCCAATTCAAAACTCTATGATACTAGGACCAGTTAACCAATATGACATAATTAAAACAGCAGGGAAACTAAAGAATACAAGTTCTATGGGACTAGACAATATTCCTTCAGTTGTACTGAAGAAGTCTATCAACTTATTAATAATACCGTAAACATATCTAGTGAATTGGTCCCTGGAAACTAATATTTTTCCGAGGGCATTAAAAATATCAAGAGTAGTTCCTGTCTTCAAGAGAGGGAGAGCCGGTCGGATTTGGAAGAACTGACCACAATATTACATAATTTTATAAAGAAATTGTAAGCCCATGTAATCTGGCGAGTTAAAGGCCGACATACGGGATCTCTTCTTATAGCTGGTACTTGCGGTAACCCTTAGTAACTTTAAGACCAGGCTTGAGTACTGCATTTCTACAGTTTAAAATCTGATGAGGTCCTCCAGTGATTTCAGTTCGAGACTCTGTCAGGCCGAACACCTTCTGAGAGGTCCGCTACATTGGCCATTCATCAGTCAGTAGGCTTTTTACAAAATTGAAGATTAAATAAAAACCTAAGGTTGATAGCCCTTAGGGGTGCTCACCCGGGTAAGTCGAGGTTAAGCTCCAGTCACAAAATATTGCAATGAGAGTTGAAGAGACAAAAATAAATATACATAACTTATAGTATTTATACGACAATCTTGTATGAAAAGGTTGATGTTAAACGATAGAAAATAATAATATGCAGGATGGAATATTGTCTATTGCACGTTTCTATAAAAAAAAACTAGTTTATCGACACTGTTATTGATTATCTTTCGCATAGACATAATGTACCATCTTATATTCTTTATTTGCCATGACAATGTCCGAAACTATTCTTATTAATATTATTACTTAATTATAATTTATATATTATTACTTATAAATATTATTACTTAATAATAATATTATTACTTATTATCATTTACAGCTTTATCTATTAAAAGTTGTTTCTTTTAACCGAATGGGAATTGGACTGAAAGAATTATTTCACATATCTACTTTTTCATTTATAATTTTTAGTATTATTTGAGTTACGAATTTATATGTTACAACTTAATATGTAACATATATATATATATATATATATATATATATATATATATATATATATATATATATATATATATATATATATATATATATATATATATATATATATGAACCAGTTTTGATGCTCCTCATATTGCTTTTTTGTTTGAAATATAATTAATTGGCATTTTATTAACCAACCGAAAAATATTTATCATACATTGCGTTGTAATAAAATACTAATCTTAGAAAATATTTAATGTATAAACCATTGGATAATACTATATTTTGACATGGTTTATTTTCTAAAATTCATTATAGAAAGTTTACTGAAATTATCTGTCAGAATAACTATGATTAAGACATTTCCATAACATATGGAGAAATGTCATTGTACCAAAAAAGTATCACAGAAATGTTCTGTATATAAATAACACATTGTGTGATATACCTTAGCAGAAATAAAATTACAGAGGTTTACGCCTAAATTAATTCTACTGTGGAACTTAACCAAGGCAAATATAAACTAAACTCGAAGAGATTTACCACTAAACACCAAGTCACTTTTTGAATACTTCTCGACGCACGTTTCGCTAACCATCTTAGCATCATTAGGAGATGATTTAATCTATAGGAAAAGATTAGATAAAATCATCTTCTGATGATGCTAACTTTGTTAGTGAAACGTGCGTCAAGAAGTAGTCAAAAAGTGATTTGGTGTTTAAGTGTCAGAAGGTTCCAATAGAAGAATTGATCAAATATAAACTGTTGTCTCAGACCGTTAAGGCGTAAAGTTTCTGACGTGATCATTTCCTTTATCTAAATCATTTTATCTAAATGTGTATAATGTTGTTTAAAAACTTCAAAACTTATTCTTTGGTTTTGTGTCACAATTGCTAAACTGGGCAAAATATTTGCTCTTAAACAATATAAAACGATATAGTTCATTCTTCAATAAAAAAATATTTTATTTTTATTAAGTTAAAGGATCCTGTAAAAGAGTCATGGTGCAATTTGCAATGAATGATATCATACGAGGGTAGAGTGAAAAATCAGAAACTTTTTAAATCAATTTTTTTATTCACTCTTCATTCGAAGCGGACAATACAACACAACAATTTATATTTTCTTCTATAAGAACCTCTAATAATATTAAGGTAAGTAAGTTAAAATTGTTTAGAGATGTAATACAGAGGAGGTTATTAGATGCGTATAAAAGGATAGAAATAGGTTAAATGTAAAAATATATTAAATAAATATAAAGGCCAGTTCCATATTGTCCTCTGTTTGTTTTCCTCATGTATGCGGTGTATGGTAGCAGATATAAATCGTATAAATGGATTAAGCTTTAGTTTTAATAATCCCCTAATGATGTTAACTTGATTAACTATACGTGCATCGAGCGAATGAAGAGTGATTTAGTGTGAGCGGAAAAAGTTTATAATTATAATACTTTTGTACCTACTTGTATATTTACAAAACAACAAATAAATATATTTTTTTTACTTAATTAATTATTCGTTGAGTTGAAACAATGAAACCTTCATAAAGAACGACTTATACAACGCATTTTTAATGGAGCTACAAAACTTTATTCAGGTGATATTTATTGTTTAAAATCCGTTCCAGAAAATCTCAACTTCAACTACCTGTTCATATAAGAAAGGCCAAGACATACTCGTAACAACTATGAAATTGTTATTTGATATTGTTAAAGGCATATTAAGGCAAAGTTTCCCATATGAATGACACTATATATATATGAAATACAGCCGCAATAAGAAAATTACTGCGGCTTACGTCTGAGCTCATTCCGTTGGGAAGGTTAACTAAGGCGAACCTAAACTATTGTCTAAGAGTATAACAGTGTAAAATTTCTGAAGCTTCCATTTAATTCCATATAAATTTGCATATATAACATTTCCCTCTAACTCTGGAATATAATACTTTATTTCACGTTTTATACATTCTTTATGCGATGCTACATCAAAATTGAGTTCTATTATAATTAATTTGAATTAATATATAATATTTATGGAGACTTTTAATGATATAAATCGTTAAAAAAAAATAATATAATACATTAGAATTTTTTATTCATTTTCTCCCAAAAATGATATCAATATTCTTATTATATTCAATAAAAAATATATCCCAAGTAGAATTCCTCTGATATTTATTTAAAATAATTTAAAACTTGAATATATCTTAACGAAGTTATGGAACTTTGCTTTGCCATTCAATAGAGGACTTAATAAAGATACGTGCCACCAAGAAAGCTCTCATCCGTAGATTGAACATCAAATCAACATCAATATTATTATGGTCTACACGACCGTACAAGTACTAACCCATAGAACATACATGAGATGTGATAGGTATATTATAAGTGGAAAGGTTCGCATTTTTCCTAACCTATCAGTAAATTCTAATGATTTGCAGAAATAATCCCCGAAAAATTCTTGACATAAGCGAAACATTCAGACCATCGTTGAAAATATACCACGAGATATATCTGAAAGGGTAATCAAAATGTTATCTACAAAATGCATCCCATCACGGACGGAACCAGGGGGGGATACATGAACCATTATTTTCAAAGCATGATGGCATTATTTGTTCTTCAAAATAAAATAAAAATTGCGCGATGTTCAACAAGTCACACGTTCCGCTCTCATTATTTCTGGTGTGAACTTCTTAGATGTACATCAATGAACGACGCTTTATTTTTAAAATCTATGTAATCATATTATCTAATGGAAAATTTAAAGACCGAACGTATATAAAACAAAACTTCATACCCATGAATTTTTGATTCTGTAAATTATTAAATAATAAAGTGCTTTGTGCATAAACAATTAACCTCGAAAAATTAATTTATTTGCCTAGTTCAAAAGCAGTGAAAGTAAATCTATTACTTTTGATACTTTAAACCTTATGCGGTGAATCATTAAAGAATTCATACATATATATTATATATCATCATCATCATCATTATCAATCAGCCATTGTCGATCCACTGCAAGATGAAGGAATCCCTAGCATGCTTCCAACTCGCGCGATCCTGAGCTCTGCTCTGCGATTCGGGGCCAATATACTTGATGATCTCATCAGTTGATCGTGTTTAGTCTTCTTCGTGGACATTTATGTTCAAGTGGTATCCATTCCAGGATTGCAATGGTCCATATGTCGTCGCATCGCTTCGCTATATGACCTGCCCACTTCCATGTCAATTCTTTCACCTTTCCAATGATGGCACATACTTTCACTTGTTCTCTCATCTATATGCAGCTTTTTCTGTCCCGCTTTGCATGTTACCCGAAGCTTTTTCATATATCAAAACAGGTATCACGCACTGATCAAAAACTTTTCTCTTGAGATAAAGTGGGAATTTGTTCTTAAACACTATATTAAGCCTGCCAAATGCCTGCCAGCCACACTTAACATGCCGTTCCACTTCCCGGGCAGTATCATCTTCCATTGCAATCCGCTGCCCAAGATATATGTAGTCGTCCACATCCCCTAAATCGTTTACAAAAATAAAAATTCATCTGTTGACAGCAAATTTGTTTAACATAACCTGACTCTTTTTTAGGTTTATTTTCAAACCAAATGGTTCTCATGCCCTTTATAGCTCTTGTTTGTATTTTTGTAGCTCATCTCAGTCTTGTGAACTATAGCTGTAGTTTCATCATACATGGATCCCAGTAGGTTCACGGTTCATGGTACCTGGTTAAACAATGCATTCATTATGGCTTGCTTTGATATATAATCAAATGCCTTTTCATAGTCAATAACAGTGGCTGGGTGTATTCATTGTGCCTTTTTATGGCCTGTTGGACAACCTGGATATGATCCATTGTACTAAATCCACTTATGAATCCTGCCTTCTTTCTTGGTTGTGCATCATTCAGTATTCTTAATATTATTTTAGATATTATATTGGTGAAAACTTTGTATATTACTGATAGGAGGCTTATTGGGCGGTAGTTTTTAAAATCTTCCTGTGCTCCTTTCTTCTGAAGAGCATGTTTCCATAGACTGGGTATTTTTGATCTGAGGCATTTTGAGTATAATTTTGCTAGTATATTATGTAAAGTTTGAACGCCAGCTTTTAATATTTCAACCGTTATACTGTCTTTCCCTGGGGCCTTTCCATTCTTCATCGCTTCTATTGCATTTGTCACTTCATCCAACAGGATATCTGGGCATTTGCTTTTCCGTGGGTGTTGCTGTCTTTGACTGGTTCTGATTTTCATTTAACTCTGAATAAAATCTTTTGATAACCTCTAACATTTGCGTACGCTCCCTACACACTGTTCCACCCTCACGCATTAAGGCAAACATTCATGTCCTTTTATTTCTCAGGTTGTATTTAGCTTTGTTTAGTCCCTTGTTTTCTTCTAGTGTTTTTTACACTACATGTTAAAAAACTGCACTGCAAACACAACTTACACTGCATGTTGAACCAACACATTTCCTCTCGAATACGTTTTTTTATAGTCTTGCAAAACTCAACGTACTCAACTCTGCCAAAAAACTCCCTGCATTCCCCATTGTCCGCCATTTCTTCATTAAATCAATGATGTCATTGGAGATTTTTGACTTTTTAAAACTTTTTTCTGCTGGTGCTATTTCAGCAGCCATTTCAAGCACATTGTCGATTATTTTTTCATACTGATCTGTTACTTCTATCTCTTCTGGGTCTTGCAACACAGCAAAGCGGTTTGACAAAGCGATCTCAAAATCGCTACCCCTCTGCAGCAGCTTCCCAAAATTCAGTTGTCCTTCTTGGATCTTACCATTCTTGTACGTCCTCTTCGACAGTTTATCCTAACCTTTACTCGTACCATCCTATGGTCACTTCCGACATTAATATGGTTAACGACAGTACAATTACAAAATATTGTTTTACGGTTTGACATGATGTAGTCAATTTCACTTGTGAAACCAGATGGATTTTTCCATGTCCATTTCCTGCTGATTTTTTTTATAAAACAAGTTCATTATATATAGTTCTTGCCCTTCAGCAAAATCACCCAGTTTGTCACCTCTGTTGTCCCGCTCACCATTTTCATGTCGGCCCGTTGCAGTTTCACCAGTTCTTGCTTTTCCAATTCTAGCTTTAAAGTCACCCATCAGGATTTTGTACCTGCATTTCCCGTTGTCTAGAAGCTGGGTCGCATCAACATAAAATACCTCAATTTCCTCATCACCATAGCTTATAGAAGTTGCTTGGACGATTTGAAGCTTAAACTTTTTATTCAGCTGAATGACGCATTGCGCTAGTAGGTCAGATATGCTTTCAAATTTTACGACACTGTTCTTCAACTTTTGGTTAATGAGGAATGCAATTCCACCACATCGTCCATTCTCCATACCCCGAGTGTAGAGTAGGGGACCAGTTGTTTTCAGTTTGTTTCACCCTTCGCCTTTTCTTGGTCCTTCATATAGCCCTATGAAATCTCAATATATGTTATCAAGCTCGATGAACAGTTCTTGCAGTCTTTCATCCGTTTTTATTGTTCATATATTTAGAGTTGCAATGTCCAAAGTCCAATGGCAGCTTGATCTAACTCGGTAATTCTTGGCACCCTCTGCCTTGGGGTAGGTCTTCTCGTTACCGTAGGTAGTTGCGCCTTGGCCTCCGGGAAATGAGTACGTAATTGAAATTGTAAAGCCATGTTGGGGGTTGGACCTTAATCGGTCACGTTGGTACAGTGCGAGTTGGTCTGTCATCATGTTGACCTGTCCGCCACAGGTTACCCTTCCAGGAGTATACGGTCCAAACGCCATAGCTCAAAACTTCATTGACATACCCTTTACCATGCCAAATATATATAATATGAAAAAAACAAAGCTAATTATTAGGCTAATACTTTTTGAGCCCAAAGTCATCTGACCGCTTAAATCCGACAGCCATTTTTGGACCAAATAGATCATGTGCGAGAGTGCGCCATCCTGCTGAAATCCGTATCATTATAAATTTATATACGATATAACTCCTGCTAATGATTTTTTACACATAATATGCTGTGAATGATATAACGAAGTGTTCTATCAACGGATGAGGGTAGAGGGAACGGTGCGATCGCAAACGTGATGTGATTTCTAAGAGTAGCTCCTGTTCTACTAACGCTATTGAATTTCAAATTAATTTGACATTTACTTTTGTTTTGACAGTCTACAGTCAGATAAGTTAGACTATGGAATAAGACAAATTTCTTGTGTTGATTAACTAGTGAAAAATTAATAATTCAACAATAATTTATTATTGTTGAGGCCATATATCAATCCATTACTGTGGATGTGACCAATTAAATCCATGGCATCATGACCGCTTGCAGAGTGAAGGTTAGAGAGATTGTTGAGATGATATACATTTCGAAGTAATGCATATGTAACATTCTACTGGAATATTTCGTCATAAGAATACTATGAGCGTGATGGGTGCAGCGTTTATTTATTGCAGACCAAACACGGAATCGAGTGATACATGGTTCTTGGATATGTATAGACGCAAACCAAAGGCTTTTTTTGAGGCATTTTATGACTGTTGATGAAACTTGAATTCATCAGTGCACACCAAAAACGAATGAATAATCAAGGTGTTTCAACAATGGACAACATGCAACATGCCCAACGTGACAAATGGACAACATGCCCGAAAGAAGGGCCACCAGTCGGAAAACTCATGGCCACTAATTTCTAGGATTTGCAAGGCATTAGCTTCATTGACTATTTGGAAAAAGAAAAGGAAAGGTTGATAGAAAAAGCGTTGATAATAAAAGAACTTCATTAGAAGAAGAAAAAAGTGCTGCTTCGCTACAATTAATACATCAATTCGTTCATCGTTGCAACAGCAAATTTGCAGCTTAAATTTTCTAAACGAATTGATGCCGCATCGACCCTATTCTCCGGACTTATTCCACTCCGACATTTTTCTTTTTCTAACTGGAAAAAAAATCACGTCGTAATTTTGGAAGGCATAAAAAAAGTTGGAAAGTCGTTGCGATTTTCGATTAAAAAAAATATTTAGAAAGTTTCTGATTTTTACTCTACCCTCTTGATATCAATCATTGGAAATTGTAGCATGGCTCTTATAGAGGCAGCATTCTTCAACTTAAAATAACAAAATATTTTTTTATTGACGAATAAATGTACTAGCTAATATGGTTTTATATTGTTTAAGAGTAAATATTTTGGCCAGTTTAAGAAGTGTGAGATAAAACCAAAATAATTGTTTAACGGAAAGTATTAAATTTTGAAGTTTTTAAACAACATTATACACATTTAGATCAAATTAAATAATCACGTTAGAAACTTTACGCGTTAATGGCCTGAGACAATAGTTTAAACATGCTTTGGTTAAGTTCCACAGCAGAATTAATTTAGGCGTAAGCCTCGGCAATTTTGTTTCTGCTAAGGTATATCACACAATGTGTCATTTATATGCAGAACATTTCTGTAATACTTTTTTGGTACAATGACATTTCTCCAGCTGTTATGGAAATGTCTTAATCATAGTTATTCTGACAGATAATTTCAGTAAACTTTCTATAATGAATTTTAGAAAATAAACCATATCAAAATACTGCATTATCCAATGGTTCATACATTAAATATTTTTTAAGATTACTATTTTATTACAACGCAATGTATGATTATTATTTTCCGGTTGGTTAATAAAATGACAAATAAATATAATAGAATAGAATAGAACAAAATAGAATAGAAACAAAATAGAATAGAACAAACAAAAAAGGAATATAAGGAGCATTCAAACTGGTTCTTATAGATATATATATATATATATGTTCAAAAAGGTTTCCGCAGTCGGTAATATTAGAATTACTAGGTGCTTCCACTTTGGCTTCCACTTTGAAGCCATTTTTAAGAGGATCTAGTTGATTTACTCTGGGGCCTCAATCTGCCTACACCCCAGGGTTCACAACTAGAAAAGAACGTTGAACGGCGCAACCTCTGTATTAATAGGTGCGGTTGTGGGTGGGGCGTATATATATATATATATATATATATATATATATATATATATATATATATATATATATATATATATATATATATATATATATATATATATATATATGTGGATCAGACCTTGACGTGGTAAAGGGGTTTTGAGCGTAATGAACCTTTGAGCTATGCCGTCTGGAGTCTATGCTCCTGGGAGGGTCACCCCTGGTGGACATGTCAAGGCCACTAGATCCAAAATCTGCCAACCCATATTGGACCAGCGTGGAAGATTACGGTCCATACCTTCAACATGGTATTTCAATATGACATTACAACCTCAAACACGGTCCTCATTTCCTGGAGGCCAAGGGGCAACTACCTACGGCAGCGGGAAGACCTGCTCCAATGCAGAGAGTGCTAAGAATCACCGGGTTAGATGAGGCTGTCATTGGACTTTTGACATTGCTACGTTTAATATACGAACTATTAAAACGGAGGCCCGATTGCAAGAACTGTCAATCGAACTTGACAACATATATTGGGATATTATTGGGCTCTGTGAAACACAAAGAAAGGGTGAAGAGTTAATTAAACTGAAACCAACTGGATACGTACTCTACACCCGATGTACGAAGAATGGACGATGTGGGGGAATTGGATGCCTCATCAATCGAATAAAACTTTTAAGGTACATCTTACCGACTAACCCATGGCGTCATTCAGCTGAATAAAAAGTTTAGGCTTCAAATCGTCCAAGCTTATGCACCATAGGGCCATAGGGATGAGGAAATTGAGGAATTTTATGATGATGTGGCCCAGCCTTTATACAAGGAGAAATATAGGTACAAAATCCTGATGGGTGATTTTAATGCCAGAATTGGAACAACAAGAACTGCTGGAAATGCAACTAGCCCATATGGAACTGGTGAGACACTAAAGGTGACAGGTTGATTTTGCTGAAGGACTAAAACTTTATATTATGAATTCGTTCTATAAGAAAAATTTCAGTAGAAAATGGACCTGGAAAACTCTATCTGGAATATTTTACAATTTTAATGTTGAAAGTCCACCGAATGTTACGAGCAAAAGTTAACTGTCGAAGAGAGCGCGAAAGAATGGTAAGGTCAAAGAAGGGCAAAGTGGAATCTGAGAAATTGCTGCAGAGGGGCAGCGATTTTGAAATTGGTTTGTCGAACCGCTTTGCTGTGTTACAAGTCCCGGAGGAGATAAAAATAACAGATTAGTGGGAAGAAATTATCAACAATGTGCTTGAAAAGCCTACTTCAATAGCACCAGAACAAATGTTTCAAACAGTTAAAAATCCCCAATATAACTATTTACTTAATGAAAAAATGACAGATAATGTGAAATGCAAGGAGTCCTTTTGGTAGGGTCGAGTACATTGAGTGTGACAAGAATATATAAAAACGTATTCGCGTGGTTCAATTTGCAGATATTGCAAAAAGGTCTGAAAGAAAATAGGAGAATTAACAAAACGAAAACTGAGAAAGAAAACGACGCACATTTTTGACTAAATTTGTGATGATGGGACAATACGCAGAAGTGATTATTTTACATAAAAAGGTGAACAGCAAAATGTATACTACCATCTATAAGACTCTTATTACTATTGTATTGTACAAGGTTATTTCACCAAGATAATATCTAAAAGAATATTAAGAAAACTGAATGACGCTCAACCTAGAGAGCAAGCAGGATTCAGAAGTGGATTCAGTAAAATGGATAATATCTTTTTTGTACAGCAGGTCATAGAAAGGCACAACGACTACACCACCCCACTGTGATTGCTTTTTACCATCTATAAAAAAGCCTTCGACTCAATCTCAAAGCAGGCATGTACGGCAGGGTGACGCAATATCGCCTGCCTTGAAGAAGTATTTCGTAATCTGGATTGGGAACAGGATACAATAAAGATCAATGGTGTATTCGTGCAAACGTGCTAAATGTGACTGACAAGCATAATATGGAGTTTAAGAATATATAGTGTGTTTTCAAAGTTGAGTCATTTATTTTAACAGGGTGTAGAACTCGTAAAAATAAGTAATATTACTAACAATCATTTATATAAAAGTTGCAAAATAAAGAAGTTAGTAACAATTACAAAATTTGAAAACAGACCTTACTTTTTCATATTCGTGACCACTGCATTGTAGAACTCGCAAACTTGTTCCAAAATTGTCACAATTTGTTCGGTTAGCACAAAATCTTACTCGGCGTACTCATGCATCTAAAATAAAATCCTGTTGTCCACGAATAACATGACAAGCGTTTTCGACAATCTGTTGTAGTTCTTCCACAGTATTTACTTTTCCATCGTGACAAATTAACTATTTTAAACAGCTCCATAGAAAAAAATCACAGGGCGTTAAATCGGGGGAGCGTGCAGGCCAAGAAATGAGTCCATTGCGCCCTATCCATCTGTTAAGAAATTCATTATTTAAATGTTCGTGAACTGCTCGTCTAAAGTGTGGCGGAGCTCTATCTATAGAAACCACGTATTATCTCTAACATTTAAAGGAACATCTTGCAATAATTATTGCAGATTGTTTTCAAGTAAGTCTAAATAATTTTCACCTGTCAGTCAACCCGGAATTTTCACCTGTCAGCCCAAACATTTACTGAAAGTGTATGTTAAAAATGGGTTCTTTTCATAGCATGTGGATGTTTTACTGCTCAAACATGATTGTTGTGGAAATTTTGTTGGCACTTCCCGTAAGTTAATATTATGTCCATCAGTTCATTTCTTTTTATAAACGTGTGGTATTTTAATCGCAGAAAGTACTCAAAAATGAAACACGCACTATTAAGGAATTATCAGCACTGGTCAAATCGAACACCGCACTCAAAAGAAAATCGTACAAGAATACAAAAAAAAAATTCATATCCAGTATCAGCAGTAAACAAATAATGTATGTGTTTATAACACAGTGGTCGAGAATATCAAAGTTAGGTCTGTTTTCAAATTTTGTAACTGGTAATAACTTCTTTATTTTGCAACTTTTTACAAATGGTTTTCGGTAAAATTACATATATTTACCAGTTTTACGGCCTGTTAAAACAAATGACTCAACTTTGAAAACACCCTGTATATATATATATATATATATATATATATATATATATATATATATATATATATATATATATAAATATATATATATATATATATATATTTATATATATATATATATATATATATATATATATATATATATATATATATATATATATATATATATATATATATAGATATAATTTTAATGTTGGAAGTGACCACCGAATTGTACGAGCAAGGGTTCGGATTGACTGTCGAAAAGAGCGCGAAAGAGTGGTAAGATCAAGGAAGGGCAGGGTGGATTCTGGGAGGCTGCTGGAGAGAGGAAGCGATTTTGAGATTGCTTTGTCGAGCCGGTTTGCTGCGTTGCAAGATCCGGAGGAGGTGGAAGTATCAGTTCAATATGAAGAAATCGCCAACAATGTACTTCAAACGGCTGCTTCAATAGCACCAGAGGAAAAATGTCTCAAACAAACAAAAATCTCCAGTGAGACCATTGATTTAATAAAGAAACGGCGAGCAATGAGAAATGCAGGTAGTCCTTTTGGCAGGGTCGAGTACACTGAGCTCTGCAAAACTATAAGAAAACGTATCAGAGAGGACACGCGCCGATTCAATATGCAGCTAGTGCAAAAAACCCTGGAAGAAAACAAAGGAATTAACAAAGCTAAACAGAAGCTGAGAAACAAAAGAACGCAAATATATGCTTTAAAGCGTGAGGATGGCACAGTGTGCAGGGCGCGTACCGAAATGTTAGAGATTGTCAGAAGGTTTTATTCCCAGTTATATGAAGATCAGAGCCAGTCAGGGACAGCAATACCCACGGAAGAACAATATATAATACCAGATATCCTAGTGGAGGAAGTAACAAATGCTATAGAATTGATGAAGAACGGCAAGGCTCCAGGAAAGGATAGTGTAACTGTCGAAATGCTAAAAGCTGGTGGTCGGACGTTACATAAAACACTGGCAAAATTATACTCAAAATGCCTCAAAGAACAAAAAGTACCTGACTTATGGAAAAATGCAGAAGTGATCCTTTTACATAAAAAAGGAGCACAGGAAGATTTAAAGAACTACCGTCCAATAAGCCTCCTATCAGTGATGTACAAAGTTTTCACTAAGATAATTTCTAAAAGAATATTAAAAAAACTGAATGACGCACAACCAAGAGAACAAGCAGGATTCAGAAGTGGATTCAGTACAATGGATCACATCCAGGTTGTACAGCAGGTCATAGAAAGGCACAACGAATACACCATGCCACTGTGCTTGGCTTTTATCGACTACGAAAAAGCATTTGATTCCATCTCAAAGCATGCGATAATGGATGCACTGCTTAGCCAAGGTGTAGAGAGAGCCTATGTAAACCTATTAGAATCGATATATGATGGAGCTACAGCCACAATTCACCTTGATGATCTTGAAGTGGGAATTAATATAGAACGAGGTGTACGGCAGGGTGACGCAATATCGCCTATTCTTTTCTCGGCTGGCCTTGAAGAAGTATTCCGTAAACTGGATTGGGAACAGGATGGGGCAAATATCAATGGTGCAAACTTAAACCATCTTAGATTTGCAGATGATATTATTCTCATTTCACAAGACCCAGAGGAGCTGCAAAGACGCATACAAGAACTGCAAAGGGCTGGCGAACCATTTGGCTTGAAAATAAACCTGAAAAAGAGTCAGGTTATGTTCAATAACTTCGCTCAGGACAGAAGAATTTCAGTTTTAGGAAGGGATTTAGAGATTGTGGACAGCTTTGTATATCTTGGGCAGAGGATTTCCATGGAGGGGAATACCGCCCGGGAGGTGGAACGGCGTGTTAAATGTGGCTGGCAGGCATTTGGTAGGCTCAACATAGTGTTTAAGAGCAGACTCCCACTTTGCCTGAAAAGAAAAGTATTCGATCAGTGCGTTCTACCCGTTATGACATACGGAAGTGAAACCTGGACACTCACATCGCAATCAATTCAAAAACTTCGGGTGGCACAGAGGGGAATGGAAAGATGTATGCTTGGCATTACAAGACGAGACAGAATGTCCTGCGCATGGATCAGGGAACAAACAAAAGTCTGTGACATCATTGGAAGAGTAAAACAGTTGAAATGGAGATGGGCAGGCCATATAGCGAGGCGATGGGACGACAGATGGACCAAGGCAATCCTGGAGTGGATACCGCTTGATCGCAAACGTCCGCGAAGAAGACCGAAAGCACGATGGACTGATGACATCGTTAAGTATATTGGACCCGAGTGGCAGAGGAAAGCCCAGGACCGTGAAGGTTGGAAGCATGCTGAAGAGGCCTTCATCCTGCAGTGGATCGATGCGGGCTGATGATGATGATATATATATATATATATATATATATATATATATATATATATATATATATATATATATATATATTTCCATCCATTTAGCAATGTCACGAATTACAATTTACACTTCTGCGTACATCTTCCTACATTTCTGCGTAATATCTTTTAAGTTACTTGGAATAAACTGCCTCGGGCGTATATTGATTATCTCATTAGAAGCATACTTAGCGAATAACAGAATATGTCCATTTATATGGAGCGGCAACCCATTATTGAAAGTTCTCTGCAATGGGTGTGAATTTTTCAATGAACACTTTATAATTTGTTTTTTTTTACAAACTACTTTACTCTTTCCCCTCAATATTTATTCCATTTGCATTTTTGTATAAAATCATTGTTTGACGCTGAAATCACAATATTTGGACACAAGGGTGTTAAAAAAGATCTCTCCTTTTTAAATTTTCGACGTCACTTTGCAGTTATGAAATTCATTTAGACCATTGACGTTCCAACCTGTTAATTCCGTCAGTATAATGCAATTTGTTGAACTCTCGAATTCTTATTTTGTGGTATGCTCACATCTGTTCAACTTTTTCGTTCAACATGAGTTTGAGGGTGCCGTTCAACTTCCGTTATTGCATGCATAAGTACATACATCCTAGCGCAGGATAAGATGCATGCATCCGTTCTATTCACATGTTTGCGTTAGTTTCATTGAATATTTCTGGCGAGTTGAGTAAAGACGGTTTTTTAAAAACGTTAAAAACATTTTTTTTTGTAAAAACCTACTATTTACTGTGTAATTTCAGTTTCATGAATACCTCTGATATTGTCATTAGCCGGTATGAGTGCTGCTGTACTGGTGTTGATAAGAGCACGGAAAATAACGGAAAAATACAGAAAATCTGTATGGAGAAAGGAATATTTTGAATAACTACTACAATTTTCTACAGGAAAACATATATTAAAAAAAATCCTTACACACTCAATTTACAATTTTATTACTTTGTATTTTATTTAATCTAAAAGTTCGTTGTACCATTAGGTGTAAGACTGACAGTTTACATTTCAGCATGATAGTATTTCATGAATTCTTAACTTCCATGAGTTCCTGTTCTATGCTAATTTTTTGTGAATTCCTCGTTTTTCTGCCGCTTGTCGAACATGTTCTTCCCATCCCAGTCTTGGATGGCCAAATTTATTTTTTCCTCGTGTTATTGCTTCATATATTTGTTTTGTTAATCTAGTCGTCTTTCTGCTATAACTCTTTTTGTATTGGGTTCGTTTCCATTTGTTCCGTAACTATCGTATTTTTCACTCTATCCCTTCTTGTATTTTTGCATAAAAATCTTATTTCTCCAGCTGTAATTCTATTTTTGTTTCTCTTCGTGAAGGTTTGCTGCCGTATATCATTGAAGGTCTCACCACTTTCTGATACACCTGGGTTTTTAACCCTTTCGGTATCTCCCTTTTTTCTAGGAATGTTGTGTTTAGGGTTGTCTATAGTTAACCTGCTTTTCCAATTTTTCGTTCATTTCACTGTCCATTTTTTCATTGTCTTCTATTATTGTGCCTAAGTACTTATAGTTTTTCTACTTTCTCCATTACCTTATCATCGAGTATAATTTTATGTTTTATTTACGTGTCTGCAGTTACCATTGTTTTGCTTTTCTCGATATTTATTTCTATGTTTACTTTTCTTAGCTCTTCGTTATAAATTGCAAAGTTATGTTGTGGTTTTTTTTCAGAATCTGCCATTAGGACAATATCATCAGCGAACAATAATTTTTGTGTTGTCGCTGTTTATATTTTTCTAAATCTTATTTTGGTATTCTTGCAATTTGCTTTACTAATTTTTACAACATCGTCAATAACTACTGAAAATAATAGTGGACTCAGTACGCAGCCCTGTCTTAGACCGATTCTTGTCTCAAATTCTGTAGATTCATCGTTATGTGTATTTACTTAATTCTTGTTGTTGTTGTATAAGGCCTTGATAATTTATATTACTCACTTTTCTAGTCCTCGTCTTTTTAGACTTTTCAGATCGCTTCTTTTTACTCCATCAAAAATATTTTTTCAGATTAATGACACAAATATGGATTTCGGTTTCTTTCTTAACAGTTTTTCTCCTAGTTATCTATGATTATAAATATCAGATCTTGTGTGCTTCTACCCTTTCTAAAACCATGATGTGATTCTTCTAATGTTGCTTCTAATTTTTCTCTCAGCCTATGCTCTATTATTCTGGAAAATATTTTTCTGTATAAGCTTGTGAGTGTGATCCCTCTGTAGTTTTTACATTCGTTGATATATCCTTTTTTAAAGAAGAACCTATTCCAGTCTGTTGGTATTTTCTTTTCTACTATAATATCGTTTAGTGGTAATAAAAATTCTTCTTTTACTATTTCTCGCATATATTTCAGCATTTGTGCTGTGATTTTGTCTTACCCTGAAGCCAAAAAAAAAATAGAAAAAAAAATTATTACTTTCAAAGTGATATATTTTTTTGTCCTTAAATATATAATTTTATATATTTATTTATTTTAATAAAATTAATCGACTTTACTTTAAAGTTAATATATAAACTATTGCTAAAACTTAGCAGATTATATCAAGAAGTTGAAAGTTGATTATATCAAAAGTGAACTAAGGTATGCTCAACCAGGTACTTATCATGGAACCTTCCTGATCATCACACGGAAGTTCCTAAAAACACTTCTAAAGTATTTCTATATCTCCAGCATATCTCCAGCATATCTCCAGCACATATCCAGCACATCTCCCGCATATCTTCTGCACATCTCCAACATATCTCTAGTACATTTTCGCCATACTTTCAGCATATTTTAGCATATCTTTAGCATATATGTTAAAAACATTAAAAGCTTTATAATTAAATAGTGAATAATCGTTCTATTTGGCAAGGCTCTATATAAAAAATCATATCATCCATACTATATATCTCTCTTAGTGAGTAGTCTTTTATTAAAGGAAGAAGTTTTTAAAAATATACAGAAATTATAGAGGAGGATAACCAACCGCCAAGGAGGAGGATAACCAAGCTTTATTGTTTTAAAGATAATGTGTATTATTATTATTTATTAATGTGTCTATTCAGAAGAAGATATCACAGTAAAAAATAATAAAACACGAATGATCGCGTGCTATCAAAAGAAGTGCTAAATGAGAATTTACGCAATTACATAGCTGCCGGGACCAGTTAAGCAGAGTGGCCGTGCAGAGAGGGTATCCGTTAAAGAGCATTTATCCAATTCATGTTATTAACAAGATCATTCAAGATTAACTTTCCACAATTATAAATAATGAGTGCTTTACATTTTATCAAAATCATATATAATGGACAGTTAATATTTCAAATTTGTTTTAGAATGTTAGCATGGTAACGAGCGGTTTGATAATTATAATACTCATGTGACTCTCCGAAGAGACCAGGTGTACGTACAGCGTTTCAATTGATACGAGTGTAAAATCCGACATTGAATCGCCCTTCAGTCACACCAGTTCGAGGTTGGATAAGGCCGGAGGTCTTCGGAGAGGTATCCTGAGTTATTCACTCGCCAGTCGGTAGGCTTCTTGGGAGACTTAAGGTTAAACACAGACCAAAGGTTGTTAGTCAAAGGGGTACGCTGATCAGGATTATTCGGTAGCTGATGATCATGATTCGGAGTCCACGTTAAATGCCAGGTCTAATTAATAAATAGCCTCAGATGCTGATACATTTATAATTTGTTTGTTCTTTGCTTTAACACTTTCTTGATAATGAGTAAAAATTTCGACAAAGTGCTTTTGCTGAACTATAAAAAATCTTGTACGTTTTATAAAAATACATAAAAAAAAATTTAATACATTTCAATAATTAAAAATTGTGCGTACATTTAATTGGGATATATTTAATATAAGAAAGCCTTCCGTTCCACTTATAAAACAAAACAAATGAATAGTATCCATAAAATTTAATTAGATTTTCTCGTACTAATTTAGAAATATATCGAAGCCTTTAAATAACCGGAATATCACAACTTCCTAAACTAAATATATCCGTGCACGGAAATTCAAAAATAGTTAACCAACGACAGTGACACGCGCCTATAGTATACATACATATATTGGAATCGATAAAAAAATCACTCGCTCTTTCGTTATATAAACGAATGAATGGTACGATTGCGTCAGTTATTTTCGTCGGCTTTTAATTAAGAAAACATATGTCAACATATATATCTCATAAGCAAGTGAGCTAAATTTTAAATGTTCTCTTGTAGTAGTAGCATTAGATTTATATGTAAATCTTCAGGTTCTGTTGGTATTGACCTATTCTGTCACAAGGTTATATATATATATATATATATATATATATATATATATATATATATATATATATATATATATATATATATATATATATATATATATATGTATAAATAGTTTCCCTAACTTCAGTTTTAGATTCACATTTGTCACATAGAACACATTTGTTGACATTTCGTATAAATGGAGATATTTTATCGAGAAAGCTTCTTTTTTTATTTAACACAATGATTCTGTTGCTACTGAGAAGTTATCACAGATATTAAATTCGCATATTCGTTCTCTATATTTGACAGCAGAACAGATGATTGCTACAATATTTAAGATATTCTATAAAAGTATAGAAAATTACACAGGTCGACATGATTTTTGAAACATTAACGAGTATGCTCTTTTTGCGTTTCATTTAAGTAGTTATTAAACCTTACCTGGAGTACAGGTAAGGAGTACTTTGGTACAAAGTACAGCTATTTTTTGTGTCCATGGGACAGTAGGGTAACAAAAGAACATTACAGTAAAAAAGATTGGCCTCATAGAACTTATTTTGAACTTGGTACTTCAAACATAAAATATGCTCTCCCTTCCTTTATCAACCCCAAAAAAGGGGCTTCTTCCGCTTTTTCATATTAAGCTTGAGTAATGAAAAACTTTGCCACAGCCATGGACACAGAAGTTAATGGTTTCAAGTACCTAAAAGAAATATTTTCTCAATTAGTTGATGAAAAACTAAAAGAAGGCATATTTATTGGACCTCACATAAGGAAGCTTCTAGATGATTTCCGTTTTCAAGAAACATTAAATGAAAATGAATTGGCAGCTTGGTGTTTTGTAAGTGTAGTGAAAGGATTTTTGGGCAATAAGAAAGATGAAAACGATAGAAACCTCATAGATGAACTCTTGAAAGCTTATAAGATACTAGAGTGTCGCATGTCCTTAAAAATGTATTTTTACACTCCCATTTGGATTTTTTCGGGAAAATTTAGATATAGTAAGAGACGAACAAGGAGAGAGGTTCCACTAGGACATCAGGACAATGGAAGCAAGATACTCTAGAACCTATCTATATTGGGCGACTAATGCTGGTTTTAAAAAAGAGATGATGCTACAGAATACAAAAGGAAAAATTGAAAGTTTTTGTCGCTGCCTGACATCTCATGTAATATAACATTTTATTCGCATAATCCTCAGTAATATTTATATTAAATAAATGTTAGATTGTAAAAATATGTCATCTTCTTCCTACAAAATACTACTGCAATATACTTCATATACACCACACCTATTGTCATCAATGTTACCTCAAAAAAGTAGTAAAAGTTAAATTTGTTGATCGGTGTTATTGTTATAATTTAGATATGTCGTTCTCCATAATCTTGATTTAATGAAATAAGCTGAAGCATAGCAGGAAATGTCTGCAATTTGGCGAGCAATTTTCGTTAGAAAACATAAGCAGTGGTTTTAAGGAATCAGAAGTGCATACTTAGGAAGATTACATTGTGGGTAACTAGAAAGGAAGCAAAAAAACTTGGACACACCGAATTACCAGCATTACTGAAAATGGAAGTATAATTTATAGTTTTGGGACTCGTTTATCTGCTTCCAACAGCCTGAAATGGAAAGTTGACGAACGACCAGCCTATTTTACAGACTTCTCACTATCGAATTCAAGAAAAATGCTCTTCTTGAGTTATATTCTCCTAATTATAGTTTTTGGAAAGAAAAAATTGATGAATGAAGTTGGTCAAAAAATTTCTATGCTGCTTTTTTCGCTGTAAAATATTACTTTTACCAGAAAGGTGGTAGAAATTATAGAAAGAGATTGGAAATATTCGGATAAGTATTACAAATGATTTTTTTGGTATAATTTTTAATTACAAAAGCTGAAATCAAGTTTGTCGCTTTATATAGAATGGCTCAAGACTTTTTATACGTTATAAACTCATGTTCATTGCATATCGCAGTGGGAAAAGCATCAAAAGCTCAAGTTACTCCTCTTCAAGATCTAGTTGGTGCAGGATTTAAAGTTCAATGATTTTGTTTTAAATAAAATGGTTAGTTTTCCACTAACTTTGGTAGTATTTTGTTGAATAAGATGTTCGATGTAGCCAACTTCCACATCAACGGGCATGCCAATAAACCAAATTTTCAGTACCGAAACAGAAGAAAACCCTCGATCGAAATATCAATGATTATTTCATTCCTTGAAAGTAACTCTTTCAACGATTACGAGGTGTGACTATTAAATAACGAGACTGACGCTGTAAAACATTTTATTTTTATTTCATATATTTACTTATTATCACCTTCCCTATCCCTCCCCTATCCTACAACGCTCCATGCGAATATTCCATTCTTCGAAACAGTACCGAAAGTCTTCTTCTGTCCTTCAGAACGCGTGCTGGTCTCTCTTTCACTACTTCAGCGAACTCAAATCTTGTTCCTTATACTACAGATTTCACCTTAGGAAACAGATAGAAGTCAAACGGCGCAAAATCCGGCGAATAAGGCGGATGGTCTAACACTGGGCTGCTGTACTTTTCTAGAAACCTCTTGACAGACAATGCGGAATGAGCTGACTTGACTTGTCCTTCTACAATTCGGGTCGTTTTTTGCTTATTCTTTCACGGAATTCAGCACGAACGTGAAGGAGTAATGTTGATTAATAGTTTGACTTTTAGGAGCCCAGTAAAGGTACACAATCCCATGAAAAAAACAATAATCATTGCTTTGAATTTTGATTTGATCATTAGAGCTTTGTTGGCTCTCGGTGAATTTGGGTTATTCCAGTGAATGGATTGACGCTTCGTTTCAGGATCATAAGTAAAAATCCACGATTCGTCATATGTTATCATTTCCAATAAGTTTAAGTCATTTTCAATGGCATTCAAAGTGTCAGTACAAACATTTTTGAGAGCTT
Source organism: Cosmopolites sordidus (assembly GCA_031761425.1). Taxonomy (NCBI): domain Eukaryota; kingdom Metazoa; phylum Arthropoda; class Insecta; order Coleoptera; family Curculionidae; genus Cosmopolites; species Cosmopolites sordidus. The sequence goes on along the minus strand of JARFXV010000169.1, from coordinate 374,356 downwards.
CTTGTTGTTCTAACGTGAGAATTTTAGGCACAATTTTGACACACAGTTTTGGCATGTTAAAATTGTTATGTAAAATTTGCCGTACGCATTCTTTGTCAATTCATACAGTTTCAGCAATCGCACGAATACTTAACCGTCAGATCGGATCGAACATGATTATAATTGTCATCCTAACCTTTCAACAAGTTCTGGTTTATTTCCATGTTGGGGAGGGCCATGGCATCGAATATAATTATGTGCTTCTATTGAAGAATGCACTAATAAAGTACCATCAATTAATTTTTCATTTAGTTGCACTGATAATAAGGGTAATGATCTTTGTTATCCAGCCATATTTATAAAAAGTGCCCGAAACATTCATATTAACGTCTCGTTAACTTGGCGGACGCGCTTGCGCCATACTAGTCCTGAAAAGATCTATTGAATTTTGAAAACTGTAAAAATTAATGGTCCATCCTATAATATAGTTTTTATGTAGGCGTAGGGGAAGTTAAGAAGAGCTGAAAATGAGTTAAGGTAAGTTAAATAAACATTAATTTTGGTTATGTGAAATGTACATAATCTGTTCTAATAGTATACAAATTATAATATAAGAAAACCATCTATGATTACACATAACTTGATTATACATATTTTTCTGAGAAAAATAACAATGAATTTAATGACAACGAATACAGCGGTAGGATATTTGAAACGTTTTTGTTGCGGAAAATAATTTTGTTATATATCTGACATATTTCTTTTATATCTTATATGAAAAGCTCATTTCTATATTTTTGTCTTACGTGAACGATTTGATAACACGTCACTGAATTATCTTAAGAAAGCTACCTGCTGTCAATTTTTTGTATCAAAACTAGTAAATTAGATTTAAAAAAAAATATGTAATTTAAGCTACCCATATATCATCTTGTGCATTTATTGATTTTATTACTTCCTAAGGTAATAATTGAGTTATAAAACACCAACACATTAACGAATATTCATGTTATGGTGTGTACTTACATATAGAATAATTTTATTTCATTTGCTATTGTTCTCTAAGTGTTTGCTCTTAAGAAACATGATACTGGCTATAATAAAATAAGTTTAATGCAGATTATACATGCTATCTCTGGCCATGAAGTAAATTTTGAAATACCTTTTAATACTGAGATGACTAAAAAGAGAAAAAAACTTTTAAAATCCTATTGTTGCTGAATGTTTTGTTATATGAGAAACTAAATTGGTATTATAGAAACTCTGAATAGATTTTACTAAAATAGTTAAATATGAAAGTGAGAAAATATCATTCCCCAAGTAGTTGACATTTTCTCACATGATACCTTCGATTTGTACCTCACGAGTCCATATACGTTTCACATAGAATCATGTGACTTTACTACTTGCTCAAATTACCACATCTAGGAAAAGATGGCTGGAAGAAACCAAAAAAATACAATACCCATGAAATACCGTCATTTTAAAAGCATATTCTTTAATTGATAAATCTGCTGTTAAATTTCTTTAAAGATGTTTATAATTTTTAACTTCTAATCCTCCGTTTTCGATGTAATTATAAAAGAATAATTACCATTAACATTGAATTAACTGTAATCGGTAAATGATGAGTAAATAATATTAGCCTGATTCATTTGTTTGGAGGTTTTTTTTCATATTTTTCAAATTAATGTTTGAATTTAGTGAAGACATAGAAAACATTTCCATCTAATATATTTGTGTTATGTATCATTGATTGTAGTTCCTGAATTGTTCTTTTCTTGATATGAAAATATGAAATAAGTTTTTAGACTTTATAAAATTGTGGAAAAGTTCTAGTATTTATGCATATGTATGAGCATAGTGATGCTCATACATATGCATGAAGCTTTGAAGCATGATGCTTTGAAGTGTCAAAGCAATTAAAATGATAATATATGGAGTAGAAAGTGAAAATACAATTACTATTTAAGCAATGCAAAAGGATCTGAAAAAGTTTATTAAAGTATAAGTCAGTCTATCAAGTACCTGAGATTATTTACTGAGCTCAGTAGTTCACGATAAATAGTGGCGTAATATTCTTTTGGTCCTGACAATGTTAATAAATGCTATCAAAAAGTACCACATGATTAAAAAAAGTCACTGCTGTATTGTGCCTTGCTTAGCTGCCAAATTGTGACTTGCGTTGAATATTTTTTTTTCATTTTTAAGCTCATATATCAGCTTTCCTATCAATTTCAGCTTCCAATCTGACGATCCAATTTCAACCAATTTGAAAATACTGCCTTGGGGGTAATCTGGTTGACTTAGAACTTTTGGCATATTACCATTTTAGGATCTGTTTTAACTGTTACCCTCCAATAACTATATTAAAATATTTGAAAATTAAGAATGAAAATAAGACCGTAATGACATAAATGACTGTAAAGATTTGTTTTGGGTATGTGATGAATGTGTGATGGAATTTCAGGTGAATGTTGATATTAGTAAAAGATTACAAAGGTTGGAACAACATACTGAGGAGTGTCAGGTGAATACAGAGACAATATTAAATAATTTGTAACATAATAATATCTCGACTCCACAAGAAAAATCATGGATCGATATTGTAAACAAAATTAAATCCTCCGTTAAATAAGCAACAGAATACTACGATGAAGAATGCGGTTACGGAAAAAATTAATCCGTCCGATTTATCGGTAGAAATAAACAAATTAAAATCTATAGGTCAGGGATCCGTTATGATTCAGTGTAAGGATGACGATTCTCGGAAGAAATTGTAAATAACAGCAACTGAAGAATTATCCAATAATTAAGAGGTAGAGATACCTAAATATATTAATCCCAGAATGATGGTGGTTGGCGTTCACGATAAATATATTTCAACTAATGAAGACTTTTTAGAGTGCATAAAAAATCAGAGTTTTTTTAAAAATACAGATATGAATATTGAAGTAGTTCGAAAATATATTCCTAAAGGAAATAAACTGTGTAAGGTAATAATGGAGGTGTCAGCAGAGATCTATAAGTGCATGTTAAGTAGTAAGAGAGTTTTCTTTGACTGGGATAATTTTCCGGTCTATGAATATTTGAGAGTGCTGCAATGTTATAAGTGCTGGAGGTATGGCCATAAAGAGGCAAAGTGTACTCAACAAGATGTCTGTCCTTTATGTAATAAACATCATAGGTCAGAATGTAATTCAAATACAAGGGAGTATACTAATTGTAAATTTGCACATGATGTCCTGAATATACCACATATTAAATATGATCACACAGTGTTTTATAAAAATTGTGAATGTTATAAACGAGCTGTTGAAAGAATGAAGAACGGAACTAAGTATGCATAACAACCACTTGATTGTTTCAGTGCTTCCACTGACAATATACATATTTTGTACATTAATATACAGAGAATGACGACTCAAATGTTGCAGCTGAGGCAGTTTGTAGAAGATAGAAACCCTTGGGTCTTGTGTGTTACTGAAACACATTTAACACGAGATCTGGAAGAGAATGAAATTAATATAACTGGATATACGGCTGTTGTATGTTAGATAGCCTAACGCCTATAGATCGCCTAACGCCTCTGTAGGTGATTTTTTAAACTATTTGGAAGACAACCTAAATCACAATATATTTCAAAGAAATAAAACCTTTCTTCTGGGTGATATAAATATCGATTTATTGAAGAACATCAGTGAGTCTAGAAGGTTGAAAGACATTATCAAGGGAGCAGATTTCACACAGATTGTTACTAGGGAAACCCACAATAGTGGTGTCTCACAAACACTGATTGATCACATAATTACCAATGATTTTGGAGCTGTGGAGGTTGTTAGTAATATTCTGATGATAAGTGATCACGAGATCATTGGTACGGAGTTTAAACATCAGGGTATTGTATATGAAATACCTCGACACGTGTGCTCGGAAATTGAATGAGCAAGCAGTCTCGAAGCTGATTACAGATAGGGAATGATTGGGATTACAATATCGTTGATATCAATAAATTATATGTTGATTTAATGCAAAATCTACATGATGCTATTGATAGGGCAGCTGCCTTAATATTAGTAAAACCTAAGAAAGTTCTCTTGGGTGGGCAAAGAGCTAAGAAATGCTCAAGGTGAGAGGGACAAGGTGTATAGAAAGTTTTCTTTCACAAAGAATGAACAGGATTGGAGAAAGTATAAACGGAAAAGAAATATTGCATTGTCCATGATGCGAGGAAAAAGTTCCTTGATAATAATATCGATGCTTGTAGAGGGGCTGGGAGGAAAAATAATACAAAATTTACTAGGCAACGTTAAGGGGCGTGCCGATTTTTCTCGAATCGACTTTGACGGCCACTACGGACCTACGGAGGAGAACTTCAATAACTTTTACTTATAGTATACGATAGTTTGAATGAAGTAGAACAGAGTATTAAAGGAGCAGTGATGTCAAAGTATGCAAGACTCAGGATCTTTTACATGTTAGTAGTTTAAACATGTTATACTAAACAAATTAAGAAAAGTTGTGTTTAAAAAGTCGAAATATGAGTGACAATGAGATTACGATAAGTTACGATACGCTATCCTTTATTGCACTTAATTAATACAAGTTTTGAAACGAATACATTTCCTGAGGACTTGAAAACCAGCATTATTGTACCAATTCTGAAAATACCGAAGCCTAGTGTACCAAGTGACTTTAGACCAATTAATTTAATACCTGTTGTTGATAAAAATCATTGAGACTGTTGTATGGACAGAGTTGAGAACTCATTTTGAAACCTATTTTGAAATTGTTATTTTCTGCTCAATCAGGGTTTAGGACAAAACATTCTTGTGAGGTGGCTATTCAGTATACATGCACATCATGGAGGAACGATATAAAGGACGGGAAAATTGTGCTTAGTGTGTTTATAGATTTAAAGTGATCATTCGAATCTATTGACTAGGATATACTGTGTAAAAAATTATTAAGTTATGCAAGTGCAAGATCAAATGCCTTGAAATGGATCAAGAGTTACTTCACAGACAGACATCATAGAATGAGAGTTGAAGGAAAAGTGTCGGCAAAGACGGAAAGTGCTTGGGGAGTTCCTTGGTAGTGTTTTGGACTCGTTGCTGTTTTTGATATGTCAACCATATTTCTACAATATTGGATACATGCTTTATTAGTCTTTTTGCAGATGATACTCTCATATCTGTGTCTGGGTATAATTTGCCTAAAATGGTTGAAACATTGAATAACGAACTGGCTATACTATTTAGATGGCTATGTAAAAATAAACTTAAACTAAACGAACTGAAAACAAGGTGCATGGTGATAAGGTCTAAAGCAAACTGCATAAGATTTAATGAGTTAGACTTAAAAGTATATACAAACAACTGTGATATTGAAATGTAAATGAAATTAATTACTTAGGAGTACTGTTGGATCCTCAGCTCAACATTTTGTAATCATGTCAGTTATATATGTAGAAAGTCAAATTTATCTCCCTGGTCGAAGAGGCTTGTATATAACACTATAGTTTTACGCTATTTTACTTATTGTATGTCTGTGCTGATATCATGTAATAAGGAGAGTATTTGTCCAAATACAGCAGAATAAGGCTATGCGTGTACTATTGAACTGTAATAGGTAAACATTGATGAGGTAATGTTGCGGTCATTGGACTGGTTTTCAGTTGCGCGGGCCGTCGAAGGGGCTATCATTCGATTGATATATAAAATAAAACATAATTGTATTATATAATATTGTATTATATACAATATTATGTATTATATAATTATGTATTATATAATAATTGTATTATATAACATAAATGTATTTAATAGACTGTTAAATTATAATTTAAAGCAATAGAGAGATTTATCATTTGCACAGTGTTAATGATTGCCTTTTGATTGTATTTTCTTTTGTTAACATTTCTTAGAATTTTTCTTACTTTTATTTTTTTTCTTTTGTATATTGATTTTGTTTTGTTGCTATTAGCTGCATATGCGAAATAAAGTGTGTATTTATTTATTTATTGCTGGAAAAAGTAGTCGGAAATTGGATTGACAATATGTGCCTTGTCAGAAGTAGGTTGTTGTTGTTATATTTGAATTTAAAGTTTAAATATTTATTTATATATATGGAGTTTTTTTACTTCTTTAGACTGCGTCCAATGAGATAGCAGTAGCTAGGAGTTATACACCCCCGATCTTATGTGGAACGCACAACAACAACAATGAGCATTGGTTAGTTGCTTGACCGGGAGGAAACCCCGGTGATTTTGGTCTTTCTAAAATGTACCTATATTATTATATTATTACTCTTTAATAATTATATATATATATATATATATATATATATATATATATATATATATATATATATATATATATTATATATATATATATATATATATATATATATATATATATATATATATATATATATATATATATATATATATATATATATACAGTTCATCCAATGAGATTAAAACGAAATACCTGTCATTTTTTATGAATTATTATTCTCCTCTCGCTTCGATACATTTGTTACATCGATTCAATAGTGATTCAAATGATGCATACTCCAGCTTATTTTGTGGAATAATCTCCTAAGCACGCGTCAAAGCTGTTTGAATGGTCTGAATGTTTTCAAAAAAACACCCACAGATATATATATATATATATATATATATATATATATATATATATATATATATATATATATATATATTGGACACTCACTTGGACACTCACATCGCAATTAATTCAAAAACTTCGGGTAGCAGAGAGGGTAATAGAAAGTTGTATGCTGAGAGAAAGACCTGATATGGACCATGAGACAGAAAGACCTGCGCATGGATCAGGGAACAAACGAAAGTCTATGACATCATTGGAAGGGTAAAGCAATTGAAATGGAGATGGGCAGGCCATATAGCGAGACGATGGGATGACAGATGGACCAAGGCAATCCTGGAGAGTTTGATCGCAAACGTCCGCGAAGAAGACCGAAAGCACGATGGATTGATGACATCGTTAAGTATATTGGACCAGAGTAGCAGAGGAAAGCCCAGAACCGTGAAAGTTGTAAGCATGCTGAAGAGGCCTTCAGAGGATCGACACGGGCTGATGATGATGATGACGATATATATATATATCTATATAGACTTAATATATATATATATATATATATATATATATATATATATATATATATATATATATATATATATATATATATATATATATATATATATACATCGCCTTATTTGCTTTGACCTTACTATATATAAAAAGATAAATTTCAAATTTAAAGTAAAAGTAAGCTATTATGAAAATAAACGTAAAATTCATTAATAATTACAAAAGGTGTTTATGGTGTGTTGTATGTGTTATCGCTTTCCATCATTAGTTTCTGTAATCATCACAACCATAACGCAATAAACATTCAATATATTACGTTATTGCTTCATAACTAACTATATTTTCAATTATCCTTTTAGCTTTCATGCATTCAACACAACTAACATCAATAATTTTTCTTATGATATAACCGAAATATCCGGATGTTTGAATCAATTTTATTTTTAAATAAAATTTCCAAAAATGTAAAGTTTTCGACACCAATTTTTTGGTTCTACTAAACATTCATTTACACCATGAATTACATCTTTGATATCGTAGTAATTAGTTTACTCTAAAAATTCTTAGAGCCTAAGGAATAAAAAATAATTGCTGAGAACAAGATCTGGAGAATACAAATGCTGTTCGAAACTATCCAAACCGATGTTATAAATGGCAGTTGTAGAAACGCAATTCTTGTGAGTTGTCTTAGTAAAACAACACTCTCAGCTCACTTTATTTGTCTCTTTTTTATTATTTTACGGAATTGGGTTCTGATGTGATGATAACCCTTTCAAGACCGTCGAAAATAATCGCTAGGTTGAATAAGTTACGAAATATTCATGAAGTTGCTGAGGATTTATTTCTTTATCTATATTTTTTACCCTAGGGTATGAATCAATATAATTGATATATGTTTAGTCTGCGGTCAAGAATCTTTCGAAAAATATTTTATGGTAATTACCACAAATTTGCCTAATGCTTTTTTAATCAACCATCTTATCTAAGTAAGCAACCACCAGATCTTTTTATAAAACCCTATTCGTGGTGTCAATTTTTTAAAGTATTGCGTACTGAAAAGTCATATGTTTTTGCTGTAAATTTTACTGAAATTTTTCTATCAAGCATAATAAAATATATAAAATATATATCATATAATAAAATATAATCTATCCGGAGGTCAATCATCATCATCACTTAGCCATTCTCCATCACAGCAGGATGAAGGGGCGTCCTCAGCATTCTTCCAACTTGCGCGGTCGTTTGCCATTCTGGGCCAATATACTTGATGATGCCATCAGTCCCTCGTGTTTCCGGTCTTCTTCGTGGACGTTCATGAATAAGCGGTATTCATCTCAGGATTGCTGTAGTATTTCTGCCATCACATCGCTATATGGCTATCTCCATTTCCTTTACTCTTTCAATGGTGTCACATACTTTCATTTGTTCACTTATCAATGTGCATGTCTTGTTGTTCCGCTTTGTAATACCAATTATAAACGTTTCCATTCCGCATCGACCAAATATTTTTATCTGGCCTGCCAGCCACATTTAATAGGCCGTTTCACTTTCTAGGCAGTATAACCCTAAATTGAAATCCTCTGCCCAGGTAATCCATAATATCCAAATCTCTCTCTAAAACAGAAATTCTTCCTTCCTCAGCAAATTTATTGCACATGACCAAACTCTTTTTCAGATTTATTTTCAAGCCAAAATATTTTTGATATTCTTTGATATTGACTTTTTGATATTCTCGACCATTTCATTGGAAAAACATAACGTATTTGTATACTGTTGATACTGAGTATAACTAGTTTTTTGTATTCTTGTACACTATTTCTTTTGAGTGCGATGTTCGATTTGACCAGTGGTCATAATAATTCATTAATAGTGCGTGTTTCATTTGTGGGTATTTTCTGCGATTAAAATGTCACAAGTTGATGAAAACAATGAATGTTTTTCATGAATGAATGAACATGATATTAACTTGAGGAGTGCCAACAAAATGCAGCCGCAGCATGTCGTTTGTATGCGGAAAAATTTCCTTTAAGAAATCATCTGGCTCCGCGGATTTTTGTAAATTTTGTTGTGTAAACTTCGCGACATAGGGTACTTAAAGGCACAACGAGGAGGTCACGTTGGAAGACCTCCTTCACACGAAATGGTAGAGTTTGAGGACAACATTTTCGAAGTTGTCGAAAACAAGCCAACAACGAGCACTAGGTCTATGTGGGAGACTGTACGACAAGAACTCTTTTATCTCTATCATTATCAACGGGTACAAGCGTTACAATCCGAAGATTATTCTAGAACAGTTGAATTATGTCAGTGGTTTTTACATCAGTACAACAGAAATGAAAATTTTACTAAATTTATTTTGGCCACCGACGAGGTCACATTTACAAGAAATGGAGTAAATAATTTCCACAACAGCCATAGTTGGGCACTAGAAAACCCGCATGCCATGAAAAGAACCCATTTTTAGGAAATATTTGATTTTCAGTAAATATTTGGCATTTCAGTAATGTTAGATTGGCGTAGTAAATGGCATGCTTATTGGGCCTTTTTTTCTTTCAGATCGATTGACAGGTGAAAATTATTTAGACTTTCTTCAAAACAATCTGCCACAATTCAATTATTACAAGATATTCATTTAAATGTTAGACAGAATATGGTGTTTCTACATGATGGAGCTCCGCCACATTTGAGACGAATTTCCTAAGAGATAGATAGAGCGCAATGGACTCATTTCTTGGTCTGCACGCTCCCCGGATTTAACGCCCTGCGATTTTTTTCTGTAGGGTTATTTAAAAGTGTTAGTTTATCACGATAAAAAAGTAAATACTGTGGTAGATCTACAACAGCCCATCGAAAACGCTTGTGATGTTATTCGTGGACATCTGGATTTAATTTTTGACGCTTGTAGTGACACATGAGTACACCGAGCAAGATTTTGGCCTAACCGATCAAATGGTGACAATTTTATACAATTTTTGTAACTTGTAAAATTTATGTTTTTATTATTCTGCAACATTTATATAAATGATTATTGGTAAAATGGCTTATTTTTACGAGTTCTACAACTTGTTAAAATAAATGACTTAACTTTGAAAACATCCTATATATATACATATATATATATATATATATATATATATATATATATATATATATATATATATATATATATATATATATATATATATAGCATACCTCGCCTGGGGTACTGGACTGGTCACAGGTGGTGGATAGTGAAAGTTCCATCAGATGTTAAGGGACAGCTGCGAATATCCCAAATAAGCAGCCTCGATTCAACGCAAAAACTAAATCCACTTAGCGTCTGACTTGTATCAAGCGGTTGGGTGGTCAGCGTCTGTTCACCAGTGTTACGGCTGAGATTTAAATTCTGGAACTAACCCCTCCAGTCTTAACCTCTGAACCGTCATGGTTTAAAATTTTAATTTCAAGTACAAGATGAGGCGTTCTAGTAATTATAAAATTACCTCAGGAGGTAAATAATCCTCTGCCAGCGTTGCTGATACAACCGGACGTTCGGATTCGGGCGTCCGGGCTTAAACGCAAAATCTTTCAGATGGAGTCGGAGACCTCTTGCCAACGTCTCAAACCGAAAATCACAACTTTCTTTGGAGCGGTAAATATCAACACACTGCTGCGCCCAAGAAAATTACACGAAATGGGGAAAACATTAAATCAGCAAAAAATCCAAATTTTAGTTTTGCAAGAAACCAGGTTAATAAATGACAACACCTTGGACTTCGGCAACTACAAACTTTTTAAAAGTAAAACGGACAAAAGAATACTCAAAAATGCACCACATGTCGGTGTTGCTTTCGTTATCTCAAAAACCATTCTTGGTTCTATAACTAATGTCCAGCCAGTAAAGAATGGACTTATGACACTATCCCTCAAGTGTGCTAACAAAAACTATACATTAACCAATGCACACCATGTTAACGAAGAAAATAAATCTAATCCTAATAAAGTAAATAAGGCCTGGGAAATTCTGGAAAAAACTATTTCTAAAATTCCTTCTAACCATGAAAAAATCCTGTTAGGTGATTTCAACGCCCAACTAGGGAAAAAAAGAAGGTACAAAAAACAGTCGGCAGTTTTCCCACTCATAAATGGACCAACCATAATGGCAGAAGATTGGTTGAACTATGTTCGCAGTTTAATCTAAAAATAATGTCAACCCATTTTAAGAAGAAAATGATAAAACAAAAGACCTGGAGATGCCCAAACATGTACATGGGTGAAATTCAAATTGACCACGTTGCCATTTCGTACCCCATTTACAAACAGATTTTTAATGTTCAAGTTAGAAAAGGAGCTAACATAGACACGGATCACTACTTGACTAGAATCAAACTTAGCTTAAAACCATAGTTCGACCCTACGAAAATAAAACCAAATTTAACAGAAGAGCTTAATAAACAACCAGCACAGAACTGGTAAGAACTGAAACAAAAAATTATTAAAACAGTTCTAAAGTTGGTCCCTTTACAAAAACGTAGAAAACATACGTGGTGGGATGAAGTTTGCGAGCAAGCAGTATTAACCCGGAATAAAGCATTCAAACAGTGGAACAGTTAAAAGCAGAAATAAACTATAACATTTTTTTGGAAGTATGAAAAGAAATATCGAAGCTAATTAGACAAACTAAAAGAAAATAGGAAAACAATCAATAATATAGAAAAAGACTTCCAAAAAAATAACACCCGAAATTTTTACAAAACATTTAAAACTAAATTAACAGGCTATCAACCTCAAAGTATTTGCTTCCGAAAGGAATTGCAAATAATTTGCCAAATATTTTGAACGACTACTAAACTGTCCTGAGCCCTTAAACAGATTACCAACACTAAACCCTAAACAAACAAACCTAGATTCATTACCGAATGAAGATTAAATAATTAGGCAAATTAAACGACTTAAAGATAACAAGGCTTCTGGCGAAGATGGAATCACTGCTGATCTTCTGAAATCCACTGGTCCAGGTACAATCAAGGAAATAACTAAAATTCTACAAGAAATTTGGCGAACCGAACGGATTCCGAACGACTGGAAAGATGGTCTAATCCATAGGTCTATCCAAGGAGATAGAATGTATGTAAACAACTACAGATGGATATCTCTTCTCCCAGTTTGTTACAAAATTCTCTCTCAATGTCTACAAGACCGAGCACAGGGACAGTTAGAACCTAATATTGGTGAATATCAAGCAGGTTTCCTACCGAGCAGATCCTGCCTGGAACAGATCCTGAATCTAAGGTTAATCCTAAGACATCAAAAACTATACAATAAAATACTCGTCTGTACATTTGTGGATTTTAAAAAAGCATATGATTCTATTGACCTCGAATCTTTATTCCAGATCTTGAAAGAACAAGGACTAGATCTGAAAACGTTGGCAATTATTAAAGCAACAGTAACTAACACAAGATCAAAACTTAAGTTCATGGGTGACATCTCAGAGCCTTTTGAAATTAAAACTAGGGGATGAAACTAGGAAACAAGGGAAAACTAGGAGACAAGGGGATGGATTCTCGACATTCTTATTTAACTGTGTTCTAGAAAAAGTAATACAGGACTGGCGTGTAAAAAAATCGTCCCTGAATATTGACCAGCCCATTAAACTGGAGAGAACCAACATCAAAATAGATTGTCTGGGATTTGCTGATGATCTAGCAACATTAGCTCAAGACATATTAATGGCACAAAAACAGATTGAATTCCTAAAAGACACAATACATGACCTGCAACAGACTAAGAACACCATTTCTGAAAACAAAATATGGTAACATCAGAGGAGTATCTCAATTTAAATATTTGGGTGAAATAATCATTGAAAACGGGTTGGAAAAAGCGCCCACTAAGGGTAGATGTCAAAAAAATGGAAACTGCATTGAGACTTACACAAAATATTAACAACAAAAATGCATATCTAAAAACATAAAAGCTCCCAAACATTATGGCACAGTTTTTAAACCAGAATGTCTCTATGGTGCTGCTTATTTTGAATAGAAAGAAAGACATAGAGCAGATTGAAAAAAAAAGGAAAAATCATAAGAAAAATCTTAGGCCCCAAACAAATAAATAGCACAACATACCGTCTATGAGAAAACCAAAAAATCAAACATTACACAAATAGATGGCTGCAATTAAAGATGATCTAAGGATCAGCAAATATTACACAAAGTGAAATTCTGGACAGAAACTGTTTCAGACACAAGGTTAGGTTATAATTCTGGAATTTAATGAAAATTCTCTGCTCCAGTAATTTTTTCGTTTAAAAATATCGCCTACAAAATTTGTATCCATTGCAGAAGACGGTATAATTTATTAACTTAACAAGCGAAATGACATGAAATTTCTGTTAGATATCAAGTACAGTCAGTTATATATATATATATATATATATATATATATATATATATATATATATATATATATATATATATATATATATATATATATATATATATATGTATAACGTTTATAACATTTTTGTCTAATAATTAATTAAATAATTGTAGCTACTTAGTACCAAATTGTAAAGACTGGCCTAATAAAACAAAAATTAAATAAAAAAAATATAATTGCGAGAAAACCTACATAACGAAAATAAAAAAACAGAAATGAAAGAAACAACATCTTACATTAAATCTGATATAATCAAGTGTACTCTATTTAACTGCGGTCTCAAATCAGAATGAGTGGGTAGTCATTATAGTGACCAATAAGATTGGAGTGCTAAGGAAAATCAAAGATGCAGTGCCACAGAAGGAGTCGCGGTAAGAAGTCTACACTAGAACGTAACAGTCAAACGGCGATCTTCCATGCGGTTACTTCATTCTCCGCGATAGACTTCGGAAGACACCCACGTGGATTAAGTCGCAATGGCCCGGTTTGATGTCTTGTTGATATTTTTAACAGCCGGTAGTTATGCGAAGGACTCTTACCTTCCAAGCCTATATTACAAAAATTATTTTTTTATGCCTAGATGTAAATATGATGAGCAGTTGTTAAAGAATAATGAGAGATTCGAAATAGAGATTGATAAGTCCGATTTTGTGTTTACCGGTAAAGTGTCGAATTCGGACATCGTATATAAAGAGAACCAAATAATTTTCAGTGTGACTGTGAGACGGTATTTTAAAAACGTTTTTAAATATCCGAAAAGTAAAGAGGTGCGTGTTGCGAAAACGTTGAACGACGGTGAAGGTGTTAAGTGTCGTCAATCAATTAGGCCGAAATTTACTGCCATTTTTATTGGCAAGAAGATACGAAGTTCTGTGGATGTTGATATATCTTTGATGATTGGACCAGTACCTGTTACATTGTATAACTTGGATCGTGTCAGTGCGGCTACCAAGGGTGAGTAATAGCTGTCATGGTTTAGATACTTCAATCACAATAAAATATAATTTAAAAGGTCAATAAAAGGTAATTAATACCCCATAATATAATATATCTTGGTATGGGATTATGACAGCTTTAAAAAGTTATGAACGTTGATGAAATATTGAATATTGGAAAAAAATAAATAGATTTTTTTAAACTATTTTTTAACAAAACTGGAAATGCAATAAATTTGTTAGTAGAAGCTTACAATTCCGAATTAATGGGTGCTAAATTTAGTTTCCACCGTCCATTATTAATTATAGTCGATATAATAGTAAAATGTTATTATGACTGTTTCTAAACGTTTACGTGCCATGATTTACATTCACAGAGAAGATTGTTCTACATGACAACATGTGACCACATGCTGCAAGACCTGTGAAGAGCACGTTAAGTATTAATCCTATATGTACTTTCATGTGTACAAGGCTCATATGGGTATAATACATGAAGATATAATAAGAAGAAATTACTACACGTGTTATTCGAAAATATAACATTAAATCGTTTATATGTTGCACTATTCTTACTTTTTGGCATACTTCCTGACTGAAATTTAAAAGAGGATATATATCAATAACTCTAAGTGAATAAATCATAGATTGGTTCTGGTACATGGAAGTCAATTAGAAATATTCAAAAGCGAGCTTGTATTATTGCAATTGGTATAAAGTAAAACAGTTTTTAGCCGCTAGAACCTCCATCCCATAAAAAAATATTCTTCTATATGACAATGGGCGACTGAATATTACAAAAAATGGGAAGGAACTACTGTTGGCTTTCGATTAGGAAGTTTTCCACACCCAGCTTATTCTTCAGATTTTACGCCATTGAATTATCCCATATTTTTATGGATAGAACACGCTATTGTTGACACACCCTTTTTTAAGTACGAAGAAGTTTGAAAATGAGTCGATGAACGGATTGCGTCTGAAGTTAAGACATTCTAAAAAGAAGTTATTCTAGAAAGAAGCAATGGAAAATGTTTTACTATTTTTAAAATTATTTTTTTGGTGAAATAATTAATTTTTTTTTGAAGAGCGGTAGCGGAAATTATGTTTAATAACTCATAAAAACAAAATAACAAATTTTCCAAAAACATTTTGGAAATTGTTTAAAATCTAATATTTGTAAATATTCATATACAAATATTAGTGTTTGTTATCAGGATTCCATTTAATGCATTTGAGGTAAAAATAAACTCGATACTCGAAACTCGCAAATTCATGAGAAAATTGGCAGTGCGGATTATATCCATTTGAACTAATAATAATTTTGTTAGTCTAACCGAAATAATGACACATATTCAGGTGACATTTTTGTCACTGATCTGCAATAAAAATTGTTTATTTAACAGCTATAGAAATGTGACATGTTAGATGAAATTTAATAATTTTGCGAGAGAAAGAAAGTGGTGTAAATAGGAAATTTTTTTATATATGTTAAAATTGCAAATTTTAAAGTAATTTTAATTGATTTAGGTATGTGAATTTGCTGTTTATCAATATTTCGTTTCTATAATTTAACCCCATAATCTAAAAGAAACTTCTAAGTATGCCCGAGGGAAGTTTAGAAGTCATCAGTCAAGAATTAATTTTATGACCTTTATTGACGACAACGGTATGGTATACCTTTCACACTGATGCTGGTTGCAACATTTCATAGTTGTTGTTTTGTAAATTCCTAGATTATTTAATATCAAGTATTTTCAGAATGTATGTCAAAAATATGAAATTAAATGTTCCGAAAATATACAGATACTAGAGGGCGCTTGGTACCTACTTTGTAAGGGATTAACTCGCTCATATCTTTTTACCGTATAAAGCAGAGACTTTAAAACAGAGAAGCGTCATAATTCCAGTGTACATCTTGTCGATGACTGAATGATCTGCAATTCACAAAGTGTACACATTTAAGTTAAATAATGTTCCTCGAGAAGAAAATGTATGCAAATGTTAGCAGTAATTTTTTATTAAGTTCGAAATTTTAAAAAGGTAGAAAGTCAATATAATTCAATGAGAAAATTAGATGGTGCCTCTAGAACAGTTTGTTTATGATAAATAGAGAACTTCTAAAGTAAGCTTTAATCAGAGTTGCCTAATATATCAAAGTATAAGTAAAAATTAAATATATAAAATTTTATTAAAATTCATGAATACTGAACGATCAATTTTTGTTGCTTTTGGCATATTTTGCAACGATCAGATAGTGAATTGGTGTTTTGTTTCGAGCATAGTTTCGTCACCTTTGGCGATGTCCTACCCGAAATTTATATAGTTTCTGGGTTAAACCCAAAAAATGAAGTAAAACGAGTTGATTGGTCGAAAGGAAATATGGATCACGACAGAAGCAACATGATTTTTACGGGCGAAGCTACAATTACTGTGATTGTTAGATTTATTGCCAATTTAAATGCTCTAAAAATGTGTACTATTTACAAGAAAGCATTGTTATCTTCACCGAAAGTAGTTCTTCAAGATAAAAAAGGACTGGATTTTGAAGGGAGATAACGATCCATTCCATTAAGAATATGTGATTGTACATTAGGTACAATCTTCGTTGAAGAACAATATTCATTTGAGGCAGTTTTGTAGAGAGATATTGTTACTGATTTTTACGGTAAAAATACACCATCTACCCTGGACCAAAGAATGTCTCAGATATACTATGCAATTTTAAGCGTCGATGATGATAATGTATAAAATAAGTTAAATGACAATAATAAAATATAAAAAAGTTAAAAAAAAAAAATATTATTATAACTTAACACGATTGTGCTCTTCTTGACTGACTGTTATTAAGTTTTACTTACCAGTTGACGAATGTTCAGATATTATATTTTAGAGAAAAAATTATATGCTATTGCTATAGAAAATACGTAATAGTTTTGACAAATGCTAAGTTCCAGTAGAAAAAGGTTTTTTTAGAATTAAAAATCCCATTAAAACAGTAAACTATGCTAGGTGAAGACTAAAACTTCAGTCAAATCGAATATTATTCATAAAGCATCTTTTTGGAAAAACTGCTTTACTAACTTACTAAACCAAAACAACAATAAAATAAAATTGTTGATTTCAAATGTGAAAGAAAATATATTATGGACCAGAATGGGTCTTAGGAACGGAGTTTTGTATCAACGCAAAAATGAAGTTATTGATTCGGTCAAATCTGAGACCAAAATTCCATATACTTCTTCTAGGGAATTGCAATTGCCCACAAGTCTCGTATAGTCTTGCAAAAAGTATTAAAATTATATCCGAAATTGTCGATTGTCACCCATATTTTCCCGATTTACTCTTAAATGATTGCCTTTTTCCGAAATTTAACAAAATATCTGAAATGATAAAAACTTAGAATGAATAATATTTTACTTGTATATAGTGATTTGTAGTATAAAATATTTTTTTCTTTCTAAATAGTTTCTAAAGAACTGCTTCTAGATGGATGTATTAAATGTCATCAATCAACACATTTAATAGTCTGTTTCTCTGGGATATGCCAACTATTTATAAATACCTCCCACCTTCCGTATTGTGAAAACAAAGTATTCTGAAACAATTTTTGAAAATTAATTGAAGGAACCTGATTAAAAAGAACTTTTACGCAAATGTTGGCACCAGTTGTTCAGGTGAGCTCAATATAATTCCATTTTCCTGGCAAATTGACGATAAAAACATAAATATTGTAGAGATTTTTCAATTAATAGTAACGATAATGCGATCTGGAATTCATGTAATTTCATGTATATTATAAACTGGTAAAAAAACTATTAAAACTATAAAAGATAGTGAATGAATGCAATTTATTTAGCTTTTTATTGTTATTACTTGCGTTATTGTTCTTTCAGTATTCACATAGTTAATTAACAAAAAGAATGTATTAGCTCGAAATATGCAGAATATCCAGGATTTTTCAACAAGGAAATTTTTGTTAGAAAATCGTATATGTATATTGTAAATGCGTTAAAAATTATTAAAATTATTGAGTGAAATGTGAAACTACATAAATTTAAATTTTTTAAGAATTTATAATAATTTCAAATAATATTATTTTTATTTCTTTACAAAAACAATGAAATATGAGCTTAAACGATGTAGTGCCCTTCAACATCTTAATTTAGTGCATATTTTGCAGATGTACACCTTGATATTTGATAAACTAGATAGCTGGGATTTATTAAAATATAATGAATTTATGCACGGTAGTAATTTATATTTCAAAGAAAATTTAGTTTTCCATAAAATATTAGAAAAATATTGATTTACAATTATGAAGTGATTTTCCAGAAAGATGCAAATAGTTAAAATTGATATATAAGCAATTCATTTGGCTTTATGCATTCATATACAAAACTAACTGTATTCGTTATTAACAGACACTTTAAGGCGTTCAAGATAAATAGACTTCTTGAGAAGCCAATTTATGAAGATACTGGTAGCAACGGATTTATGTAACAAAGCTGACTAAGTCAACTAAATATAATTTTATTATACTGACATAAAACTGATATGGATATACATATAATTTAATTCTATATATTTATTCTAATGACATTTGGTTAATACTATTTAAGCGAGGCAATAGCAGGCACTGTTGGTTAAGAACGAAACATTTTAAATGATCACAGATGGTAAAATACGTCAAATTACAATCATGTGTAGTAATTCATCCACATCAATTTTTCAATTCCTTATTTCCAGTATAAAATAGAACTTGAATTATATTAATTTGCAACTAATCGTAAGAATCTTTTTCTAAAGGAATTGTTTTTTTTTTCGAACATTAAGAACATATGGATCTTATTCAGTAAAAATATACATGGTGTAAGGGAAATAAGTTTTGTAAATTTAACAAACGATTATTTTCCTTGTTTTTATTATTTGATTATTTTATAATTTTGAACAAAAAGTGCTCATAAAACATATATCCAAAATGCCAACATGTATTCATTCCAACTATTTCTGCGGAAAAGATGCCAGAAGTTTTTGAAATTTTATTAACAATTGGCAACGTCGCATCGTCGTGTTTATTTCGATCGAACGGAATTTGGTTTTTTGTTTCATTGACTTCTTAAGGTGTTATTTGAAAAAAAAAATTAATAATTTTATACGTTTCAGCAAAAATTCGGTTTATTTTGTTAAAAAAAAAGGAAAACAAAAAGTATACATTAAGGTGGTTTAATGTCAAAGCTGAAATTACTAATACTAATTTTTCAATCCATAACATCAACGTCAAACGAGACGCATCACATTAAGAAACACATGATTAACTGTTTTAAATGCCATATACAGGGTGTTTACAAAGTTGAGTAATATATTTTAATAGGTTGTAGAACTCGTAAAAATAAGTAATTTTATCAAAAACCATTTATATAAATGTTGCAAAATAAAGAATTTATTAACAGTTACAAAATTTGAAAATAAACCTGACTTTTTAATATGCTCGACCACTGCGTTGTAAACATATAAAGTATGTGTTTACTGCTGCTTCTTGTAGGATATCTCTTTTGAGTGCGATGTTCGATTTGACCAATGCTAATAATTCCTTAATAGTGCATGTTTAATTTTTGGGTACTTTCTGCAATTAAAATGCTACATGTTTATGAAAACAATAAACTAGTAGACATAATATTAACTTAAGGGGAGTGCCAAAAAATACAGCCACAGCATATCGTTTGTACGCGGAAACGTTTCCTTCAAGGAATCATTCGGCTCCGCGGATGTTGATGTAAATTTAGTTACAAGACTTCGCGACACAGGGTACTTAAAGGCACAACAAGGATTGATCCTCATACATCGTACAGTGTGGATTGATCATCGTACACTGGGTACTATACGACAAGAACACTTTTATCCCTATCATTATTAACGGGTACAACCCGAAGAATACCCTAAGAGAGTAGAATTTTGTTAGAGGCTTTTACATCAGTACAACAGAAATTAAAATATTACCAAATTTACTTTGGCTACCGAGAAGGTCACATTTACAAGAAATGGAGTAAATAACTTCCACAACAACCATGTATGGGCAGTAGAAAATCCGCATGCTGCGAGGAAGTAATTTTCAACATATATTTTCAGTAAATGTTTGGCTGGCGTAGTAAATGGCATATTTATTGGATTTTACGCCGAGGGAGGCGGGTACGCCTAGCAAGATTTTGTGCTAACAACAATTTTGAACAATTTTTGTTTATGCTGAAACTTTTATAGTTGAGTGATTTTTGCTAAATTGAATTCTCTTTGCGAGTTCTACAAGGCAGTGATCGAGGATATCAAAAAGTCAGGTCTGTTTTCAAATTTTATTTCTGTTAATAACCTATATAAATGATTATTGGTGAAATTACTTATTTTACGAGTTCTACAACCTGTTTAAATAAATAACTCAACTTTGAAAATACCCTGTATAACTAGATTAAATGTTCAAAATGTTTTTGGTAAAATATATGTCAAATAAATGTCATACAAAATTACGTGTGGTTGACCAAAATCATGTCCTACAAGTGAATAATGCGGACATAATGAATGCTATAACGTTCAAAATCACCAAATGGAAAGTGTGATCAACTGATTAACAACAGAGTGGAAGATGTCAACACAGAACATAAAAACATATATTTCAAAAAATAGCGAAAAGCTGACATTGTGAACTTCGGTGAATCAGTATAAGAATTAAAAAAACTTTTTTCGAAGATCGGAAGAGAATTTCAGTATACGGAAAGTGAAAAATTAAAAACTATGTAAATTTACGAAAGGGGAATGAACTATTAATGAAGATATCCAACAAAAACAACTTATTTGGTTTTAAGAAAATGGACGATTACCAATAACAAAATTACAGAAAGCTTGAAAAAGACCCTGTGCAACCTGGAAAGGAGGTATAACCCAAAGAATAGCTAAAAGTTATAGATAAGAGCAATAGTTAATAGAATATATATAAAATAAATCTAGAGAGATAATTAAGGAACCGGAAGATCATTTTTCTAGCGATTAAGTGCATCGTAGCGATTTTTGGGTATTAAATTGAATATACATCAGACCACATTTAAATTCAGCAGCCCATTTTTTTTATCAAAAACTAGTGGTGATATAAATTTCTTGTGGATATTTCAAGCGTTTTCGAAAAAATAGTGAGCGTTTGGGTGATGATTTATAATCACAGATGAAACTGGATTAGGGTATAACCCAAAGAACAGCTAAAAGTTATAGATAAGAGCAATAGTTAATAGAATATATATAAAATAAATCTATAGAGATAATTAGGAACCGGAAGATCATTGTTTTAGTGATTTTGTGCGTCGTAGCAATTTTTGGGCATTAAATCGAATATACACATCAGACCACGTTTAAATTCAGCAGCTCATTTTTTTTATCAAAAACTGGTGATTCTCCGTGATTTCTCGTGGATATTTCAAGCGTTTTCGAAAAAATAGTGAGCGTTTGGGTGGTGATTTATAATCACAGATGAAACTGGATTAGGGTATAAACCAAAGAACAGCTAAAAGTTATAGATAAGAGCAATGGTTAATAGAATATATATAAAATAAATCTATAGAGATAATTAGGAACCGGAAGATCATTGTTTTAGTGATTTTGTGCGTCGAGACAATTTTTGGGCATTAAATCGAATATACATCAGACCACGTTTAAATTCAGCAGCCCTTTTTTTTTATCAAAAACTGGTGATTCTCGGTGATTTCTCGTGGATATTTCAAGCGTTTTCGAAAAAATAGTGAGCGTTTGGGTGGTGGTTTATAATCACATATGAAACTGGATTAGGGTATAACCCAAAGATATTTGGGCTTTAAATCGAGTATACACATCAGACCACGTTTAAATTCAGCAACCCATTTTATTTATCAAAAACTGGTGATTCTCGGTGATTTCTCGTGGATATTTCAAGCGTTTTCGAAAAAATAGTGAGCGTTTGGGTGGTGGTTTATAATAACATATGAAACTGGATTAGGGTATAACCCAAAGATTTTTGGGCTTTAAATCGAATATACATCAGACCACGTTAAAATTCAGCAGCCCATTTTTTTTATCAAAAACTGGTGATTCTCGGTGATTTCTCGTGGATATTTCAAGCGTTTTCGAAAAAATAGTGAGCGTTTGGGTGGTGGTTTATAATAACATATGAAACTGGATTAGGGTATAACCCAAAGATTTTTGGGCTTTAAATCGAATATACATCAGACCACGTTAAAATTCAGCAGCCCATTTTTTTTATCAAAAACTGGTGATTCTCGCTGATTTCTCGTGGATATTTCAAGCGTTTTCGAAAAAATAGTGAGCGTTTGGGTGGTGGTTTATAATCACATATGAAACTGGATTCATTAGTATATAGCAAATAATGACATGTTATAATAACAACAATGTAAATAGTGATTCCGCTCTCGTAAATAGGTCAATGACTGTTCTACTCACAAGAAAATATATATTGATTGATTGATTCCCTTCAAAAATACTTGCTACTATGTCAAAGGGTAATAAAATCTCAAATTATAGTTATTTTAATATAAATTGTAGTTGGGTCCATCATCATAGTATTATATATATATATATATATATATATATATATATATATATATATATATATATATATATATATATATATATATATATATATATAATTATTCACGTATGGGCCCGGGTGGACCACGCGAAGTACAATTAGAGGCGTTTGTTGTTGTTAGCCTTCCTTTGCGCCCATACTAATTTCATTCTTTCGCTATATATATATATATATATATATATATATATATATATATATATATATATATATATATATATATATATAGACAAAATCCAAGCTTTAAAATAATAAAATGACCGTTTGTATAATTTTGTATGACCGTTTGTGAAAAGATCAAATATAGTCAGCTAATTATATCAAAATCTACATTTTATTCTACACCGATTTTATCTTAAGAAACTTTTAGAAAACTTTTATGAAGTTAAAAACTTCTATGAGTATTTTCTATAGTCTACATTAGCGAAATAGTATCTGTTAGTTTGTACAATTTAGATCATGCCAATGCAGCTACCTAGGATGAATAATATGGTTGTTATCGTTTAAATACTTCCGTTAGAAACTGCTACGATAAAAAAAAAATAAATTATGTCAGTACAAGAAATAAACAAATTGTGATCAATCTTGGTGTTAAAAAGCTACTACTTCAGCATTATATTTCTGTACAATTATTTTTGAAGTAATTTAAAAATAATAGTTTGAAACGTCATTTGTTAATTCGCCAAAAGATTATGTAAACTAACTGAAAATAAAAACCTTATTCTGAAGTTATGTGTATTTAGTTTAACTTGTGATTAAATTCAGACTTAAAAAACCTATTCAAAAATAAAGAAATTTCTTCCGTGCTTCACGTAAACATTTGACTGTTCCTTTATTCGCCATCAAATTTTTGTGTAAAGTACGGAAGAGATTTCCTTGTTTTTTGAATATTTATAAGTATTCTTATATTCTCCACGAGCCTACTGTGCAACTTTTCATGCATACCTGGTACCTAAATGGAACCTAGGCGGATCCAAGATGGCGTGAGCTGCATTTAATTACAGCCTACATTTGACATGGTCAATATATATGGTCGTATCCTTGGTGATTCCTTCAATTGCTTGCAAACGTTCAGCTCGAGCCTGACCGATGACGGCTTAAGGCCAGAAACCGGTCTCAGGAACGCTTGCTGACATTTGTTGACGACTGAAGGAATTGATGAATGAAAATTGAATTGAATTATTGCGTATTCACGGAAGAAATTTCCTTGTTTTTGAATATTTTTAATATTCTCTACGAGCACACTATACAACTTTCCATGCATACCTGGTATCTAGATGGGGCTTGGCCGGATTACGAACGGTTGCAGACAGTAGTACTGTTGCGAACCACGGGGATGGTGTGAGCTGTATTTGATTACAACCTACATTGGACACTGCCGATTTAGTTGATTTCGAACGTTCATTAATTAATTTGTACCTATTATATAACTTGATCTACTGATCAATTTCTCATTGAGCTGACCCTGTACAAAGAAATGACAAATGCTCAAAACGATCTATTAGTTTTCAAAAACGAAAATAATTACACTATTGTAACTTTAATAGTCGTAGTAATAGTTTAACGATTTTCTTGTTCTTTGAAATTGAAATATTCCGTTAAATAATTGAGTTACATTTAACGTATATTCCAATAAAACTAGGAAGAGTTTATAAAATTATATTAATTGCAAAAAAGTGTTTAGGAAGTATATTTATTTAACGACATTATTATATTAAATACACCTTTAGCTATATTAAGTATATCAGCAATAAATTGACAATTTTATATGGACTGCTGTCGTAAATATGCCCAACTATGCTAGCTTTAATTTTAACGAGTCAGATAACTATTTAATTAGTTAAACTCGATTTCCCGCTGACGTATGTTTCAGTTTAAAAGGTAATTATAAATTTTGGAACGCAATATGAAAACTTGGATAATTTTTAATTCTATTGAATTAAATAATAAAGGAAAACATATTTATACGAAGATGTCCAAAAATGCTGACCTCTATTGAAAATAGATTATGTATTTTACATTATATTAAAATATGGCCATGAACTTTGGCTGAGTGTTTGGATACTAACGAATTCTTTACTTGAAATTAAACAGAAGGTTGGTTTAAAGTTTTCTGAGCAAAATGTATTGAGAAAACAAAAACCTGTTACTACATAAATGTTACAAACAGTTACTATTACTATAACGATTCCAGTACATGAGATAAAGTTTCGAACTGAGACATTCAAACTGGCATGAAGGCGGGATGTATATGTTTCTAGGTCTCTGTCCTTGATACCCAGGAACTAGTTGTCTCCATTGGTTTCATGGAGAGCATCCTTGTAACGAAGTTGCTAACCTCCTTGTTTACGTTCACCTGAGACCAGTTCACCATATAATATATATTTTTACACGATGGTCGTCCAGCATGGCCAAATGCCCTGCCCGAGGTAGGCGTCCTAACCACGTAAGACAGTCCTAATTTTAGTTTTGTTTATGTTAGTCGTTACGCCCAATGCTTCATACTCCCAGAAATATGTATTAAAAATTTTTTCAAGCATAACAGGATCGTGTGTTATTAAGGCACAGTCAGCCGCGTACATAAGTTCTGTGTCGGCTTTAAGGCGGAACAGATTGAAGAATCCTCCATCAATCCTACAGCGTATCACAACGTCTCTATCCTCCAGCTCCAGCCACCACATAGAGCTAATATTATTATAAAAAACATTTAAAATAATTATATTAAAACATTTTATTTTTAAGAGATGTCCTTAATAAAACTTAAAAACAGTTTTCATTGAGATTATCATATTGTATTTTATTTGATGTTACTTTAGTAATACTGGACAATTTCAGTCAGATACTTTCTTTTTAATATTTCATTTAAAACAAAAAATGTCGAAAATTAGTGGTATAGTCGTTCAAATTTCTTGAATGAATAATTCAGAATCAGAAAACAGTCAGAGAACGGAAAAATACTTTCATTTTGTAAACTCCTGCTTATAATACTGCAATTATAATTGAAAATAGTGGATTAGGACAACCAATTAATAGCCGCCCAATACTATAACAGAATATTCTAAAGTCGTAATACTGAAAAGTGTAGAACAATAACCAGGAACCGAATGGATGAAAACATTCATGACGCGAGACTCGGTTAACAGTTGTCAAGATATTGCAACTGCCCACAAAAGAGTTTTCGCAGTGGGAAATAACCGGTCTTTCGACGGAAAAATTTTCTTTAATAACTAATCTAATACATATTTGACCGTTGGGGTTTTTTCTTATCTTGACATTAGAGCAACATTTGTTCAATGTTTGATTCACTACACAAACGGATAACATTGGTCTATTTATGGTGAAGAAGAAGGCAGCTTTAAGAGATTATCTAAGTACCATTACATGACCAAAACCTTATTGTTATTTATATATTGTATTGTATTTATATTTTGGTATTGTGATTTATTGCCCAAAATAGAACTCTTACAAAGATGCCAACCTAATGAAATTCTTCACATCAAATTTTCTGAATATTAATTCCTTAAATTGTGATGTATTTTTTATAGGCTGAGATTCTGAAATGTGAAACTGTTGGAGTATTAGTTTATAAGAATATTCCCTAAAAGAGTCAGGAGTTAAACCACAACATCCGACATATCATTAGTGAGATTAAGCAACAATTATTAGAAAGAAATATTCAAAACTAACAAAAAGGCGACCATTTATAAGTAGCCCACAGTTAAGAAACGAGGAGTAAAACTTTATAAATGAGTAAAAACTTTATAAATGATTTTTTTATAGAAAATCGATTTATTTTTCAATGTAGTTTCCTTTTAGCTCGATACACTTTGCCCAACAATTTTCCAACATTTGTATGCCTTCCAAAAAGTATGACTTGTCGAACACAATAGGAAAATAGTCCTGTGTTTTTCGGTTCTTCAGTTGATGCAAATTTATTTCCAGTCATCCATTTCTTCACACACGGAAAGAAAAAGAAGTCGGAGTTGGCCAAATTCCGAGAATAGGGTGGATGCGGCATTAATTTGAATCATGGCAGAAACTCCTTCGAACTGCGCTTATACATGTTTAAACACCGCCATGAAATGGATTCCTATTCCATTCATGGTTCGCACTGATATTGGCTCTAATATTTGTGTATATCTGCTCTAATATTTGTGTAGGACGTTACGTGCCCGTTCGTGCGATGTGTTTATCACCTCAACAATCTCTTTAATCTTCACTTTGCGATCGGTCAACAGAATACCATGGATTTTGTTGGCCATTTCTTCAGTAATGATCTAAAGGGGGCTTCCTTTAGATTAGGTTAGGTTTGGTTTGGCTGGCTAGAAATATTGATGGCTGGATTTTCCAACCAAAAACTATGCTGGTTTTCCGATATATATTTCAAAATATATCGAATAACTGATAATGGTACAAATAGCTCTATTTTTATATCCAAATCGTATGGGTTTTCCCTTTATATATTGTTTTGCATAATGCTTGCCATAGTAGGGAATCATGCTCTCGTCAATTGGTAGGGCCTCTTCTAATCCACCGTGATATATAATATTCCGCTTCAATGCGTCAAGCTTCAGGGACGAAGTTTATAACGTCTGTCGTTTCGGCCAATATTAGCAATATCGTTGAAATGTAAATTTCGCAGAAACATTTCAAATCTATTCAAGCGTATACTTTTAGACAAGATCTTCGGCACGTCTTCAGAAGAACTCTAATATAACCTTTTGTTCGGATTTTTTGCATAACCCGAGAAAATCATTGCCCCAATTAAAACGTAATATACTCTATTTTGATTTGTTTCCTGAACAGTTGATGATGTCAGTTCTTCGTTAAAAAATAGATGAAAAAAATCTATAGGAGTTTGAGCAGCTCTAGCCTCTAAAGATGGATAGAAAAAAAAACCAATTGTCAATGTAAGTATCATTGACATACACAAAAAATATATTTACTTCCTATCTTTTCATAATTTATAGAAATTAATATAATTTATTTTTAGATTCGTTTTGAAAATGGGAGGAGAATACTTCCCGAAACGTTAACGTTAAAAGTTTGTATATTTTTTTAGAACATTTTTATATTTTTAAAATTTTGTTTGTTAGGCAAATTTATTACAAACATTATTTACATAAGAACAGATATTTTTGATATTTTTATTATTATTTATATTTTTATTTTATTTTTATTATTATTTCCATTAAAATAATAGAAAAATTTGTGTTGTAGTGTTAACAAAAATTATCATCATCTGGAGATCATTCAAACTGAGTTGTATATTTGTATATTTCTTATTTCATACCAAAGGTTCCAAAATCAAAATTATCAAGAAGTAATAAATTAATTAAAATATGGTATATTAATTCAATTCTCTGTAATCAACCTTTTATTATTCTTCAATGACATAATAGCTAATAATTATAAATATCTAAGTCAGTTTTTTATTTTCTTTCCAATTTTATCTATTTTTTACATTTCAATAAGCCAATAAATAACATATATTTTATTAGAACTTACATCAATTTATTTTTAAAACTACTTAATATACACCAGCATATGTTAAATAAAACATTTTCTATAACTGATGATAACGAAACAGGGTTAAACAATGTTACCTCTTCCAGCACCCACGCAGTTACGGCCGTCGAAATGGCCGGACTTAATACCTTGTTAACTTTTTTTTAAGCCGGCGGTTTATATACAAAGGATTCGTTTATTCCTGCCCATTTTAAAAAGAAATATATTTTTTCTTGAAGGGCTGTTTTATATAATATTGTTTAAAAACGGTTGTTGAAATGATACTATTTGTGTTCATTTATATAAAAATACTAATAATGACAATATAAATTTAAATGATTTAAATTCTATTGAAAATAATGGTGTTGTTTAGGCGGTGATATTTTAAGTTTTTACTATTATGTGGTGTTACAGAGAACAAGTTGATCTCATTTAAGTTTGCTGTTAATATATTTCTATTGCAAGTTCAAATGAATTGTTATGTAAAAACATTTATACTTGTATTATATAAAAAATAACCATTAATTAACCTGAACCATCAATTAACCTGAAAATATTCTCACTACCTAATATAACTTGAACACAAAAAGTGATACTCTTTTTGCTTGTTAATATTGATATTTTTATATGCGATTTACAAAACGTAGCAAAACTTACGGGTTTCATTTATAACGTATTGTGAGGTATTTCTACTGTTACGTATATAGCCTCTATGAAAAAAATAATTGGCATGAAAAATATATATATTTTTTCTCTTTATGGGTTTAACGCCACGATCTAAAACTCAAAAAATATCAAAAGTTTGTGTTTATTTCAGAAAATGTGTATTTTTTAAATTTTTGTTTGTTAGGCAAATTTATTACAGAAAAAGAATCACTGCGAAATTAGTTTTCGTTTCGTTTTTTCCCAGCGATTTTTTTATTTACACAAGAACAGATATTGTTGATATTGTTTGAGTTTTAGATTGTGGCGAAAAACCCAAAAAAAAAAGAAAATAATATATGAACACGCCACAACCATTTAGATAATGAAAAAATATAGACAAGTGCGTGATGCTTTTGTTGCATTTTGAAGCTACAGGTAGCACTGTTTCTATCCTGTTCACTATTAATCGACATTTACTTGCAATGATGATACGTACTTATGGTCGTTATTGGGCGCTTCCTTTTATAGCGCACTCTAAGAGACTTAGAATGAAATAGCGTCGAGCTGAAATGGAACTCTATTTGCTTTAGTGATGAATCTAAACTTAGTTTAGATGGTTATAATGGACCGAATAGAATCAGAAGTTTTCGAACTGAAAGACGAAATTTAACTTTCACGTTAGAATAGTATGACGCACTTATCATTCCATGAATTATGGTATCGGCAGCAGTAAATTATGCTTGAGAAAAGGTAATATCTAATAACTACTAAAGAAAGTTTAAATGCAGTTCCTTATATAAACGAAATATTGCAGCGTTCATTTAAATCTTACCTTTCGGTGAAGTAACGCTAAACTGCAAAGTTTAGCATTGCAGCGTTGCAGCAAGAGAGCGCAAAGTCTATATTGATCCCCCAAATAAATACTGCGGACCTGAAACTCAGAATTCAATGAGAAATAACCAGAATTTCAAGAGAAATGTTAAGATGTGCGTTAAATTCAGTTCGTTAAATTCTTTTGTGTTATTCTTATCATTTATTATAAAAAATTAAAAAGTTTAATAAGCTATATAAAGGGTGTTATTTTAGTGGGTCCGAACTTCCGATAGGGGTAGCGATCAACTGGCAAATGGCATCATGGCAATCATAATGGAACATCAAATGTCTGGCAAATCATCATGGAACGTTTAACATCAGAGGAACGCTTGCAAATCGCCGATATTTAATATCAAAAGCAGTGTTCTGCGTGCCAAACTTATAGAGTTTTTTTGGTGCAAATAATTGCCCAACAGAGCGATGTCTTCACCGAATTATCGATAAATTCTGATCGCATTGCACGCTGCTCGATATTAAAACAAAAAGAAGATAAAAAACTGTGAGTTCGGAAGAAAATATCGCTGCCGTTGCTGACAGTGTTTATGAAGACCCAAATTTACCAATTCGTTAATGGGTATTAATATTGAGTGACGATCAATGATTATTTAATTCTGAATTTGAATGATATTAATATAGATGATATGTGGTTCCAATAGGACGGCGTGGAACAGATCTGTTAATTGGCCACCAAGGTCATGTAATGTAATGCCGTTAGATTATTTTCTTTGGGATTATGTTAAATGTTTGGCCTATGCCAATAAACCAGCAAATGTTGAAGCCTTTGGAAGTCAACATGACTCGGATAATTGAGGACCTAAAACCCCAATTATTTGAAGAAACTTTCGGAAATTCTGAAAAAATGGTCGGTTATTTCACATAAAATAAATATTTTCAAGGCATCTAGTTTGGTTGTCGTTTTATTTGAATCTAGAGTTCGGACGCACTAAAAAAATAACCCTAATAACAAATTCGAAAATTTCCCATCCATATCTCATTATAATGTGTTTATCTTTTTAAACTTTTGCTTCTTTTTGTCTTTTATTCTGTACCCTTTTGCTTTTTCTTATTACTTTCTTACATTTTCTCCATATTTCTTGATATTTCTGCTGACTAATTGCTATTAATTTCGCAATATTTCATTTAAATATATTTATAAAATTAATAGGAGTTGTTCTCGTTTTGTCATACGGAAGCTATTTGTGTTTTTCAGTGACTTGAAAATTTCATTTTTACGACTACTACGATTTACTACGACTTTTGACGTGGGTTATCTCAACAATAGTATATCGATCAACACAATTCAATTTTTGGCGATGACGCACCAGCTAAAACCACTGTATATTACTGGTTTAGTGAATTCAATTATAGCCGTCGATCGCTCACGGACGAATTTAAAGAAGGTCGTCCAAAATCGGTTGTTGTGCCAGAAAACTTCGATACCTCCACGATTTTACATGAACATTTAGCCGCGAAAAAGATTTCTGCGCATCTGCGCAAGAAATGTTCAAAAAATACAGTCGTGGTGCGTCAAAAGCCGTGTATAACATCTACACAGGTGACGAATCTTGGAGCTATGCCTTTGAGCCCGAAATTAAACAAAAGTCGACTGAATGAGTCTTCCGAAATGAGTCAAGCCCAACAAAAGGTGTTCGCGCAAAAAGCATTTCGAAGCAAATGGTCACCTGTTTTTTAGGATAAATGGGCATGTGTCTATAGTGCCACTAGAAAATTGTAGAACGGTCAGTCCTAGATTGCACACAACTATTTATTTGCCAGAAGTCTTTGAAGAAAGAAGAAAAAACAACCAAAGACGTGTTATCATTCTTCACCATGAAAACGCAAGCTCTCACACACATTGGACTGAACAACTCAATATTTCACCGGTTAAAACATCGAATGGATGAGTCATCCGTCCCGATTTTCGAATATGGACTTTTAACGATTTTCGATGCCAGAAGAAGTGGTTGATGCGTTCAAAATGCATGGAATGTAAAAAGTGTTATGGAAATTGATTCAAAAGTATACAAAAAGCGGAGAATCGCGGCGAATCGATCATCGCAGAGAATATTTTTAAAAACAATAAAACCATTTTCAATGATAAATATTTGTTTTTATTTATTATTATATACATAAATAGCAACCCTCGTACTAGTAAGAATGGGAATATACTAAATCGTAAGAAAAGTATTTACTTTTTTGACGTACTAGAAATATAGGCCGTTGTTTTTAGTGATCTCAACCCATCCTTGAGTAAGTACCACCATGAATGTTTGGGGCGAAAACCTGGACGCAGACAGTTTTTACCTCTTCTTGGACATAGCCATGGGCCGGGACAAGTAGTAAGCTGACGGAGCGAGGTAGGGGTTGTATGTTGGGTGAGGGAGAAGCTTAAAGTCAAATTCGTTAATTTTTGAGGTGGTCAGATGCGTTTGAGGTAGGCTTGCGTTTTTTTTTTGTCGCAGGAAGACGTTTTAACGGTTTACCAAAGCTGAGGTTTTTTCCAGAACAGCGTGAACTCTCTCAAGTTGAATAAGTAGAATTCTGAATTTATCTCCTTACCGTCAGGAACCAACTCAAGGTAAATTACTACGATCTGATCTTGATTGATACGGCACCTTCCGCCTGTACTTGGCAAATATCACGAGCAGCTTAAGTCGCTTTAAATAAAAATTTCCTTTTCCGCAACTTCAGAGAAATTTTATTGTTTTTTTTTGGAGCAAAAAGTCCGCTTAAACTTCTGACGAATGGAACACAAGTGGAAACAAAGGAAACAACGCACAATTTTTATTACACAGTAGTATGTTATTTATTATATTGTCTATTCTATCTAAATATATTCTTCATATTGAATTTTCGTTTTTAAATCAATCGTGTGGCTTTGGGGTAGGTTTGATAAAAAGAAATTATTAGGCATAATTTAAATATTTCTTCATTGGTAATTAATTTTTTGGTAATCAACTTTTGTCCACGTTATTTTAATATTAGGCAATAAAAAATTACGTAAGATTAATTTATTAAATTGAATTAAAAATAGAGAATACGGGACGACAGAAGGGTTTTATTCAGGTTAAAAATCACCATTATTACCAGCCAAATGCAAATTTTAAAATATCATTTTTATAAAATGTCGGAAGCCATCCGACTTTTCTACAATTTTCTCTCAAGAAATGTCTAGCGAATATGGGGAGTGAGATCGAATTTTGCATTCTAACAGCAGACAATTTTTCCCGGTTCTGACTTGCAGCATGACAATCAGCATTATCTTGCCAAAATAAGACTTCAATCAGGATAATTAGCTTGAACTGTTTCAAAACTCGTATTAGATAATACTGGGTATAGTACACGTTTCACCAACTCATGATGACACATTTAGTGGATTTTATGAGTATAGTAGAAGGGAGATTGGCTTCGAATTCTATTAGAGGATATATCTTTCATCTCAGGTAAACGAAAGGTACATTTATATTGTATTCTAAAAATGTATAATGCAATAGTTTATAGGTTCTGTTATTACTGGCAGTGAATTGTAGATTAATTAATAAAATAAAGATTTCAATTCGAAAGTCAAATGTTAATGTTTTGTATATATTGTATTATATTTTTTATAGCTATTTTAAACTAAACCTATTTATATTCACCTTTTTTATTAGAAATTAAATTTGTAAAAAATATTTTCCGTGACTTTTTGTTGTTTTTCTAGATCATCTACAATGATCCATAAATGCTATTCATTCATCTATAGATTTATTCATAATTTGAAAATAAATATGTTCAGAGTAGAGTGTAGCATCGATCGGAAATCGGAAAAAGAACTATTATTGGCTATTCATCGTCAACTAGTGAATCAGTTTAAAAAAATGTTGTTTGTACCGATTTACTATAAGAGTAGTCAATCGCCAATAAGAGCAACCAAAAAAAAGCGTCCGGGAGGTGGAACGGTGGGTAAAATGTCACTGGCAGGCTGAACAACATAGTGTTTAAGAGCAAACTCCCGCTTTGTCCAAAAAGAAAAGTCTTCGATCAGTGCGTCCTACCCGCTATGACATATGAAAGTGAAACCTGAACACTCACATCGCAATCAATTCAAAAAACTTGGGGTAGCACAGAGGGGAATGGAAAGATGTATGCTTGCCATTACAAGACGCTATAGAAAGCCCTGCACATCGGTCAGGAAACAAACAAAAGTGCGTGACCTCATTAGAAGAGTAAAGCAATTGAAATTGAGATGAGCTGGCCATATACCGAGGCGATGGGACGACGGATGGACCAATGCAATTCTGGAATGGATACCGCTTGATCGCAAACGTCAGCGAAGAAGACCGAAAGCACGATGGACTGGTGACATATATTGTACCCGAGTGGCAGAGGAAAGCCCAGGACCGTGAAATATTAATTTAAGAGGTAATTAAGTTACTTCCACTGATTGTCTTTTTATAATATTATACAAGATAAACTTTTAATACTATATATGAATTAATAAAAATACGATTTAAATGTGTATATGCATAGTACTAAATATACTAGTTTTATATTTATTTCAACTAAAACGAGGATATAAAATTGTTATTCAGGCTATATTATATGATAGTTTAACATGAAATTAACAGGTTATTAAAATTATATTAATGTTGCCGAAATGCAAAAAAAGTAATTTTGATATTGGCAACCATGCAGAAGTGACAAAAACAAAATATACAATTGTGAAGAAATGTCGCGCACGATGTTAATAAATATTGACAATGATACTTTATGTACAAAACCATATAATTAGTTTTGTCAATAAGAAAAAACTTTCAAAGGACTGAAGCTAATTACACAGGTCGACATGAGTCTTGTAAAATTGATACTCTTTCTGCGTTTCATTTAGATTGTTATTTACACCTTTTCACACAAATGGCCTAGCACGTCCCATTTTCAAGTACCTGCTTCTCCCTTATATCATTGTGTATTTAAATTTATTTGTACCTGACTTTGGACTGGACCATATAGGAATCACCACAAGATCGTAGAGGAGGTATTTCCCCAGTATTCTACGAGCCTTTAAAGGCAGTTTTGTCGTTTTCTATGGTTTAGTTTGTTTATGTCTCTTTTACAGAACAGTCAAGTGTTTAAGTCGATTATATATAAAATGGGAACTGATTTTAAAAAAGCAAAGGGATAAAATTCAGTATCCAATTTGCCTTCTGCGCTTAGGCTAGTTCCTCATAGCTAGGAACTATATATACCGCTTGCGCTTTTAAACCCGGACAACATGTTTCCCGATGATTTGAATTCTTTATCAGAATCTGTTCCACAACTTCCTGAAAACACACATTTTAACAACTACCATTTCTATTGTACAACACCTTTCAATTATTAAATTTAATTGGTGATTTTTTATGACAATTTGGTCCTCAAATGTTAATGTGACATTATTTCTATTCATATATTGCAGTGAATTCATCTTCACTATTGTAATCGTCCAAAACATTCACTTTGCAACAACTCGAAAAGTAAAAAGCACGATGGCGAAAACACCTGATTATTGAGAATGGGGTAACGTTGGGGCAAGATATACCGTTATAAATGCGTTTAATATCCGGATAACAAGCAAAGCGATGCATTTCTGTCTTTGTTTTTCGCAGGCAGTAGTAAAGAAAACAGTATCGGCACAAACTTGTCTGTGCCCAAAGTACGTGTTCTTTAATCATTATGGATGTTGGACTATAGAAGTCGCTAAAAGCGTCATCATAGACAGAATAGAGAATAAATTAATATAAAATCTGAAGTTTTTTTTCACTACATTTTTTAATTTTTTAGGTAGGGCACGTGTCCACGTGCCCTTATTTACCAATCACCACTGAGCAATATCAATATCTATAATTAATAATTATCTATACAGTATTATTCCTTTTTAATGGCGTTTCATTAAAATCCAATTAAATCGCTTCTTATTATCGCTTATTATCTAAAAGAGGTTGAAGAAATAATTGTAATATTTTATTATTTTTATTATTTAAGATATTAGATAAGTATTAAAATAGCATTAGCAATAAAATATATGGTTGCGTTACTTGGCATTTATTTAAAATGTTGATTTATTCTAATTTATAACAACTGCGAAAATGGTGATCCCAGAAATTTTTAATGGGTTAATATTCGGAGACTGGGTTGGTCCTCAATTACAAATTTCTTTCTCGATAACCTAGTTCACAGTAAAATGGATCACGTGTTTTGGATTGTTATCTGGGTAGAATATGGGCCCCAAAAACATTTCTTCTTGAGTATATTGCAAAAAACGGTCTTGAACATGTATTGAAAATGATCGTTTTACCCGAATAAATGGTCCAGTACCAGATCATGGAAAATCTTTTGTTACGTGCCGTTGTACGGCTTTGAATATAACGCCAGCTGATATTTTCACTTACTGCCTACCATTTGAAGCAAACGAGTAATATTTGTTTTTATTATAGAAAAACACTATTCCATTTTTCTGGTGTTTATTGACGATGAACTACGGATTTTTGTTCGATTCTTCGTGTCTGTAACAAAGTATTTTTTTAATTTATCCATATCCGTAGTAGTTTTCTGGGATAGTCCTAACTATGATAGTCCTAACTATGATTTATTTTTTAAATTGCTGCAACTGTTATTATTTTGAACAATTTTTGCAGCAACAATTATGGTATTATTTGTAAAAGTTTTAATTTTGCTCTACTTCGTTCCATCGTTAAATAGATCAACAATATCTAGTCTAAAATTCCCAAAAATGTGCCGCACCACTGGACAAGTTCAACAAATGCTAGCACAGATATTTTTATGTGGTGTTGCGGCATCGCTTCTATAACCCTCGTAACGACTTTTTGAGCTTGTGTAAAATTGTCATAAAACGTTCCTTGAGTTTCGGAAACAGTAAATAGTCACACGCAGAGAAGTCAGGCGAATACGGAGAATATTGAAAACCTTTCTCCATAAAATATAAAAACTTTCTTCCAACGGCATATAAAAGGGGACTTAATGTACTTTCAGATACTTATTACATAATGTAGCTTTATTTAAAAAAATATATTTATTTAGTTAGGTAAATTTCACTGAGATGATGCTCTTTAAAAACCGATTGAGTCTCCTCTTTGTCGTCGAAAATATCAGCTGCCTCATATAACGCTTGTACTTCAGACGCAGAGCGAGTACGAGAACGCGCCTTTATTTTGAGTTAAATAGAAAATGAAAGAAACCGATAAATAAATGTTAAAAAAATTAAAAATCAGAGTTTTTCAATAAAAATACTATAGAAAATATAATATTTATGATTTACTTACCACAAACTGTATCAAGATCGAAAAAAAACACACTATTTGTGTGTGCAAAAAGGTTATTTAACGGTTTTTATTTATTGAAAAACACTGACACAGCAACAGCACTAGGTGGCATATACTCACAGACTTTTTTTGTTAATATTCACATAACATCTTAAGATGGCTATGGTGGGGGATGTGTAATAGGGACCTACAGAGTCTTATAACAAACATTTTCAGTCTTAGAGCTAATTTAGTCCACACATTCAGGAACATTTTTAATTTAGGAAAATTAGCAGTATTGGAAAATATTATGAAAACTCTGCTGCTAATTTAGTCCACACATTCAGGAACATTTTTCATTTAGGAAAATTAGCAGTATTGGAAAATATTATGAAAACTCTGCTGTTTCACATTTCGTGTTTTGTAAATATATTATTAAGTTTTGATGTGTTTGAATCAGTATGAGCGACGCTTCGGACTTAGGGAATCCCTTCGAGATCACTGCTCGGGAAATGCTGCAGAAAATTCATGATTTCGTATTGGCCGATAGCATAGTGAAGGTTAGAAAGATTGTTAATATAAAAAATACTACAGACAAACGCGTACGGAACATCTTACATGAACATCTGGGTATAAGAAAGTCATCAGCGCGCCGGCGCATGAGTGCCGGGTTTGTTTCGCGTTGGTTCTGCGAACCAAAAACGGAAGCGGGTGACCACTTCACAGATGAGCAACGAGCGGTGACTCGTGACTGTCGATGAATCTTGGAATTATAATTATACACCAGAAATGACCGAACAGGCAATATATGGCGAACATGCCCCGAAAGAAACAAAGTCTCTTCCATCGGCCTGAAAAATCATGGCCATTGTTTCGCTATTTCGGAAAACGAAACACGATCATGAAAAGTTCATAAAAAACCCTAATTTAGTGAAGAAAGAAGTATTGTTTCATCAGGACAATGCACCAGTCCATCCATCGGCCGTTGCAACAGCGAAATCGGTACCGGATCCACCTTATTTTCTGCGGCTTCTATCCCTTTTCAAACATAAGGAAATGATTGGTTCAAAATAAATTCATCCCAAATGAAGAGATCATCACCGAAGCATTTCTGCAAGTCGTATTTTTGAAAGGCAAAAAATTAAATTTCTTAAATTCTCTTAAATAATATACTGTTAGGAGTCTGCTTACTTATAAAAAAATGTATTGTATATGTTATTTTTACTGTCCAAAAAAACGTTATAAAAACCTTTTTTATGTTGAGCGCGATCAATCCATTGGTTTAATGCTCATCTATTGCAATATGTAATATAAATTTTTTAAGTGAAAACTTCTATAGCCGCGTTGAGCGATTTTCGATAGGGGCAAAATTTATGGGTTCGCGTCACCGACATGCTAGTTACGTGTTGCGCCAGACTGGCAACGCCAATTGTGTTTTAAATCTGATTTAATGTGTTTTAAATTAAATTGTGTTTTAGATGATCATTACTTTAATTGTTTAATTGTAGAATCACTGTGCAGTACAAGAGTGAGTACTTAACATGCTAATATTTTTATGTGGAAAAATGAATAAAAAAAAACAAAGCATTTATTTTCGAATATTTCCAATATTGATATCAATATTTGCGTTGAAAAATTTGATATTGTTTATTTTTCTAATATTGAATCTCTGCAATACATCGTGCAATGAATATTTCATAGTGGCTTAGGAGTTATCTTACTAGCGTGGTAAAACAGATTTCTAGTTGTTCGATAGTATTTTTGTCGCGGATTTTAAAATTAAAAAATGTATAACATTTTATTATAAATTTAATTTCTCAAAATTATTGTTTATTGGTTTGGATTGTCAGAAATTAAATACGTGTTTTGTTATTTTTTGCAAAATAATAATTTATAAACTTATATCATTCAATTTCATCATTAGCACTTTACAAAAAAGTATTGTAATATAATTAGTTTTTCTAAATGTCTATTTTTTATATTTGTTTAGATCCTCGATCCTACGTGAAAAAAATATACATTTTTAAATTATACATTTAAAGAATAATTGATTTTAAAATTAAAAAAAAACTGTTACTCCAAAGTATCAAATTTGCACTTCTGTAGGCAGTTCCCATGAATGCCTAACTTTTTGTTTTAAACCTTGAAGAAGACCACTATGAAAATATGTTTATTATTGAGCCCCTCTTATTATTCACATGCAATTTGATGTAATATCTCCTGAGGTATTATTAATAATTTAGCAATGCGGCATGTTTATGCCTCCCTAATTTTTCTTTAACATTTTCTTCTTTCTTGTTTTGAAGATGTGTATGTGTACTCAATAATATTGTTATAGCTATGCGCCATCTTTGAGATTGCTTCACGAGATGTTCTGTGTAAAATAATTTTAAATAATACATAGAAAATGATTTGTATGTTATCGCTCCAAGTATTTTCCAACTAGAGCACAGATTGAATACACCAATTCCAGAATTCCAATGTGAATTTAATTTAGATATGGCTAAAACAATCGAGAATACTACTTTCACCCCAAACAAGAGAGGGACGGAACAATTGTAGAGTGGTAGAATCAAAGAATATGTGTAGCAAATTTGGGCTTCTGTATGAGAGCAGACACTTGTCTACTCTGGAAACATCGCGAACTCTTACAATATCTAGATAGTGTATTTCGTTTTACGCTAAACATTCATTGAGAGAGTACTTCAGTAACTTTCTAACTATCCTTAATCGGCATTTTATTAAAAATATAGAAACCGATTTACTGGCTCTGGAACAGGAGAAACCCCCATTTGAAGCACCAACTACGACTTCATTCATTGAAAGGGCCTGTTTGGCTTGCTACGTTAACAAAGAGTTTAAAACCTTTAATGCCAATTTAGAAAAGGGCCAGAGGCGGGAATGTATATCTGAATGATGTTATTTTTGGAAAATTAATTCCCTTGT
Organism: Cosmopolites sordidus; assembly: GCA_031761425.1. NCBI lineage: Eukaryota > Metazoa > Arthropoda > Insecta > Coleoptera > Curculionidae > Cosmopolites > Cosmopolites sordidus. The sequence continues at coordinate 334,023 of JARFXV010000169.1, read as the reverse complement.
AAATCTTTTTCTTTACTGTCAAAATAAATCTATTTTTATATACCCAGAAGTTTTATTTTAATCGAATTTTGAAATGGGCAAACATTAAAGTCCTACCCTGTATAATACTTTACAAAATTAGTTCTACATTATTTAGTTATTAGTTCCACGAATTATATTACACATGAATTATACCGGAAAATTAAGTTATTTCAAATATTCGTTCAAACTATGCAAGTACACTTATAATTTACCCCTCGTAAAATTAGAACATAAAATTGTATTCAGTTTGTTATCCATACGTCCAAATAAATTAAAATATAGCATTGTTTTGACTAGTTCTACTGAAAATAGAACACTACTCTTAGAAGCACAACACAAGACAGAAAGCCGGTGATATTTTTCAGATTATTATAAATAGCTTTTCGAATTTATTAATTGTGTAATCAATTTTTAATTGGCATACTCAAGTCATAAAATGTATATTGAATTATAATTATCGTAATTTTATGACACATGCTTCTTAAGCCAATGTATAAAATTAAGATTTAATAATTAACGTAAACATGTACCGTATGTTCGAAGAAAATGTTTAAACTATTGAACTGTAGGAGGTGATTGAGTGCTCTTTTGTAAGATGTTATTTCGAAATTAATTATTGATTAATAAAATATTATGAGCTTTTCCATCATTAGAAAGGTAATTATATTCAAATATAAATTGACATATGCATTTACAACGGTTTTTTTATTTTGTGATGCTGATTAACTATAACGGCTAAAAAAAGATTACGACGTTATTAAAAGGAACACCCTTTAATTAGGACGATGGTATGTTTGCCAATATTCTACACACATGGATATTTTATATCCTACAACTTCTGTGTAATTCAATTTCCCATTGAGATTTTATATCCTATGTAATAGGAGTAAAGAAAAATACAATTTAAACTTACTGTTAGATCAAGAAATTGAAAACAAATAAATCAGTTAAATATATTTGAGTAACACGACAGACGTTAATAAAAATATATCAGACAAATGAGTAAACAAAATTACAGATCTTCAATCAAAATAAATATATAACTAATTATTAATTTTTCAATGTATTTACATGAAATTGAAATAGAACTGTTGTAATAAATATATAAGCCATTATTGTTTATTAAGATCAAAAAACTACTTTATAAAACAATCTGAGTTACGCACTGTTTATGGCAATTCATAAAAATATATTGTACGTATGCTTCTTTTTATATTTTATAAAAATCGCTTTACATTTTATATTTTTTTATCAAAATTAAAAAGGCGTTTCTTTAAAAGCTTTTTCGTTTTCGTCACTATCACCTTTTCAGCTTCGTCAATCTGTGCAACTATCTCCTGGTTTGGAGACAGTTATTTTGTTATCGATGTTACCAATACACTTAAGGTGGCTAATCTAAAGCAGCGATTGATAATAAGTTTTCAATCTGTGAAAGGCACCATGGTCCATAGTGTGCAAAGAGAAATTTGACAGTAAAAATTCCAGTGTAATTTTTTTTCAAATTTAAAAAACGTAAGTATGCAGGGCAATTGTTAACAAACAATAACATATTCCATTTGTCTTGTTAATTGCTGGATCCAAGATTTTAATCCACGCTCGAATACGGATGAGCTTATCCATGTGCATTTATTTCCTAAGAATTAACTGCCAACTTTTTTACATTTTTAAACATCAGGAATTTGTGCAGACAAGAACAATTATTCTTTCCTTGGGAAGTTTGCTATCACTACATTTTTCACCTTTGAAGTTTATAGTATAAGTAGCTATTGAATATTCTATAAAAAAGCTATAGCTTATTTATTCGATTAGTTATAAATGTGTGTGATATGGACCACATTCATATAGACCTCTTCACCGGCTAGACTTGAGAATGGTGAAGTAAAATGTGTTGCTTACTAAAAAATGAGAAATTCGCCGGACCGGTAGATTTCCGAAAAATTGAATTAAATCTAGAGATACTTTTTCAAAACGGCTTAAGTCCAGTATAAAAAAAGACTTATCTGATCTACCATTCCTAACAAGAGATAAGGAACAGCGGGATAGTTATCCACGAATATCTATTACAAGTTTTCCGAGTAGAACATATGTATATATAAAGATCCTCAAAAATAAGATTGAAAATCAATATCAAGACATGGAAGTAGAAGAACAGGCATGATTCAGAGCGGGAAGATCAACATTAGATGACCTATTTAGTATCATCCAAATTACAGGAATGAAATTGTCCGTCATCTAAGAAGTATGCTAACTATATATGGATTTGACAAGAGCATATGACTCAGTACTATAAATGAACTATGGGATTCACTAGAAAAGAAGAGAAGAAAAACATCGAAAAATTGTCCAAGAATTGGAAATGGAAATGCTACAACATATGAATACTGCAACAATAATGCATTACACAGATTGTGCGTAACCGATAATCAGGTATTCATAACTCAGCTATAGCCGTAGATATACCGATAGAGATACGTAGAGATACACTACACAGTTTGATCAGAAGTTACACTTAATAAACGTCCAGAACAAGGATCAACATGCAGGCGTTTACAATCACGTTGAAACTCACCTCCCCACTTACAAACCATTATTTTTGAAGGAGCATACTCGCGTAATACATTTACCATGGCATTATGAATTTCCATTGTTTTTAAACCATTTTTTACAAAGAATGTAATCACTACAAGATTTTCAATATTTTCTATTTTAAAAAATAATACGTTTACTTTAAGCTGCTGTTTTTGTACGAATTAATTGACAGATCGACTTGAAACTTATGAACAGATATGTTCAAAAGAAGGACGAAACATTAAAATGTAGTAGATTATATAGTTCTTTTACTGCTCTATAGGGGTCGCCCCGCGAACTTTTTAATTAGCCTAGTAATATCACATTCATTATGTGACTTTTATTCTAAAAATCTTTTTGGTCAAAGCGCATTTTGAATCAAAACCGATCACTTCGTGAGCTTGTGTGAGGTAGTCGACTGATCCATTAAAATAACAAGCTATTTCTTTAATACCTGGAAAGAGAGTTGTAGGACGATTGTGTTTTTATATTTTTTTCCTTTATTTGGGTTTTTCGCCACTATCTAAAACTCAAAAAATATCAAATATACCTGTTCTTATGTAAAGAAAGAATCACTTGGTAAAAACAAAAAACCAAACGGAGACAAATTTCCCAGTGATTCTTTTTCGTAATAAATTTGCCTAACGAACAAAATTTTAAAGATATAAAAATGTTATAAAAAATTTTACAAACTTTTAATGTTAAAGTTTCGGAGGGTCTTCTCCCCCCTTTTCAAAACTAAACTTTTGAAAATAGGGGCTTTTCCCCTGTTTTCAAAAGTTGATTCTTTCTTTACATAAGAACATGTATTTTTGATATTTTTTGAGTTTTAGATAGTAGATAAAAACCCAAATAAAGGAAAAAATATATGAACACGCCACAATCATTCAGACATTACTTAGGACGATTGTGGTTCCCTCAAAATTTTATGTAAAAAGAGAGGGGGGGGCAAAGTTCACAAAGGATATTGAGTTTTGATCATCTTTTCCTACGGATATGTTTAGGACACTTTAGGACACTTTATACAAGGCGGGTAGCCTGGTTAGAAAAATATATTTATTGTATTGAGAATACTTTTTTAAGTTAAATAATTTCCAAAAATGAACCACGCAATTTTCTTTTAATCTAATAATGATAACAGTTGAATATTAATGTAACTGATTTGAGCAAATTGTGCAATAAACAACTTGAGAAATTACTGATTTTTTATGACACATTGAATATTCTATGGATTGGGTACCGCTGCTTGAATAAACGGAAAAGTTCCATCAAATAGAAGAGACTGGGGGTTATAATTGGAAAAATGTAGACTTTGTATATATTTATGACAAACTCTAAACGCGCTGAATGTGAATTAACATTTCTGTAGTTTACCATTATAACAAAAGTGGATTCTCCTTGGAAATTAATAATAAAAAACTCCTTAACTTCTTGGATACTTGTCCTCATCTTGTTATTGTAACAGGGGAGCTTTCCTGATGTGTGATGGACTTAGCGATTTGAGATTATAAGTTAAATATATATTCAAGGATATGTCTCATTGATGTACTACTTAATTTGTAAGGTTATATAGTTTCGTGATTCGTGTGGCATAGTTGGAACGCTGTGTTTGGATATTGAAGCGCTCATAAGTGCAGAGGCCCCTGTATATGTCACATAAATAAAGAAATTTGTTACGCTCAGGAACTTTGATTGGACTGAATTGGGGAAGTTGTTTCATATTGATTCTATATAAGGTAATGTATATTTTAAAATAAGTCTTTAAAGATTTCGTAATAATTATGTGAAATAATTTTATCTTTTATCATTTCTTATCTTTTAATTATTTGTTTATGCGGAAATCTCTTTGTGTCTATAGTTATATAAAGTTAAGCTTTTAAATTAATAAGTCGGAAAACTCCTTGTGTATCTTCGGCATTGTAGGCACACTCAGCTAAAACTCATATATCTAAGACTCTAAAAGAATATATTGAAATGATAATTATTTTTTTATCGAGGGATGTAGTGGATAATAGACAACAGCTTTTGTAGTAGACTACCTCAATCTTCCGATGATGACTTGATAATAAGAGTAATAGCTTCCATGACCAGGATCCTTGAGGTGGTCGGCATTATAAAATGCAATAAAATCAATTTCAAGAGTTTCGTTAACAAAAATGACCAAGGGGGCTCAGATGGAGGAGATAGATCAGAAAGAGTAGGTGATCGGTTGTTATGCCTACTATTATGTGTTTACTCGACGATGTTTCGACAACTAAACGCCGTCTAGTAAACGCTTTGAAAAAGATGTGTGAGATTCCATCAAAATGTCAGCGAAACCATCCAGCAAAAGACATTCAGCTAAGACGGTATACCCGAGAAAATATCATTACATTTCACACCCGTACAAAATAATATATATATATATATATATATATATATATATATATATATATATATATATATATATATATATATATATATATATATATATATATATATATTTAATATAGTTTTTTAGTTTTAATCATATAAATAACTGTAGATAAACCAAAAATGCAAAGACACTAACGAGAATAAAAAGGACAAAAAGTTAAATTGTGTATTTTGTTGTGGCTTATATGTATTCCAGTTAATACGTAAACTCATAAAAATCCAAGTTATTAAATGTCAAAGAAATCACATAACGTTGTTAACAGTGACAGAGTTATTTGTATGAAAATATTTATTATTATGTCCAGTATTACTGAGATTTAGCGAAATTTGCTAATAAACACAGCTTGATATAACATTTATATCAGGCCATTGTATACTGACCCCTACAGTGCTATATTCCATACATAAAACTTATTTTCTGATAGCACCATTCATGTTTCATTGGAAAAACGATGCATTGCCATCAATAAATTGCAATAATGCATAATAAAATTTTATGGATGAAATTGGTTCAGGATATAAAACAGTTTTATTATTTGATGACTTTGCTACTTAACAGTTTTTAAAGTGTCACCTATGTTTGTATAGCTTGCTACAAAACGAGTGACTTTTCGATTAATGTCATGATCTGCCGAAACAATATTGAAACGAGAGTCTCTAGATTTTTTGGTTTGCGATAGGATATGATTATGATTCTTAATAATTATTGTTAATCTTTTTAGTGATAATTGTCTAGTGCATTAGAAACTAGTAATTACGCTCTGTGATAAGCTGACAAAGAAGTTGAAAAATTAAAGCAAGAACAAATGATCCGTAACGTAATAGAACGGCTTGTGAAGTTACCGAATTAAATGGACTCTCCATAAAAAAAATCAGAACGGAATAAAACTGTCATACACATCAGAATTTTATTAAAGCTCCTCGATAAAGTATATATATCCATACTAATATAAATATAATGTGGAACAAAAAAAGTATAATACCTATTATACATATTTAACTCAAACTTACAATGTACTCGCTATAGAATATGTTGAACGTAAAACTTGATGACTTTCTGCACATAATTATAAAAATATGTGGAAAAGCAATTGGTTTAAAAAGTTTGTTTATTTTATGTTCGGTATTTTTAGTACGCTACTAAGCTGAGAGGTCAAAAACTACCTCGTTTTAGGCAATTATCCGAATTTGAAAAAGGACAAACTATTAATATGAAAGAAGCAGATTTAAGTTTTTATGAAATAGCGAGACGACTGCACATTGCTGTTTCAACCATTGTTTTTCAACTGAATTTCTGGTTTTTTGAAATCGACTTGAAACTATCCGTCAATACCTCGATGATTTTATTGCAGTTATAGGTACGACTAATTCAAGAATGGCTGTTAATCGACATTTACATCCGATGCCAATACGTTCATATTTTCCGGATAATTCCTATTACAGCGTACCACAAAACGCGTGGGACACTATTTACATAAAAGATGACCTTAGATTTTGTATAGGTGGTTATTACAAATACAGAAAAAATAGTGAATTTCCGAGCGAAAGGTGAAATTTAACATTATACAGCTATTACTCCAGTAATTATTATATAAGGAGCTATATACTTGAGAAGCATGGCACTGTTTTTGTCACACGAATTTTGTAATGATATTTGATTGTACTTATCTACTCTCATTACAAAAACAATGTTATTATTTTTTTCAGCGACCCTCAGTTTTTGTGTGACAGCTACACTTTCAATTTCACTTCATATACCTGTTTATGTTTAAGTACCGTCATTTCTGAAGTTAGATAGCTATCATAGTCAACAAATTTAAATTTTTTGAGTTTCGTTAAGGCTGTAAATATGCCATGAAAGTGTCTAAATCACCCGAATAGTTTGTTCGAGTGATTCACCGAATGTTATGTGCGTAGAGAATTAACTTTTACCTCTCACGATCGAAATTTGACACAATTAGTAACCAAACATTATTTGGGTTATTTTGATTTTCCTGTAAGCAATCAAGATAAACCCTGAGTCCCACATATCTGCTGTGTAACATGTGTAAGATTTCTGCTGGGTCGGTCTAAGGGATCTAGACATATGCCATTTGCTGTGCCAATAATTTGGACGGAACCAACAAATCACGTAAGTGATTGTTATTTTTGTTTGACTGCTATAAAAGCTATCACAACTACATCGAAACACACCATAAAGCCAGCCATTACTCGGCTGGAATCTACTTTCTCCCAGTACAAAAATTTTCGACGATGATTTGGTCTATTGTAATGACATCCATGCACTAATGAATCTATTAAATTTTGATTACGATTCGAGTCACTGGCGATTGTTCATTGGCTCATCAAAAATTAGTTTGAAAGCAGTGTTGCTACACAACGGAAATATACTTCCTTCCGTATCTATATCCCATGGTTCTAATATGAAAAAAAGCTACGAAAATAGGAAATTCCTTCTGGAAAAAATTGATTACGGTATAAACTCCTGGAAAATTTGTGGAGATTTGAAAGTCATTCCTCTTTTGTTTGAACTACAGCTTGGTTACACAAAACATTGTTGACTGATTTGCGAATGGGACAGTAGAGATAGAAAAAATCACTATTTAAAAATCACACGCGTAAGTCCCTTTCTCCAGGATAGGAGAAGAATGTTAAAAGTTCACTTCTAGAAAACTCTGAAGATGTACTTCTACCACTCTTGCATATAAGACTCGACCTCATAAAGAATTTTGTAAAAGCGATGGACAAAAATGGTAGTGGATTGAGATTGAGATTGAGAGAAGAAATTCCCCAAAATTAGCGAGTAAAAATTAAAAAGGGGATATTTGTAGGTCCTCAAATAAGGGAACTAATAAAGGAAAACAGCTTAGGGCAATAACTGAACGATCTTGAAAAACCCACCTGGAAATTTTTTGTAATGCCGTAATGCCCTTGAAAATACATATCCTAGATTCACATTTGGATTTTCTTCCTGAAAACCTTTGAGCTGTGAGTGACGAACACTGCGAGAGATTCCACCAGGATATTTCCTTTATAGAGATGCGATATCAAGGGAAATAGAGTCCTGGGATGTTAGCCGATTCCTGCGGGGGATTCAAAAGAACCTAAAGAGGAGAAAAACCTACCGGATGATTTTAGTACTCGTGAAAATCATAAATATTGTGTATAAGTGGAAAATTGTGTAAAAGTGTAAGTGTATTTTATATATGAATGCCACAAAGAAACCTGACCTGTTTTTTTTTTACTGTGTATTCTTATTACGTGGTCAGAGTATTGTCTAAATTAGAGAAACGTTTCGTGTTCATAAACTTTGAATTTTGTAGACCAGTGTTATCAGAGGAAGTTTAAATGTAGACCGTTATGTAAGTGAAATATTGCAGTTCGCAGTTAGAGCGGATTTGCTAGTGTATCCAAATCTGAAATTTTAGCAAGATAATGTCATACAAGTGTACATATTGTCAACCGGTTCAGTTTTTAGAAGAGTCTGAAATGTTATACTTGAGTGGCGGGCGAGTCCCCCAGATTTAATGCCTATAGAACATATATGGATAGTATTAGTCGAACTTTTGAGAATGCACTCGGCATGTATATAAATACGTCTGCGATACCTTGCCTCAATTAGACGTAGATCATCTTGTTCGGCCCATCCTTCTAGTAGTTATAAAGCGTTATAATAACAGTGGTAGTCATACAATTTCTTAATTTTTCCTATATTAACTGTATATTGCCATAGTGTATATAAAAATCATAAAATTGGCCCAGTACAATATATTATCCATAGTGTAGTGACTTTATAAACCACACATGTATATTTTATGTAAAATACAATCACCCTACGCCCCCAAGAGTATAATAGGTTTTAATATCAATAATAATAATATATGAAACATATAGAAGAAGCATTTATTTTAGATATGGAAAAGATAATTCTCATGAAATCTACCTTAAAATAACCTCTACCTCTAAAACTTCTAAAGATGAGAAAATAAAAATGATGTTAAAGAGTGAAAATACAATTAAAAACGATTTTATTCTAAACGTAAAGCTAAAATTGAAACTGAATTGAAATATCATATATGTATAATATTCAATTATTTAATAGCTAAAAATTCTATGTTGGACAAACTTGAAGGTATTTCGGGCTAATACTAAAAGAATATAGAAACGGTCAAAGGAATTATCTTTTTAAAATAAATCTTACCTACGGTATAAACTGTATACTGGACATAATTTTGATATCAAAAATGCTACAATTTCAGCATCCCAACCCAATTACAAAAAGCGATTGCTTGGAAAAATGATTGAAATTCAGAAAAAAAAACAAAATCAGTGTAAATAAGCGAATAGATATACAAAATTTAAACACTGCTTATTTAAATATAATTGAAATAATCAGAAAGTAATATCTTTTGTTTCCTGTTATCTTTGGTATATACCATATATATAAATATATACCATAAGTCCTGGGAAATTTTGGAAAAGACTATCTCTGAAATTCCCTCTAACCATGTAAAAATCCTATTGGGTGATTTTAACGCCCAACTAGGGAAAGAAAAAAAGTACAGGAAAACAGTCGGCAGTTTTCCAACTCATAAATGGACTAACCATAATGTCAACATATTTTAAGAAGAAAATAACAAAACAAAAGACCTGAAGGTGCCCAAACACGTACATAGGTGAATTGCAAATTGACCATGTTGCCATTTCGTACCCCAATTATAAAGAGATTTTGAATGTTCAAGTCAGGAAAGGAGCTAACATAGACACGGATCACTACTTGACTAGAATCAAACTTAGCTTAAAACCTCGAAAACTTATTCAAAAGAGACTGCTAATACCAAAGTTCGACCCAACGAAAATAAAACCATCCCTAACAGAAGAGCTTGATAAACAACCAGCACAGAACTGGCAAGAATTGAAACAAAAAATTATTAAAACAGCCTTAAAGTTGGTCCCTTTACAAAAACGTAGAAAACATCCGTGGTGGGATGAAGTTTGCGAGCAAGCAGTATTAAGCCGAAGTAAAGCATTCAAAGATTGGAACAGTAAAAAAACAGCAATAAACTATAACATCTTTTTGGAAGTAAGAAAAGAAACATCGAAGCTAATTAGACAAACTAAAAGAAAATATGAAAACAATCAACTTAATGAAATAGAAAAAGATTTCCAAAAAAATAACACCCGAAACTTTTACAAAACATTTAAAACTAAATTAACAGGCTATCAACCCCAAAGTCTTTGCTTCCAAAAGGAAAACGGACAATTAGCTCTAAATAACCAAGACAATTGCAAAGAACTTGTGAAATATTTTGAACAAATACTAAACTGTCCTGAGCCTTTAAACAAATTACCAACACTAAACCCTAAACAAACAAACCCAGATTCATTACCACCGAATGAAGATGAAATAATTAGGCAAATCAAGCGGCTTAAAAATAACAAAGCTTCTGGCGAAGATGGAATCACTGCTGAACTTTTGAAATCCGCTGGTTCAGGTACAATCAAGGAAATAACCAAAATTCTACAAGAAGTTTGGCGAACCGAACGGATTCCGGAAGATTGGAAAGATGCTCTAATCCATCCACTACACAAGAAAGGAGATAAAACGGATGTGAACAACTATAGAGGAATATCTCTTCTTCCAGTTTGTTACAAGATTCTATCTCAATGTCTACTAGACCGAGCACAAGGACAGTTGGAACCTAAAATTGGTGAATATCAAGCAGGTTTTCGACCGGGCAGATCCTGCCCTGAACAGATCCTGAATCTAAAGTTGATCCTAAGACATCAAAAACTGTACAATAAAAATCTCGTCTGTACATTTGTGGATTTCAAAAAAGCATATGATTCTATAGACCGCGAATCTTTATTCCGAATCTTGAAAGAACAAGGACTAGATCTGAAAACGCTGGCAATTATTAAAGCAACATTAACTAACACAAGGTCAAAAGTTAAATTCATGGGTGACATCTCAGAGCCCTTCGAAATTAAAACTGGAGTGAGACAAGGGGATGGACTCTCGCCACTTTTATTTAACTGTGTTCTAGAAAAAGTAATACAGGAGTGGCGTGAAAAAAAGTGGGCCCTGAATATTGACCAGCCCATTAAACTGGGGAGAACCAACATTAAAATTGATTGTCTGGCGTTTGCTGATGATCTAGCAATTTTGGCTCAAGATGTATTAACGGCACAGAAACAGATTGAAATTCTAAAAGAAACAGCAGAAAAGGTAGGACTCCAAATTTCCTTTGAAAAGACACAATACATGACCTGCAACAAACTGAGAACACCATTTCTAAAAACAAAATATGGTAACATCAGACGAGTCTCTGAATTCAAATATTTGGGTGAAATAATCATGGAAAATGGGTTGGAAAAAGCGGCCAATAAGAGTAGATGTCAAAAAATGGAAACGGCATTGAGACTTACACAAAATATTTACAACAAAAAATGCCTATCTAAAAACACAAAACTGAGACATTACAATACAGTTATTAAGCCAGAATGTCTATATGGGGCAGAAACGCTCATTTTGAATAGAAAGAGAGACATCGAGGATATTGAAAAGAAGGAAAGAAAAATTATAAGAAAAATCCTAGGCCCCAAACAAATAAATACAACAACATACCGACTTCGAGAAAACCAAGAAATCCAACAATACACAGATATACATAGCGATATGAGAAAAAGAAGACTTAAGTTTTACGGACACATAAAACGGATGAATCCGAGTAGGCTAACTAGACAAATAGTCGAATTTTATGAAAATAGGAGTAGAGCTAAAGTAGAAATAATTAAATGGATTTCTGCAATTAAAGAGGACCTAAGATCAGCAAATATTACACAAAGTGAAATTCAGGATAGAGGCTGTTTCAGACACAAGGTTGACGTTTGGAAGGTTGGCCAGAGAGAAAAATGTAGGAAGACTGGAACAACTTGGTCTGACGAAAGAAAAAAGAAAAAAAGCTCATAGCGAAAGAATGAAATTAGTATGGGCGCAAAGGAAGACAAAAACAAACGCCTCTAATTGTACTTCGCGTGGTCCACCCGGGCCCATACGTGAATAATAATAAAAAATATATATATATATATATATATATATATATATATATATATATATATATATATATATATATATATATATATATATATATATATATTTATATATATTTCTAAAAACTAATACTTCGTAGGGCCTCCTTTCCTTTTTATAGTTTTAGTTAGTCTTCTTCATGGAACGAAATAGATTTTGGGAATAACTAGGGTCTTTTACTTGAAATACGACGTTTCTGTTGGTCTAATTCGCTCCAAAGATGCCCAACAGGGTTGATGTCAGGAGACCGTGATGGTGTATTTAGATAATCTGGTACGTTGATGGGGCAAATAAGTGGTTCCCGAACCTATTACGGTTTACTAGCCGAATTCCAGCTCATTTAAAGGCGTTTTCCGCAATACCGACAGTAACAGCTTTTCCATGTGCCCTACTCAATAATTCGGACACGTTATAAACTGTTATCGGCTGTCCAACGTGTGCTCGTAGCCACGAATCTTGCTCCTGGGAGTAATAGTTTTGCATGGGTTTAGAAAAACCAACCTCTAAAGGCTGTGAACGATGGATAGTATGACCAGGTAGTTGCAAAAGATGAATGGAACGCTGATGAGCAAAATCTACTGCTATAAGATTTTTGCTGTGTGTGGAATGGCCATCCAGTAACAGAATTACTGGTTTATCTGGACTTGCCTGAACCAAATAGTGAAAATGTTTCAGCCACTTAAGGAAAAGGTCGTTATTTATGTATCCAGTGTCAGATATTTCAACGATACTTCCTGTTGGAGCTCCTCGTGCAAGTTCAGGGGCAAATCTCTTTCGTTTAAAGATAATCATAGGCGGAATATAAAGACCTGCGGCATTGCAGCAACAAACCATTGTGGTGTTTAAACCCCTTTCCCCGCTAGCAATTCCACTCACTTGACGCTTACTTTTTTGAGTTACCACCTTTTGCATTTTTTTCTGACTGTCGTGTAGCCAGATTCATCAACGTTAAATATTGCATTTGCGTTAATATGGTGTTTGTCAACAAGTTGCTGTAAGATATCGAAAAATTGCATTATCTTTGCTTTTTCAAAGCCTCGTGCTCGCGCTAGTGATGTGGATTCTGTCTGACGTACTGATAAGTTCGGGTGTCTGCGCATAAATGTTTAAAACCATTTCTCACCAGCAACTTTGTTCTCTTTATTAAATGAATGTCGTAGTTAGTGTTTTTCCGCTCGAGACGTCGTATATCTCTTATAGTGGAACCATAAAGCATTTTTTCAAATTGAATAATGTGCTGAACTAGTGCGTTTTCAGTTTTATTCGAAAAAATGGACACGTAGTGCTCTCTAATTTGTCTTAAAAGGATAGATTTATTAATGTTGTACCGCCGGGCGCATTCATTCAAACCTACATCTTCGTCTTTATATGTCCGAATGGCCATGGCTATGTCAACTTCCGTCCAAAGGCCATATTTATCTCTCTTTGGCATTTTCAAGGTTTGCCTGAAACAAGTAGCATACATTCAACCGGTTCAATTTCCGAAACGTAAATGGGTTCAATTTGGGAATGGGTTCAATTTGGGTGAGAATGTTGCTAACAGCGTAACCCTAATACGTACAACACATAAACTACTTACCGGTACTAATATAAAAAAAATCACTTTAGAAAAACTCAAGAAAAACTACAAGAAACATTCGTAAAACACAAACCCATGCATAGTGTTGAATGATGACTGCCGGTTCCTTTAAAATTCGGTAGAGGGAGATAATTCTCGATAGGCTTTGTACACTCATTGCAAGATGGCTCTAGGTTGCAAAATGTAGAAAATATCTGGGTGGTTCAATTTAGGTGTGGGTTCAAAATAGGCAACTCTCCCCTATATGTGGAGAATACACTTTAAAAGAAAACAGAAACACTGTTAGTACCTTTGTAAACAGAACTTGTCTTGGTTACTTTGGTGTCATCAGGATAAAACCTGAGCACCGCATCTGGTTCGTAAAACTTGTACAGGACATTTACGACAATGTGCTATCGGGAAAAGAAAAAGTCTAAAATTTGGCGCACGGATGGTTTGGAGAGAACCCAAAAACCACTTCGATGACTGTTATTTCTGCCTTGTAAATATTACTGGAATTAATCGAAACAACCGTAGCAAGTGGACTTATCCTGATTTAATCTCTGCAAGACGCCCGGTTCCTCACTCAGAGGAAGTGTCGATCCCAACGTTTGACCAGCTACGTATGCTCTGTGAGGATGAGTATTGTTCCTCTGATCACTCTTCTGATACTAATAAAGGTGACAGTGATTATGAGGGGATGTCATCAATTCCTCAACGTTTTAACCAGGATGAGTTAAATGAACTCACCAGAGATCTCAACCTGTCAAAAAAATTACTAAATTACTTCAGTTTAGAAGCTTTTTAGTTTACTTCAGTTAGAAGTTCAGACTTTGGACCACCGTAGCTTTGGTCTTGGAGAAGATAAAGTATCATGAACATCAATGGATGATTTGTGCGGACTTAAAAATGGAAAAAAACTTTCTCCTTGCACAGTAAAGTGGCCACACCAAATAGCCTTGCTTCTTGTGTCTCTGGGATAGCAGAGACAAAACACACCATTGGGTTAGAAAAGAGGGGTCTAAGCCAGAAAATATGGACGTTGGGGGAAAGAATGTCATTAATGACCTCTTAGTTGAATGAGAGAAAATCATTTTTCCTCCAGTGCATGTCAAGCTGGGCCTAATGAAGCAATTTGTAAAGGCTCGTGATAAGAATGGATCATCCCTTACATATATAAGGAAAAAAATGGGTCAGTTGAGTAGGGAAAAAATTAAAGTAGGAATATTTGACGGCCCACAAATAAAACAACTCATTAAGAATCCTGCGTTCTTAAATTCGATGAATGAGGCTCAGCTTGGACTTCATTTGTTGCAGTTGTCGGAAATTTTCTGGGCAAATGCAAAGCTACAAACTATGTTGGACTGGTAAACAAGATGGTTAACAGTTTCAGATCCACTATTTATTCAGCCACTTAGACCATTTTCCTCAAAACTTAGGAAACATCAGTGAGGAACAAGGGAAAAGAGTTCACCAGGATATTAGAACTATGGAGGACCTCTATTAAGGAAGATGGGATATGCACATGATGACAGATTACTGCTGGAGTTTATAAAGGGACTATCCCAAAACACATTCAAGAATGTCACGGAAAAGAATCTTCTGAATTGTTCAGTGACTAATCGATTTCATCGATGACTTTCTTCTATCCATATATGTAATAATATTTGTATAATATAATAATAAACATTCCGTGTTTAGTTTTTTTTTGATCCATGGATTGAACTAAAAATAGTTTAACGTATATTGTAAAAAAATGAATGTCATATTTGAATTCAGGGTATCAAATTTGTATGAAATCAGCTCTAAATACCCCGGTACCAAAACAACTGTTGGCCTGTGTAATACTATTGTGCGAGGGTTTAAGCACAATTTTGGTTCAAGGTCTTCGAACGTGATACTCCGGCCGTATGTGTAAAATTTTGTCCTAAAACATTTCAAAATACCAAAATGGCATTTTCAATGTTATTGGACGATATTGCCGACCAATTTTCAGATGGGACCAATATAGTCTTGAACTTCTGAAGTCTAATTAACTTAAATCGGCTATGTTGGCCCGGTTTCTAACCGCACGATAGTCCGACGGCACGGCGGTGCTGATTAAACTTCTGCTATTGGTGTGGATGTTAGTTTATTTTCTGCGGTAAAGCATAAAATCGAATAAGAAATCGGTCCTCAGTTATGCCAATTCGAGGCTAGGCCGGATGGCCGGCTTTCGTGAAAAACTAAAGGATAGATACAAACGAAGGAATAGTAGCCCCTGAGGGATGCTAACCAAGCTCACTCGAAAGCTGATGATCTGGTTCGGAGCATATGTTAAGCTGTATGTCCGGATATTAACCTTATAACTAGTAAATAGTACTATAATTATATTTGTATTTGATAAAATATTTAAATATTGCTTATAAAAAAATTATTATTTCAAAATGATATTCAACGATTAGCCTGTCTAATTGTCGCCTTGTTATTGTAGATAATCTATAGTCGAATGTCAATTTTAATAACAATTCCATTAGGTATCAATTAAATGTTGTAATTAGTTTTAATTAACTCAGATTAGCGATGTAACAAAATGCCACTAGTTTAACGTATAATTGTTCGTAGATTAAACAAATATATTTTCCCTGATCAATTCAATAATAGTGAATCGAATACCCTGACTCTATATTATTTTTAATTAGCTTTGATTTTTATTCATTTATTGATTTTGTGGTAAAACAACTCTTGCTTCTCATTTTGGCACAAAATAACAAAATTAAAAACAACTTTCGACTATTGTTAAATAAATAATATATTAGAAACTTGAATTCATATACGAGGGTTGCTATTTATCTATCCGGAATAATAAATACAAACAATATTTATCGTTGAAAATAGTTTTATTGTTTTTCAAAATATTCTCTGCGATGATCAATATACTTTTGTATATGTTCGATCCAATTTTCAAAGCACTTTTTCCATTCCCACTGAGGTATCTCTAAAACTTGTATTTTGAACGCATCAACCGTTTCTTCAGACGTTGAAAATAGTTGACCACTTAGTTTATTAACAAAATCAAAATCAATCAATCAATCATCGCATGCAAATCAGAACTGTACGGCGGATGACCCATCAATTCGATGTTTTGACCGGTCAAATATCGAGTTGTTCGTCGCTGATTGTTTTTTCTTATTTCTTCAGAGACTTCTGGCAAATAAACGGCTGTGTACCATCCAGAATTGGCCGTTCTACGATTCTCTAGTAGCAGTAGCAGCCACTTATCCCAAAAAAAAAACACCAAGCATTTCCCAACGAATATTTGCTTCGAAGTGTATCTTGCGCTAATAACTTTTATTTGGTTTGGCTCATTTTGAACGATCCATACTGTTGATTGCTGTTTACTTTCGGGCTCATACGCATAGATCGAAAATTCGTCAACTGTGAAGATATTATACACGGCTCTTGACGCATCAAGATTGTATTTTTGAGAATTTCTTTACACCAATCGACACAAGCATATTTTGAGTGATTGTCAAATTATACGGAATTCAGCGCGCACAAATCTTTTTCGCAGCTAAATGTTCTTGTAATATCTTGTGTATGCTTGTCATGTTATTGCCCAGGTATGCCTCAATCTCACGGTATGTCACATGACGATCTTGTTTTATCAGTTTGCTCATGTTTGTGCAGTTATCGATGTTTTCTGGCACAATAACCGATTTTAGACGGCCTTCCTTAAATTCGTCAGTGAGTGAATGACGGCCACTAATGAATTCACTAAACCAGTAATATACAGTGGCTTTAGATGGTGCTTAATTTAGCTGCTCTAACTTCAAAGTTCTCAAAAAAGAAACTTCCAGGCAAATTTCTTGGAATTATAATTAGTTCCTGGCTCGGCACTGAGTAAGAAGTTGACAAAAAACTAAATATTCCAGTTAATTAACTAAACAACAATTTTCATAAAATGTCTCTAGTTCGAACTGTTACAATTAATCAATATAGTATATCCAATATTTTTGGAAGTTGGCGTTCATTCATCCAAATTCAATTTATATGATCCACATCACGATTTTTATCTTAGGCAACAAATTTATCACATTAAGAAACATACAAAAAATTGATTTCTCTATCAGAATTAAATAATAATTGATGCTGTTAATAAAAGAGCCGAAGAAATTAACGTATAAAAACTGGATGTATTACCATTTTTAATGATTTATAATGATAATAAAATGCGTTATTCAACGCCATTCTTACATCAAGTTTGGCATGTTTTCTTGTTAAAATACCAGTTTCAGCTCCCTTGGCGATATTCTATTATAATATTTATTGCATTTTGATTTATAATCGATAATTAAATACGTATATGGACGCATATGAAACAAACTGTTGAAGTTTTGGAAGGGAAATCCCGCTTCGGCGTTTTTATACGGGGTGCTCCCGGTACATGTATCTGTTTCAGGAAGTAATTGATGCATGTATATGAAACTTTTGCAAAGTGGAAAGTCGATGTAATGGGGAAAGTAGGAAATAATAATACATAAGGCAACGCCTACGTTTAAATCAAACTGTAATATATCAAAACGTTAGTTGCCTACATGACCACTTTGCAATTATTTAAAGAATTTCGGTTTTTAAACGTTCTGTCGACTGTTTTCAAAACATACCAATTTTGCTCAGAAAACCTAAAAAATCGATCAAGTTCGTTTAGTTTTGTTTTTAAAACAATTACGATTTTTTATAAGGATCTTTTTATAAGGATGATTCTGATGTGATCTATCAAACCTTAATAGATGAATATTTTCCATTCTAATCCAACAAACGTGTCTGTTAATTTGCTTATTTTTCGAGACACAGATGATGGATCATCTGCAGAGTACCGCAGAGAACGGACTTCTTGGACAATTTCGACCGATACAAGTTTACTAGATCATACTCCTGTTTGAGATTTGTTACTTAAATGTACTGGAATTAAGACTCTTCTTAAGTATTCTATACAGAGAGGTCAGATTAGATCAATATATTATGTTACGATGTACATGGAAAAAATGTGTTAGTATGGGACTCGTTGATAACTTGTACAACTCGAATTGGATGTTATACTGTATGATATTCTTCAGAACCTTTGACTATCATCTAGTTGGAACTTTCTAGAAATATACAATTTCAGCACTGCTTGGAGCACTTACTCGATAATGTATTCTTCTTTGTACAGCTTCATGATTTTCAAAAAACATCAAAAAATTATTTATATAAATGTTGATCTGGTTTTTATACAGATAAAATAACAATCACTTCTCAGTCATATTTTGAGAAAAATATTACTTAATTAACAATTTCTTAAAATATTTATTATAAGAATGTATGTAAATATACAGGGTGTAAAGAAAAGTACTTTCGTAAATTTAACCAAGGATTCTTTACAGTTACTGATTTCTGGCTGCTGCCCACATTCTTGAAGTTTTGGAACCACACTAAACGTATTCAAAAGTCTTTGAGGAACTTGGAGAAATGTCCTATCTGGAAGCGTCCCACCGGAGTATCATTGCCCGTAAATAAGCCTTGCCTTTTTCAGAATTTTGAATAGGTTTCCCGTAAATAGGAAGTATATCCTGATATTCGCGTAGAATATATTTTTAGGTTATGAATCGAACTTAAATACATGCACTGAAACACTGAAATATTATTTATCGCAATTTTGAAATAACTATCTTGGTCGTGGCAATATTGCGACGTTGCCTATCCTTCAGGGCTGATGTAGGGTATGATTTTTAATTGAAGAAAAAATGTAACAATGTTCATTAGTTTATTTGTAGTTTATTTGTTAAATAATAGGGCTTAAGGTTTAAGGTATTAGGGTTAGACGCATCAGCATCAGCTACAGGCTACTTTGCAACTGAACCTACACCTTAACGTAGGTTCCGAACCACGGTCAACACCCCCCTCAGTCTATAAATCTTTGGTTTGTACTTACCCATAAGTCTGTCGAAAAATCTACCTACTGACCAGTGTAGAACACCTCTCAGAAGCCATCCGGCCTTTGTGTGCTTTTTCACATATTTGATTAAAATGTTAATTCTTTTCATAGTTTTTTCTCTGGTGATTTAACATTTTGCAAATTTTTTTCCCACGAACCCTTTAGTTTTGGAAAGTTGTTATAACAAACTTTTTTTCTTTAAAATAATGTGAAGAATCGTTGGATAAATTTACGAAAATACTTAATTTTCCTTACACCCTGTATAAACAACTTCCAATGATAGTTAATAATGATTGAACAATAGTTTTCAGATTTTTCCATGACGAGAAAGTTAAAAAATCGAATTAAAATATTTAAATAACACAGGTCAACAAATTTAAACTTTTTTGAGGTAACATTGATGAAAATAGGTGTTTATAAAGTATTTTGTAGTCCGAGATTCGAAAATGATAAGCTAATTACTATAACACGTACAGTTTTTTTGTTACAGAGGGTCGGTGGTGTGAAAAAGACGACATATTTTTACAATTTACAAATTTATTTAATATAAACATGTAAAAATATATTACCTGAGATGTCATATAGCGACAAAAACTTTAACTTTTTCCTCTTGTGTTCGGCAGCATCATTTCTTACATGCATCAGGTACATGAAAATGGTACTTGCTTCTCCTTTATAAGTACCTGCCTATACCTTTACAAAAAGTGCTCCTTCCATCTCTCCATATTAAGCTTGGACTAATGAAAAACTTTGTCAAAGCTATGGATAAAGAAGGCAATGATTTCAAGTAAGAAATATTTCCTCAATTACGTGACGCAAATTAAAACAAGACAACTTAGTGGAATAAGGACGCTACTAGGTGATGTCCGTTTTCAAGAAAAATGAAATCAAAAGGAACGTGTAGCTTAGAAGTGTATTGTAAGTGACGTGAAAGGATTTCTTGTCAACAAGAAACATAAAAACTATAAAATCCTCATAGATGAACTCTTGAAACCTATGAAATCGCATATCGTTAAACCTATGAACCTATCTTGAAACCTATGAAGTCGCATGTCGTTAACAATGCATTTTTGCAGTTCCATTTGGGTTTTTCCGAAAAATTTGGCTGCAGTAAGCGAAGGAGAGAGGTTTCAACAGGACAGCAGGACGATGGAGGCAAGATGACAGGAACGCTGAAACCCATATAAGTTGGGCGACTACTGCGGTTTTTAAAAAGAGATGATGCTGCCGAACATAAGAAGAAAAAGTGAAAGTTTTTGTCTCTGTATGACATCTCAGGTAATATATTTTCTATTCACATAATCCTCAGTTATGTTTTAGATAAATTTTTCATAGATTTAACACGTTTTACATGTTTATATTAAATAAATTTGTAGATTGTAAATAATTTCGTCTTCTTTTTTTCCACCACCGACCCTCTGTAACAAAAAAACTGTACGTGATATAGTAATTAGCTTATTATTTTCGAATTTAGGACTACAAAATACTTTATATACACTTCTTTTCATCACTGTTACCTCAAAAATGTTTAAATTTGTTAAGCTGTGTTATTTAAATATTTGAATTCGATTTTTTAACTTTCTCGTCATGGAAAAGTCTGAAAACGATTGTTCAATCATTATTGACTATAATTAGAAGTTGTTTATACATTGTGTAAGGACAAGAAAGTATTTTCGTAAATTTACCCAACGATTCTTCACATTCTATTAAATAAAAAAGTTTCTTACATCAAGTTTCCAAAACATTTCTAAATCATCAGTGGAAAAGCTATGAAAAGAATTCACATTTTAAGCAAATATCTGAAAATGCGCATTTGGCAGATATTAATTTCTTATTATTTAACGTGGGCCGCGTTAGCTGCAATGGTAGAGTGGGGGCTTGTCGAAACTGCAGTAGGAGCGGTAGCAGGTTCGATTTCTGTCCTCGGATGGTTGTTTGTGTTATTGCCTAATTCACTCATACGTACACACATCCACGCGTACTCACACATATACACACTTTTAAATGTTTGTGAAGGTTTCTAGGCAAGAGTGCAAACTCCGACAAACGAATTATGCCTTAGTCACGCCAGTTCAAGGCTGGGTAAGGCCGGATGTCTTCTGAGAAGTGTTCTACGTTGGTCACTCGCCAGTCGGTAGGTTTTTCGATAGACTTATGAGTAAGCACAAATCACAGATTGATAGACTGAGGGGGGTGTTGGCAGGAGTTGTTGGTGGCTGATGATCGTGGTTCGGAACCTGCATTAAGGTGTAGGTCTAGTTGCGAAATAGCCTGTAGGTTGTTGATGCGTCTCTAACCCTAAAACATTAAACCTTGAGAGCCATTAAAATAATGAGGTTTATTTAACGAATAAACTACAAATAAATTAATGAACTAGGCCATTAATGTGAAACGGTGGCCACTTCTAGGTCAATGTGAGGAGGAAAAAACACCTTTTTTGGGTTAACACGGAGGGCATATTTTATGTTTGACATACCAGATTCAAAAGAAGCTTTGTGATGCCAATCTTTTTTACTGTAATGTTCTTATGTTACCCTACTGACCCATAGTCATAAAAAACAGCAATGCCACTTTTAAATACCCACAAATATCCCACTGATACTGTTCATATTTAACGCAATTTAGTATGGATACTTAGTTTCATAAGTTTCTTTCATTATCACTGAATGGCCTAAAGGATTCGATGAGTTTTTGTTTCCATTATGAAACACGGCTACTTTAGGCTGCACTTCGACGAATCTATGAAAATACACCACTCGGAAGGTACATGTTCCATAGTAAGCTCATTTAGTAAACCAGCGATCCTTCCATTTTATAAAAACTTGAAAATGTTACATTCCGTTTTCGGTAAAGTAAAAGTACTTGCATTTTTATATATTGAAGTCTGCAACTAAGAAGTTCCGATTTTTGTTTTGACAATCCCAGGTCACGTACCGAATCATTTAATTTATTTTTAGTTATTAAGTAAGGTTCACTGGTAGTTGTTAAAAATGTTGGGTCACAACTGGTGTTTTCAGGAAGTTGCGGATCAGATGCTAATGACGAATTAGAATCAACGGGAAACATGTTGTCCAGGTTTAAAGCCGCAATCGGTACCGGTAGTTCCTTGAGCAATGAGAAACTTGCCTAAGCGCAGAAGACAAATTTGGATACTCAATTTTGTTCCTTTGCTTTTTTGTAATCCCTTCTGCTTCAGTGATACAAAATTAGCAATCACTTATGTGGTCAATAGGTTGTCTCCACACTATAGGAACAGCAAATGACATAAAAAAATGTTTGCGATGCATCCACTGCACTAAATTTACGTGACAATTCACACAGCAAATATGAGAAGACCAACTTTGTTTTTGATCTCTAGTTTGTGATTTAAAATATAAAAGATAAGCGTTTTTGACTTCCGCGGATCTAGAGCTAGCTTGTGACTTTAAAATTATTTAAATTAAAAATATTAAAATTATCTGCTGGATTTTTGCAAAATCGACGACTAGAACTTACGATTTTATATAAAATCGACTTCAACACTTAACTGTACTATAAAACGAGACAGAGACAAACTAAACTATAGAAAACAGTAAAACGGCCCTTATAGGTTTATAGAATACTGAGGCAATGCCCTCTCTACAGTCTTGTGGTAATTCCTACATTGTCCAGTCCAAAGTCAGATACAAATAATTTCAAATGCCCCATGATATAAAGGCGGCCATTTCTGTGAAAAGGCATTTTAATGACTACCTGAATAAAACGCAAAAAGAGCATCAATTTTACAAGACTCATGTCGACCTGTGTAATCGAATTCATTTTTGCACTCTATCGAAGATTGACTACAATAATTTTAAACTGCATATTATCTTCAGCTGATTCAAGCTAATGAACGGCGTCGAAGCCAATATGACTATTTTGCATATTTGTTAAAAATGTAGGACAAGCCTTAGTAGCCATATGAACAGGAAATCAAAAGAACGTAGCCATCGATCTTTATCATTAAAATGGTGATGCCACTAACAATAAGATGTTGATGAAACACCTTCAATAAATTCGTCACTGAAACTTGTGCATTCACTGATAAATATTGAAAACCAGTTGATAATACTTTTATAGCATTAAAACCTGAATGAAGCCGTTCGATGGGCGTTGGGTTAGACAAAACATTTAGAATTGTATAAAATCATGCCAGGAAGATGTGTATTTAAAGCTCTTTGTGGATAAAACTATCTGCCGTTTTTTTTATTTATTACTTTTATTTGCCTTGTTAAAAATCGAAAACATAACTTGGCATCTTTTTAAAGCTTTTGTTTTTGAAACGTTACATGTTAAATGTAAATTTTATGGCAATTTTTATGTGTAATTTTTGCACAGACGATGAATTGCATTTATTTTATTTAATACGTATTTACTTAACCAAGCGAACAATACCAGAAAATGATTAGAACTGTTTAAATTAAAATTGAATTTGAATGTTATAAAGTTTTTTTACGATTGTAATATTAATAAAACATCTGAACTATCAGGATTGCGTGTTTGCAGAAACTTTTACACTGGTCTCTGTAGTTCGTGGTATTAAATAAAGACTAAAGAGAATACTTGTGTTCAAAATTCAATTCAAGAGTTCCAATTTATGATGCCATAAACTAAAATAATTAACAGTTTCATTGACAGAGTTTGATTCGGTTGTAAAATATTATGAACATTTTGTTATTCTCGAAAATTAGCAGGTTGTCGTATAAAAATGCTTTGTCTGAAAGCAATTTCATTAGTTGCTGAAATATGATAATAAATTGCTACTGCTGATCACCCTGTACCACGAGATTACAGCTGGCACATATATACTGGGAAAATTTGCATTTTTTACATCCTAAGGGTAAATTTCGATGTCAGTGTCTCAGAATTTCGGTTATTAAGCTCCTAACTTTTTTTATTCGCTTTAACTACAGCCATAAGACAAAATTGTTGTTTTACACATTTTGTGACAGTTTAATTTTCTTAACATGAAATTAATATGCCGACACGCACAAAACATTGGTAATTTTGACATTGGCTAATAAATAATATGAAAATATACCTTTATTGATCACGATATATTCGAGTAGAACATTATCACGTTATTTTACATGGTATGCAAACCCTTTGGAATAATTAACTATAAAAACACCGCCTTGTTCTAGTAAGTTAGTTTTTGCAATAACTGTTTAGTTGAAATTTATTACCCATAAATTCAATAAAAAAAGAAGAAAAATAGAATTATGAGACAAAATTTTGTGTTTTTTTATAACTAACAGAGTTTTTTTTGGATACAAATACTAAAATACTGTCTAATAACGTCTAATGAGGGTTCTCAACCGGATAACAGTATGACCTTAGCCATGGCTATTAGTTTCGCCGAGCCATTGTGTAAGAATTATGGATTTTATAATGGCTCAGATTCCCCATCTTAGATCTACATATTCTTCCGCATTCTGGCCATTTAAGGTCAGGATGATACAGAATTGGTTGGGTTAGCCTGTTTGGCCGTTTGCGCCTGTTTTTTGGCTGCGGCTTTTTACCGATTATCTTCCTTATTGAGCTGCACAGCTCTGTATGTCCTCTCACACCGTTTAGGTATGTGTTTAGGTTATGTTTGAAATAGACTTCTTTAGAGGCAATTTTATTACATCTTTATATCTTCTTTTTGGTCATCCCAGATTTCCTTTCTCCTTCTTTAATCTGATTCGGCATCCTAATGTTCTGCATCCTTTGGCAATGGCCTCACCATAGCAGGTGAGCTTTCATGATCTGGGATTCTATGCTCAAACTGTTGGCTCAAACGTTTAAGTACCTCCACATTGGTCTGACAGTCTTGCCATTTTATTTTCAAGATTTTCAGGAGGCAGCCTTGATAACATCTATTGAGTTGTTTTATTTGTTTCTGATTTAGGACCCATGATTCAGCTCCACACAGAAGGGTGGGAATTATTATAGCATTGTAAACACTGATTTTAATGTGTTCCCTAAAGTTTCGGTTACTCAACAATCTGCTCATTAGACGTCTAAACTTAGCACCAGCCACTTTATTCTATATATAACCTTCTCTTGCAGGTCAGTAACGCAGAAAATTTGACTTCGCCAAATTCGGGAAGCACGCTGCTTCTTGCAGTGAATGACCAATCACAACAACACCAGCCGTCTCTCTCTTCCTATTTGCAGCCGTTCATTGTAATATTTTGGTATTTTGTTCATTAATTTTAAATCCAGCCACATCATAGGCCTTATTAAATAAATCCAGTACTGTTTGCAAAGCCGACGCACTATGCACTACAAGTCCACAGTTATCCGTATACTGGATGACAATAGACGAACTTTTTTTGTTTTTGATTTTGATTTGGCTTTAAGTCGTGCCAAGTAGAATAGACCTCCATCCTATATGATACCACAACTGAATGCGGCAATCTGTCTCTGACATGATGCCGGATAGCGGCAAGAAACACAGAAAAAATTTTGAACTGGTGAAAAAGGGTAGGGAAACAATTTTTCCTTATAGAGAATTCCTGAAACGGTACATTTGCTAATTCCTGTAGATGCCTCCAAACGCCTAGTGCTTAGTTTAGGATTTTCCGCGATACTAACCAAAATGTCCTCTTGTTCTGCCGTTATACGTTTTGGTCGTCCACCAGGATTGTTGTAAAAAAAAACGAACCTGTTTCGCTAACTGAAAATTCTTTGAAAAATTTGTCGATCTGGGATGATTCTGGTTGGGTAGAGTTCTTCATACCTTCTAACTGCAGCGCGACTATTGTAATTTACTTGTACATAAACGCAGAACATATCCCTTAAATCACGGTTAGGAACCTGATTAAGACTGGGCATTTTATTTAATACCAACTCAAGATTGGAGAAACTTGTTTCTACATACGTTTAATAGAGAGTCAAAATATTCCAAAGCTTCATAAGATAAAAAAATGTACTTACCCCGATTTTGAACCTGATCTTCAACCGTTTTAAAATAATCTCAATTTTTCGAAAATTTAGTTTCACTTTGAACAGCTTAAGTCTTTTTAATGACTAACATTTAACAACATTTAACAAAGTGGAGCAGAAAGACCTGTACATGGATTAGACAATAGACGAAAGTATATGACATCATTGGAAAGGTGAAATAATTTAAATGGAAGTGGGCAGGCCATATAGCGAGGCAGTGATACAACAGATGGACCAAAGCAATCCTGGAATGGATACCGTTTGATCATAAACGCCCAGGAAGAAAACCGAAAACACGATGGACGAATTACATCATCAAGTATATTGGACCCGAATGGCAAAGAAAGCACAGCAACGCGCAAGTGGGAGGCCTTCATCCTGCGCGTTCCTGTGCTTTCTTTGCCATTCGGGTCTAATATACTACACAAACGATCGGATGTACTCCCGGACTAATAGTCTACCGTATTCTTCCATCCGCGAAACACTACGAACTAATATATATATATATATATATATATATATATATATATATATATATATATATATATATATATATATATATATATATATATGTATATATATATATATGGTACTTATCTATGAAATATGCAGTCAAGCAAAAAGTTTTGTTCTGTATTATTACCATGATAAACTCTCTGTAACAATGAGTTTTGGAATTACTGTTCATTACATACAAGTTACTATATAGTTTCAAAATAAAAACTCTAAGAATAGGCCTTTGAAACTTTAGATTTTTTTTAGTTTTACGCTAAGTTTAATCTGGGTGCTTTATCCATCGCGGTTTTCTGACAAGGGTCACAGAGGGTCGCGGTAATCCGTTATATTTCACGCTACACATAGGATTGTTATTAGTCGGTTCAAATACACACGATTGAAAATATAACGGTCGAAATAAAGTGTGTTTTGAAGAAGAGCTGCAAAATTTGAATTACGTACCGTTAATATTCTCTTAAATTATTTTAAGTTTATATTTAATAACTGTCATCTATAAAAAATTACCATTCAAAGGCGCAGAGCGCATATTAATCGTTAAATTTTATTCACGTTCATTGTGAATATGATTCGCAAATTTCAAACATTTTTTACACTTAATGCGACTAAGTAAAACCACTATTCGTAACTTAATTAAACACTTTAAAAAGAGAAGTTCACTACAAGACATCAAGCCCGATCAGATCAACACATGCCCGCAGTAAAGGCAAATTTTAGGCCCACAGGTTTACAAAATCTAACTGATTCAATAGTTAAACCCGGCTGATAATCAACTGTACTGTACGACTACAGATTGTTGGTGATTCTTGCTGGATCTTGAAATACAGCAAAGCGGTTTGACCAAGCAATCTCAAAATCGCTGCTTCTCTCCAGCAATTTCCCAGAATCCACTTTGCCTTTCTTTGACCTTGCCATTCTTTCGCGCTCTCTTCGACAGTTAATCCTAACTTTTGCTGGTACTATTCGGTGGTCACTTCCAACATTAAAATTGTTAAGGACAGTAGAATTGCAAAATATTGTTTTATCGTTGGTCATGATGTAATCAATCTCACTTGTGAGTCTAGATGGACTTTTCCATGTCCATTTTCTGCTGATATTTTTGTAGAACGAATTCATAATATAAAGTTCTTGTCCTTTAGCAAAATCAATCAATCTGTCATCTCTACTGTCTCGCTCACCAGTTCCATATGGGCCAGTTGCATTTTCACCAGTTCTTGTTGTTCCAATTCTGGCATTAAAATCACCCATCAGGATTTTGTACCAGCATTTCTCCTTGAAAAAAAGCTGAGCCATCATCATAAAATTCCGTAAATTTCCTTATCCCTATGGCTTATAGTTGGTGCATAAACTTGGACGATTTCAAGCCTAAACTTTTTATTCAGCTTAATGACGCATTGGGCTAGTCATTCAGATGTACTTTCAAATTTGACTATCCATTATCCTTACCTCGGGGGGAGAGTACGTGTCCAGTTGGTTCCAGTTTTATTAACTTTCACAAAGCCCAATAATATCCCAATGTATGTTATCAAGTTCGATAAATATATATATATATATATATATATATATATATATATATATATATATATATATATATATATATATATCGATATATATATATATATATATATATATATATATATATATATATATATATAAATATAAATAAATTTATATAAATATATATAAATATATGTATATTTATATATATTTATATATATTTATATAAATATATATATATATATATATATATATATATATATATATATATATATATATATATATATATATATATATATGTATATTAGTTCGTAGTGTTTTGCAGATGGAAGAATACATAAGACTATTAGTCCGGGAGTACATCCGATCGTTTGTGTCCCGTTTGTTGGGAACGTGCAGACGTTTCGCCAAGGTCACACTTGGCATTCTCAATGCCATGATAAGCATTATATTACATATTACATATATATATATATATATATATATATATATATATATATATATATATATGTATATATATATATATATATATATATATATATATATATATATATATATACATATATATACATATATATATATATATATATATATATATATATATATATATATATATATATATATATATATATATATATATAAGTATATGTAAACCCTGTATATCCTTTTTATTTTATCCCGTAGGATGATTCTAATTTTATAGTTTACTTATCCGTTTTTTTTAACTGGAAAAATCCGATTGATTGTTTAATAATTTAACTTTTATATAAGAGAAACTGGTGTTGTTTAATATATACTAGTTGTCAGTGCAAAACAATAATAACATTAACGAGAACCTCACCCACGTATACACGCTTAAAACTCCAAGAACACCCTATATGAATCCAAATTAGACTTGGAATTATCGAGACTATATTTAGAACTGGTGGTGTTTTTTTTTCAAAACTATCCACTTTAATTATTTGCAGTAACTAAAGCATAAAAAAAATGAATTAATTTTGAGCGGAAACTTCCGCATTTTCATACCATCAATAAAAAACTGTAATAATGTCATTCACATATTTTAACTAAAACCTTGGAAAATAATGAAATATAATAAAATCGATAAATTCATCCTCATTACTTGGAACGGATATAAATGAGCGATACGAAATAATTTAGTTTCGCTTAAATTTTGTATTTTATTTAATATGTGATATAATGAAAATAATTAATGAACTTAAATATAAATAAAACTGTTTTATTAAATACACGTACCACGACTAGACGAACTATGTCTCGTTCGATTACTAGAAAGAAAACATTCATCCACAGCAAGATCGGTTTCGTTCTTTAAGAACTCTTCAGTTAAATTAAACGGTAACATCACCTAGAGCTCCGTGTGCTACTAGCATATTTGGACCTCTAATTCGCGACAGATGGTCACCCTTCAGTGCTACGTTTAAATAAAACAGAAGCAGAGGTCTGTCTACTTGATCGTACTAAATATCAACATACAATAATTAACGATATCCTTCAATAAGGTGGTACGACTAGACGAACTATGTCTCATTCGATTAATAGGCTGAAAAAATTCATCCACATCTGAAGATCGTTTTCGTCCTTTAAGAACTCATCAGTTAAGCTCAGATGTTTTCCTCCCAAAGTAATCGACCCCGGTTTCTCACCCTGGCTTTGGGTTAGCTTTTGCAGCTCTTACCCCTCTGAAATTAACTGTCCCAAAACGGATCCTGGCTTTTCCCTTTTGTGCGGCTGTATTTCCACCCCTGGAAGTGTCGAAATTTTCCTTGAAAAACCTGGATAAATACTCAGAATCAGAATCAGATTATTTCAAGAGAAAAACATCCGAACTTAACTAATGTATTCTTAAAGAACGAAACTGGTCTAAGATGTGGATTCATTTTTCCTTTCTAGTAATGAGACGAGAAATACTTCGTCAGTCGTGCTACCTGTATTTAATAATATAGTTAATTTTTGATAATTCACACGATCAAGTAGACAGACTCTTCTTCTCTTTTATTTAAAAATATATAATATATATAACTGAACTTTTAAAATCCGCTGGTCCAGGTACAATCAAGGAAATAACCAAAACTCTATAAGAAGTTTGGCGAATCGAACAGATTCCGGACGATTGGAAATATGCTCTAATCCATCTACTACATAAGAAAGAAGATACGACTACAGAGGGATATCTCTTTTCCCAGTTTCTTACAAAATTCTATCTCAACGTCTAGTAGACAGAGCATAGGGATAGTTAGTTAAAATTGGTGAATATTAAGCAGGTTTTCGACCGGGCAGATCCTGCCCGGAACAGATCTTGAATCTAAAGTTGATACTAAGACATTAAAAACTATATAAAAGAAACCTCGTCTGTATATTTGTGGATTTCAAAAAAGCATATGATTCTATTGAACGCGAATCTTTATTTCAGATTTTGAAAGAACAAGGACTAGATCTGAAAACGCTGACAATTATTAAAGCAACACTAACTAAGTCAATTCTTCTATTGGAACCATTGGTGTGCAACCAATTTGCCACTAAACACCAAATCACTTTTTTGAGCTTCTCGACGCACTTTTCACTAAGCATGTTAGCATCATTAGGAGATGATTTCATCTGATCACAAGGTCAAAAGATAAATTCATGGGTGACATTTCAAAGCCTCTTGAAATTAAAACTGGAGTGAGACAAGGGGATGGACTCTCACCACTCTTATTTAACTGTATTCTCGAAAAAGTAATACAGGAGTGGCGTGTACAAAAGCGGCCCTGAATATTGACCAGCCTATTAACATGGGGAGAACCAACATCAAAATAGATTGTATGACGTTTGCTGATGATCTAGCAATTTTAGCTCAAGATATATTAACGGCACAAAAACAAATTGAAATCCTAAAAGAAACAGCAGAAAAGGTAGGATTCCAAATTTGCTTTGAAAAGATACAATACATAACCTGCAACAGGCTAAGAACACCATTTCTATAAACAAAATATGGTAACATCAGACGAGTCTCTGAATTTTAATATTTGAATGAAATAATCATGCAAAAAGGGTTGGAAAAAGCGGACAATAAGGGTAGATGTCAAAAAATGGAAACTGTATTAAGACAAGTTTTTCGGACACATAAAACAGATGAATCCGAGTAGGCTAACTAGACAAATAGTTGAGTTTTGTAAAAATAGGAGTAGAGCTAAAATAGAGACAATTAAATAGATTGCTGCAAATAAAAAGGACCTAAGATCAGCATATATTACACAAAGTGAAATTCAAGATAGAAACTGTTTCAGACACAAGGTTAACGTTTGGGAGGTTGACCAGAGAGAAAAATGTAGGAATACCGGAACAACTTAGTCTAACGAAAGGAAAAAAGCTCATAGCGAAAGAATGAAATCAGTATGGGCGCAAATTAAGGCTAACAACAACAAATGCCTCTAACTGTACTTCGCGTGGTACCAGGACCTTTATGTGAATAATAATAATAATAATAATAATAATAATATAAAAATTATTAATTATACTATTATTTTGTCTCATAGTTTTTTGTTAACTTAAAACATTTTATTATTAAATTATAATTCAAAAATTTCTTTTAAATTAAGTTATAATTGCTTGATAGATTTGTATAAAAATAAAATCAATATACGTAAATGGTCTACATATAAAAAAAAATGTATTCTGCATGCTATAAATTCCCATTATACAGAACATGTGAAGAAAAATATTTAAATAAACGGAATTAAGATCTCTTTAAAATATCGCTAACAAGTATCAGAGCAATAATACAGGTAACGGTTTGCACGTACCTATACATAAGTTGGCAAGCGTATTTAAATTTCGATTTTGTTATTTGAGAACTAGTTCAGCTAAGCATTTTTCTCATATTAAACCGCAGAAACAGGTCCTGTTTATGATGTAGTTTATGCACTGCAAGAAACGTCACCCTACATTGCTTTTCAATAATGGAAAATCAAGTTTTATCGACTTCGTGGTAAAAAAAAAACTACTATTTTATTTTTACTACAGAGTTCATACAAAAATATGAGTGCGACTCAAGAATTATTAGAATAATTAAAATTTATAGGTATAATAAATTATATAATTTCTATGTGGATATGACAATCTGATCCTAAAACATCAAAAACTATACAATAAAAATCTCGTCTGTACATTTTGTCGATTTCAAAAAAGCATATGATTCTATTGACCGCGAATCTTTATTCCAAATCTTGAAAGAACAAGGATTAGATCTGAAAACGCTGACAATTATTAAAGTAACACTAACTAACACTGATCTTAATCTGATCACAAGGTCAAAAGTTAAATTTATGGGTGACATCTCAGAGCCTTTCGAAATTAAAACTGGAGTGAGAGAAGGGAATGGACTCTCGCGACTCTTATTTAACTGTGTTCTAGAAAAAGTAATATAGGAGTGGTGTGTAGAAAAATCGGCCCTGAATATTGACCAGCCCATTAAAATAGGGAGAACCAACATCAAAATAGATTCTCTGGCATTTGCTGATGCTAGAGAATGATTACCTCAAGAGATATCAACGGCACAAAATAAAATTGAAATCCTAAAATAAACAGCAGAAAAGGTAGGATTCCAAATTTCCTTTGAAGAGACACAATACATGACTTGCAATAGACTAAGAACACCATTTATAAAAACAATTTTCCATTATTTATATACATCAATTTAAATATTTGTGTGAAATAATCATGGAAAACGGGTTGGAAAAAGCGGCCAATAAGGGTAGATGTTAAAAAATGGAAACTGCATTGAGACTTACACAAAATATTTTCAACAAATAATGCATATCTAAAAACACAAAACTGAGACATTACAACACAGTGATTAAGCCAAAATGTCTATATGGCGCAAAATCGCTCATTTTGAATATAAAGAAAGACATCGAGGAGATTGAAAAGAAAGAAAGAAAAATCTTAGGCCCCAAACAAATAAATAGCACAACATACCGACTTCGAGGAAACCAAGAAATCAAACAATATACTTATAAATAATAAGACTTAAGTTTTTCGGACACATAAAACGGAAAGTTAAGAGGATCTAAGATCAGCAAATATTACAGAAGGTGAAATTCAGGATAGAAACTGTTTCAGACACAAGGTTAACGTTTGGGAGGGTGGCCAAAGCGAAAAATGTAGGAAAATCGGAACAACTTGGTCTGACGAAAGGAAAAATGCTCATAGTGAAAGAATGAAATCAGTATGGGCGCAAAGGAAGGCTAATAACTACAAACGCCTTTAACTGTACTTCTTCGCGTGGTCCATCAGGGCCCATACGTGAATAATAATAAAATATTATATATATATATATATATATATATATATATATATATATATATATATATATATATATATATATATTCACTAAACCTAAATTGATTCCTAATTCATCATAAGTACTAATGACTACTACATATGATTAGTACTATTAAGTACTAATTATTCATAAGTACTAAATGGCAACCAATCGATATCGAAATCTGAGTCCAATTAATTGAAATTAATTAGAAAATAAAATGGTAATAGTAAAGTATTTGTAAGAACATACATACATCGAATTATTAAATCGCCATGAAATCGGTTTAATTCCAGATTAGTGCATGTTTTGTATTAGTTTTATACAAAAAGTATGCCATTGTTTTTCTAAGTATATATTTAGTGTTGATTCAATCACATTTCGTAGGTTTTATTAAATAGTTTTTAGAATCTGCAAGCCATATCTATTAAAATCGATCTATTAAAATAGTACGCAAATCCAATTTTGTAATTAATCCCACGAAATATTGCCGTTGCCTAATTAATTTAATTATACTATAATTTTAATATATTGCTAAAAATGTTCTTGATTTACTTGTTCAAGACTATTTGGTGTTAATATAAAGGATTAAAGTATAGTTAATTTTGCACTAATTGAAAATTAATTTTAGTCAGTGCAAATTAACAAAATTATTATCTAGAGTGTTTTTTGGTATTATTAAATTACTTACCTAGTTACTTACTTATTTAATCTCTTTCTCTCTTTTATTTAGTCTCTTTTATTTTATGTATTATTTATTAACCTTTTTAAATGAAACTATTTCATCATATGATTCTTTATATAAGTAAAAACCATACTCCTCGACTTTTATCCATTTATACCATCCCTAAATTTCAATGGTTCATTAAGATCATAATTTTTTTCTATTAATCAGACGAACTTTCTGTGGTTCATTACTGATCTTTCTAAAATGTAGAGCCATATCAATGATCTGATTTTTTCGCCTTTTTTCTAGCCATTTTCACTAGTCTTTGAAATTATTTCTCAATACTTATCTAGTATAAGTACAGTGGTATTGTTTGCTGCATTTTTGCAAGGTATTTTTATGTGGGTTTCTATTTCTAGAGTATTGGGGACTCATCCAGTAGAAACCTCATTATATGTGTCATAACTAAGTCCTTAACATCTTGGCCTATTTTGTGTGGCCTGTTGAAATGCTTTCCTCTGCTATCCAGAGGAGGCGCTGAAAATCCACTTTTTAATGGACTTTGTATAATGTGGATTTTTTTCTGCCTATTTGATATAAAGCATACAAAGCTTCTTTACAAACTCTTTCCTTACTTCCATTTTTTTGTGACGTTGTATGTATAGAACGTTGTTTTATGTTTTAGGTTTCGTCCTTAAAACAATGGTTTTTATCTATGGATTTAAATTATAAAGCGTTTTTCGCATTAATGTCAAGTTTGTAAAATTCCTTAAGAAATATCTGTCTATCTTCTCCTGGAACATACACACTTACATAAAAGCCTACAATTTTCCTCAGAGAGAGTCCGTTTTTTAGGTTCCTTTTTTGAGACAAGTGTATTTTTGTAAGATACATATTCCTCCCCGCGTGCTGTATCTAATGCTGCCTTTTGTTTTCTTCCACGTATTTGGATCGCATCTTGGATTTTTTGGAAATAATTTCCTTGGGGCAAAATATTTTTTCTTTCTTCATTAATTTTTTCCAAATTGTTCATCCGATTACAAATATTCGTTTGTTTCTTCAAGCATTAACTTTAACACTACTTTCATAAATATTCACAAAATAATAGAATAAATTGTTTAAATTAGAACAGCAGCCGGCATCTAACTTCAGACCTGATAGGTAAACAACGACGTTGAACGACTTATGTGCGCAATATAACACCTTCATTCACGCAACCAGTTAAACAAACATTATAGCTATTATGGATGAATGTGTTATGTGCCCATATCACCTTCTTCCATTCTTTTATTTTCTTTATTTTCTTTATCTTCTTTATTCATTGTTAAATTACTGTTGTTACAAATCTCGGTGATTTAATGGTGCCAAGTGAAAACTGGGTACATAACACCTTCATTCAAGGAAAAGAAATATATATTTTTAAATATTACATAGCACCTTCATCCACTTGTATCTCCAATTCAAAGAAGATGCTATTTCATTTGCCTATATAAATGTGAACTCTAGAAGAGTTTTGAAACAAACTTTTTCATTCTTGTATGGAATTTTTATTTTTATTAATAAGAATATTAATTACCAAATCTACAATTTGGAAACTAAAGGGTTTACCAAAAACGACGATATATGCCTTTTGAAACCATTTAAAAATATTCCAAACCTTAGAAATACGTCATGAGATTTCAACATTCTATCGTTGCAGTTGGTAAAACCCTTAGATTGTAAACTTACAACATTAAACAGGTTAATAATTCATAAGGTTTCGTTAATAAATTCAATAAGACAAAAATAAAAAATGCATTATGTTTAACTAATGTAAAAATTATTTTACATTAAAATGTCAATAGTTATATGGAATAAATTAATATCGGAATATTCAAATAAACGGAATTAAGAGCACGTAAAGGCATCAACTAATAAGTGTGAGAGCAGGAAAGATTTGTACATATGTACAAGTGAGTAAGCGCATTTAAAATTCAATTTTCTTATACTATTTTAAAGCCAATGTAGTTAATAATTTCTATGATATTAAGATGCAAAAACTAGTCCTGCCAATGTCTTAGTTTACACACTACCAGAAAACTAGGCAGAGAAAGTTTTTAAATTATTTTATAGAGAATATTTTTTTATCTCTTTGTGGAAATTATTAAATCGTCTTGAACTCAATTTGTTTAGGTTGGAATTAGTTTACTTTTCTCATCGGCTTCATTCGAAGATATGGGTGTGCCCGACGAATTGTAATGTTTTGTCTAATTAACAAGTGGTATTTCTTAAGACATACTTTATATGGTATTATTAAATAGCTTTTAGAACCTATATACCATATAAAACAAAACGTGGTTAGTGCTCAGATGGGGATACAATCCATTTTTTGATCAAATATTTAATTAATCCTTATAATTATGTGAGGTAGACGATACTTGATGGAAATTCATTTTAATTAAATGAAATTATGTCTCTAATTGTACTTTACTACGATTCATTGTACTGTACCACGATCGGTTGACATTTGTTAATTTTATGACGTTTTATTTACAAGCCAAAAAAGTTTGATGTATAAAAAAAATCATGGAACAAAGACCTGTTATTAATAACGCTAAACTCAATAAAATTGCGTCGAAAATATTCCGGTTGATGCAGCAAGTGTACGGCGATGATTCTTTAAGCAGAACAAATGTTTTTCTGTAGCATAAACGTTTTTTTGGATGGCGGAGTATCGCTAGAGGATGACAAACGTGACGGGAGACCAATTTCAAGTCGCACTTCCGAAATGATCGAAAAAGTTTGCGATTTTGTAGTAAATTACTGCAATGCTTCGCTAAAAATGATGGAAGAGGCTTTGAATATCGGCAAAGAAACGACTCGACTCATTCTTCACAAGGATTTGGGTAAAACAAAGTTGTGTGCAAAGTTTGTTCCACACATGTTGAGGGAGGAGCAGAAATCACTTCATGTCAATCATTTCAGAGAGGTCATCGCAGCTGCCAGAAATGACCAAAACTTCCTGAAATGAATTGCTACGGGGGATGAAACATAGTGTTTTCAATACGATCAAGAAACTAAGCGCCAAAGTGTGGAATGGAAATCGAAAAACTCACAACCGTCAAAAAAAAACACGAAAAATTCCTTCAAAAATCACGACAATGTTTACTGTTTTCTTCGATAGCAAAGGCATCCTCCACAAAGAGTTCATTCCAACTGGTCAAACTATCACTGGATAGTACTACTTAGAAGTCCTGAAACGATTGATGCACATAATTCGTCGCATTCGGCCAGAATATCGCGATCCAGACAGCTGGAGTTTATTGCACGATAATGCGCCAAGTCACACATCGTTAATTGTGCCCAAATTTTGGCCCCGAAACCAAGTCTATGTGATCAACCACCCACCGTATTCACCAGATTTAGCTCCTTGTGACTTCTCCTTGTTCCCTAAGTTGAAATTAATATTGAAAGGGTAACTTTTTGAAGGGTGAAATTGAAAGGGTGATTTATATATATATATATATATATATATATATATATATATATATATATATATATATATATATATATATATATATATATATTCTGATCCTCCACACCTCTGTCATCCTTTCTCTTTCTCTCCTCCGTCCACTTTGTTCCCGATTTCCTCGAAACTTCGCTCTCTGATGCAACGTTCTATATATGTATTTTGTTTCTGTACGTTCTTCTATCCTCAATCTCTGTCGCAACATTGCAATATTTTTGATTATATTAAGTTCTTTTTCATAGCTGTTTTTTTAAGTGGAATCGTTAGAAGTCTGTGGGTTATACTATGAAAGGTGGACATTTTTACATGACTGATTTGAACTTGCTTGAATAGTTGTATAATATACGTGGATTTTCTAAATATTTCGAATTCTAATTTATTCGATATTGTTATTATTTTTAAATCAAAGAAATTTAATGAATTATCAGTCTCTAATTCTATTGTGAACTGAATTTTTGTGTTTACACTATTTAAATATTCAAGAAATTGACCCATTAGTCGGACCCATTTGTCCCTTTCGCGGATCAGCTCTGACTTGTGTAATCCATGATACTGTTGACTTGACTCCTTGTCGGTGGGAGTCTACTGATATATCCATAGAATTTCAACCTTCTTTTTATATATATATATATATATATATATATATATATATATATATATATATATATATATATATATATATATATAATATAATTCGGATCCAATATATTTTATGATCTCTTCAGTCCATCGCGTTTGCGGGCAGCCGGTATCTAGTCTAGGATCGCCCTGGTCCATCTTTCTTTCCATTTTCCTTTCTTTTATTTAGTTAAACAATAGTTGGTAATTCTACCAACAGTAGAGCATGATACAACCAACCTTTGAAACACAAAGGTCAGCTCTCCCAAGATATTAAAATATACAAAGACAAAGATGCTTTCTAACACATAATTTTTAGGAATGTCATACTGAACTCAAATAGATTTCCCACTAAACACGAAATTATATGTTTTTACTTCTCTACGTGCGTTTCGCCAATCATTTTAATATCATCAGGAAATATTTCTATCTTGATCCTAGATTGGATAATCTCCTGATCATGCTTACATCGCTAACGAACGCGCGTCGATAGTTTAAAAACAAGTGATTTGGTGTTTACTAGTGAAACTTTTTGGGCTTAGTGTGTAACACCAAATGATATTTATACCAATAGAAGAATTAATTATAAACTGCATTGTGTGAAAAAGAATCCATGAAAGAGCAGATATTAATTCAAAAGCATTTGAAAAGCTAGATCGTATTTCTCGGCTGGCATATGTCTATTTGCAACAAACGGTAATAGATTTCAGACTAAATAATTATTCAAAGAAAGTTGGATTAATACCACATAAATACAACTGAAACCAAACACCTTTGATAACACCTTGAAAATTAAAAGAATAGCAGATGAAATTTTATATTCTATTTTGATTATAATCGATAATAATTATTTATTATCGATATTATCGATATAATCGATAATTTATAAGAATTATTTCTTATAAATAATAAATAATTCCTATAAATAATAAATAATTGTTATTAATAATAAATAATTCTTAGAAATAATAATTAATAATAATATAATAATAATACGACTTCTTGTGTTTCAGCTCGGTCGAAACTTCTTCGGGGTTTACTAGAATTTAAATAGCTTGAACATAAATTATTAAAGTTCAAAAGCTCCCTTTATATTGAGTATTAT
The DNA here is from genome assembly GCA_031761425.1 of Cosmopolites sordidus. Classification (NCBI taxonomy): domain Eukaryota; kingdom Metazoa; phylum Arthropoda; class Insecta; order Coleoptera; family Curculionidae; genus Cosmopolites; species Cosmopolites sordidus. The sequence continues at coordinate 294,224 of JARFXV010000169.1, read as the reverse complement.
GGTTGGAAGTTAATTAAAACGAATTTAGTTCAATGAAAAACATGGTTTGAATGCTTTATAGAGGTCCTTCAGGGTTGTTAGACCTTGGTAATCTTGTTCAAATTATTGACTATCTTGAGTCATAGACAAGGATGTTTGTGGCTTTTCGCAGTGAATCCAACGTGGATATGCAAGTGGTCAAGTTGGTCGGATGATCTAAGACATCGATCGAAATTTATTGGTATCAGTAATATTAAAATATTAATATAAGCCCGGGTGAAAACGAAATTATACCAATAATGCTAAAGCAGAAGGAGAAAGCTAAAACTAAAATATATAACCTCATTACAAAGACTGTGTTATTTATGAAGCAACACGCTTAAATATATTAGATGTGTAATAATGTTGTTCGTTTCCATAAAATTCAATCTTCATTTAAAAATAGACGAAAATATTTGTTTTTGTTAATTTTGTGACTGTTTGTGAATTACTTGATGGTAGAAGCTAGCCGAATTCAATTTAAAATTAACGATTTTTCCGATTTCTGTGTGAAACGAAAGTGGTACTAAATAAGTGATGCTGCAGTGACCTGGATAGGTGGTAATTGAAAAACACCATCATTCGGTTATACGCCGCCTGCAAGAGATGTTCTCAACCTAGCGCAATATATGATCCTGAGTCGCTTTTGAAATATGTGGCCGGGCATTGTCATGAAGCAGAACCATTTTACAACATCTTTGGGTAGTCTCATGTCTTCTCTACTTCTTCGTATTCTTCTTTACAGAAAAGTCGTGACCGATAGAAACTCATTCCGTTTGCGGCGTTTTCTGGTTACTGGCGCATGCTGGTGAGAGTTGGTGAGAGTTGTTCTAGATTACTGCCACCCCTGCGTTCAATGTAGCCGAAGAATACTGGCATTCGTCCATGAATAAATTGTTATAGCCTTGTAGGTTCATTAATTTCTTGAATAAAAGATGCGTTTATTCGTATGGCAGTCTATGGAATGCGAAAGACCCATTTCACCCATATACCCCCCCCCCCCCCCCCACATTTAAAAAGAAGCAATGCGTTTAATATTGGATTTTAGGGTCAATGTTGAAGGTTAACTAATGTCAACCAATACATTTTTATGTTTGGGGTTATCGTGAAGATTCCACGATTAATCGCGAGTAATCATTTTGTGCAGAAAAATCCTCTTTGTTGCTTTCGGAGAGTTCATGCTGAACCCATCGGCCTTCTTTCTGGCTTCTAATCCATACCCATGACATGTAAATCTACATAAATTCAACCAAGCTCATTTCCATTTGTTCTTTTTGCCTGTAATGTCTTACACCATTTCGTCCATTTCAATCTTTTGATGACATCTAACACACGGTTGACCTTCAAGACTAAAATCTTTTCAGCTTAATTTATAATAGAATCATTTACAGGTAGCGTATTGTTATTTCCATATGCAGCATAAGTTTTAGCTTGAACGCGAAGGGGATGGAAAAGCAAGTATGCTCTTTTTTTATTGCAATCGTGACCACTCATTTTTGAGTTATGTGTATCAAAAGCAAAAGCAAGGCATTAAAAAAAATCAACACTTTAAATCATCGTTTCCCAATGTTATTAGTGTAGCGACACACTAACTAGCCAAAAAGTTAAGTAAAAAACGTTGCGACCCCCTCACTACAATACGCTAGTTTGGCGTTTCAGTATCGTGATTTAAGAGGATTCGTTTTAATTTTTAAATAACCTATAAACTCCTACGAGCGTGTACACATGCTAACGAATCCTGAAAAAAAACGAATCATCTATTTGTCTTTGTACTAGATGACGAATCGTCAATCACGGATTTATATGTGGATTAGCCGTTACACTTATACCGAAATGCCGCACATAGCCACAAATACCGAACTAAAAGACTTGTGTAACATCTTGTTCTTATACTACTTTTAAAAGTTCGAAGCTGTGCTCTGCACTTGCACGCACTTGTAAAATGACTGGCCCGCGCATGCGATACGGATCGCTCGTCCCGACTGCGCTTAGACAGGTTCTTGCAAGCTATGCGCTATGGTAATAAAAACAAAGGAACGAGACGAAGAGTTTCATTATTAATTACATTTTTACAAAAATAAGTACTACGATTTCATTTCTCGCCCAGTGTCAAATACTACGATTAAGAAATCGTTTCGGTTATTTTTATTTAACCATCTTCAAAATAACTTTCTAAAACAACTTGATACGTTATATATACGGTATAATATTATGAATTATTGATTGCACTTTTTTGAAAATATGATATTTTTTGTTTAGTGTATTACACTAAACAAGTAATAATATAAAAACAAATAATAATAACATAATAAAATAACAATGTTCCACCCTTTTATTACCTTTAGCGATTTGTCGGAAATACTTCGAGGCCCTAGCTTATGGAATTTTGTACCAAAAACCTTTGTAAATGTACACAGTATATCGGTATATGAGAGAAGACTCTCACTCAGTGTTAAATAAATTAATAACATTGTGATAATAAAATAAATTAACAAATTTGTGACAAAACTAAATTCACCGTCTACATTTGGTGAAACAGTAAAGAAAAAAAACCAAATTGTACAATGAAATATATTTAAAATATGGATTCATTGTCTTGGATGACAAGCCGCAATGTGTTGTTTATTATCAAGTTCTGCCCGCGGAAAGCATGAAGTTTTAAAAATTAGTTCGGCATCTGAATATAAAACACCCGTCTTTACAAAACAAACCATTTTTATTTTTCGACCGAAAATCACTCGTCTTGAAAAATCAACAAAAGCCCGCAGCACTTCAAGCATCCTGTTTAGTAGCATTAAGAGTGGCCAGGGAGTCTTAAGCCCCAGACGATTGAGGAAATGCTTATTTTATCCGCTGCCATTGATATGGTCAATGTGATGATTCCGGAAGAAGCAAAAAAGTTGAAAACTTTCAAATGACACAACATCGAGCCATATTAGCGAAATGGCCAATGATGTTCACGATCAAATAATTAAAAAAGTTAAATCAAGCGAATTTTTTATATTCAGTTCGACAAGTCAACATACGTGTCGAACTTGGTGCAATTTTTGTGTTTTCTCCTATATGAATACGAGAGGTCGATAAAAGAAAATATGCTATTTTGCAAATCAATCCCTGGTCGTACAACTGGCGAAGTACTCTTTAAAGCATTTATTGACGGAACACAAAATGAAAACTTGAAATGAAAAACAACAAAAAATGAATTGCGGTATGTACTGATGGCGCGAAAGCGATAACAGGGAAGTGGAGTGATTGCAAAATTAACAACATTAAACCACATATGGAATGGACTTACTGCTTTCTTCAGAGATATGCGCTTGCTTCAAAAAATATGCCAGATAATTTACAAAATGTTCTGTGAGAAGTCGAAAACATTATTAATTTTATTAAAAGCCGAGTATTGTAGACTAGATTACTTTCCACATTAAGCGAAGAAATGGGTGCCAAATACTAGTCACTGCTTTTCCATATTGAATTCAGGTGGTTGTCGCGAGAAAAAGTTAACTAACGAGTAACGAAGTCTTTTTGAGTTGCCAGATGAACTGAAAATCTTTTTTTACAGAAAAAAATAGCCCCGATTTAATGTTTTTACAAGATTGAGAAACTATTATTGTTGATTTACTTGAGTGATATATTTTAAAATTTGAATGATTGGAATACGAATTTACAAAACCGTAACAAAAACCTTTTACTAATGGCAGACAGTCAATGCCTTTATCATGAAGTTTATTATTAGGGTTATACGCATTGAAAAACGCAATTTTAATGCATTCTCTTTAACTTCCGATTATATTACCAAAAATATGGATTTAGAAAATTCTGTTATTGATTGCATATTGGAGAGCATGAAAACGTATTTACGCGAATTGAAAATTCAATTACTGGCATATTTTCCACATAGAAACGATGACAACTACAACTTTTAACTCGAAATTTAGATAAGTTTTGGCTTGCACGACGATGTGAATACGGAGGCCTAGTAACAGAAGCTTTGAAAACATCGATCCCCTTCGCTACTTCTTACTTATTAAGAAAGAAGCGTCTAGTCTATAGTGGCTTTAAAAACTAAATATCGAAATCATCTATTGCCACTGGAAAATAATTTGCTTATGTGTGTTTGTAATGATTACCCACGTATAGAAAAACTCTTAAGTGAAAAACAAAGTCAACCGTCGCATTAAATTATTATTTCAAACAACTTTGGCTATTACTTTATTTAAGTGTATTTTATTCTATTGTTATTACCAGGTAATATTTAATTTTCTAACAACTGGTTTTAAATTAAGAATATTTTAATAAAAGAATGTTTCGTATACGGATCTTATTTTTTGAACACATTGCGACCTCCCATATCCCTAAACGTGATCCCGTTAGGGGTCGTTAAATTAAAAAAAAAATTAATAAAAGTCAAAAATAAATAAAATTTAAATTGAAATGGAAATGAAATGAAATTTTAAGCTCAGAACTTTTTAACTTACCTATTAAACTAATTCACTAGACTCAATATATGATTTATCTGTATATATTAAAATACAAAAAATCTAGTCATGTCATCAGGCAAAGACAGCTTTTAAGATATGAAGAATACTTTTTTGGACTATTTGTAGAAATTAGCGTATCGTATCGAAATCAGTTTGCTTAAGATTGAATCAGTTTACTTTTCTCATCGATTTCATTCGAAGAATCGGGCGTGTTCCATGAAATGTGAAGTTTCTTCTAATGGAACAAATATTAATACTTTAATCATATTATATATATATATATATATATATATATATATATATATATATATATATATATATATATATATATACATATATATATATATATATATATATATATATATATATATATATATATATACATATATAATCTACATACTATAATAGAGTATTACAAATAATTAAAAGTTGGTTGCATTTATAAACAAATTCTTGTAGTAGTATTTCTAATTATTACATGAGAGTCGCAAAAAATTTGTTTGGTTTATCAATTATTTTGTAGAATTCTAACTACTTTTTGTACAAACCTCTCTTCATAGACAATTGGCGCTTATTGCGACGTTATAGATGTAGCAAATTTCAATAAAAAATTATGCTTGAATTTATATTTGCAAATGAAATAGAACCCTGCTAATTCAATTACTCTAATCATTTAGCTAAAACGCAATTAAAAACTTCATTACTCAAAGTGACTTACCACGAAACACCAAATCAATTGTTTTTAACTTGGCGACGCGAATTTCGCTTACCATGTTATAGTCATCAGGAGATTTAATTTAATTCCAAAACTAAACTTTATTTTATTTATAAGGCATGTCTCCTGTAAACACCTTTACGCGCGATAGCTCCTTAATTATCCCTCAGCTCTCTTTATTTAAGGGGAAATGTATTAATCTATCTGCCATAAAGTTTAAAATAGCTATCTTATTGTGGAATTTATAATTTAAATTGTTAGGCATGTAAATGCAAGTAATAGTGGTAGTTTTTCTACAAATATTAATATCTAACTTATTTTTAATATTTCTACCAACAAAAATATCCCAAAATAGCATTCAATCTCTATTTTCGGCTTTTGGGATTTACCATATAGCTTTATATAATTTTTTTTATTTTTTGTATCCAAAATTGCTGCTACTCTCTCAGCTCAGCTCAGCTACACTCTTTGAAAGTAACTGAATTCATCTTTGGCTTTCGTTTCAAATATGCTCATAAATAGATTGGCTAAAATAAGCGACAATTTTATTTCAGACAGACAGCACCGATGATGCCAAATGAGATTTTAGCGAAACGACTGCAAGATCCCGACAGGAGCTAATTCGACAACCACAGCTCAGGACCTCGCGAGTTATAAGCACGCTAGGGAGGCCTTCATCCTACAGTTGATTGCCAATGATGATGATGATGATGATATACAGGGTGTTAATGAAATACCCTGCCAGACTGTTTTGGCAAATTCTACGTTACAAAATAATACAAAACTGTCATACAAACATAGGTCTGGAAATCCTTCGTGTTCGAGGTACAGGGGGTTGAAGATTTAATTTTTGTTTTTAATTTATATCTTCCGCATAAAGAAAGGTATTGTAACCAAATTTAATACACATCATCAGCCTACAGGTTGCCACAATCGGAGAAAATATCAAGTCCTACAAGCAGCCAGTGGCGGAGTTATAGGATTTTGCCACTAATTAATTTAAAATATAATTAGTACGGTACTGTTCAGATACGGATGAACAGGTTTTAAAGGCAATTACCGAAAATTCAAATACAAGTACAAGGATCATTGCAGTGAATATGGACATTTCTCATGTCACTGTTTGAAATGTTTTAAAGGAACACCACTGTACCCTTACCATATTCAGAGGGCACATGCATTGCTTCCAAGGAATTTTTTGACCCGCTTGACATTTTGCCATTAGTTTCTTCAAGATATAATTGATCCCAATTTTCATATTTCCGTACTACGAGATTTCTCCTCGTGGATCTGCCTGAATTGCTCGAAGATGTCACATTAGATGCTAGGAATAGATTAAGGTTTATGCAAGACGGTGCTCTGGAACATTTTAGTCGATAGGCCCGAGACACATTGGATGAAAAATTTTCTAATATGCTGATTGGAAGAGAGGGTCCGGTGCCTTGGCCAGCCCGATCACCAAAATGTAATCCACTTGACTATTTTCTTTGGGGATACATTAAATCATTAGACTACAACACTGAAATAGAATAACACTGAATTTTTTTGGTTGTATATTCCTAAAGGGGATCAACCACCTCCATCAAAGTTGACCTGGGGAGTATGATAGTATAATTTCATTTATTGTCCTTTATGTAAGCTTCTATGTATGAAATTTAAAAAAAACAGTCCTTCAAAGAGTCCTGTCATTTTTCAAATCCTTATCAAAAAACTTTTTTATGCTGATAGAAACCTGTATATAATGTGAAAAGTCAAGTTTGCTATGAAACCGAGACAGATACGAAAAAATATCAAGATACACTTTTTGTAGAGAATAATATTCTGTATTGAAAATTGTATTTAAGGTTAATTTTGAATAGGACCGTACTAATTATTTTTTAAATTAATTGGTAACAAAATCCTATAACTCCGTCACTGGCTGTTTGTAGGACTTGATATTCCTTCAGATTATGATAACGGACAGGCTGATGATGTGTATTAAATTTGGTTACAATACATTTCTTTATGCGGAAAATATAAATTATAAAAGAAAAAAATTGAAATCTTCTCTCTGTCTAATCTAACTCTAACTCTCTGTATCTCGAACAGGAAGGATTTCCGGATCCATGTTCGTATGACATTTTTGTGTTATTCTGTGATGTAGAATTTGTCAAGTCTATATATATATATATATATATATATATATATATATATATATATATATATATATATATATATATATATATATATATATATGGTATCTCTAGGGGATACTAAATCAAGCGAATATAGAGAATGGTCCAAATTCAAGTTATTTCTAGCCATGGAATCGCGTGAGACAAATAATATGTCTCTTTGCGCTGGTATTCAGACCAGTTATTTGCTCGGGGGGCCTGATTACAAAGGATGATCATTTGAACAATTTAGATCACTCTTTAGAATTTTTTTTTCAGTTTGAAGTGTTATTTAGAGACCAGGCCATTGATCGTCTTATACCTTTACTACCCCTTTTAACATAAAACTTAATGTTACACATTGCCCGATGCCCAAAAGTCATGGATATTATGAAAAATAAATATCATATAATATTACCTTAACATTTCTGATACTGGAAAGTTTAATCTGGGCGAGAGAAAAAATCGTAGTACTTGTTTCTGTAAAAAGGAAATTAGCAATGAAACTCTTCGTCCTCTCGTTCCTTTGTTTTTATTGCCAAAGCGCATACCTTGTACCAATCTGCCTAAGCGCCCTCGAAACCAATGATCGGTCTCGCATGCGCGGACGAGTGGCATGTGGTACGCGGGCGGGTATTTTACAAGGGCGTGCAAGTGCAGGGTACAGGTTCAGCAGGGTACAGGTTCAAACTGACAAAAGTAATATAAGAACAAGGGGTTACACACATCTTCTAGTTCGGTATTTGTGGCTGTGTGCGGTATTTGGGTGTAAGTGTACCTGCCATTTAACATACATCCGGCATGGATTGGTCATTTAATACAAAGACAAATAGATTATGCGTTTTTCTTTCACGATTCGTAACCGTGTGAACATGCTCATAGGAGTTTATAAGCTGTTTAAAAATAAAAACGATACTTTATAAATCATGAAACTTGAAAAAGGACAAATCGTCGGCGTGTTAACCGGCCGATCTAAAACTTTGATAAACGTCAAATTAACATGTTGCAGTGATAGCGTCGCAAAGTTTTCTACTTTACTTATTGGCTATTAAGTGAGTTGCGACACTAAAGAGGTTGAGAAACGATGGTATATATATATATATATATATATATATATATATATATATATATATATATATATATATATATATATATATATATATATTACCTTTTTAGCTTCTCGATGCGTTTTTCCTTAACAATGTTAGCATCATCAGGACATGATTCATTGTAACAGAAATGTAGTTGACAGAAATGAATAGGTCCTTTATCTCGGTTTATGGTTTTCTTACATTTTGCTATTTGAATGCTTTCTCGTGCATCCAAAGTCCTATTATTATACTGACTTTTTACAAGTCTTAACTTACAAATATTTTTATTAGGGTCATGCTCAAGTGCATGTTGACCAACACAAGATTTCTCCCATATCTAATATCGCCAATATATATATTCTTCATATTTGGTTAATATGGATATTCTACTTTACCCAACATCGCTTCGATCACAATCTTGATAACTAATTTCATAAATCCCCGATTGTTCATGATGGTTTTTCACTTTGAATTACTTTGGACTTATTATATAGTTTGTAGACTACCTTAATGTTCACACTTTTTAATCTTGTTTAGCCGTCGTGATAATTGGGCATCAGTTAGTAGCACACTACATAACCATAACTTGTAAGTTTGTATTTTGTTGTGTTCTTTGTATTCGAAAACAAACTTTCACGTAGTATGTTTGGATGCACTAAAATAAGCATTATGCTACATAAATTATCTTTTGCTTTTATGAAGAAAAGAGAGTGACTAAGTTAAGATTTCAAAATATACCAGTTCTCTGCTACTACTCTATATACCAAGAGTATTGGTATTTCACACGATGATTATAAGATGCTACAAGGGTTGTCTTACATATTTGATAAGAGCGACGCCAAATGTATTCGCTGTACACTGTCTTATTCATCGTCAACATGTTACCAAAATTTGAATAAACACTTATACATTGCGTTGTCCGGGAAAATCGTAGGATTTTTTTTAGAGAAAGAAAAGAAAATAGTTTATTTAAATATATATTTAGTTTATTAATTTAGTCAAAAGGAATTCGCACTCCTTCGAATTGGAACATTGTCTTATCCCAGATATCTTAGATATCAGAAGGATTAACCTCTGTGGGGGCCCTTTCCATGTTTTCGATCCACACGGTTATAGTGGTGACGGTGGTTGGTTTTCTATTGTTATCCAAAAACTTTCAAACGGTTCGAGCTGTTCCAAGCAATACAACTTTCTACATGGTTTTTACAAAGGTGCCCGTTGAGGCCCAATGTTTTAATATACTTTATCAGGTTCTTTGGGATGGTTCCACTTGATGACAATATGACCGCTGCTGTTTCGACGCACTACATATCCCGTTGTCTTTTCACCTGCTCTTGAAGCTCTTTATGCCTTAGAATTTTTTCGGTATGTTTTACAATTGAATTATTGTTGTTTGGGACAGCTATATCTAAAAACGATTTTTTTCTTGAAATTTTATCGATCACAATATCGAGCCTGTGTTATTAAATTTCTGCTTGGTAAGCACTGTTCGGTCCCAATACATTATATAACTGTTGTTCTCCAAACTGGTTGCGGATTGTAATTGTAGTATGGGATTTTTTCTGATTCCTTTAGCTATAGTTTTATTGCCAATTCTTGATGAATGATTTTCGCCACTGCGTCGTGCCTTCCTTTATATTCGGTTGCTGCAAATGCTTCACAGCCCTCTATTATATGCTGGATTGTCTGGAAGATCCGGCACCCATATCTACATCGATCATCGATTATAGTATTACCTCAGATTTTTTTTTGTTGGCAGATACGACACAAGTTTTTACTAGACTAGACTATTCAAGATTGCCTTTTACTGTGAAGCATTGGGGTATTAATTTTTTATTCTTGCGCAACGTACCCACAACTGAAATTTTATAATTTTTGGCTAAATCTTCTACCAAAGGAATGCTCATGACCAATTATTAATGGTCAAAGTTCGTTCTGTATCAGAAATCGGTGCAATCAATCGCTTTACTATGTACATTGCCGCATTGCTCAACTGATACCGCCTATCTGGTTGCTTAGTAGCATAATGTTTAATATTCGAAACTTAAAACGTGGTTGCACACTACTAGTGGATAGTATTTGATTTCGTATTTATTAGGTTTTAATTTCATATTTTTCATCTGTTTTTCATTAATAACGACGTCCTGTCCCACACAATAAGGAGATAAGCAGTTCCTCGTAAACTTTGCCAAAATTTCCCTTATAGGCGCAGCTTTGTCCTGAGCACTAATCGGATCTTCGCTTACCAGCCATTTTTAATAATAAAAAATAGAAAATGCAAACTTTACTAGACGATATTGCAAAAATTACTATCGCGAAAAGCATTACATGTAATTTTTTCGACGCCGGGGGCGCGTAAACTATTTCGCCACTGCGTCGTGCCTTCCTTTATATTCTGTTGCTGCAAATGCTTCTAAAAATCAAATGCGACTAAAGCAAATGCTATTTGTAAGTTACGGAACATGCACAGTAAGTGGGATTTAGTCTGTTGTCTATGTGGTGACCTTATAAGAGGCTACTAAATATAGGAAATAATATTTGTGAATTAAATATAATGAGCGAAAATGAATTAAGTGCTTGAAGGTTAATGCCTATCTGAAATGATAAATTAATATTAATACAAAATAAAATGTTTGCAGAACTCCTTTAACAAATCATAAAAGTTAGTTTGCGAAAATAAAGCGAAATCAAAATGAAAGTGTGTTAACGAGAAATATGGCATGTTTAAAAAAAATAGTCTCCAGTCTTAACCTCTGAACCGTCATGGTTCAAATTTTTAATTCAAAGTACAAGATGAAGCGTTCTAGTAATTACAAAATTACCCCAGGAGGTAGAGAATCCTCTGCCAGCTTTGCTGGAACAACCTTAATTTCGGATTCTGGGGCGTCCGGGCTTAAACGCAAAATCTTTCAGAGGGAGTCAGAGACCTCTGGCCAACGTCTGAAATCGAAAACAAAAACATTCTTTGGAACGGTAAATATCAATTCTTTCCTGCGCCCAGGAAAACTACACGAATTGGGGCGAACATTGAATCAGCAGAAAATCCAAATTTTGGCTTTGCAAGAAACCAGATTGATAGATAATAACACCTTGGAAATGCGCAACTACAGACTTTTTAAAAGTAAAACGGACAAAAGAATACTCAAAAATACACCACATCTCGGTGTTGCTTTCGCTATCTCAAGAAACATTCTTGGTTCTATAACTAATGTCCAGCCAGTAAATAATCGACTTATGACACTATCCCTCAAGTGTGCTAACAAAAACTATACATTAATCAATGCACACCTCCCAGTTAATGAAGAAAATAAATCTAATCCTGAAAAAGTAAATAAGTTCTGGGAAATTCTGGAAAAGACCATCTCTAAAATTCCCTCTAACCATGTAAAAATCTTATTGGGTGATTTCAACGCCCAACTAGGGAAAGAAAGAAAGTACAGGAAAACAGTCTGCAGTTTTCCTGCTCATAAATGGACTAACCATAATGGTAGAAGATTGGTTGAACTATGTTCGCAGTTTAACCTAAAAATAATGTCAACCCATTTTAAGAAGAAAATAACAAACCAAAAGACCTGGAGGTGCCTAAACACGTACATGGGTGAATTTCAAATTGATCATGTTGCCATTTCGTACCCCAATTATAAAGAGATTTTGAATTTTCAAGTTGGGAAAGGAGCTAACATGGACACGGATCACTACTTGACTAGAATCAAACTTAGCTTAAAACCTCAAAAACTTATTTAAAAGAGACTGCTAATACCAAAGTTCGACCCTACGAAAATAAAACCAACCCTAACAGCAGAGCTTGATAATCAACCAGCACAGAACTGGCAAGAATTGAAACAAAAAATTACTAAAACAGCCTTATAGTTGGTTCCTTTACAAAAACGTAGAAAACATCCATGGTGGGATGAAGTTTGCGAGCAAGCAGTATTAAGCCGAAGTAAAGCATTCAAAGATTAGAACAGTCAAAAAACAGCAATAAATTATAACATCTTTTTGGAAGTAAAAAAAGAAACATCGAAACTAATTAGACAACCTAAAAGAAAATATGAAAACAATCAACTTAATGAAATAGAAAAAGATTTCCAAAGAAATAACACCCGAAACTTTTACAAAACATTTAAAACTAAATTAACAGGCTATCAACCCCAAAGTCTTTGCTTCCGAAAGGAAAACGGACAATTAGCTCTAAATAACCAAGACAATTGCGAAAAACTTGCCAAATATTTTGAACAACTACTAAACTGTCCTGAGCCTTTAAACAAATTACCAACACTAAACCCTAAACAAACAAATCCAGATTCATTACAACCGAATGAAGATGAAATAATTAAGCAAATCAAGCGGCTTAGCTGGCCCAGGTACAATCAAAGAAATAACCAAAATTCTACAAGAAGTTTGGAGAACCGAACAGATTCCGGAAGATTGGAAAGATGCTTTAATCCATCCACTACACAAGAAAGGAGATAGAACGGATGTAAACAACTACAGGGGGATATCTCTTCTTAAAATTTGTTACAAGATTCTATCTCAATGTCCACTAGACAGAGCACAGGGACAGTTAGAACCTAAAATTGGTGAATATCAAGCAGGTTTTCGAGCGGGCAGATCCTGCCCTGAACAGATCCTGAATCTAAAGTTGATCCTAAGACATTAAAAACTGTACGATAAAAATATCGTCTGTACATTTGTGGATTTCAAAAAAGGATATGATTCTATTGACCGCGAATCTTTATTCCAAATTTTGAAAGAACAAGGACTAGATCTGAAAACGCTGGTAATTATTAAAGCAACATTAACTAACACAGGGTCAAAAGTTAAATTCATGGGTCACATCTCAGAGCCCTTCGAAATTAAAACTGGAGTGAGACAAGGGATGGACTCTCGCCACTCTTACTTAACTGTGTTCTAGAAAAAGTAATACAGGAGTGGCGTGACAAAAACTCGGCCCTGAATATTGACCAGCCCATTAAACTGGGGAGAACCAACATCAAAATAGATTGCGATGATCGTGTTTGTTGATGCGTGTTTGTTGATTGCGTGTTTGTTGATTGCTGATGCTGATCGTGTTTGCTGATGATGATTGCGTTTGCTGATGATCTAACAATTTTGACTCAAGATATATTAACGGTACAAAAACAGATTGAAATCCTAAAAGAAACAGCAGAAAAGGTAGGACTCCAAATTTCCTTTGAAAAGACACAATACATGACCTGCAACAGACTAAGAACACCATTTCTAAAAACAAAATATGGTAACATCAGACGAGTCTCTCAGTTCAAATATTTGGGTGAAATAATCATGGAAAATGGGTTGGAAAAAGAAGCCAATAAGGGTAGATGTCAAAAAATGGAAATGGCAATAAGACACAAAATATTTACAACAAAAAATGCATATCTAACACGAAATTGAGACATTACAACACAGTTATTAAACCAGAATGTCTATATGGGGCAGAAACGCTTATTATGAATAGAAAGAGAGACATCGAGGACATTCAAAAAATGGAAAGAAAAATCATAAGAAAAATCTTAGGCCCCAAACAAATAAATGGCACAACATACCGACTTCGAGAAAACCAAGAAATCAAACAATACACTGATATACATAGCGATATGAGAAAAAGAAGACTTAGGTTTAACGGACACATAAAACGGATGAATCCGAATAGATTAACTAGACAAATAGTCGAATATGATGGATATGATTTATGAAAATAGGAGTAGAGCTAAAGTAGAAATAATTAAATGGATTGCTGCAATTAAAGAGGATGTAAGATCAGCAAATATTACACAATGTGAAATTCAGAATAGAGACTGTTTCAGACACAAGGTTAACGTTTGGGAGGTTGGCCAGACGGAAAAATGTAGGAAGACTGGAACAACTTGATCTGACGAAAGGAAAAAGGCTCATAGCGAAAGAATGAAATTAGTATGGGCGCAAAGGAAGGCTAACGACAACAAACGCCTCTAATTGTACTTCGCGTGGTCCATCAGGGCCCATGACCACGTGAATAATAATAATATAATGGGCCACGTGAATAATAATAATATAATGAGCGAAAATGAATTAAGTGCTTGAAGGTTAATAAATATCTGAAATGATAAATTAATATTAATACAAAATAAAATGTTTGCAGAACTCTTTTAACAAATCATAAATGTTAGTTTGAGAAAATAAAGCCAAATCAAAGTGAAAGTGTGTTAACGAGAGATATGGCATGTTTAAAAAAAAATACATTTACATATCACAAGAAATAGGTATACAGAACGAGTTAATATCGAAATATTTAAATTAACCGAATTAAGAGCAAGTTAAGGAAACTAACTTACGACAGTGAGAGTAATGTCCATAAACACTTGCACATACGAGTAAATGATTTTTCCATTATTAAAATGTAAAAAGCAATTCTGCGTACATTTATGTATATAATATTATTTTACTTTTTTGTAAATTATTTTAGTAAATACCACCATAAAATATATTATAGGCCAATTTGAATTATATTCGCATTCAACTCCCACAATTCAGATTAATTAATGATATAACATTAGTCAAAATGAATTGTACTGAGAAATTGTACCTGTACGAATATATTGGCAATTTTTTTTTCTATGAAAAGGATATCGCAGTGAGAGAGAGAGTTGACTTGATTTCGTCAAGTCTAGGATATGCTATGTACGGAAGGAATTTCCTAATCGAGTGTTAATAGTGTTTTCTTCAGATGTACATTATGGCGATGCGCATACATAGCGTTTTTTCTTCAAGTAATAATTAAACTAGTAATTATTTTAACATTTTTTACATGATTTTTTAGTCAACTGATAATTAAACTTATAATTTGTTTTTACACTTTTTATATGATTTTTAGAAGGATAATAGATAATCGCAAATTTTCAGGACATAGATGTGTATATAAGTTATAGGTGCTAACTTATTTTGCGCCGCTCGATTATACATACTTCCGAAATTGATAAGTAAGAATTTCTACAGCGGATTGGAACTGGTTTTTTTAGATGTTTGATTTGTTAACCATTGTTAAAGATGCAATAATTTTTATTATCTATGCATTTATGCCGTTTAATGCTATGGGAAAAATTAACACGATATATGGAAGTTTTTTCTACGTAATAAATGCGAAACCTGTGAATGAAGCACTGTTGACATTCGAATATGACATATATAGTCTCTTACACACTCAATTTTGCTAAAAATTAATAAAAATATATTAACATTACTGAATTTACAGAACAAAACACTTTGTCGTCACTTGTCGCGATTAGAATTTAGACACTTAACCCAAAGAAAAATTAGGTTTGTGTAATGTAGCTTAATAGGAAGCAGTATAGAATCCGACAAAGAATAGTCACGTCCCTCAATTTGTTCTTTTCTAGCATATATACATAAATTAAAGTACACACAAATATTCTCAATTCACAATCAGGATTTGAACCTAGGACTTCTCGATTATTAGAGCGAACGAAAGCCAAGACGATTTTTTCCATATTCTAATTTTGTTCATCTTAAAAATGCACTGCAAATTATAAAAAATATATATTAATACCTGGTTCATCCTAAAAATTCACTGTAGTTTATAAAAATAGATCTGAATACCTGGAAGGGGAATATACTGATACAGCTTCACAAGAAGTGGCTTTCAAGACGCCCCTGCAAGGATTCATTTAGATTATTAAATTAATATAGTATTAAAAAGTAATATTATTAATATAGTAATAAATGACAAATCTTTATATAATAGTAGGCAATCTTGCTGGTAGAATTTATGTATCTCAAATTTTCATGAACATAATTCGGTAACGTAATAAAAACTTCCAAACTACGCTGAGAAAGGTCATCTCAATGCTCTACGCAAACTTCAATGAAGCAGACGAGAACAATCAACCCAAATCGAAGCAATGTGGATATTTATCAAAAAAAGATAACGCTCATTGTTGAATGTTATTGGATAAGATTTGAAGCACTACGAATCTAGAGAGCACGCAGATGATTTGTAGAATATACGCATATACATAGTTTTAAAGGAATTATCGTTCATTTTTGTTTCTGTTATAAATAAATTTTGGTAAATTTGCTAGTGTCTTTGAAATTGAGAGTGGATGAAACAGAGAGTAACCCAACACGTAAGCGATTGCCATCTAAATATAAATATATGCGCTTCGGTAAAACACCAGAAGCAGGTCGGAATTTCGATTCTCTTAGCTTAAAATATTATACTACAATATTAATTATCAAATCAAAAACTATCAATCAGAGTGCTAGAACTGGAAAAACAAAGAATGGTGAAAATGTAACTGGCCCGTATGGAAGTGGTGAGTGCAACAATAGAGGTTACAGAATTGCTGATTTTACTGAAAGACAATAACTTTAATTACGAATTCGTTTTATAAGAAAAAAAATCAGGAGAACATTGACATGAAAAAGTCCATCTAGACTCATAAGTGAAATGAGCTCATGTCAAACGATAAAGCAATAATTATGTAATTGTACTATTTTTAAACATTTTAATATTGGAAGGGATCGTAGAATGGTACGAGTTAAGGTTAGGATAAACCATCGAAGAGAATGGACAAAAATGGTAAGGTCGAAGAAGGGCAACGTGGATTCGGCGAAGCTGCTCCAGAAGCTGTTTTTCTGTGTTGCAAGACCCCGCGGAGGCGGTAATAAGAGATCAGTATGAAAACATCATCAATAATGGCTTGAAACGCCTGCTTCAATAACACCAGCAGAAAAATGTTTCAAGCAGTCAAAAATTGAAAATGAGATCATTGATTTAATGAAAAAATGGCAGATATTGATGTATGCAGGGAGTCTTTTTTGCAACAACTAAACAAATACCGAGAACACCGAATAACACAAATAAGAGAGCAAGCAGGATACTGAAGTGGATTCAGTACAACGGATTACATTAATGTTGTTCAACAGGTTGTAGAAAGGAAAAATGGATTATATCCCGGTTGTCCAACAGGCTATAGAAAGGCACAACGGATACACCAAAGGGCCTGATTTCTATTAACTATGAAAAGCAGTTTCACCCAATCTCAAAGCAAGCTATAATGTATGCATTGCTTATTCAAGTTGTTGACTGGCCCTACGTGAACCTACTAGAATCCATATATGATGAAGTTACACCGACAGTTCACATGGATGATCTTGAAGTTAAAATCAATGTATGTAGAACGTGGTGCATGGCAGCGTGACTCAATATCACCTGTTCTTTTCTCAACCTGCCTTGAAGAGGTATTTCGTAAACTGAATTTGAAACAGGATGGCATAAAAATCACTGTTACATACTTAAGCCGTCTTAGATTCGGAGATAATATCGTTTTCCTTTCACAAGACCCAGATGGGCTGCAAAAACACATACAAGACTTGCAAATGGCTGGCGAATAAAGCTCAAAAAGAGTCAGGTCATGTTTAATAAGCTTGCCGAGAATAGAAGAATTATGTTTTAGGGATTTGGATATTGTGGATTCGAGGACTACCCAGAAGGTCGAACGACGTGTTAAATGTGGCTTGCAGGCATTTGGCAGGCTCAACATAGCTCATAGTGCAAGCGCTCCACTTTGTCTGAAGGAACTCCCACTTTGTCTGAAGAGAAAAGTCTTTGATCAGTGCGTCCTGTCCATTATGATATACAGAAGTAAAACATGGACACTCACATCGTAATCAGCTCAAAAACTTCGCGTAGCATAGAAGGGAATGGAAAGGTGTATGCTTGGCAATACAATGCGGGATAGAATGATTTTCTCATGGATCCGAGAACAAGCGAAAATATGTGACAATATACAAAAGTAAAGAAATTGAAATTGATATATAGCGAGGCGATGTAACGACAGATGGACCAAAGCGATCCTGAATGCTTGATTATAAACATTCATGAAGAAGATCGAAAACACAATGGACTGATAATATCATCAAGTATATTGGACACGAATGGCGGAGGAGAGCTAGGGATCATGCGAGTTGGAAGCATGCTGAGGACATCTTCATTCTTCAGTGGATAAACAATAGGTTATAACAAATAATAAATGATACTGAGACAAATAATATACAAAACAAATAGGTGAAGAAAATTAGTTCAAGGTATTTTATTTCACTACGATAAAGCCACAGAAGGATAAGAATTGCATTCCAGTGATTATGCAGAAACAACAACAGATTAAAAAAAAGAATTTGGATACTATATTATATTAATAAGTATATTAGACTCTAATATTATATATTATCACTAATATTTTAATTTTTAAGTTGCCTACATTTATTAACAAAATAATTGAAATACTTAAAATTCAAAATTAATAGTAATATATAAATTGTTTATTATATTCAATATAATATAAAATATAAAAATTTTTCAGTTTAATTCCTCTTAAAAATAGCTATTTACAAAAATTAGCATTAAATTTTTAATAGAATATTAACTTGGTATACTGTAAACACAAAATAATATTCACTATAAACTTGATGCAACCTACCATATATCATTAAAAAATGTTTTTTGCTTTAATGAAGTTACAATCCATTAACTGTGATTATTTCATATTTTTATAGGGTTGCGCTGAAAGTCCATTAGGGTCCTAGCTATGTAATAAAAGAATTATTTTTGTAATGAAAATACTTAATTTGACTTTGACTGAAACTATTTTCGCAAAAACCGTTTTCTAAATGTGGCTTGGTACTGATATCTGAACTGAAACTTTTACTTGACAAGGAGTTGTCCAAATAAAAAAAATTAAAATGAAATATGTATAAATCACACTTTCTTCAATCCAAAAATTAAATATGTATAAATCACACTTTCTTCAATACTGCATACTTTTATTAAATTGGTTTCAATGCGATATCCCTACCGATAAAAATTAATATGTTCTGAACGAAACCAGCCATAAACCTAACATGTCAATAAATACCAATATCACTTTTTTTCATTTGTCAATTGATATTTCGAATTCCTGTCACCATATATTTGTAAAAATTAAAAATACTCACCGAACAAACTTCCTTCGTAATAAAAAGAAACATTTATATGCCTTTTTAAGACAGTCCACTGATGGGCGTATTTCACTACACTGCAAATAATTCATTAAACGCGTGTTACTATATATAGACTGATTTTTTTAGTGCGTCCGAACTTTAAATTTAAATAAAGCAACAACCAAATTAGATGCCTTGACACTATTTAGTTTTTGTGAAATGACATTCAATAAATATTTTAAGGGCTAGTTGCGCGCAAGCGCGTCTGCTATGAAATACTGCGTAAATATGAAAGGTTCGGGCGTTAATATGAAAAATTAAATATAGGCTGATTTTTTTAGTGTGTCCGAATTTTAAATTTAAACAAAGCAACAACCAAATCAGATGCCTTGATACTATTTATTTTTTGTGAAATAACATTCAATAAACATCTTTAGGACTAGTTGCACGCAAGCGCGTGCGCCATGCTAACGATGCGTTAATATGAAAGGTTCGGGCGTTAATATGAAAAGTTAAATATAGGCTGATTTTTTTAGTGCGTCCGAACTTTAAATTTAAATAAAACAATAACCAAATTAGATGCCTTGAAACTATTTATTTTTTGTGAAATAACATTCAATAAACCTGTTAAGGACTAGTTGCGCGCAAGCGCGTCCGCCATATTAACGATGCGTTAATATGAAAGGTTCGGGTACTTTTTATAAATATGGCTGGATAACAAGGATTATCAGTGCAATTAAGTAAAAAAATTAGTGATAGTGCTTTATTAGTGCATCCCACAACAGAAGCACATAATTATATGCGATTACAACGATGGTTAAAATGCCATGGCCGTCCCCAACATGAAAATAAAGCAGAACTTGTTGAAAGGTTAGTGTGACAATTATATTCATATTGGTTTTATATATATTATATTTACAACAGTATATTTATTATATTTATAATATTATATCTACAGTTTAAACTTTATATTTATAACATTACATTTATTTTTATATTAAGTTTGAAGCAAACTTTTATTTTCATTTCTTTCAATACTTTTAGGCTCTACAGCAGCATTTAAATTAATGAACTTTGCCATGAGTTTGTTTATATTTTTCAGCTCTTAGATTAACAATTAAATTGATTAAAATTACCTGATTACATGATTTTTTTTACCAAACTGATGGGATCAGGAAGTTCTGTTGTTAGACCACTTTCTTTGAAATGAAGTGAACAAATATACGTTTCTTTATTAATATGATCAATCAGTTGGAATCGACCATTACCTAGTCTACAATTTTTGACTCACTTTAGTACACTTTGGACAAATTTTTATGTTTTGGTTTCGATGATATTCAAGACAAGGATTTGGAAAACTAATATAAATGCTCCGAAAATGGTTTACTACACGTATAGTTACGACATATGCCATACCAACAACGTTTTTTTTGCTTCTTTTTTTATTGATAACATTATATATTTTTATTAAAATGCTTGTTTTAATATTTTACTTCAAGTATATAACAATTAAAACTGTACTATTGATAGTGAATTAATAATTAAATATGTGTTTTTGTTAATTAAATTGTAAACGTAATATGCACAGCTTATACACGCATAAAGTGCCCAAAAAACATGGCGAAAGTTGAGGCATCGCACAAAAAAATTTTAACTATGTAAAGGACTATGCCATTTATATTACCTTTTCAAGCAATTGGGGTCTTATGTCCGCAAGTGACCGAGTTATGTTGGCGTTCAAGGTGTCAATAGTTGCTGGTATATCATCATAGACCAAATATTTAACATAACCTCAAAAATGATCTAAAGGCGTTAAATCATATGACCTTGGTGGGCAATTAACCAGTTCTTTCCTCGAAATAATTTTCTCATCGAATTGTTCCCTTGATTGCTGTAGTTTAAGTTACCATTATGGAAATCATCATTCAAATATTTACTTTTGTAAAAAATGTTAATTACGTTTTTGCATAATTGTAACTTCTCTATCTGTCTCACCAATGACGCATCGAATGTTGCCGCTTAAATGCTGGATCCCCTGAAGATTATTATTATAAATATCTCCTGTACCATAGCTCCAAAGTTCTAAAACGTATCAGTTTCAATGAAAATGTACACCGCTAAATAGAATTTTATTGGAAAATCCAATTAGGTTGATTGTTTTTCAAATACCAAGAAGAGATAATATACAGAGGCCAAATAATGTTAGTTATCAAAAATACTCTTTATTGATAGGCCCGTTAGGTAGGGACAATTGCTCACCCTACATTTTCGATTGTTTTGGTCGATCCAAGATTGATGTAATTTGTATCAAAGGTTGATGATCATCACAATTATGAAAAACTTATTATTAACAGTTGCTTCAAATGGTTGGTATATTACTGAGGAATTTTACTGAAGATTATTCTACTATTCTATTATTCTACTGAAGAATACTACTGAGATTATTCTAAAATCACGTTAAGAATGAAAGTTATCTCTTAAATAATGTGCTGTAATCTGTCCTTATTTTAAGTTACCTTTTCAAGATCAAGGTCGTTGACAACGTAGTACTGAACGATATACCACAATAGAAGCTAAAATAATCTTCTAAAATACTCATTGCTGGTTCTAAAAGTTGCATTGCTGCTGACCAAGCTGGCATAAACATAGAAATATTTCCTTTAGTTTTGTTTTCCTAAAATTTCAATGGTTTAATTTTTTTTCACAACTCTGGAGCATTTAGTTTTTAATGAGTAATTAATAAGGTTTGAAAGTCACGGTGAGCAAGTTCCATGAGACAGAATATGTGGAGAATAGCCTCAAAATGATTATGAAACGGTGATTTAAATATGGAACAACCGAATAAGTTTGAGAACGCCGATGGCAACAATAAGGAAAGTGGCTGCCATATGAGTTCCGGGGAACTCATTTGCTTGAAAATCAGATTTGCTTATAGTACATTGTAATTGAGGATGAAATCTAGATATACAAGGTGGGTCGCACGGAAAACAGGATTTTTTCAAAAAACACAAATAATTTTTTTTTCGCCAAAACGCATTATTTTTATTCAAAATAGTCTCCTTGCGCGGCCATACAACGTTTTGCATAGGCAATTAGGTCGACGAATGAATCTTCTGGCTCGATCAAACATATGTCCTTCAGGATGGCGGTCAACGCCTTTTGAATGGCTTCAAAGTCAGTATAACGCTGTCCTTTCAACGGCAAACGAAGGTTTTCGAAGTAGAAGTCTATGGTGTGACAGTGACATGTTCAATTCAATTTTTATTTATCGCAACGAAGATTTTGGCTGATTTTTTATAAATTCACGCATAATTTCAATGTTGCTTTGAGTAACCACGGTATTATTTGGAACCAGAATGATCATCGTCTTTGATGTCTTCACGACCTTGAATTCTTTAAACCACTCGTGGACTCTGCCACGAGATAAACAATCCTCACCATACGCTTGTTTCATTATTGAAATGATTTGGGGAATGTTTTACCAAGTTAAAAACAAAATTTAATATTCGCTCTTTGTTCGATATTTATTTTTCGACCGATTATAAATACACTGACACTTTAAGAGGGATAACTTGGCTTTTAATGATCGGAATGTCATGAAATTTTGTCAGAATGTCAGTTAAGGATAAAAAGTCCTGTTTTCCGTGAGATGCACCATGTAAAATGGAGAACAAAATAAATTCAATATTACGAAAAATATTCATTGACACTACACTAATTCGAACGGTTTAAGTCTCTTCAGCCGCCGAATAAGTCCGTTGTTGTCGAGTAACGAGATCACTTCGACATTTTCATGGCTTTTCAGCCTCTTCTCGTGTTAGTTTGGAAACCCCTTGATCTCATCTTCGACCATAGGCACTTTCTGGTTTCGATGGATGTCTTCATTTCGGATGTACCACGGGACAATGACAATGTTGCGAAATACTTTATTTTGGAATGTCTGAATGACTTTTATATTAGATTTCTTGCGTGATCACCAAAGCTGGATGCCATAAGTCCATATAGGCTGCAGAATTTGCTTATAAAAAAGCAGTTTATTATGTATTGATAACACAGAGTTCTGGAGTCTTTTCTGGTTGACTATCACTGGTATATAGTTAAATTTCCTGTTGGTGAAATTGACATGGGTCGACTTCGCCTCATTTAATTTAATGCGCTATTTCTTTGTCCAATTGGTGACATTGTTGACAGCTGTTTGGAGTTTGTTTGTAGCTGAATTAATTTCATTTCCAGAAGTGATTAAAGCAGTATCATCGGCGAATGTTGCCGTCACTACTGCACTGCTCTGCGGGATATCGCTGGTGTACAGCAAATAAAGGACAGGTCCGAGAACGCTGCCTTGTGGCACTCCAGCACATATCTTTTTAAGGTCTGAATATTCTTTACCATGCTTGACTTTAAACTGATGGTCAGTGATGTATGAATGAAGAATTTGGCTCATTTGTTGTGGTAGATATTTTTCCAGCTTGTATTCGAGGCCCTGGTGCCACACTAGGTCGAATGCTTGGGCCATATCGAGAAATATCATTGCACAGATATATTCCCTTCTAGTTCTCTCTCGATTACATTACTGATTCGATGTACTTGATCTATTGTAGAGTGCTTATTGCGGAATCCAAACTGATGCGTTGGAATAAGATGCTTCTTCTCTATAATGAGTTTGAGGCGTTGTAGGAGCAGCTTTTCAAACAACTTGGATATAATTGGCAACAAGTATATTGGGCGGTATGATGTTTTGTCTTCAGTTGATTTGCTAGGTTTCAGGATTATTATAACTTCAGCAATCTTCCATTGCACTGTCACGTACCTGATCCATAATACAGCGTTGAAAAGATGAGTCAGTTTTATAATTGCTTTATGTGGTAACTTCCTGATCATTTCCACTAATATTAGGTCATAACCTGTGGTTTTCTTTGGATTGAGATGCTTGCCAATGGTTGTGTCAATCTCTGCTGTGGTGATTGGTTTAATTGTCATGTCATCTCTATTGCTAATATACGGGATTTCTTCCAAGCCAGTCGGTGGATGAGGCTGGAAAATATTCTCTAGATATTCAGCAAATATTTCTGCTTTTTCTTTATCTCGCCACGCCCAGTTACCATCGCTTTTGCGGATTGGCGGGTCATAGTTCTTTGGTCTGTTCAAAGATTTAGTCGCATTCCGTAGCGAGTAGTCAGAGCTTTCGTGATTTGTTAACTTACTTAGGTAGTTCTCAAAGCTTTCATTCATGATGGTTTTTATTTCATCTTTGAGCCGTTTACATAGTTTATTTAGCACTCTTTTGTCACCCGGGGATCGAGTTCCCTGCCATGTTTTCGGAACTTTTCTTTTTTTTGGGCACCAGATCTCGATTTTCCTTGATGTAGTTCAATCCTGGTATGTTTGGCTTCAGTTTGGGTGTATTATTGTACGCAGCTTGCTGCAGGTCAATCACTAGTTTCTCAACATATCTAGCTGCTCTTTCGTCTTCAAGGTTATATTTAGCTCAATTCTCTGTTCAAGCTGTCTTCGAAATCCGTCCCAATCAGTTTTCCCGTTAGCAAAATACGATAACGGTTGCTTGTTGATTACGTACTTACTTAGTGAGAGCACAATTGCTGAGTGGTCAGATGCTAAGTCAAGTTGCGCAACACGAAGAAGTCGACTGATTTATTTCTTCACTTTATTTCTATCCGTGGACAAGTACGTTGGTTTGCCTGTTGATTGAAAGAAGCAGGCTATATCTTTGCAGCTGCGTACAGTTGTCTTCTTTTCGGCGTGATGTTAGCCGAACCCCTGTAGGTGTGCTTAACATTGCAGTCAACTCCGATAATGAAGTGATCTCCTAATGACCTAAAGAAGCCGGCAATTGGCAAGAACCGGCAGTTGTGATATCTTTAGATTTCATTTCGACTGTCATAGCTGTTGCTTGTATCTAGGGGTACCCCTGAGACATGATAATAAAAAACATTTTAAATCATTTATTTGCCAAATTTTTTTTGCAATCCTATACACAAATGTAGATGTAAACGGGCAATCAAATATATGAGCCTTTGTGCTCAAGACAAAGGGTGAGTATATGTTCAATTTTAAATATGTATACTGGTTGTTCTTATTTTTTTTCTGTATCCATATCCATGGAGATACGTTGTTAGTTAGTGTTTTAAAGCGTGCTGCTGCAACCGATTGAAGCTTTTAGAGGTCTTAGCGCTTTTAACGGTCGGGTGTCATGACCGCTAACAACAACACCTGCTTAAATTGAACAATGATAAATTCTTCTACGCGACAATATATTATCAATGTTGCAAGAGATGTGAAGGAAGCTCTGTTGGAATCATTCACGCTTAGTCTATTCTCCAAACTTGGTGCCATAGCACCATATTGTTAGATCGACTAATTGCGCTATTCTAGTTATGAAGATATTATTGGTTTGGTGAGTGGATTGTGTGTAACTACAAGTAATTATCTGCAGAATTCAACTTTTGCCATATAAACGAGAAATGTTATAAAAACGAACATATTTTAGCAGGTAGGCCAAATGTATATCTTATTTTTATTAAACAAGGATAGATGTTAAACTTTGCACCTTGTGTGTTATATCAGTTTGATTTATGTTAATTTATTATTACAGTCCATGAAAAGTGATGTATAACTTGGTTTGCGATTTAAGGTACCCTGCAATGAAATCCTCTCCGGATTTTCAATTAGGATTAATTTAAAATCGGAATTAAAAAATGCATATAATGTATCACCGATGTAAAAAAAAGGAATAAATTCGATTTCTACTTTTTTTCAGACTTATTTATAGCTTTAAATTAAAATTGTTTTAGAAATGTCAATTTCAGAACGGTTCATGCGATAAATTGAAATTGATCCCATGAGAAAATAAGTTTATCGGAAAATTTGTGGTAAATGAAATTTTATAGTGTGACAAAAGATATTGACATAATGTTTTTTTTCTTTGTAATTATTTGTTGTTTTCTTCAATTCTTCTATTAGAATTTTTTTCCAGTAGGAATTCTATTTTTCAAATGCATTTACCACTAAACACTAAATCACTTGTTTATAATTTGTCATCATCAATTTGTATCATCACATCATTAGATTGAATAATAATAAATCTATCTGAATTTAATGTTATTTTCCTTGGAAATAAGACTTGTGTTCTTTGAATCTGGCCCCACATAGCAGCTACTACACTCGTTGCTTAACTTAACATATAAACTCCAGACTTTTTATTGTCATGTTTTTTCTTTGGCATTAAAAAGTAGTTTACTGATTGACTGGGGGGTTTTAAATACTATTTGCAAATTATGTTTCCTCAAAGAGCAAACTATTTGTTCTGAAATTGGAACGAATTATGTAATCTTACAGTATTTTTTATCATTTGTTTGTTTTACTTTTGGGTATACTTGATGAATTAATAATTCTTTCCGTTTTTTATTTATTAAGTAAATAATTTCTTTTGCATTGAAGTTATTTTGTGCTATTAGTTTTATTTTCTGCAGTTCTATTTTTCGATTATTTTCGAATAATGGAATTGTGAAAGTTCGATGGATCATAAACTTATATGCTGCATATTTATGTGTAATGGGGTGGATTGATTGTTTTGTAATTTGTTATATCTGAGTATGTGGGTTTTCTATAGATATTAAATTCTAGTTTATTAATTTGTTTGGATATTGAAAAGTCCAGAACATTTATGGTTTTATTTTGTTCTTTTTCAAGTGTAAATTTTATTTTTGGATTATATATAAATGCTTTAATGTTTCTTCTAGTTGTCTGTCGTTACCAGTATAATAAACCAAAATGTCGCGTACATATCTAAATCAAAACAATATATTTTTTACTTTATCCGTTAAAAAAAATATTTTCTAAATTTAACATAAACAATTCTGATAATAAAGGGTTTAGTGGGGAACCCATTTGTAGACCATCCTTTTGTTTGTAAAAAACACTATTAAGTTGAAAATAATTTTTATTAATGCATAAATTAAAGAGTTCTAAAATATCGCGCTTAATAATTGGATTGATGTTATTTTTTATTTGTTATTATTTATGTTATGTTTATATTATTTTTTTATGTACTGTTTTACAAAACTATAGTCACATTAAATTAAAAAATAAAAGTAATAGATAACAAAGTAAAAAATTGTTTTGTTCGGTATTATAACTAACTTAAGTTAAAAAAAAAGATTAATTTGCCTGACTATATCAGGTGTGAACGATGTAAATGGAAATGTAAAGTGGTTAAAATGCGATGTCTACCACCAAAGAGGGTTGATTACTGGCGGTTATTGGCTTTTTAAATTTCTTTAGATAAAATCTGCAATAATATTATGATTATAATTAAAATAAACACATAAAACAATAGAGTTCAAAAGTTAATAAATGGCGGATGAAACCACTTCTGTCTTCTCGTCTTCTCTCTTGTGGTTTAAAACGATTTAGATTTGCTAATAAGTTGATGAAATTAATGTCCATGGATAGTGGATTGAATACTGACCTTTAATACTTTATAACTGTCTAACAATTTATTTTAAGCAATTCCACTGGTTGATTTGTTAGGTGATTCGGTGAGTTCACATTGTTTTTAATGACGATAATACTAATTGCTGGTTTTGAAGTGACTCTATCTACAACTTGTCTTATACTACTAAGTAAGATATTTTCATTATTATCTTGTATATTTTCATTAGTGTAAAAGTTTTGATGCGAAGTGTAGTTCGATTATACCAATTTATATAAACATATTATATACCCAATAAATTTCTCGTACACATTGTGTCTCCTGTTTCTCTCCTGTCTCCTCTCTAATACGTTTTTCTTTATTGTTTTACAGAGCTTAGCACAGTCGGCCCTGCCAAAAGGACTACCTGCATTTCTCATAGTCCGTCGTTTTTTCATTAAATCTATGGCTTCACTGGAGATTTTTGTCTGTTTGAAACACTTTTTTCTAGTTTTATTGAAGTAGCCGCTTCAAGCACATTGTTGGTAGTTTCTTCATATTGACCTCCAGGTCCTGTAATACAGCAAAACGGTTCGACAAAGCTATCTCAAAATCCCTGCCGCTCTCCAGCAATTTTCTAGAATCCCCACTTTCCACTTTCTCTTCTATGACTGATCATTCTTTCGCGTTCTATTTGACAGTTAATCCTCACTTTTCCTCGTACCATTTGGTGGTCACTTCCAAAATTAAAATTCTTAAGAACAGTACAATTGCAAAATATTGTTTTATCGTTGGTCATAATGTAATCAATTTCACCTTTGAGTCCAGATGGACTTTTCCATGTCCATTTTCTGCTGATATTTTTTTATAGAACGAATTTATAATATAAAGTTCTTGTCCTTCAACAAAATCAACCAATCTGTCACCTTTATTGTCCCGCTCACCACTTCTATATAGACCAGTTGCATTTTCACCAGTTCTTGATGTTCCAATTCTGGCATTAAAATCATCCATCAGGATTTTGTACTTTGATTTCTCCTTGTATAGAAGCTGGACTAAATCTTCACAAAATTCCTCAATTTCCTCATCTCTGTAACTTGTAGCTGGTGCATAAGCTTGCGCAATTTGAAGCGTAAACTTTTTATTCAGCTGAGCGACGCATTGGGTTAATCGTCCGATATACTTTCAAACTTTACTACACCGTGCTTCAGCTTTCGATTAATGAGGAATCTAATTCCACCACATCGTCCATTCTCTGTACCCCGAGTGTAGAGTACGTGATCAGTTGAATCCAGTTGGATTAGCTCTTGGCCCTTTCTTGGTTTTTCACATACCCAATAATACCCCAATGTATGTTATCAAATTCGATTAACAGTTCTTGTAGTCAGGCATCCATTTTTATTATCCGTATATTAAGCACACGTGTAGTGCAATGTCAAAAGTCCAACCCCTATTTGGATGAGAACTTGACGTGATAAAGGGGTTTGAGTAGGACAATATAGCTTTGAGCTATGTCGTCTGGAGCCTATACTCCTGGGAGGGTCACCCCTGGCGGACAGGTTAAGGCCAGACTAACATGATTCTCAGACTAACATGATCCAAAATCTGACAACTCGCATTGGACCAGCGTGGAAGATTGCGGTCCATGCTTCAACGTTGTATTTCAGTATGACAGTACACCTTCAAACCGGCCCGCATTCCCCGGAGGCCAACGGACAACTATCTACGGCAGCGGCAAGACCTGGCAGAGGGTACTAAGAATCACGGGGTTAGATCAGGCCGCCATTAAACTTTTGACAATATTATATATATATATATATATATATATATATATATATATATATATATATATATATATATATATATATATATATATAAATATATATATATATATATATATATATATATATATATATATATATATATATATATATATATATACAGCCTTAATAACTGTAGGATGAAGAACTGTAAGCACTGCTGGAAGAAAATCCTTATCGGACGCTGCTAGAGTCCGAACTGTGACCCGGAGTAACACCGCAAGTTATTTCTAAACGTTTGCCCAAGCTAAGCAACAATCAAAAGGAGAGTAATTAGGTCTCCTATGAACTCACAGCTAATAAGAGTTTTGTCATTGCTCCCTAAATTGAAAACTTAAGTGTTGTTGTATACGGAGTGTTTTCAAAGTTGAGTCATTTATTTTAACAGCTTGTAGAACTCGTAAAAATAAGTAGCGTGCAAAACGTCCTGCGATTTTTTTCTGTGGGGATATTTAAAAAAGTCCGTTTATCACGATGGAGTAGTAAATACTGTGGAAGAATTACAACAGGGCATCGAAAACCCGTGTGATATTATTCGAGTACACCGGAATTTTATTTTTGACGCGTGTAGTGACGCCTGGGTACGCCGAGCAAGATTTTGTGCCAACCGAACAAATGGTGACAATTTTGAACAATTTTTGTAACATGTAACATTTTTGTTTGACTTTGCTTTGCAAGTTCCACAACGCAGTGCTCAAGAATATGAAAAAGTCAGGTCTGTTTTCAAATTTTGTAACCGTTAATATCTTCTTTATTTTGCAACTTTTATATAAATGATTGTTGGTAAAATTACTTATTTTTACGAGTTCTACAGCCTGTTAAAATAAATAACTCAACTATGAAAACATCCTGTATACTGTGGGATTAGATAGGTGTAATGTATGATGAGTTACTCCAATATGGTTATATGGTCCATATTGGCCGTTATCAGCAGAAACTGATTTGTGTTTGTGACAATCTCGAGGAAAAAAGGCCTTATGGAAGAAAGGAAGTTATTTGCTTTAGGACAAAGCACTGCAACATACAGCAAAAGGAGATTTTAACGCGCTCGGAATATTCTCTAGACTTAGCTTCATCCGATGTTAATCTTTTCCAATCTCTGCAATATCACTTTGAAGTCTCTCAAAAAAGTCGAAACAAGTCAATGATTTTATCACATCAAAACCACCACCATTTTTTTTCACTTGGTATTCGGCAGTTGCCTAAAACTTGGCAAAAATATAGATAAAGTAAGAGATATTACTTCGAAGATTAAGTTTGTATTACGTTTTTTTGAATGAGGCATATGCACAGATGCAGATCAATTTCACTTTCACTAATCACGTATTGCATCCGGCCCTCGAGTTCAGAAAGGAATATAAAAAAAATAGCAAAATAATAAAAAAATTATCAGGAAATGATCTAATATATATAGTAAACGTTTTGAATTTCTAATATTTGTTTACCACACTTCATTGTTAACGAAACACTCGCCGAGACACTGCAAATAAGTGTAGCCAGCATGCTATCTTATGAAAAATATCTTTGTGTGAAAACCCAAATAAGATGTCTTTGTTATTAGACTAAATTCATCAACTGTAATTGATTTTGTAGCAACGATTTGTAAATACACCCTTAATTATTTGATATAATAAATAATTGCAATAAAATCACCACATTCGAGTCATGTAATAATGTTTAAACGGCGTTTAATAGAGTAGTGACGTTATCGACAAATCAACAGCATTAAAACGCCCGAGAAAGAAAAAAAGTTGTTTTTCTCTATTCAAACGAGATACATAAAGTTTAATGGTGTAAAAATGCATAGTACTTAGTTCGAATGATTTATCTCACCAGTCAACAAGTGTGTTAGTATTGTTTAAAGTGACATTGGTAGTATAATTATATTGTTAATGTCAAATACAAATGCAGAAGCTGAGTGTTTTTATTTATAACAGACGTTAATGTATGCACTGTGTCAAGTACATATATTACATGTCCTATTTAACAATTTTTCTGGTAGTTTTTCACTGTAGGTTGACATCTTTATTTTTTTTATCAGGAACATGTTAAAGGAGTTTTCAAGGGAAATGCTAATTAAAGGTAGTTTTTAACAATATTATTATTTTCAGAATTTGACCATGACGACTCATTTATGATATATTCAAACTGAGTGTATTGTTTTTGAAATTATTTCATAATTTATTCTGCTGTATTATAACTAATATTGGTTGTAGATTTATTAGCTAACAGTTATACTGGTTTTCTGTGATCCTCTGCTGTCATCGTGCACTCAACATGTACGATGAGTGTTCACGAAATGTAATCCAGACTATCAAAGGAAATATCTGGGACGTTTGAAACTGTTTTATTTTGAACATAATATCTTAAATGTTCATACATTTGGATTATTTGGGACAAAGGCCTTCGATGTTTTAGAGAAGAACGGTAAACGTTTCTTCAATTTTGTATTTTGTATTGTGTTTTGAATTAAAAAAAATGTACTTGAACCTATTTCTGGAAAATAAAGAGGTTTTTAAAAATATCAAAAACCAGCTTTGTTGTCCTCAGCCATTGAAATATAGTTCTTGTGGGTTATGATGATTGTGATGTGCAGATGAAGCAAGATCCTTGTTCCCTATTTTCGACATCTTATCTCTTTTAATGCTTCACGAACGTCCAGCTTGTGATGGTGTACCCATATAGAATATAATCAACACTAAAAATCCGTTGAAAGTACCAAAAATTGTCGGTTTGATCTTGTCAGTTGAAAAAAACGATACGACTTTCAACGTGGATTATCTCAACAGTGCATCGAGTATCTCACTTCGACTTTTGGCGATAAAGCACCACCTAAAACCACTGTATATCACTGGTTTAGTTAATTCAATCGTATCTGTCTGTCGCTCACGGACGAATTGAAAAAGGTTGTCTAAAATCGGTTGTTGTGTCAGAAAACATCGGTCTCTGCGCGAACTGATACAACAAGATCGTCATGTGATATACTGTGAAATTGAGGCATTCCTGGGCATTACTATGACAAGCATATACAAGATTTTATATTTATCCGTGAAAAAGATTTGTGCGTGTTGGATTCCGAATAATTTGACAATCGCTTATAAAAAGGCTCTTGTCGATTGGTGTAAAAAATGGTAAAAAAAAACAATTGTGGCGTTAAACAAGTGTACAACAAGTACACAGGTGACGAATCTTGGATCTATGCGTATGACCAAAAGCCAAAACAGCAGTCGACTGTATGGGTCTTTCAAAATGAGCCAAACCCAACAAAAGTAGTTTGCGCAAGAAGCACTTTTACGCAAATCGCGCCTGTTTTTTTGGAATAAGTGGGCATGGGAGAGAGAGAGTGCCACCAGAGAATCGTAGAATGGTCAATCATGTATCACAACCATTTGTTTGCCAGAAGTCTATGAAGAAATAAGAAAAAACAACTAGCGACGCAGGATTCGTCACCATGACAACGCGAGGTTTCATAAGTCTGACCGAACAACTCAATATTTGACCGGTCAAAACATCGAATTGATGGAATCCGCCGTACAGTCCCAGATTTAGCACTCAATGCTTTCTTATTGTTGCCGTCTGTGATAAACGATTTTCTACGCCAGAAGCGGTTGATGCGTTAAATATGCATGTTTTTGAGATACCTCAATATCATAACAAAAGGGCTTTGAAAATTGGTTTAAACGTATGCAAAAGTGTATCATCGCGTAGAATATTTTGAAAAACAATACCATGATTTTCAATGATAAATATTTGTTTTTATTTATTATTCCGTATAGATAAATAGCAACCTTCGTATTATTTTTGGTGTTTTTGAAGAGAAGATATTGCAGAGAATATTTGTAACAACTTCCACAAAAACATAAGGGCAACAATGCCAAAAGATAATATTGTACACTACACTGCAACTTTGCACAATGCAAAGGTTTCTTGTGCAGAAACTTTTACTTATTCACAAAACGTGTTAATAAGATATAAACAAATCAGCTTCATCAGATATAAACAAAATGTGATTAAGATTTTAATTTTCACCCATTTTTTCAGTCATGACAGAATGTATGCGGTTAAGGTGATTTTGTTTTCTCCATTCATGTACTACCTGCGTCATAAGCACCTGTTCTCAATATTCAATAATGCTCCATGATGACGAGTAGGGTGTAGAACGCTGTGGATTACATGAAACAGCGGTCTTGACTTTATATTTGCAGGTCTACGAACGGTCTCCTCAGAATATTTAATCCACGTTTTGATAATATAAACAGACGATATCAGATTTAATATTGATTGGGCGACGAAATAACCATTGAGCTCTTATCATACAAATTTAAAACACATACATAACATAAAATAAAAATAGTCATTCCGAAAAAATTGGAAGAGCGGCAATTAGCGGCTGAATCACTAAATTAGGACGATCCGTCTGTGGGTCTATAATCACAAGTTATATTACTTCCGTATTTACTACAGGACTTTTTGTATATTTTTCGCATTAGTTCTGATAATTAATCTTCGAGTAACAACAGCGAACTTCTATTCAACGGAGACAGCACTTTATTAAGTTAATGGTTTGATTCATTTTTAATTTTAGTAAAATTTTTAATATGCAACTATATTTTATAAAAATTTCCGCGTCTTCCCTGACGTGATTTTTTCGTTGCTCTTTGAACTATACAGAAGCAATAACAATCGTAAACGGATAACGTTATAACTTGGCTAAATTCACTGATTTACATAACTTCAATGTAAGCTTTTCGAAATATTTCAATAAAAATATTCCTAGTTTTTTCAAAGGCGCCAGAGTCGGAGAGGTTTCATTTTTGAATGATTTTGAGAAAAATTAAATATTGTTAAATTATGATTAAATTATTATTTTTATTATTATGTATGACTAAAACATTGTTTATTGATTTGTGTATTTTGAATTTACTAATACAATAAAAATAATTAAAAAAATAAATAAATAAATGTATCTATTAGTACAATAATTCACTTTCTCTAGGTTTCACACTGTCACTTTGATCTGCATCAATAAGTGGTTAGGAATCTTCTATTTTAATAACATGGTTAATCGAATTTATCCAACCATCTTTGGGAATTCTATCTATAACCTTCCTATTTAATACTGCAGCACTTGCACTTAGAATCGGATATATGTTTTCTTCTCTAACATTGGATTTTACTTGATACCACATATGCTCAATTGGATTCAAAATACAGTAATATGGGGGAAGACGTAAAACCATATGTCCTATATCGGCAGCAATTGTGTCACATCCATATTCCTTTTTAATATAAAATGTCTTTAATCTTTCTAGAAGATCACATTTTTTATATGTATTTTCGAAGTATATATTGTTTTTTAACATACAGTTCTTAATTTCCAATTTAGTGTTAATTGCATTAGGAACTTTATTTTTTTGGCGGTTATGATAACTAGCATTGTCCATTACAATTACGCTTTCCTGAGGCACATTGGGCAAAAGGCTATTTATACACCAATCTTCACAATAGTTGTCCAAAAATTGTAGTCCAAAAATGAATGTTTATTATTTTTGGAGGATAACCCTAAACAATTTGAAACCCATCCATCTTCGGAACCAGCATGTAAAATTGTAATTCATTTTCCCTTGTTTGTTGCGGCTTTGGTTTGGCATTTTCTTGATGTATCTACCCATTCATTTGCTGGCGTCTCATGTGTATCGAACCATGTTTCATCAAGGTAGATAATGGGACGATTTTCTAATCTGTATTTTTTGAGTTTAAGTAGTCAAACCACCATCGTCGCAATCGTTGTGATTCCAATAATATTTGTTTTTTATTAATGGTCCGATATGCAAAACCCTTTAGAGATAATATTCTCCGGAGGCTAGTTCTGCTGCAAAGAATGTTGGTTTCATATTTCCTTAGTCACTGTTGCAATGAATGCAATGCAGGCACAGTTTGCTCTTCATACATAGCACAAATTTTGCTTCGAATTAAGTCTTTGTCGCTTTCGTCAACACATTTGCTTTTACCAGAATCACTACGAACTTTTTTGTCATTAAATGGCCACGTCACAATAGTTTAACTATAGACAACGGTGTTTTCGTTAATGAAAACGTTTCTGCTTCGGCTGCATTTACATTAAGCCCCCTATTCAATAAAGAAACATACACATTTTTATCAATTTGCTTAGCATCGGACGATAAAATAACTTATTAAAAAACGAAATATATTTCGAAAATACATGTGTGAAAGTGAAAATAGAAAATGTGATCCAGAAATATTAAAGACATTTAATATTAAAAAGGAATATGGATGTGATACTATTGCTGCCGATATAGGACATACGGTTTTACGCCTTCCCCCGTATTACTGTATTTTGAATCCAATTGAGAATATGTGACATCAGGTAAAATCCAATATTAGAGCAAAAAATCTTTATCCGACTCTAAGTGCAACTGCTGCAACATAAATTAGGAAGGTTGCAAATAGTATTCCCAAAGAAAGATATAAATTCTTTATTTTTTCTATTTTCACTAATAGATACATTTATTTATTTATTTTTATTGTACTAATAAATTGTAAATCAATAAACAATGTTTTAGTCATACATAGTAATAATAATAATAATTTAACAATATTTTATTATTTCCAAAATTATTCAGAAATTATTGGGGTAATTAACATTTTACCGAAAGGCAACGAAATATCTTGAATCGGACTATACCCATAAAACGCTTGCAGTCAACCTGTGATAGTCAACAAATAGATCGAAGTATATGTTTCTAGATTGTTTTTTAAACCTGCGTTTTCAGTGTATTTTCGTTTATTTTTATATTGTACCCTGTGTGTTAATGAAACCTGTAATAATTATGTGCATTCTAGCAAGTGAAAATGACAAAAGATGTTTGAAGAACTGAATGTAAGTATTGATTTATGGTTGA
Source organism: Cosmopolites sordidus (assembly GCA_031761425.1). Taxonomy (NCBI): domain Eukaryota; kingdom Metazoa; phylum Arthropoda; class Insecta; order Coleoptera; family Curculionidae; genus Cosmopolites; species Cosmopolites sordidus. Next base: position 257,597 of record JARFXV010000169.1, on the reverse strand, counting down.
AGGAAAAATATCCAGATATACATTTTATGTAATGTTAGAAGAAAATAATGATATTGTTTGGAGCTCATGATTATATTGTTCACCGCCGTTCTGCGTTTCAATGTAGCCAAAAATTTCGATTTCAAAGCATTCATTTTATTTTTTGTTAGACACTTCCAGATAATTTTCTTGGAGATATTCAAATTTAAGTCAGCCTGTCATAAACTGTTCTTAAAATGTTGTATTCATATATTACGTTTGTGAAGTTTTATACCGTTTGAATATGTATATCTTGAAAATAATTACAAAATTTAAGCTTTTCAAAGGTAATAAGTTATCAAATATGATATAATATTAGGTGAGTATCTTAAAGGCATCAATTAATATAATACTGAATACTTAACGGTTTTATTAAATAATTTATTTAAACTGAGCTTTAAAGTTCAACATTAAATTAATTTGCTATTTCTTTGTGTGACCGTGTCCTTTTCGCAGTTAATCTGATTATCTCTATTTTATCTTATCCCTTAAGAATTACTTCCACCATGATGATCTATTATTATATTCATACCCCATGTGAATATGATAAAATGAAAAAAAATAGACATACGTACATAATGCTAGCCCACCTTTTACTAGTTCAATGCTATTGTAGAAGTTGATTTAAGAAAAAGTTACCCCAATAATAAAACCTAGGCTTTTAGATTTTAATAGAATACTTTTAAATTATACCTTCTAAAATTCAACACCTTCGAAATTTGTTATTTTTGTGGAAGTTTCCTTAGCTAGTTGCTATGAAATTGTAACAGTTGCTGTCATTAATGTTTCAACGGCTTTAGAACGTTGCACTTTTAACATTGTCAACTGTAAAAAGATATATTTAACAACTTCTATCGGAACCCTCGGTGTGAAACACTAAACTCAAAATGATTTACCAGTAAACATCAAATCACTATTTTTTAACTTCTCGACTCGAGCTTCGCTAATAATATTAACATCATCAGGGTATAAAAAATGATTTAGTGTTTAATGGTAAGTCTATTCGAATTTAACTTAAAGTAGCTCATCAGTTCGTTTTTACTCTTTGGATTGTTGGTTTATGTTCCGAAATTTCAGAAGAATTTTGATTGAGATAACAATATGCAACAAAAATGCAGGTTATTCGGCATCAAATGTCTTATTTTAACACTTCTCCATAATTACGCATATCTCAGCTCAAACACAATTTTATTAATCGAAATCAAGATCATTGAATTTAACATGTTATTGTTAATATCAAGAAATAAATTTTCTTATTCCAGTGATATAAAAATTCTAATTTTCTAGACCAAACTGGATATAAAAAGATGCCCAACGAAATGATGACATATTTTAACCATCTTAAATTAAACAGAGGATTTAAATCCAGAAAAGATAATCTACTTAAAGCTATTGAGATTCAAGACGGCTATTGTCACCTTTCTTGCGCAATTTCAGATCAAAAATGTTCGAAGTATTTCGTGAAGGTCCAAACACTTGTTTGTTCAGAATTACAACTTGTGATGATACATTAAAATTCGAGCGAGAAAGGTCGATCTTGTTAGGCAAAAACACTTCGAAGCAGTAATTTGTAATAGTACATATGGTAACTTTTTATCTCTCCAATCTGATTAAAGTATTTTCTTGTAACTAGTGTTTTTTATTCGTTATGCTCGATGAGACTATCATTTGGGCGTTCGTATTTTTCGTTACAAAGGTTTGTATTTCCAGACTAACATGTTCTGAATCACCTTTGTATCCTACCTTTGTTAGTCTATCCCGCTCTGAAAGCAGTAATGTTTCCAATAGTTACAATGCACTGCGACTAATTTTGGTGGATAGAAGAAGAGCGTGAAAATTCGGTCATTCATCCTGTTAAAATTGTAGAAAGTTATATTTTGGTATACTTGAAGCTATTTTTTCAAGAAAATGTAGAGGAAGGAAGTGTAAATTCATCAAATTTTCATCTTTCGAATGACATATTTTTTTTCAAAATTCAAGGCTTTATTGTAAAAATCTTGTTATTCATTTATGATTCAAAGTATTTTCAATCGTTGGTTACTACTTTCTCATATCTTCTGAAAAAACTGATTTTCTTTTGAACCGATCCACAAATCCATCCAATTTTTGACTTCTTCATAAGACCGGAAGTGCTGGTCAGCCAGGCCGTGTGCCATCGATCGAAACAAGTGATAGTCAGAGGGAGCAACGTCTGGAGAATACAGCGGGTGAGGTAGGACTTCCCATTTCAAGTTTCCAACTATTTGTTTGACCACTTTCACAACATGGGGCCGAGCATTTTCATGCTACAAAATCACTGTATCGTGTCTTTCGCTGTATTGCGGCCGTTTGTCTTTCAATGCTCGGCTCAAACGCATTAAATACGCTTGATAATGATCCCCTCTGATTGTTTCCGATGGTTTTAACAGCTTATAATACACTACTACCCTGGAGCCGTGAATATTCGGTTTGGCCGTCGGCGTGGAACCGTGTCCGGGATATCCCCGTGATTTTTTACGCTTGGGGTTATCGTAATAAACATATTTTTCGCCCTTAGTCACAATGCAATGCAGAAATCCTTTCCGTTTTTGCCTTTCAAGCAACTGTTCACTAGGAAACAGACGGCGTTCAATATATCTAGGTTTCAACTCGCATGGCACCCAATAGCCTTGCTTCTGGGTCATTCCCAGTTCTTTAATGCATTTTGAAATTGGTTGTTGAGTCACTCCCAATGATATTGCCAACTCTTCTTGACTTTGATACGAGTCTCATTAAGCAATGCCTCTAATTCTTCAGCTTCAAAAATTTTCGTTCTTGAATTTTCGCTCGTAAAAATCAGCGCTCTTGAAGCGTTGAAACCACTCACGATACGCAAATGACGAGAATTTGGCTCATAAACCGACATTTTTAATCGCGAATAAGTTTATGATGTAAACACAAATCGATGCTATGGGGTTATGTTTACAAGATGCCCAAAGGTATTGCATGCCGTTTAAGCTCTTTATTTTTTTAGAATTTTTTAGAATTTATTCGGATCTTCTTTTTTACGTTAAATAAAAATTTCTATTCATATAACCAGTAGTTTTTTTTAGTCCGAAAGGCAGGTATAAAAGTAAAAAGTGCAAAATTTAATGACCTACTTCTAATATTAACGCATTTTCCACTCCGATGATGACTTAAATAAACCAGTTAGTAACAATTATTTGACAAAAATAGTACATATATAGTACAAAATATAGTACAAGTCTGGTATCATGAATCTTAGAGAATTTCCGCCTTTCAATTTTATTTTTTTTTAGATTTATTATTTCCATAAACATAAAATTACTTTGCTATGAGCTAAATTTCCATGAATAGAATATTAACTTTAGTAAACTATCTCAATATAAAACTTTGCAACAGCAACGTTAGAAACTTTGGATTATTGTCAAATATTAAAGCTTATTCTAGCTAATCAACTGCCTTGCTGCGAAACTAGTATTGATTTGGATATTTCCTCTTCAATATTGCCAGATACGTTCCAAATTAATAGAGAATGCATGTTATATAAAACAGATTCAGTCAGAAACAAGCAATCTGATCAAACCATTTAGTAGATATAAAATTATTTAATAAATCAAATATATCAGAATTATTTATTATTTTATTTTGTGTAAAATCCGTCAAAGTATAGATTAACATATTTGTTTAAATAATATATTAAATCCAGTTGCTTTAAAGGAAGATCAATTAATATAAAATAAGATCTCTTTTAAGTTTTTTTTACGCAGAAAATAAAAAATGTCGTTTATCGTTATGGAAAATTTTCAATTATTCGACAAATTGATTCTGAATCTATTATAAGCATAATCAAATACAATACAATGTATGACTGAAAATATAATTTCAGATAAGAGATGACCTATCTGATATACTTCCGATAACAAACGAATACCAAGCAATCAACTGATAAGGTTTTGGAAACCAGTACACCCTATAAGTTAACCACTTGCTCACCACTTGCAAATGACAATAGGTCTCGTTTACACAGACCCTATTGCCTACTCCCAAACGAGGTTTACTCTCTAAAAACGTTCTTCTAGGTGTATGGTTATTGGGGGAATCTCATTCACCAGATTCGCCCGATGTTACAACCTCAGATTGATATTTCAAGTCAGTTTCCAAAAACTTCGCAGTTTTATGAATTTAGGTCCGTTGGGTAATTTTTTTTCAAATAAGGCTGGTTTCATCACAACTGAAAACGTGCTTCGGATCATAACCTTTTTTCCTGGAATCAGTTACTGTCTCATGAGGCCACGAAGATTTTTATTTTATGCTTCAGACCCCGCAGTTTTTATGTTCTTTAGGTTAAATCGAGTTTTGAATCTAGGTAACTAGCCCTTACTTGCTTGAATACCTTTCTTTCCTCTTCGGTTTCATTTTGTGGTCACATGTCTTCATATAGAATCAGTTATTTCTCTCGGAACGTCTTACCATTAATGACAATCTTTTTTCTTGTCATGTCTTACACCTACTCATCTGAAGCTTGCTTTTTTACTAACACTTTGTCAAGGACTATACCTGTAACTTTTACAGATAGGGGCACAGTGGAAAAACTAACTCGAATTCACGTATCGATGATTTATTTTTATTATAGATCTTAGCTATAGCTGCTATAATTTTTTTACTAGTATCATAATAATACTCTTTGATTGATCGCTTGTACATTTGAAAATATTTTACAATTAGCTTATTTGTTTTATTAAAAAATATTTTTATAAATAATAACTGACAAACTTTGTTTTCTCCATTAATTCGGATAGAAATAAATATTACCGTTTGTACAATTCCATATGCGTACGTGTATACATGTTTGAACAGCGCCCGTTTCGTATGTTTGTACCGAATCGTGGTACTGCCAAAACCGGTGGAGTTTATCAAAAGATCTTACATTTAGTGTGTCTACTAGAAATTGCATATTCTGCCCTAATTACTGATGAAATGAACTGTTCCTTATTTAAACACCTACTGCTTTTTGTGTTCTATATTCGAAACAGGTGTATCTAGGATATGACATTGAAGCAACTCGTCATTGAATTTTATGATCAATATAAGATACTAATGAGAATAATCTGCAATGCAGCATATCCTTAACTTAACCTACGTTTTTTCCTAATGGTCGATTAATGGGGCACGTTCCAAACATAAAACTGACGAAATATCGAAAGCATTGTTATAATTTATACAAATTATAGAAATGTTTAAAGAAATAATATAAATGATATAACTTTCTGATGTAGTCTCATTAGTTATTGCTGAATAGCTAATTTGATCTTAGTTTTACGAATTATATAAATAATTAATAATTCTTATATTCATTACTATTTCTCTCAGTTGTGCCAGAGTCAAATAATTTTACAATTAAAAATTAGTGAAATCGTGATTGATACTCAAATAAACTAATGTTGAGTTGAGTTCATTGAAATAATCTGATTTTTTTTAATACTCTAGATTGATAAAGCAATATGCAAAATTTTGTTTTATAATTAATCCGTAAAAATATTAGGAGCACTCTGTGCTATATAATGTTCTAAAATAGAACTATACTGTTTCACAGAAGCTTAATTATATGATTTGTAGTAGAGTATATATGCAAAAAGACTTTATTGACAAAATAAATTTACAATGATATAACCCATCTATTATGTGATTCTATATCTTCGAATTTAAAACTCTCATCGAGATCTTAAATCCGGATTATAGTGTCGTGAACATGTATATAATACATGTGAACATGCATTACTAGGCTAATTGAAAAGTTCCTATAGAGCGACGCCTATAGAGCAGTAAAAGAACTATATAGTCTACTACATTTTGAAGTTTCATCCTTCATATGAATATATGTGAAGTTTCAAGTCGATCTGTCGATTCATTCGTACAAAAACAGCAGCTTAAAGTAAACATATCACTATTTTTTTTGGAAAAATGGAAATGGAAAATATTGAAAATCGTGCAGTGATTAAATTCTTTGTAAAAAACGGTTTAAAGGCAATGGAAATTCATAGTGTGGTAAATGTTTTAGGGGAGTCTGCTCCTTCAAAAATAATGGTTTTTAAGTGGGCGGGGGAGTTTCAACGTGGTCGTACAAGCCTGGATGATGATCCTCGTTCTGGACGTCCAATAAGTGCAATTAATGAACAAATAATTAATTCTATACATGATATGGTTATGAATGACCGTTGACTTTAATTGAAATTGCTAAGGCCATGGACATCTTAACTGAATGGGTGTTTCATATTTTGAAAAAGGAATTGTGCTTGAGAAAGCTATGTGTAAGATGGGTGCTCCATTCGTTAAATTATGATCAAAAACCAGTTTGAGTAAAACTTTATAACATTTGGATCTTTTTCGAGAGAATAAAATAGATTTTAAACGTCGTTCTGTAACTATGGATGAGACATGGGTTTACTACTATGATCCTGAACCGCGACAACAAACCGCAGAGTGAATGAGCCCGGTTGTTCAGCTTCGAAACAGCCAAAGTGGTCAAAATTGACCAAAAATATTATGGCATCAATTTTTTGGGATGCAAAAGGCATTTTGTTAATTGATTACCTTCAAACCGATAAAACAATTACAGGACAGTATTACTCAAACCTTTTGGATTAATTGGATGCAAAAATTCGTGAGAAAAGACCTGGCTTAGCCAAGAAAAAATCAATTTTCATCAAGACAACGTATCGGCTCATAGAGGGGTTCTAATAATGATCAAATTGAAGCAGTTACACTGCGAATTGTTGGAGCATCCACCATATTCACCAGATCTGGCCCCCTCTGACTTTCATCTGTTCTCCTCATGTCAACCTCTGTCAACCTGTCCTCTGTCAACCTCAAAAAGGTCCTACGTAGCAAGCGTTTTTCAATAAATGAAGAAGTTATAGCAACTATAGATGAGTATTTTGAAACACTTCCAGAATATCACTTCAGAGATGGAACAAATGAATTGGAGAACCGGTGGAAAAAATGTATTGAGCTTAACTTAACTCCGCGAACTTTTCAATTAGCCTAGTATATGCTGAGTCAGTCCATTAGTTCATGCATAATGATGCATTGACTATAATAAAATTTATAGGAGAAACATATGGTTATTTAGTAGGAAGCGTTGAAAAAGGCTTGTGAGACTGGAAGTGCACTACAAACTGGATCGAAAACAGTTTCTGCTTTGGCTATCTAAAATATACTGATATGGCTATCTAAAATATACTGAATACTGATCAAACATATATCAGACGAAATACCGTTAAAGCAAATTTAGCAATAATTAATACAAACTCAAAACATTTTTGGGAAAAATTATAGAGTGGATTGAAACGTGTGTGTAACTTCAAGTCGAATTAATAGTCCAAAACATGAAATCAAGTCTCATAACTTCCATGAAAATGTTTGCTCAATTTTTTTCGCCGGCAAAATCATAACTCGATTTCTTGACACACTACCATAAACTCGAAGAGATTTACCACTAAAAACCAAATCACTTTTTTAAATTTCTCGACGCACGTTTCGACGCAGATTAAATCGTCTCCTGAAGAGGCGAACATGGTTAGTGAAACGTGTGACGAGAAATTTAAAAAACTGATTTAGTGGTATATCTCTTTGAGTTTAGTGTTTCACACCGAAGGTTCCAGTAAAAGAATTGACTCTACTATAAGTAAATATTATACGAAGGTTATTCCGAAAGTTCGCGGAGCATTGCAATAAAAATGGTCGGATAAAATTGAACTGAGGGCTTTGACTATTTTAGAAAATCGCTCCAGCGAAAGCTGCATTTTAATGACTATCATTGGTAATATTGGTTTGGTTTAGTCCGCGTCCCTACTCGCCACTGGTTTTCTATTCCCTAAGCTGAAGCGATAAAACGACAAAGGTGGAATTGCTACTGTGAATGAGTAGCTGGCAGAGCAAGAAAGATTTTTTTCAGAGGCATGGAAACCCTTTGTTTTCGACATACTAAATATGTTAATTATTTTGGATATTATGTTAAAAAGTTGAATTATTTGAAAGTTTCTAGATGATTCCTTCTATGTAGGGTCTATCATTCATACTCTCTTGCCATAAATATACGAATTAAAGAATAAATATGATAAGTGTGATTTTTAGTGTGTCCGAATTTCCGATAGATGTCGCAGTCTAGCAAATCGTCATGGAACAGCGTTTGCAAATTGTAAACTGAGCAATGGATTCGCCGAATTTTCGACATATTCCGAACGCATTTCACGCTACTCGATATTAAAACAAAAACAAGACCAAATCTGTGCGTTCCGAAGAAAATATGGTCGCTGTTGTCGGTAGTGTTGATGGAGATCTAAATTTATCAATTCTTTAATGGGGATCGTTACAGAGCGATGATCAATGATTATTAAATGCGGAACTTGAATGGTATTGATCTGGAGGAGATGTGGTTCCAACAGGACGGTTCCATATGTCATACAGTCACCGTAACAATTGATTTATTGAGAGAACAATTCAACTAGAAAACTATTTCGAAGAATGGACCTGTTAATTGGCCACCAAGGTCATAAGATTTAAGGCCTTTAGATTATTTTCTTTCGGGTTATGTTAAATCTTTGTTCCACGCCAATAAACTCGTATCACAACAACTCGGACATTTGCGAACATAAGACCCCAATTGCTTGAAAAAGTGGTCGGAAATCAGCCGAGCAGCCGCGGCGGGCATTTGTCCGAAATTGTTACATTACATTACAATGCCATTGAATGTTGTTTCACATAACATAAATAGTTTCAAGATATCTAATTTAGTTTTTATTTTATTTGAATTTAAATTTCAGACCCATATACAAAATCATCTAATATATATATATATATATATATATATATATATATATATATATATATATATATATATATATATATATATATATATATATATATATATATATATATATATATATATATATATATATATATACATATATATATATATATATATATATATATATATATATATATATATATATATATATATATATATATATAAATATATATATATATATATATATATATATATATATATATATATATATATATATATATATATATATATATATATATATATATATATATATATATGCTTTTATATGACCAACCTGTATAAATATTTACAATTAACCTCTAAGCATTTATCCGAAGAAAACTGTCTGATAGCTTTCTATGTTGGAGTCAATGTTTTAAAAGCATTTTAATTATGGTAGACATTAAAATCACTTAATATTGAACAGTAACAGTTTTTTATTTAAATTATTGCATTTTCCTTATACAGTTAGGATCATTTTGATTACATTCATTTATAAGTTTATTAGAAGAGTATGATTTTATAATTTTAACTTTCAAATAACGTTTATATGTGATTAAATATTCAGTATAAATATCAATAATTTCCTTCATTGATTGAAATTATTATTTCATTTTAATTACTAACAAAAAATAAAGGACATTTATATCACTACAAGGTGTGTAAATTCAAGTGAAACTATTTAATTTATTATTTAACTTAGACTATGTCCTTTCATGAAATTATGCGAATTTCAAAAGAGTGAACTATTGGCAAAAAAGAAGCAGCTTAAGTTTTTATTAAATATTTTTCAGGCCTTTACTATGAAGAAATGTACAGGAAGGTTTGAAGGTCTGAGTTATGAACGAGTACGAAATTCTGGACGTCCTGGAAGTTGGAGGCTTATTGCACTACTTAGCTAATAAAGAATATCACTGTTCCTGGCCTATAGTGTTTCTTAGAAATGTTTTGTTTCGTTTGAGGGTAGATAAACATCTTTTGCTTTCCACAGTCGTCATAGGGACGGTACACAAAACAGTCAGCAATTCCACAGATTCACTAAATGTTGATATTAAATTGTTTTAAATGATTCACAACAGATTGACACAGATCATTTATTGATTTTATTGCATACCATGCTGCAATGGTCTGTTTTATTTCCTTCAAGTTTATTAACTTTTAAGTAATAGAAATAAATAAAATTGATATTGATAAAATTGAAATTGAATCTCTTTTGCTTCTTAATTATCTCTATAAAATATGTTTCCCGCCACAGTAAATTCACAATGTATATGTACGGATGTAGGACTCTGTCAGTTTTTATCAGGATTTAAACAGTTTCACTCTTGAAAACATACACCACCTCTGTGATCGTTGAATGCCTAGCATGTTAGCGGTTGATGAAAAGATGAGATTTTATTATTTGTATTATTGTATTAGATTTGATTTTATTTATTTGTTTAATCTGACATCCTAACAGCAATAAGTGTCGGATTTTAAGTTCATACAAGTAATTTTAACTTCTTGTTCATTGCATTTCCTTTTTCAAAGTTTCTGTCCTATACAAGTCCGCCAATCTCATATCAGTTAATTCCTCGGTTAACTGCTGCTTGTCTCACTTGTTCGTCCCATCTTATATGCGCTCTTCGTATTGTATTATTTTGTAATCTCGCTACTTAGACCTGCCTGGCTATTCTTGAGTTGTTCATTCTCTGGTTTTTGATTTTAATAACATAATAAATGGCTAGAATACCAGCAAGTGGAATTGATCGCCAACTATGTACATTTGAAAGTTTCCAATTATTTGTCAATTAGAATATAAGGTCACTTATATATGCAATTATCGGCACTATCTTGTGCTACCTCAATTAAAAACGACCACCCCTTTTCTTAGATGTTGGAATTTATGTCAGTTAGTATACAGGGTGTTTTCAAGATTGAGTCATTTATTTTAATAGGTTGTAGAACTTGTAAAAATAAGTCATTTTACAAAAAAATCATTTATATAAAAGTTGCAAAATAAGGAAGTTATTAACAGTTATAAAATTTTAAAACAGACCTGACTTTTCGATATTCTCGACCACTGCGTTTTAAATACATACATTATTTGTTTACTGCTGATACAGGTATAACTAGTTTTTTGTATTCTTGTACGATATTTATTTTGAATATGTCACGTACTTTCGTTTGTTGTCTGATCCATATGCAAGTCTTTCTGTCCCACTTTGTACCGCCAAGCACACATGTTTCCATTCTGCTCTGTGTTACCCGAAACTTTTGAACTGATTGTGATGTGAGTATCCATGTTTCACTTCCGTATGTCGGAACAGATAGCACGCACTGATTAAAAACCTTTCTCTTCAGACAAAGTGGGAGTTTGTTCTTAAACACTATATTGATCTTTTTAAATACCTTCCACTTCCGGGGCAGTATCACTCTCCATTAATATTATTTGGCCAAGATATACGTAGTGGTCCACAACCTCTAAATCGCTTCCTAAAATAGAAATTCTTTTCTTAACAGCTAATTTGTTGAACATAACCTGACTCTTTTTCAGGTTTATTTTCAAGCCAAATGGTCCTCCCGCCATTTGCAGTTCTTGTATGTATTTTTGTAACTCATCTGGGTCTTGTGAGAGGAGAACGAAATCATCTGCAAATCTAGAATGGCTTAGGTATGCACCATTGATTTTTATTCCCTCCTGATCCCAATTCGGATATGGGAATACCTTTTCAAGGGAGGTTGAGGCAAGAACAGGCGATATTGAGTCCCCTGATACACCTCGTTCTACCTTAATTTTGACTTTAAGATCATCCATGTGAACTGTAGCTGTGGCTTCGGCAGACATGGGTCCCTGTAGGTTCACATAGGCTCTGTCTATCCCCTGGTTAAGCAATGCGTCAATTGTGAAACTTATTGACCAAGAAAAGTATGAAAACCCTGCCATACACCTCGTTCTACATTAATTCCAACTTCAAGATCATCAAGGTGAACTGTCGCGTAGCTCCAGCATATATCGATCCTTATAGGTTTACAAATGCTTTGTCTACCCCCTGGCTATGCAATGCACCCATTATGGCCTGTTTTGAGATGGACTCAAAAGCTTTTTTGTAGTCGATCAAAGCCAGTGGAAGCCAGTCCTATGCCAAAGGACAGTGGCATAGTGTATTATTGTGCTTTTCTATGGCCTGTTAGACAACCTATATATAATCAATTGTACTGAATCCTCTCCTGAATCCTGCCTGCTTTCTTGGTTGTGCGTCATTCATGGTTCTCAATTGTCTTTTAGATATTATCTTGGTGAAAGCTTTGTACATTACTGATAGGAGGCTTATTTGGCGGTAGTTTTTTTAATCTTTCTGTGGTCCTTTCTTATGAAGAAGAATAATTTCAGCATTTTTCCATAGGTTGTATAACAATTTTGTCAGTATTTTATGTAAAATTCGACCACCAGCTTGTAACATTTCAAACGTTACATTGTCGTTTACTGGGGCATTTCCATTCTTCATTGCTTCTATAGCATTTGTCATTTCATCCAACAGAATATCTGACATTTGCTGTTCCTGGGGCATTGGTGTCTTTGACTAGATTTCATATAACTTTGAATAAAATCTTCTGATAACCTATATCATTTCGGTACGCTCTCTACACACTATGCTATCCTCGCGCATTAAGGCAAACATTTGGGTCCTTTTATTTCTAAGCTCCATGTTGAATCTACGCGTTTCCTCTCGAATACGTTTACTTATAGTTTTGCCAAGCTCACATACTCGACTCTGCCAAAAAGACTCATTGCAGTCTTTATTGTCCACCGTTTCTTCATTAAATCAATGGTCTTATTGGAAATTTTTGACTGTTTGAAACTTTTCTCTGTTGGTGCTATAGCAGCATGCGTTTCAAGCACATTGTCGATGATTTTTTTATGCTGATCTGTTAATTTCATCTCCTCGGGATCTTGCAACATAGAAAAGCGGTTCGACAAAGCAATCTCAAAATCGCTGCTCCTCCACAGCAGCTTCCCAGAATTCACTTTGCCTTTCTTCGATCTTATTATTCTTGTAGGTTCTCTTTGACAGTTTATCCTAACGTTTGCTCGTATGGTTACTTCCAACATTAAAACGGTTAAGGGCAGTACAATTACAAAATATTGTTTTATCGTTTGACATGCTGTATTAAGTTTTACGTGTGAGACCAGATGGGCTTTTCCAAGTCCATTTTTTGCTATTTTTTTCTTATAAAACGAGTTCAAAATGTACGTCTTTCAGTTTTTCTTCAGCAAAATCAACTAGTCTGTCACCTCTATTAATCCGCTAACCTCTTTCATACGGGCCAGTTGCAGTTTCACTAGTTCTTGTTTATCCAATTCTAGCATTAAAGTCACCCATCAGAATTTTGTACCTCCATTTCTTGTCTAGAAGCTGGGCCACATCATCATAAAATCAGCTCCATTTCCTCATCACAATAGCTTATAGTCAGTGCATAACCTTGGACGATTTAAAGCAGAAACTCTTTATGCAACTGAATAACGCATTGGGCTGGTCGGTCAGATATTTTCAAGTCAGATATCGGTCAGATATTATACTTTCAAGGTAGTTGTAGGTAGTTGCCCCTTGGCCTCCGAGGAACGAGGGCCGTGTTTGAAATTGTAAAGCCATGATGGAGGTTGGACCTTATATTTTTTATGTTTTTTTATTATTTAAAAAAATATCTGCCAGTTTGGTCCAGTGCGGGTTGGGTACGTATGGGAGCGTATGCTCCTAGTAGGGTAATAGGAGCATACGCTCCAGACGACATAGCGCAAATCTTCATTGATTTACGGAAGCCGTTTACCACGCCCAGGTCTGATCCACAAAGCGGATACCACAAAGCGGATATATATATATATATATATATATATATATATATATATATATATATATATATATATATATATATATATATATATATATATATATATATATATATATATATATATATATATATATATATATATATATATTAGGGGGGCCGAAAAGTAAAACAAAATAATTTCCATCATTTTCTAACACTTTTTGCCAGCGTAAAGGCAATTGTTCGATTCCCTTTTTAATAAACTTCAACAAAACTTTCAAAGTGCGTTTTCACTTAATGTGTGCTCTAACGATCTGAAAAGGTGGTAATCCGACAGCGCGAGATCTGCTGAATAGGATGAATGAGGTAAAAGTTCCAATCTAAGCTCCCTTATTTTTTCCTGTGTTATTTTTGCAGCGTGAGGCCTCGCGTTATCGTTTTGAAGGATCCTTTTTTATTATTGACCCAAAACAGATCGTTTTTTTATGAGCCAATCTTCAGTGAAAATTCCTTAATTGTTTGATGAGGATCTGAATCTATCATCGCCTTCAGGATATCATCATCTAATTTTTGGGGTCGTCCTTTTGGTGAGGCAACTTTGACATTCCTATTTCAATTTTTAGAGTTTTTAAACCATCTACGATACTTGTTTAGTTTCAAAATGGTAATTTATTACAGTATCGGTAAGTTTTTTCACTGCTTCGTTTGCCTTCATCCCTTAATCGAACAAAAATAGCATACAGTGACGTAATTGTGCTTCTTCTATTGTTGGCCTTGACATCTTTCCTGCTTGGTAACTCCTTAACTCCTTGGTCTCGACACAAACTGACTGAATAAGCTCATCGAAGAATATATATATATATATATATATATATATATATATATATATATATATATATATATATATATATATATATATATATATATATACAACTCCCAATTCCCAACAAGTTGGACTCTTCAGTCGAACCGGACAACACTTGAAAATGCCAAATGAGATTTTGGCGAAACGTCGTGATTCTTCACAGAATCAACGGATCGACACCCGGAATGATTTAGAAACATTATCTACCATCCGTGAAAATATTAGATGTATATATATATATATATATATATATATATATATATATATATATATATATATATATATATATATAAATTAAAATTTAATAAATTGAAAGAAGGTATGAGTAAAAATGAAAATGTTATTTATATTATCATTAGATACAAAACGAGAAAACGATATTGTTGGGCATTGCTCAGAAGAAGGATTATAGTGAAATACAAAAAGCAATCATATAACAATAAGAAACTCGTTAAAATATTATTTTATCTACAGTGAAAATGAAAAGATGTAAAACGCAAACAATGCATATACAAATAATGGTAATGTATCTCGATAAACTCCATAATTTTTTATCTTGTTCAGCTTCAGACAAATACGACATTGATATTCTTTTGTGTTACTTTAGCCTTGTCAACTAGTTGCCACAAAGGCGAGAGGATGTGTAGGCGACGATATATAAATTAATGAATAAAAAAACATTATATTTGACATATTTTTTCCTTATGTTATCGTAAAACTATCAAAATAAATACAATAAATATATCTTATTTTATTCTGCTGTACTGATGTTAAACATGAACGTTCGTTCAATCTGAGTTATGACTAGTAAACATATGATACCTTTGTGTTAAGTTTGTTTTCGAGTCTCACTCAATATTTATAAGATACGGTTTCGAAGAAAGATAATTCATACTGTCATTCTTCTTATATTGTTCTCATTTTTCTTTTTATGCAATTAGTGAAATGTACCTGTGATTCGGCTTACTTGTTTCAAAAGTTAAGTATGCAATGTGTCAATATATGGTACTTTTTCTTTTTGATAAATACGAGGGTTATTTCGATAAAAACTTAGAGAATTATGTTTGAAAAATATTTTTTTCAAGTAGTAGGCAGCAGCTGGTTGGGTGTTTTGTTTGTAGTAATATTCCTCGTAGTTTTTCTATTCTCTTCTTTACCGCTTTGTTTATTTTGTCTTTGGTTGGATGATAGAAGAAAGTGTAGGAGCAGTTTTTTTTTCATTAATGTGAAAAACAATGACTAAAAAATCAGATAGCATATACAGATGTGTAATGGACATATTAGAGGCTCTTGATTCTGTCAATAGAGATTTGGAAAATACTAGAGAAAAGCAATAAATTGAAGAATTTAATAGATACAATAAATAGTTTGAAACAAGGAATGTTCTCCGTACCTAGACATTTGATACATCTTAAACAACAATGGAAATATGTGTAAGATACGGTAGTAGGCTAAGTTGTGTACTGTTCATTACATTAATGGCTAAAATACCAAATTTGTGTGAACTAAAACTAACATAGGTAGAATGGAAATGTGGGATAAGGGAAGTTACATATAAGCACTAATTCATATGTGTACTAAATATGACAACTTTAGAAAACAAGATAAGGGCTTGGAAGAATGAACTCGCAAAACGTGATATGAATGTAAACATTTATTTGGAGAATATTAGGAGTTACAAGACTGGAGAAAATAACTTGATTTTCTTCTCAGTTTTGTTCCACTGATTTTATATTTTGCCTTTGTCGATAGGATTTATTTCAATCGTAGTTAATCAGTTTTTTGTTACAATTGTAATTTTTATAATTAATTATAATTTTCTATTTATCGGATTTTTTTGCTGGTTGTATTTTATTTCTACGAATTTTTATGCTTATCCACAATTTTGAACCATACATCAAAATGAAGATGACTACTTTTTTAAAAAATTGCACATATTTTTATTAAAGACGCATTAGCTTCTATGGCTATTAGCAACTAGATCTACAGCTTAACGTGAGCACCGAACGTCGGTCATCAACTACCAATTAACTCCGATCAGCAACCGCCTCGAGTCATCAACCCTTTGTTTTTTACTTACCTTAAGTTTCTCGAGAAGCCTAGCCAATGGCAAGTGACCAACGTAAAATACCTCTCAAAAGATATCCGGCTATATCACAGCCTCAAACTGGCGTGATCTTAGGGGCAATTTCTTGATGGATTTTACACTTTTGCCTGTTGAAATGTAGTACGCAAATCTAGTCTCTTCTCGGTATTTTACCTATGGAAGTACTAACCACAACAAGCAGTGCTGCAAAGCTCCTTTCCGGCCAAAATTGTACTCTTATTTCCTTAGCTTTATCTTTTTCCCTAAAAAAGTGATGCTATTGAACGCCCTTCAATGGGGCTGCTGTTCTTTATATAATCTCGTTTTTTTTTCATCTCGAAATAAGATTGTTGATAATATATTTGAATTTTCTGATCTGTTGTATTTGTCTTACCGAATACCTTTCTTAAGTAATGATAATTTATATCTTAAGTATTCTGTTTTATAAGTCTCATCTACACTTATCACTATATCATTCACATTGCATATTTTAGAAACTTTTATTATCTCCATCTGTCCGAATATTACCCCACTTCGTATCTTTCTATTGTATCTTTTCCTTCTTTTATTGTTTCATAGAACATAAATGAGAACAATAACTGGCTTGGCTTAATATACACTCTTATCTCGCTTTCTTATATGTGTTAAGTACCATGTTTTGTAGTTTACCGAATATTAAGCTAACATGGTATATGCCGATAAACTAGCAACTATTGACGCCGTGGAAGCCAACATAGCTCAGACAATTGCGGACGTAATTGTCGGAACACGGAAAAAGTGATCGGAAATTGGATTGACAGTATGTGCTTTGTCAGATGTAGCCGCGACGGACATTTGTCCGAAAGTGTTTTCAAGCGGATTAACATTGAGTAGTATTTCCCATAAAATAAATAGTTACAAGACATCAGTGGCGGCTCGTGAGTGAGGGTGTTGGGGCGCCGCCCCTCCAGCATTTACCACAGTAAACAATTTTTCAGAGAAAAACATCATATTTTATTTCCGTTTAGATTCTTTCCTTTAACTCATTTTCCTGGTTCACCTCCTGTATAGGGTTGCAATAATACGAAAAGTAAAAAGGAGGAAGGAGAAAGCAAAAAAAATATCCCGCAACACTATTTTCTTCTACGCCTTCCCATTTTAAAAACCCACTAGCCGCCACTGTATGTAATTGCCGCCACTGTATGTAATTTGGTTATTGTTTTATTTGAATTTAAAGTTCGGACGCACTAAAAAAATCATCCTATAGTTTACTTTTAAAATTAGATTAAATTATCTCCTGATTATGCTAACACGATTAGCTTGAAGAGATTTGCCACTAAACACCAAATGACGTAGATTAAATCATCTGCTGATGCTGCTAACATGGTAAGCGGAACGTGCGTCGAGCAGTTCAAAAAAAGTGATTTGATGTTTAGTGGTAAATCTCTTCAAGTTAAGTAATTTGGTGTTTAGTAAGTTTGAGTTTAGGGTTTCGTGGCAAAAAAATCAAATATGAAAATAAATATAAAAAAACTTTAAATGTATTTTATTTTAATTATTGTTTGTTACCATCATTGGTGTAAATTCCTGTTATGTATTTATATATACACTGCCCGTCTAAAGTCCCTCCTTTACATTTGAACTGAAAAACATAAAGCAACGAAAGTACATAATAAATTAAAGCGTAAAAAATCTTTTAGTTAATAGGCAGTGATATAATTGTCATTTTAATAATTATTTTTAAATAGCAACAGTGTGCTAGTAATACTTCATTTCAAAGCTGTTTGAAATGTCTATCAAAGGTTGCATTTATTTTGACATCTGTGATTTGATTTTTGAAAAAAATGATAAAAATGAATATTATCATGTCATCAAACTTTTTAAACAGGGTCTCTCTGTAAAAGATAAATGTTAGTATTAAGTCACACAAACTCACCATTCTTGTATATTCGAATTTATTTTGTATTTACATTTGGAAATTTGCTTTAGTTTTGCCGTGTTCCAGTAAAATGGCACGTACTTTATAAAAAAAAAGGAATAATCTTCAATGAAAGATATGCTGATATGTGCTCTAGAGCGTACTTGCGACCGCTAATACAGAAGTTTCAGGCAAAGGGTAATATTCATGATACATAAAGAACTGGTCGCCCAGGAATTTCAGACAAACAGCAAATAGATATTGCTGAAACAGTTCGTGAATATATGAGGAAATCACATAGTTGGACCTATTGTTTTTAACCGAAATTTAACTAGGGAGATGTATTTGGACCTATTGCAGAATGCTATTGAACTTTCTCAGTCACAATTTTATCATTTAAAAAATAAACGACTTTGGCCGATATTAAGCACCATGACAGTTAATACCAGTCACTAGGTTGGTAATACTGGTCAAGCTTTGTTGAGGTATAAGTCGTAGATCTATCAGGATCTCTATCAAGAGAGTCATACCCTGAGCAGTCAGCGTAAGCCCAGAAACCTCACAGCGGTCACTTATACCACATCTCGTTGTTTTGCCCATAATCATCGCAGATTATACATTTATTTTCCAAGTCCTCATCAGTGTCATTATCTTCATCTTTACGCAGGTCTGTCATTTCATCTTTCTCGTTTTTGTCTTGAAGCACTTCCTTTTTAGCCTTTTTCACAACAATCGATTTTCCTTTTCTTTTCCTTGTCTTTTTTTTCAGTTTTTGTTTTGAGAGTTACTTTTTCTTTTCTTCTGTCATTTTTCTATTTTCTTTCTTGACCAGAACTTCTTTGTTATGAGTCTCTGTTACGAGATAGTACACATTTTTTCTTGTCTCTTGAATTATTTGGCAGCGGCAGAAGATCCTTAGCAGTCGTAGTTTTATGAACTCCTGACGTTGAAGGAATGGGGTTGTTATAAAAGTTAGTCCATTGCTCGCGTTTGGAAGTCGTTGGTGCATTATTTATCAGGGATGATTCAATTACATCAACAAGAAGTGATGGCGATTGAGGTGAGTTTATCTGGAAATGAGTTGGTGGATCACTCGGTTCATCTAATATTATTTGGGCATCTGGGGTCTTATTATCCCGGTCTCGTATCTCTTCTACAGAAACTACCACTTTGTTGCTGTTTAAAATATCAGCAGCCACAATATCTTCGACTGTAAACACATCCGGGTTTAAAGGATATATTCCTGTCGCAGCAAAACCTGCTTCAGCCTTTATGATTACTTTTTGAAAAGCTTTCCTGAGCAGTGAAGCGAGATCATTTTGTATGATCTTTTTTTCCAATTGATTCTTCATGAAAAGGTTGCATTCTCGTTTATAAGCTGCTTTAAGTGGACCATAGATGGAAACATACAGAGGTTGTATTCTATGCGAGCCATGTGGTGGCAATGATAACATCACTATGTTGTTGCTTTTGCAAAATTCGTAAGCTATTAAAGAGATGTGGCTGGAATGATTGTCGAGAACCAGCAACATGGACTCATTTTCTGAAGGTTTGGTGAAATCCGCAAAATGTTTCAGCCAATCTACAAAGAGATCTTCATTGACCCACCCATTTTTGAGCACCGATACAGTTCCACGAGGGCCATCTGCTTCTAAATCAGATAAATGTCTCTGTCGTGGATAAATTAGCATTGGTGGAAAGTAGACTCCGGTAGCATTCACAGCACACTCAGCTGTCACTCTCTTTCCTCTTTCTCTGCTGATTATAGACCCCACAAGTTGTTGTCCTTTCTCAGTCACAATTTTACCAGGGTCTTGCATTGAGGAAATACCAGTCTCGTCCATATTTCATATATTCCTTGGCAGAAACTTATATTTATCCATTAGCTCTGTAAGAAGTTTGAAAAATACAGCAACTTCGTTCTTGTTAAAGACAGTGGCTCTATTCAGGCTCATGGGTTGAGCTTTCCTGATGGACAAATAATTTCTTTTTATGAAACTTTTGATTGGATTTCTTCTCAGCTGTGAGCTATCAAGGTTCTTGTGCTTCAATCTTGCTTGAAGCATTGAACATGGCATGCTAGTAGATCGATGTGCTTCTCTAATAGGTTTCCCTTCATCCGCTAGTTTAAAAGCTCTGTGTAATTGATCTTAGCCCCATGATGGCTTTGAACGTAGTTGGCTTCTTGTTTTGGACATTGTGAAGTAATATACAATCGTTAAAATAAACACAAAAACTGACCATCTACTAATTTTACTTGCGGGTAATACCGATCGTGGCCGGCATTGCCCGCATAGAAACATTTTCGATTTATTTTTATTCTTCTTTCGATTCTTGATAATTATGCTTCAACAATTATAGGTTATATAACAATCACTCACCTCTTATTGTTTGACTTTGAAAATTTACTTCAACTAGGCACGAAAACAATTAACATGCGTTCTTCCTAGATGTCGGCTCGGTAATGATCGGGGTGGGGGTCGGTGCTGAGTGAGGTCACGTTACGCGCTTTATACGTGTGTCTGCTCGGGAACACAGTAATATGGATGAATTGTAATGACCGGTATTTCCTCACCGAAAGAAATCAAAGCTAAGTTGGATAAAGTTCATGGCACGTCTGCTCCTGTGTTTGCTGTTTATAGTTGGGTAAACAACTTTTTATAGTTGGGTAAAAGATGAACATCATTCGGGACGTGGAAGTGACTACTCCCGAAATGACTGACAAAATCCACGACAATCCTGATGAGTTTCTGCGTGGATACGTAACTGCGGACGAAACATGGATACACTACTACACTCCAGAGATAAAGGATCAATCAAAACAGTGGGTTTTTGAAGGTGAACGGGTTCCGAAGAAGGCGAAGACGGTGAAATCGGCCGGCAAGGTTATGGCCACAGTTTTTTGGGATGCACACGGAATCATCTACACCGATTACTTGGAAAAAGGCAAACAACAATTGGAGTGTATTATGCGTCGATATTGCACCAGTTGAGCGAAGAAATCAAGAAAAATCGTCCTCATTTGAAAAAGAAAAAGATTCTCTTCCATCAGGACAATGCACGGGTGCACACCTGTATAGTTTCAATGACTAAAATCAAGGAATTAAAGTTTCAATTATTATAACATCCACCGTATTCACCGGTTTTGGCGTCCAGTGATTTTTTTTATTTCCGTACTTAAAAAATGGCTCAGCGGACAACGGTTCACATCGAACGAGGAGGTCATCGCCCAAACAGATGCCTATTTTGAGGACCTTCCGAAATCTTACTTTTTAGACAGCTTAAAAAAGTTGGAGAAACGCTTGGAAAAGTGTATAGAGCTAAAAGGAGATTATTTTGAAAAATACAAAAAATCTATTTAAAATAATTTGTTTTTCTCTCCTGTTCTAAGGACTTTGAACTACCCCCGTAGCAATGATTAAAAATGATGATCCTTGATGATATTTTCCCAATTATATGCAGTAAAACCGACTAAAAACCAATTGTATTAAAAGGTGCGGATTTCTTAATAATACATTTTTAAACGCCTTTATTTATAACTTGATAAAAATATATTATGTATGCTAACATGCATTAATAAGAGTTCGAAAAGATGATTTTTCAAATATATCTTTTTTATGTTACTAGCTCTCTAGCTATGATGAAGTGTTAAATTATACTTCTTCTCAAAGCGCGACATAAAATTATAATAATTTCTCCATCTCCATATATTTTCTACAATCAGCGTTTAATTCAGCCCTATAATTTTACAACACTCGTATTTTTATTTTTCAAAATGCTTATTCTTTTATTAAATAATTGACCATTACATGTCCTATAGCAGTATTGAATTATATAATATTATAAATAAATATATTTTTATAATCACATGTGGGTCATACTGATGCAATATTTTTCTCAAACCGTTGTCATAATTAATAATGACAGTTACTTTATGTAATATATATATATATATATATATATATATATATATATATATATATATATATATATATATATATATATATATATATATATATATATATATATATATTTATATATTCGATTTCTACATTCTGTCAAGTAGGGGAGAGTTGCCGAATTTGGACCACTTAAATTTTTTTTTATACATGAGCTTTAAAAGCATTTTTAATAAAAACATTTACGTGGAAAATAATTGTACTATTGTAATCTTCAAACTAACATAACTATTTTTTTACTTATTATTATCATAAAAAATTAATTTTTAAAAATTGAGTGTTAGGTCCATCCAAAGAATCCGGTTTCTTGTGATGGACCACTGGTTCATTAGAATGGACCATTAAGTACAATTAAAACCAAAATATTTCTTGATATTTGGACTCACACCAGCACATTTTGTAGGAACCCAAGCGTGGCATGCATTGAATCATCTCTTTTTCTCTTATTTTATCACATAGGGTACAAAACCATGTAGTACTCTTTGTTTTTCTTTTTAATCTTTTCTCCTTTGCCACATCTTTTCTTTCCAATCTTTTGTGGTTTTATTTTTTTTTTAATTTTTTCTTCGATGCTACGTTTTAATCCCAGAACGTTATCAATAGTTGATAATAATTGTGCTTTCTGAGTAATACTTCTTTGTGCTCGAGAAGACGATGGACCTGGCTGTGGATTTTGTGTTATTAGTGGTGATATTGTATAAAGAATATCCTCAGAGTGTTTACGCTTTTTCTCTTGAGAAATATAAATCGCTCGAAATATCGGAATCGCTACCACTTTCACTGTCATTGGGTATTGACGTACTTGCTGAATTTCCAGTAATTATTTCAATTTCAGTAACATTACCACAATGTTGGGGTTGTAGCATATCTCATGGTGCAAACCGGTGATCCTGAAAGACATGTCTGTTAACTGGCCAAATATCAGTAGCACGAAAGGTATTTTCAGCTACTGCCACAGTTGCCGCTCTGCTATATGATTCATTTAGTAATTTAGAAATTTGAGTTTGATATATCTTATCACCTGACTCTCTCCTCACCAAAGAAAGCAACATCTAGAGGTTGCAAACGATGGGTGGTATGCCCAGGCAACTGCAGCAATACTATTCCATTTTCTCTAGCAAAGGTACAAGATCTTTTGTTGATTTGAAAACCTAGCTGCACTGACCGCGCGTTTATTGTTTATTATTATTATTGTTTATATAATAATAATAATATATAATAATATATAATAATATATAATAATATATAATAATATATAATAATATATAATAATATATAATAATATATAATTATTATATAAAATATATTAATATATATTAATATAAATAATAATTTTAATAAAAATAATTATAAAGGTAAACGCCAATTATATATTATTATTATTATTGTTTATTGTTTATTTTTTTTTTTATTAGTTGGCGTTTACCTTTACAAGCAACTACCTTTTGTAGAGTTTTTTGTACTGTCGAAAATCCCAATTCATGTCCACAGTTTTTTCTGAAATATCAAAAAAAAATGCCCTACGTTCTCTCTATTGAAGCCTCGTGCTCTTGCCATTAAGGTACCTTCAGGTTTTCGTATTGACAGCTGTTGATTTCTGTGCATAAATGAGTAAAACCACTTTTTCTCTGCTATTTTCTTTTCTTTATTATATGTATGTGGCAAAAAGTATTTTTCAGCGACTTCGAAAGCTAGTTTTCGCACTTCTCGAATAGTCAAACAAAAAAAAACATTCTTCAAGTTGGAGAATATGTTTGGTTAGAATTGTTTCCATGTCTTTAGTAAATGTGGGCTGTTTAGCAAGTGCTTTCAGTTTATTTCCAGTAGTATTTTTTTTTACCCGCATATCTTTTTATAGTTTTAGTATAGTTATAGCTTCAGGTATATGATAAATACGACTACACCGTATCACCATTCCTATAAGCTGCAACAGCCTTTAATAAATTACTTTCGGGCCAACGTCCGTAATGTCCTCAGCCATATGGACCCTAAAAGACATAAAAGATTAATTCAGAATTATAGTTTATCAGGATTGTCTAAGTTGAACCGGTCCATTTTGGACAACTGCGATATCGTCCAATCTAAGCAACTTGACTCATAATGCCAAAATAGACTATATAACACTACTTTTAACTTGTGCTAATAAAACTATCATATTAATTTTTACCTGAATAAATTTGCTTTTAAAATATGTACTACAATTTGTTGTTACTTATTTTAACAATGACCAAAAGTGTTTTGTTGTTTGTTAAATTATTTTGTTTAGATCTATTAAAATAGTAATTTTCCTCTGCCTCCACTGTCAAACAATGTACTGCATTACTACTTCTGTTCAGTATAGTGTCCACATTAGGACATATATGTGTTATCCGATCTTGATAGAGTGGTGGTCTAATTTGGGCGGCGGTCCAAATTCGGCGACTTTCCTTTATATACCAGGAATTGTTTATTTAAAAAATCGGCTTAAAACTATAAGAAAAACTTATTTGAAGTAAGTTGGTATCAATGTTGCTAATTGTTACGTAGAGTTTTGACGTTGCCTTTCAGTTTCTTTACAGCTTTTGGTTTGGTTAGTCGGCCTCAAGTGTGATTTGCGATTTTTAAAATGGATTTGTCCATTCCATATCGAAAAAAGAGTTTACCTCAATTTTATGTTATCCACGAAGTTTCTTGTGCTAAATCATTAAAAATGTTGGAGAAGGACTACGGTGCTTAGTTAGCTTTATTGAAGACAAAAACGTATGAGTAGAGCACAGCAGTCAAATAATGCCGTAAAATGGTTGAAAATTGAAGAAATGGAATGCCATACCGGAAAGTAACTATAAGAAATGTTTTGGTGGCTGGATTATTTGCCGGCAGTAGTATATTGCATCAAATGGGGCCTATTTAAAAGGCGACAAAATAAACTTTCCTGTTTTTAACGGGTGTCTCAGAATGTTTTTCGTTTTTGTTTTAAATATTACTCACCAAACACAG
This sequence comes from Cosmopolites sordidus, assembly GCA_031761425.1. Taxonomy (NCBI): domain Eukaryota; kingdom Metazoa; phylum Arthropoda; class Insecta; order Coleoptera; family Curculionidae; genus Cosmopolites; species Cosmopolites sordidus. The sequence continues at coordinate 232,160 of JARFXV010000169.1, read as the reverse complement.
ATATCGGGGGGAGGGGAGTGGTGTCAAACTTGACGGGCTTTTAATGTTCAGTAGAGCGTTTTATAAAAACAGCGATTCCTACAGTATTGTTCGACGTCTATACCGGGCACATTTTAATTTAGCGACCATGAGAAATGTGCCAAGTGCGAATTTAATCAAGCATTGGGTGCGCAAGTATGCAGAGACTGGAAACACAATGCCGGATAAATCAACTGGGCATAAAAAGAGATCAAGAACGAGCACGAATGTTGACCACGTTCGCAAGTCCAGACGATACACGACAGTCTCTACGACTCCGCACACTTCTCTACATTTGCACAGGTTCACGATTGATCGCATTATTCGCAAATATTTACATTTCCACCCCTACAAAATTGCTATTGTGCAAGAGATGAAGCCCGATGATCCAGCTGAACAAGTCGAATTCTGCAGGACAATGAAAAATAGTTTTAGGAGCTTCAATAACATATGATTTTCTGATGAATCGAATTTCTACATCAAAGGCCACGTGAATAAACAAAATTGCAGATATTGAGCTCTCGGCAATCTGCTTGAACAGCACCAGAAGCCATTACACTCGCCTAAGGTCGTCGTTTGGGCTGCCATATCAAGCGAAGAAATTATCGGCCCCTACTTTTTTGAGGATAACAGTGGTCGTGCTCAAACTGTTCATTCCGATCGTTATTGCCATATGATCCGGACTTTTTTGGCTTAAGACATGCAAAACTCGATTGGCTACAATCGCAACACATTTTGTCAACAAGAGCAACTTCCCACATCACGAATGATTCTTTAGCAGCTCGTCATGATTTATTCCCTGAAAGGGTGATTAGTCGCCGAAGGGACATCAACTGGCCACCGAGGACTCCAGGTGTAACACCTGCTGATGTTTTCCTATGGGGCTACTTAAAAAGTAAGATTTTGAGGCCATTACCATCCAATTTAAATGTTTTAAAGCAAAGAATAATAGACGAAATCTACGCGATTTCAAGAACGATCCTCCAGCAAGTGATTAACAATTTCAGTTCCAGGCTCAATGAGTGTGAAGAGCCGGATGGTGCGCATTTACGGATGGTTGTTTTTCATAAATAAAAATTTAAAAACTATTCTGTAATTTAACAACAGTTAAACAAGTTTGAATTAATTCTGATGGTTTATTTTTTAAGTATCAAAATGTAACAACATTCTGAGACACCCTTTATTTGGCAAAATGTATAATAAAATGATTTCAATACATGATGAATTCCTCTCCCTGGTGTATACGACCGATACAGTAGTAAATTCTTTTAATGATCGAAATGCAGTGGCACTTGTTGCCGTTAGTAATTGAATGGATGATACTTTGAAGAAACGCCTGGCTTGGGTACTGTATTTCAAGAGAAAGGATGACTGCAACAAGAAAACGCCTCTCGGTCACTCTAATTCGATACTAAGTAACACCGGATGCCTTTTTAGATGTTTTCTACCTTGGTCTGACCCTACGTTAAGCTGTAGGGCCTAGTCAGGAAATATCGCTATAGCCATTGAAGAGACTCAAATAAATAAATTTTATCCTATTTTGTAACGTGGATTATGAATACCCAGACTTTTTTGATGCCTACAAATGTTTGTGCCTTGTTTTATATCAATTTGAGAGGTTTCAGTTAATTATTTTTTAAATATAACTGAGGTAGTCGATACTTGATGGAAATTAATTTTAAATAAATAAACAAAGATTAATATCTAAAAATTTCCACTATATTTAAAATTGTATGTATGACAATTTTTTCGACACACAGTGCCTTTTTCAAATACAGACTATACTATTTATATAGTTTGTATTTGGAAAAGGCACTTTGTGTCGAAACAATTGTCATACATACAACTTTAAATATAGTGGAAATTTGCCGATATTAATGTTTGTTTATTTATATAATTATTTTTTGTTACATTTTCAAATAATTTATCGCTTTATCTGTTTCTATTTTCTATTAAGGCTCGTTTCAACTGTTAAATATTTAAAAGTTGCTTGGAGCCAAATCTGAAGAATATGTTAACTATACGAGCGCTTGCATATTGTTTGACATAATTGAAGATGAAGCACCATGCTAATACCAAATTATGTTTGAAATGTTCATAGCTTAATGAACTTCTGATTAATATTTATACTTGTGAACTTGTGTTACTTGTGTTACTTTTAATTGTCATTTTATTTATATCGATTGACGTCATTAAAAGCGTATAAATAGCAAGATGCATGAATACCTGTTGAAATTTTATAAAAGTTTCGGTCGTACTAGTTTTGTCACTCGTTTTAAGAACGCACTAGATTGCCGCGCACTACCAAGTGTCTCTAGGAAGTTTAATCTTGTAGAGAACATGCATTAGATGATAGCCTACAACTGCAATCTTAGAATAAAATGAAGTACTCAAAAAGATTAAGGCGGAAATGGTTAAAAAGGTAATAAGCCTAACTATAATATATGGAAGTGAAGCCAGGACACTGACCGAAACATAAGAGCCATTTTTTCAAGTTTGGAAACGGAAAATAATCCGAAGGAGCTAAATCTGGCGAACAGGGTGCGTGAAGAAGCTATTAGTGTGAACTGGTGCATTATCTTGATGAAACAAAACTTTCTTTTTCGCCAAATGCAGCCGTGTTTTCTTGAATCATCATGCCAACACTGCAATAAGTTCATATAATACTCGGCATTGGTTTGATCAATGAAAATTATCCCACGCGCATCCAAAAAAAATTGACGCCATGGCCTTGCCAGCAGACGGACCTGTCCTCGCCTTCTTTGGAGCTGATTCTCCTCTGTCAGTCCATTGTTTTGACTGTTCCTTCCTCTCAGGTGTGAAGTAATGGACCCATGTTTCATCCATGGTTATGAATCTATGCAAAGAATCAGCTCTATTCCCGAGAAACTTCGCCAAACACTTGATTGAAATATCCTCACGACGCTGTTTTTGTTCCATTGTGAGTAATCGCTGCATCCATCTTGCGCACAGCTTTTTCATGTGCAAATTTTCAGTCAATATACGATGTACAGCACTTTTTGAAATACATACTATATCTGCTAGCCCGCGCATCTTCAGTTGACGGTCATCCAATACCATCTAATACTAACGAGGTCAGTTCTTCCATCAGTGGTGATACCATCCCAAACCATTACTCTCCCATTATGTTTTCTGTGAACTTGGTGAATTGTTCGTTTCCATACTCTTTTTATATATAATATATTCAAACGAGATGAGATATGAGAATATATATGATATATACATAATATATGAGATATACATATATTCAAAAAATATTTTTCAAATTAACGTCATTTGAATGTGATAATGCATTATCTAGGGATAACAGAATATTTTTTCTGTCAATATTTCATTTTCAGGTTGAAACATTGCAATCATTCGTTCATGATTTCAGACACGAGCCCCCCATTAATATTTTTAAATATATCACCAATGACCAGAAGCTTTTCTATATATTCAGCCATGTTCACCAGTGTAAAATTATTATCTTTTTTTGCATAGTTTTCCACCATCACATATTTAATTTTAAAGAAAACAGTTAGACCAAAAACATATTCTAAATTTATTAACACAACCAGGTGATGCATTGAAAGTATCTGTATCCCAATGATTCTGCTATTTCTTTGTTTTGCTGCTACGTACTAGTGGGCATTAAAGGAAAAAAGGGCAACAATTAACATTATTGTCGATTGCCATGTATCAATTTTAAAGCCTACTCTTATATCGATTGAAAAATGGAAAACAATTGTCACAAACAGTTTTTATTATCGTATAGTTTTCCATCAAATATTTTAGAAATAAATCACCATTATTGCACTTTTACATAAGAAAACAAAATGATGCTCCTGCAATTAGCATGAGTAAACGTTTATTTATAAAATAGAAGGTACTGCGAGTTTCTGTAAAGCGCTTATTGTTGATAACATCCTTTTCATCATTAATATTTACATTACATTATTAATTACATTAAGACTATATTTTAATCAGATCGTTTTATTTTGTTAATAGTATCTGCAGCATGCGTTTTCTTTGTCTTAAGTTGTTTGAAAGTCAAAATGTTTATTTCTGATGGCATTTTCAAAAATATTTTTCAAGTGCGTGGGTCCTATAATGACCACGTAAAGACATAAACGAATCTAAAGAAATATGCAGCCAAAAATGGCTGGTGGCAGACTAGATATCCCCCTGCATTTACATTTTCGTGGTTTATGGAACTCTAGTCTACTATATTACCCCGTCCTTTCATCGATTGACGGCGGCGAAACATCGGGGAGAGGCGTATATTTTAAAGATAATGTGCACTCCTATTTATTTATATGTCTGTTTAGGAGACGACATAACAGTAAAAATATTACAAAATTAGTGTTCACGTCCGCTCAAGAGTCCGTTCGAAGGAAAGTTTACGCAACTTTACTTTATCGTATAGCTGCTGGGACTAGATTGCTGGGACCAGAAAAGTATCCGTTAATTGGAGGTGTCCGAACCAAAGAAAATTTGATTGTTTTTTTTAATAAATATACCGATGATTTGGTGGCAGAATGTAATGTAGAAGATTCGATTAGAAAGTAAACTATGCGTTACTAAGTTTTGTTGCAATATTGGACAATTAAAATACCTGTTTTTTTATACAGGGTCGGTATTATGCATTGAAACGGTCAAATATCTGGAAAACGCTTTGAAATTTCTTAATGAAATATTGTACACAAACATCAGAAATGTTTGCCACTTTTTGGCTGGCCCACCCAGTTTTTGGGTGGCATATTTGAAAAGCAAGGCTGACTTGTATGGCTTTTTTTCAAAATACATTTTACAAAATGAAAATGTTTCGGCCTGTTTTAGGGTAAATATATTATTCATTTATTATGCTACGAAACTATGCATGACAGATGAAGTATTTGATTCACTTGACAACTGTTAACGTCAATTTGTGAATTTCAAATTTCTTTCAATTTTATATGGAATTAATATGTATTTAACTGAATGAGAAAGAATCGAAATACGAACAATCGTTGGATACGGTGACAGAAAACCCATTCATGCTGAAGTTTGTCGTGTATTTAATGAAGCACATCCGAATAAAAACATCAGTAAATCAACAATTTCAAAAACGGTGAAAAGATTCAGTGATACAGGCACCATTAAAAGTCGTCTAAAATTAGGAAGGCAAAAAACAAAAACTAATGACGAGCATTCCTTGAATGTTTTTCAAATTTTGTTTGAAATATTATTTTCACGGATGAAGCAACATTCTGTTTAAATGGTCATGTTAATAGACACAACTGTAGATACTGGGCTAATAATAATCCGCACTGGATGGAGCAGATACATACACAGTATCTCGGTAGTCGGTTGCCAGGACATTTTGCAAAAGATTTATTTCTTGTTGATAGTGTTCCTTATCTGTTGGAGTTTGCTATCGATAGGCCAAAGATTTTGCAACGGCGAATAATTGAACCGGATGGTGGTGTGAGTTAGCATTAAGGTATCTGTTGATGTGTGTCGGTTTTCGATAAACTGTGTGTGATAAGCCACCATCTCGTTTCCTTTTTATTAAGACATCTAGGAATGGAAGTTCTTTTTCTGTTTGTTCTTTGTTCCATCGCGAACTTTATTTTTGGATGAATTTGGTTCAGGTGTTCCAGGAATTTGTTCAGATTATCTTCTCCATGTTGCCACACAACAAACGTATCGTCGCCATGACGTAACCATATTTTCGGTTTATGCATACACGTTTGCAGTGCTCGGGTTTCGAAGACTTCCATATATAGATTCGCCAACGCTGAAGAGAGTGGGAAGCCCATCGGTGCGCCTTCAATTTGTTTGTATTTTTGGTCTGCGTAGATAAAGTAGATGTTTGCAAGGCAGTGGTTCGAAAGACTGATGACATATTCAGGCAGCTTGTACTTCGTCTTTATGATCGACAGGGCCTCGGTAACCTGCACTTGCGTAAACATGGAAGTGACGTCAAAGCTGACTAATAAGTCGTTTTCTTCTAGCCGGATGTTTTGATAATTTCAATGAAATGTTGGCAGTTCTTCACATATGATGCGGCTTTTCTACAAGAGGCTGGAGTAAGGAGGTCATGTATTTGGCCAGGGCTTGAGTGGGAGAGCCAATGGAACTCACTATTGGTCTTAACGGTGCTCCCGTTTTGTGAACTTTCGGGAGACCGTATAATTTTGGGCACCTTGGTGATTTTTCCTTAGGAATGATCTTCTTCGTTTCATCGTCCAACGGAGATGCCTTTATTGCGGATTTGGTGGTTTTTTCCAAATACGTTGTAGGATCGCTGGTTATGGCTTTATACGATGGATCGTTTAACAGCTTGACCATTTTTTGGTGGTAATCTTCGGAATTGAGAACAACAGTGGCGTTACCTTTATCGGCTGGAAGGACTATGATTGTTTTGTCTTTGCGGAGATCATGTAAGGCTCGGAGTTCTTCACTGGAGATGTTTTTCTTTGGTGGTTTTGCGTTGCGAATAATGGCAGTTGTTTCTGGCCGCACTTTTTCGGCAGTATTATGCAACGCGGCAGTATCAAGGAAACCGTCTACCAGTGGACAGTCAGCTAACACGGGATACCCGAGAAACTATCATTACATTTCACGCCCGTCAAAACATTCGTCAATATATATATATATATATATATATATATATATATATATATATATATATATATATATATATATATATATATATATATATATATATATATATATATAATAACATTTTATTCAGGATCAAACGTCTGTTCCGTTACTATATTAAAATTCAATAATTGTATGTAGGGAGTGACACTCCGATAATACTATTTCAAATCTTAATTTACACACAGTGTCTAACTAAACACACAAAAACACCTACGGAAATTGGGCTTAGGTATTTTTAAGTGAGAATAAAATCAATGACAAGGCAGAAATCATGAATATACTTACATTTTCAGTTATAGTAACGTATCATTCCATCAATACCCTTTTTAATCCGAAATAGTATTTATCTTGAGGCATGAAATTGGTATTTGGAGAGATATTGATAAATTTTCTTTAATCTACGAGGATGGGTAATATTATACGTCGTAGGAAAGATTAGAAGTAAATATCACCTACATGAGAACTTCACTACCTACAATTGAAATTTTAAACCCAATAGATTGAGAAAAAATAACTATTAGAATCGATTATGAAACAATTTAAAAGGACTATTTCTAAAATATCGATATGAAATCAACATTTAGCTTAGGCATTTTCTATTAAAATGCAAAAAATAAATAAACTCTATTTGAGGATTTGAACGTGGGCATGAATACAATTTGGCTTTCATGTATTTGGAGCCTATAAAAGGTTTTAACAAACTATATAAGGTTTAAAAATATTCATTCTAGTAGTTTTAAAAATTATACTGTGTTAAAACAACTATGTATATGCCTAGCCCTATGCTATTTTATATTGTATTAGAAGATGCAATAAAAGGGACAATGAAGAAGATGACATCCTATTAGAGGATTATTAGTGGGATATTAGAGCTTTACGCAGACTACACGGTTATAATAACAAAATTAGAAAGAAAACATCAATATAATTAATATGAATATAAATATTGACTAGACAAAAACAATAATAATAGGAAATTCAATAGCAAGGTACGAGAATCGACGAAAAACAAACGGAACAAGTACTAAAATATAAACGAAATATTAATAAAAGAATAAAAACAAAAATATTCAATAAGTTAAAGTTAGAAATCACGTGGAAGCGTTTTTAAAAACTTTATTTTTGTTTTTGGGTAGTACAAAGAGTAACGGTTGTATTGACAGTTAACTAAAAATTCATTTTTGTTTACAGTTTACAATATTTATATTAAAATTAATGTTAACTAAGGGCTGTGTCAGCAATGGGGCTGACTCATTTGGTTGAGGTGCAAGCTGGCGATGTTAGTCATATAACTCCTCCCGCCGAAGACGAAAACAAAAGGGGTGAATGTTTGTTTTCGACCATATCCTGTAGGGGTATTTCCTCATTTCTTTTCTTGATCGGGTTGGTGGTTTGGGCCGGGTTCTTTTTCTTTTTGTATATTTTCCATGCGAATATACTCATTATAGTTCCCACTATAAAGATGGTAGTGAGGGTAGTTGAGCTTAGTGCCATTATATGAAATTGGGAAGATTCTGGAATTTTTATTATATATTATATATTTCTTTCTCTTGTAATTGTTTTATTTGGTTAATATCGATTGATTGTAGTTGAAGATGGGTTTATTTTTGAGGTTCTTCTATAGTTCCAAATTCGATTGGTGGTAGCAGGTAGGGATTGCCTTTTAGTAATTCTTCTTTGTTCCAATATTGATTTTATAATGCCTGAATTCCCCAATTGTGAGGTATTTGTATAAGGATTGGATCTTTAATTAGTATATATTCTTGTTTATAACAGTTTTGATATATTCTTAATGGTTGTTCATTGGGAATAATCAAAATATACTTGTTATTGATCCATTGTATAATAGGTTGGTCTAATTTCACATTAATCAGTTGGCATTGGCGATTTTCTGCGTATCGGATTAATGTAGTAATGCATTCTTTTGTTGTTGGCTTCAGTTCATTTGGGCAAAGATAATTATCTTCTATTTGCGGACATTCTGTGTTGCTAAATTGTTGCGAATGAGTGCCAATAATTAGGTAGGGTTGATTAGGTACAATCAAGGCATTGTTTATAGGTATAGGAAATAGATGAAAAGATTGAAAGATTTCTTCCTTAAAAATAGGAAAGTGAATTACAAAAATAATTTTGTCTTTGACAAATTTCACTTGCAAACTCGCAATTTGGTAGTAATTATTTAATTCTTGCAAATTAAGAATTTTATCTTTTCCATATAACATTGTTAAATTAGATATTAGATTTGTCATTTCTTGAGCCGATATTATGGTGCTGTGTAAAATGTTCAAATGTTGATCAATAATATTATACGTATGTAAATAAGTATCTAGATTGAAGAATTTGTTTATTATGTTTGATTTAAGTTCTTCAATAGATGTTTTGATTGTTCTTTGATTTTTATCAAGAATATTAATAGTTTCGTTGTAGTTCTGAATGAGTTCTTTCGTCAAGGATATATGTTGCATTATTTCTTTCTAAAAAGAATTTTCGTTCGTTTGGAGTTCATAGATTGCCTTATCATATCTTTCTCCATCTTCTGAATCAAGGGTACCAAAAATCCATTTTTGTACTTTTCCTACTAGATTTATTAGCCCTCTTTTGATTCTAATATGGGGTTGAATATTTTTTAGCTTGGTTTTTGTTTCCTGTATTAAATAATGAGTTTGGTTCATCATAGATTTTAAATTTACGACTTTATTGAGTGGTATGTCTGTTATTTGAAGTCTAATGTTAAAATAGTCTTCGATATTGTTTAACTGATTGACAAGTGAGGATGTTTGTATATAGTGGATGAAGGTATGCTTATTTTCTATTATTCGTGTATTTCCAAGTTGAAAGGGAAATAGTGGTGTTTTTATAGGGGTTATAGTTACGTCGGTTTCAGTCTTCGCTCTTATAGTCTGTATCGTCACTACAAGTAGGTATACTGTCAGTATCTTCATTGTTTTTCTGTGGACAAAATGAATACTTCTTTGGTTCTTGTAGATTAGCTTTATCAATAATTTTATCTTTAGTTGTTATTATCTTTTTTCCTATAGCTTGTTTTACTTTAGCTTTTGTATAGCGAGGTTTATCTTTTGTTCGCTTAGCTATTTTATCTATGACGTATGTATCTAATTGTTCTTCGTAATCTATTGGGTTTTCTCTATTCTGATTACGTTTTCCAATTATTTTTGTCTTTGTTTCTAGAGAGGTATTATATATATTTTTATATATTTCTTTCAATCGTTCCTTTCTGTCATCAATGAATTTATTTATTATTATTTCATCTGTTAGGTCGAATGGATCCAAGGCATTCAATTTTCCGTTAATGACATCCATAGGCCTTTGTTTAGTGACACTATGTGTTGTCAAATTGTATCCTAATACAGCGTATAACATTAATTCTTTTTCATTGGCATTTGGATCTTTTAGTTTTAATACTCGATATAATTCAATTAATGTTGAGTGAAATCGTTCAACAGGACTATTGCTATTCGAATTTTCTGGGGTAGTAAAGTGTATTGAGATGCTATGTAATTTGCAGAATTCTAATAATAATGATGATTTAAATTCCGTGCCGTTGTCACAAGTAATTTGGCTTGGGATATCATGGTGGTTCATGAATAATATTAAATTATTTAAGACAATACTTGCAGTACAAGTTGGTTCTAAAATATAGGCTTGTCCGTATCTAGAAAATACGTCTATTAGGGTTAGGAATTTTACATTATTTATTTGAAAAGTATCTATATGTATCGATTCTAACGGTTGTGTTGGTGTTGGTGATATCGAAAATTTTATTTTCGGTGGATTACGATCATATTTGGATCGTTGGCATATCTCGCAATTATTAATTAGTTCTGTTAGATCTTCTTTCATTTTTGCCCAATAATGTATTTTCTTTAAGGCTAGTAAACCTTCATTGATACCTCTGTGGCATGTTTTAGTATGATGATAGTTAATCAATTTCTGTTGTTTTTCTTTATCTTCGACGTCATTCATAGTATTTTTGATATAAGTAATTTGAATGAGTTGTTTTTGAATACGTTCGATATTATAACGCTAATCTCAAGATATAAATTTTCATCTGTATAATTTGTATATATACAATAAGGTTTCTTGGGTTCTACATACTCTTTGAAGAAGTGTATTATTTCTTCTACGTAGTTTTCTGTTAAGTGGACGATGATTCTATTCTTATGTCCAAATATTTTTTTTCTTTTAACATTTCCTCCTGTTTTTCTTGTAAATATTAATTGGTTGGAGTACATGTTTAGGCAATTTTCCGTAATAGGGATATTTAAAATTGGATCTTCCAATGATGTGTGAATCGTTTCATTGTCTTCTCGATTATCTTGTTTTCGAGGGGGTTTGATTTGAATATTTGAGTGAACTATGATTTTAGGGGTGTTTATGATTTCATTAAGTCTTTCATGTTCTTGATCTGTCATTGGTATTTGTCTTTCTCTTTCAATGTACTGTTCAATTTCATTATTTATATCTCCTGGATTTCCAATAATTGATTCATTTTCAATTGCGTTAATTTCAATCCTTGATAACGCATCTGCATTGGTATTTTCTTTTCCTTTTTTATATTCAATTCTATAATCGTATTCTTCTAGTTTTAGTCTCCATCTGACTAGACGTGAATTAGGTTCTTTCATATTAAATAGATATTGTAGTGGTTTGTGATCTGTGACAATTATAAATTAACGACCGAATAAATAGGGTCTAAAATGTTGGGTGGCCCACACGATCGCTAAGAGTTCTTTTTCTATCGTTCTTGATGCATAAGCTACTGGTAAATCGCTACCAACTTTTCCTTGGCTTAGAATTGCTCCGATGGATACGTTCGATGCATCTGTTGTCAATACGAAGGGCTTTTCAAAATCTGGATATTGAAGTATAGGGTCGTTACATAGGATATTTTTACATGTTTGGAATGTTTCTATAAATTCCTTTGAATGTATTATCTTTTGATCCTTCTTTAAACATTTCGTTAGGGGTTTGGTTAATTTTGCGAAGTTTTTGATAAATCTTCTATAGTAACCTAATAATCCTAGAAAGGCTTTAATGTCTTTTGCAGTTTTTAGTATTGGATATTTTAATATTACATTTATCTTTTTGGGATTTGGTCTGATTCTTTCTGGTGTTATGACATGACCTAAAAATTCTACTTCTTTTTGTAAAAATTCAGATTTATCTAGTTGAATTTTCAATCGGGCTTCTTGTACTCTGGTAAATACCAATTTGAAATGTTTCATATGTTCTTCTAGACCTTTAGAAAATATTATGACGTCGTCCATGTAAACTAGGCAAATTTTTCCTACTACATCTCGCAAAACGTTGTCCATAACTCTTTGGAACGTTGCGGGTGCATTTTTTAATCCGAATGGCATTCGAGTAAATTCGTAATGTCCATTTTCTGCATTAAATGCTGTCTTTTCTACTGAGTTCTTATTCATTTCGATTTGGTGAAATCCTGATAATAAGTCTATTGTACAAAAATAAGTGCATTTGCCAAGTTTATCTAATATATCCGTTATGATTGGTAAGGGATATCGATCGTCGATTGTCTTTTCGTTTAGTTTTCTATAGTCAATAACTAGTCTCCATTTCTGTTTTCTACTAGTGTCAAGTTTTTTCGGTACTATCCAAATAGGGCTGCTCCAAAGGCTTTGACTATGTTTTATTATTCCATCTTCTAGCATTTTGGTTATCTGTCTATTTATTTCTGCTTTATGAACGAAGGGGTACCTATATGATTTCGTATGTATTGGAATTTCATCGCTGGTTTTGATCTCGTGTTTAATCTGATTGGTAAATGTTAGTGCGTTTTCTTCTTTGTGAAAGATGTTCGTGAAATCTCGACATAGTCTTATTAGTTCGATTTTTTCTTCATCGTTCAAGTGATCTGTTCTGAGTAGCTTTGAAATACTCTTGTTTCTATATTGGTCCTTAATTGGAAGGTTGTCAAAATGGAATAAATGATATTGTTCCCTTTTTGTGTCTGCAAATGGAATCGTTTTCAATGGTCTTAATAATTTTATAATGACTGGTTTGTTCGTATGATTATAGATTTCGGTATATGCAAATCCATTTTTTGAGGTAGTGAGAGTTTCTGGTATAAAGGTTTTGTTATCGAAATTTTGTTCAGGAACAATTATATCACTATCTTGTTGATCCACTGGTACATTTATTAGGTGAACTTCGTGGGCGTTAATTCTGATTTTAAATTCTTCTTTTTCGGGTTCTCGGAAGTACAAGGGAATCTGTGTGGTTCCGTTAATTAATTTATTGTTTGAAAGGTCGATCGTGAATTTGTGTTGTAGAAGTTCTTTTAATCCAATAATTCCGTCGAAGTATTCGTGAAAGTCAAATAGGATAACTGGTATTTCGTCTCTTACTTGAAGTTCAGGGAAGGCTGGTATTTCTGCTTTGAATAATACTTCCTTTTCTCCTATTCCTGTTTTTATTTTAGATGGTGAATGATAAATTTTATCTGAATAAAATTTTTCTGCCTTTGAAGGTTTTAAAATTGAGTGAAAACATCCGGTGTCGATTAAGAGTTTTAAAGGTGGGTTACTTATTTTTATGTATGGTAGGTTATTATTTGTATCCGTATGCATTTCGCATTTTACGTCGGGTTTTCGTTTGTTATAGCAGTCTGAAAATTTTCGTCGTAATCATAATTGGGTGTTTCGTCATATGGTTTTAGAATTTCTGCTGAGTCCTCGTTATTATAATCTGTCGTCGTGTCTGTCCATCCATCTTCGTCATCATATGCAGGGGTCAAGTATGAATCATATTCGGTATCTTCTGATGATTCATTTTCCATCTGATATAGTTCTTGCGGTGTAAAATTTCTTTGACCGGTGGGTTTGAAGAAATTTTGGTTTTGTCTTGTTTTACTTGGAATTGTAGATGTTATAGACATCGGTTCCGGTTTATTGGTTGGTACTTGTCCTGTCGGTTGAAATACGTTTTTTGGTGGTCCGAAAACTTGAAGATTCGTTGGGAAATGTTGGTGTATTTGTCGTGGTTGGACATTAATTGGTCCTTGTGGAAAGGGTGGTTTGTAATTCTGGTAATTCTGGATTATTTGTGGTCTAACATGAGAATTAAATCTTGGTGTTTGGAATTGGGGTCTCATTGGCGAATTAGATTGTTTTTGAAATGGTTGGAATTGAGGTCTCGTTTGTAGATTGAATGGTTGATAGAGTTGTGCGTTTGGAGAATTTAAATTTGGAAATTTAGGTGGTTGAATTTGTGTTTTTAAATGGGGAATGTTTTGTGTCTGATATTTAAATAGATTCTGTGTGTACTGGAAATTTTGTTCTTCAGTGACATATGACATAGCGGTTTCTAATGAATCTGGTGCCTTTAATCTAATGATACTTTGTAAATATCCTGGTAGTCCTCTGATGAATGTTCTTAAGCTGGCTTGTTCATATTGTCTCGTATAAATAGCTTTTGTTGTGACATTCATATGCGTGATGGGGATTGTATTCACTTTCTGGGTTAGTTGACTTCTTAGTATCTGAATTCTTTTCCCGAATTCTAGAGGATTCTCGTTTCTGAATGGAGAGGCTACTAACAAATCTTGTTCTAGGCATTCCAAGTTTCTTTTGTCTCCAAAACAGTTATATAATGCTGTTTTTATATCTACCCAATTTTCTAATTCCAGTCTGTTGCCTACTAATAGTTGTGCTCTGTCTATTAGTTTAATTCTAGCTATTCTGGTCAAATAACTAGCTGTATCGTCGTTTCCGTATTTGTTGAATAAGTAATCAATTGCTGAGATGAAACTAGCAAGATTAAAGGTGTTTCCATCATAGGGTGGAATTGTGTCTACGTACATATGTAATAACGTATAATTTATATTCTGTGGAGTGGTCATTTTAGTTGATATATTCAAGGTGTTATTAAATTGAGAAATTAGTTCTTCTTCGCTAATACTCATAAATTCAATAATTTACTGATCAATACTTGATTATAAAATAAAATATTGAAATATGCTATGCGTAAAATGTTAAAAAGCGTTTTTATATGATTAAAAATAAAAAATAAAGTAAAGGGATTAAATTATTAAAGGGATATATTAACCATAATTTGTTAATATAAACTTTAAAAATAACTAAATTTCTACTTAATGACTAGATATTGCTGAGAGAGACGAGCAATAGTCTTTCTTAATTCAAAGTTCGCGCTTTTAAATTAGAGAAAGTTGTATTCCTAAAATTAAATAATTAAATAAAATTGTTGATTATAAGGTTCGCGCCAGATAATCGTTTAAACTAATGATATGTGGAAAAGTAAATAAAATTAAATGATTAAATAAAATTATTGATTATAAGGTTCGCGCCAAATAATCGTTTAAACTAATGTGGAAAAGTAAAAAGAGTGATGAGGGATGATTCGTCTTAAAATTAGATTTGATGCGTTCTTAAAATTAGGGTGATTTTTCTTTGTCTTTTTTGTTTGTGCTTTTTGCTTTTTCTTAACCTACGTTTCTTAAAATTACTTTCAATCTCTTATCCGGAGAAATCGAAAGGGGTCAATTAAGGAGTACTGGACACTCACCGTATTTTTAGCCTGTCACGGGTCGTCAGCCGCTCGTCCTTCTATCGGGGTTAACCTCTAGCTCTGCAATAGCCGTTGGTTTCTTTGTGCTGGGTTGATCAGTAGACGGCTTCAATCCAAATCAGACTCGATGCTGTGGCTTTGGGGATGAAGGTGTGGTCGATACACTGATCCGTTTTCCGACTGCGCCAGTTAAAGTTAGAAATCACGTGGAAGCGTTTTAAAAACTTTATTTTTGTTTTTGGGTAGTACAAAGAGCAACGGTTCTATTGACAGTTAACTAAAGATCCATTTTTGTTTACAGTTTACAATATTTATATTAAAATTAATGTTAACTAAGGGCTGTGTCAGCAATAACATCATCTGGTAGGGCTGATTTATTTGGTTGAGGTGCAAGCTGGCGATGTTAGTCATATAACTAATAGTATGGAAACAGTTTTTTATTTGAAAATGAGATACCAACACAAGTATAGACGGCTATACGAGGTTAGTCCCAGAAGTAGCCGACCTAACAAAGAAAACAATAAATTTGAGGAACAAAAATCTCTACATAGTCTCCTTTTAGCTCGATGCACTTTTTCCAGCAATATTCAATAGCTTTGATTGTCTGTTTATAGTGAGAATCGTCTAGCTCTTCAAAATAACCATCAACCGCAGATTCCATCTCTTCATTGTTGGCATATCTCTTACCACCGAGCCATTTTTTCAAGTTTGGAAACGGAAGATAGTCGAGGGGACTAAATCTGGCGAATAAGGTGCGTAAGGAAGCAATTTGAACTTTAACTCATTGATTGTAGCCATCGCGATAACAGAACTGCGATGTGTTAATTGTCTTGAAGAAACAAAACTTTTATTTTGAATCTTGATTCCATCATTAAAACGCTGCAATAAGTTTGCATAATACTCGCCGTTGATTGTTTTTTCCTTTCTGAAGATAATCAATGAAAATTATCCCACGCGCATCTCAAAAAACTGACGCTATGACCTTGCCTGCAGATGGAACTGTTTTCGCCCTCTTTGGAGCTGATCCCCCTTTCAGTCCATCGTTTTGACTGTTTCTTCGTATCAGGTGTGAAGTAATTGCCCCGTTTTTCATCCATGGTTATGAATCGACGCAAAAACTCAGCTTTATTTCTGGGAAACTTCGCCAAACAGTCGATTCAAATATCCTCACGATACTGTTTTTGTTCCATTGTGAGTAATTGCGTGTACACACAGCTTTTTCATGCCCAAATTTTTAATCAATATGCGATCGACAGCACTTTTTGAAATGCCAACCATGTCTGCTAGTTCGCGCACTTTCAGTCGATGGTTATTTGTAGATTTTCGGTACCATTTTGTGGATTTTTTCCCCATTTCTGGCGTGGTCTCATCATTTGATCGACACAGTGCGTGTTCGTCTTGGCAGCTCGTATGGTCTCGTTTAAACCACCCAATATTTTACTGTTGTAAACAAAGGAGCAAACTACCCCAGAGTAGAATTTAGCTCCGCTTTTATGTCGTTTAGAATGAGACCTTTCAAATGGAAGTATTGTATTTCATAACGATGACCAAATTTTTCTATGTTTATAAATTCACTGAGAGCGTTCACTATTAATGGCTGCCAAACAATTACTAAATAACGTAGCGTCGCCAAACTTCATAAAGTTGGTACTTTGTACCATAGTCATTCTTTTCAAACAACAACCGATATCTATATGTTAGGTCGGGTGCTTCTGGGACTACCCTCGTAATAGGAAAAATGATTAAATCTATTCCACCATCTATATTGGGTGATCACCGCTGGTTTTTAAAAAGAGATGATGCTATAGAACAGAAGAGGAAAAATGAAAGTTTTTGTCGCTGTATGACATCTCATGTAATATATTTTTTATTCGCATAATCCTCAGTAATGTCTTTGCATAGATTTAACACGTTTTACATGTTTATATTAAACAAATTTTAGATTGTAAAAATATGTCGTCTACTTTTTTCCCCTCAACCCCTGTAACAAAAAAACTGTACTTACAAAATACTTCATATACACTTATTATCATCAATATTACTTATTATCATCAATATTACCTATTACTCAATAAAAGAGTAAATACTTGCTAACCTGTCTAATTTATTGGTAAAAAAGGATTGTTTTCTAATAATGGAAATATACAAATTTAAAAGCTTTTGGTTGTCTTGTTGCTGGTCATTGATAATGAGTTAACCAGGAAATTTTTAATAAAGAATATTGTTAGATATCGTATACCGGATCTAAGCCTGAAACCTACTCAAGTACTGTTTCTGTTATACTATATAATCATGATAATAAAGGTTTTTGTGATTAATTTCAAGATGGGATAATAAAGTAGACATTATTTTATTTGTTCTACGACGGTTTTAAGATAAAGAAAAAGTTTTGAGAAATTGTCAACGGACCTGATCATAATCATTTTTTGTCAGCAGGTGGCCAAAACAATAATAGAATCGTCTGATTTATATGCACATCTACTTATTCACAAAATAGAACGTCATCATGCTGGTTTTGGTACAGTTGGAATTCATTTGCGTAGTCAGTTGTTCTGTCGGTCTTAAAATAATGCACTTGAATTTGTTTTATTCATATTGTTGTAATGAATAATATAAATAGATTAAAAGAAATACAACATATTTACGAAGTAAGAATGGTTTGTTCTTGATGATGTAATGGCATTATAATTTTTTCTCTATTATATTGTTTGAAAATACACTAAATGATCAAAATGAAAACAAAACATATAGAAATGTGTAGGAACACTCGTAGAGACATAGACATATACAGTGACCTGAATTTGAGCTGTTATTATCAAGGCAAAATCTTATATTAATATATGTATAAAAACGGAACTTTGAGGTTCAGTTGAGTTCAAGTGATAGTGATAAGTGATAATTAACAAATTTAAACTTTTTTTAGCTAATATTGATGAAAAAAGGTGTATGAAGTATTTTGCAGTCCTGAACTGTAACACGCAGAGTTTTGTTTCAGGGGGTCAGTGGTGGGAAAAAAAGGAGACGACATATTTTTGCAGTATATATTTATTTGATATAAACATACAAAACGTGTTAAATCGATGGTATGCAAAGACATTACTGAGGATTATGTGAACAAAACATATATTACCCGAGGTACAGGAACAAAAACTTTCGCTTTTTCCTTTTGTGTTCTGTAACATCAGCTCTTTTTAAAAACCAGCAGTAGTTGCCCAACATAGGTAGGTTCCAGCATCACTGGTATCTTGCTTCCATCGTCCTGATGACCCGGTGAAACTTCTCTCTTTGCTCGTCGTTTACTGCATCCAAATTTTCCGGAAAAAAGTCCAAATGGGTTTGTAATAAATGCATTTTTAAGGATATGAGACACCCTAGTATTTCATAGTCTTCAAGAGTTCATCTATGAGGTTTTTCTACTTTTCATTTTTCTTGTTGTCCAGTAATCCTTTCACTATACTTACAAAACACTTCCAAGCTGCCAATTCTTTATCATATAATTTTACGTGAAAAAAGCTTTCTTATTTGATGTCGAAGTCTTTCTATTTAGTTTGGCATCACTTAAGTGAATCACTTAAAACTTTAGTTTTGCACACTTTGTCCATGGCGTTGACAACTTTTTCATTAGTCCAAGCTTAATATGAAGAGGCGGAAGAAACATCTATTTTGGGTTAACAAGGGGGGCATATTTTATGTTTGAAGTACCATGTTCAAAAAAGTTCTATGAGGCCAATCTTTCTTACGAGAGAAGCACTGGTCGCAACGCAGGTTCTACTACAGCGGAAGAATGTATGTCTATGTTTTATAGACTACGAAAAGCCTTTCGACAAGGTTCAACATCATAAAGTTATACAGCTTCTCCGTCGGCTTGATTTGGACCAAAAAGATATTCGTTGCATAGAGAACCTATATTGGCACCAATCGGAATAGGTCAGAGTGAACAATGCCCTGACTGGAGAGATTAGAGTTCTTAGAGGGTTACGGCAAGGATGTGTCAATAAAACGCATAAAACGACATCAATAAAAACCGCGAGCTCCTCAGCATCATAAAGAAAAGGAAGACTGCCTACCGGGTCACATCATGCGAGGCCAGAAATACCAATTCCTACAATTAATCATCGAAGGCAAAATAGAAAGTAGAATAGGACTAGGACGTAAAAAGATGTCATGGCTGCGGAACGTGAGGCAATGGGCAGGCATAAACGATATACAATCGCTAATTCGTACCGCCAAAGATAGAGAGAGAATGGAAAATGTGGTCACAAACATCCATTATTGGATTTGCAAAGGAAGAATAAGAAGAATAATCTTTCTTGCTGTAATGTTCTTTTGTTGCCCTATTGTCCCATAAACACAAAAACAGCAATACTTTGTAACACTCCCTTGGAGTTCTAGCAATATACCTATCACTTTTAAATCCCTACAAATATCCATCTGATATTGCTCATATTTGACGGAATTTAGTATGGTTGGTAAGTTGTCATATGTTTCTTTTATTGTCACTGAATTGGCTAAAGGAATAGAAGGGTTTTTGTTTCCATTATAAGGCAAGCCTGCGTTTAGGCTGTATTTCGACGAATCTATGAAAATACGCTACTTGGAAGGTACATGTACCATATTAAGTCCATTCATTAAACCATCAATATCACATCAGACACATAGCGATCCGTCCATTTTATAAAAACTTCAAAATGTTATGTTTCCTTTTCGGCAAAGTGAAACACATGCATTTTTATCTAACAGGTTCCACTGTTGAAGTCTGGAAGCAAGAAGTTCCGATTCTTGTTCTGTGCACGTTTGTCACGTGCCAAATCATTTAATTCATTCTGAGTTATTAAGTGAGGTTTACAGATAGTTGTGAAGAATGTTGGGTCACAACTGGTGTTCTCAGGAAGTTGTGGATCAGATCCCGTTGAAGAATTATAACCACCGGGAAAGATGTTATCCAGGTTTAAAGGTGCAATCGGTACCGGTAGTTCCTAGCTATTTTGTCCCTTTACTTTTTTGAAATCCCTTATATTTAGTGATACAAAAGTAGCAATCACTTACTTGGTCAGTAGGTTCTCTCCACGCCATAGGAACAGCAAACGGCATAGATTTTTTTTGCAATGCATTCACTGCACTAAAATTACGTGACAACTCACACAGCAAACATGAGAAGCCCAACTTTTATTTAGGTCTCCAATTTGACAATTAAAATATAAATATAGTTTTTGTAACTTTCTCGGATATAGATCTAGCTTGTGACTTTAAAATAAATCGTCGCATATAACTTATCCGCTGGATTTTTACAAAATCAACCACTAGAACTTGACTGTAGGAAGGTACTTGAAAATGGGATGCGCTAGGCCATTTCTGTGAAAAGGTGTTTTAATAACTACCTAAATGAAATGCAAAAATAGCATTCTCATCAATGTTACAAAAACCATCAATGAACCTGTGTAATTGAACTTGATACTTATCGGAATAGTTTATAGTCACTTTTTATGAAACAGGTGATTTAACATAAAACCTCTATAAATAAGAGGTGTAAAAAGAAGAAAAATTTAATGGCATTAGCACATTTGGCAAATTTTTGCCACACCATCTAAGCGTGTGCATATATTTTAATGGGTCTGCTAAAGAGTGTGACGAACGCAAAAGCTAAATTTACCCTTCAGGGCACGTATCTTATTTTGTAACATCAGTGCACGCACCGGTTCACGTGACCATGCGGAGTAAAAGGGGCTCATATAAATATTTTCTTAAATATAAAAAATTGTATTCATTTATTACTTTAAACCACATATATTACAGTTTTTTATTGCAAAATAATAATAACAATAAAATTATAATAACAGTCATTTTATAAAAGCTTTGAGATTTCTTAATGATATTTTGTACACGAACATCAGGAAATATTTTTTGGGTATATTTTATTTATTTTTTTTAATGACTACATTATTTGGAATTTGACATTGTTGGAAAGAACTTTTTTTTCTGTATACAACGCTATAAATATTGTATGTTTTTTTTTTAAATATATTTTAAAAAATGGCTAAAAAATATTTCAGTCTGTTATGCCAATATCAGATTAAATAAAAATATATATAAAAAATATAATTAATTTTTATTAAAGGACTATTTACAAAAGGTGTTCAAAGTGATTTGAGATCTTAAATATTTTCTGGCCTATTAACGTAAACCCGATTTTTTAAATAGCCCCACAAAACAAAATCGGGTGGTGTTAAGTTTGGTGTCCTTTCCGTCTGTTCGATAGCTCCTTGTCGACCGACCCATCGGTTTGCGAAAGTATTGTTAAGAAAATGTCTAACGTTACTGCCATAGTGTGCTGGTGCACCATCTTGCTGTAACCATATTTCCTGATTTTGGTTAATTGAATTTATTATTTTATTAAAAGTTGAGCGATGATATTTTCTTCAAATAGATATGTTGCTTAAGTTGCCATCAATGAAAAAAGGTCTTATAGTATTCTTGTCACTAAATCCCAATCAAACATTTAGCTTTTGAAGATACTGTGTAGCAACCTGCTCCATCCAGTACGGATTAGTATCAGCTCAGTATCAACAGTTGTGTCTGTTAGCATGGCCATTTAAACAGAATGTTGCTTCATGGGTAAAAATAATATTTCAAACTAAGTTGGGATTGGTATTTATTTTTTCCATCATAACTTCGCAAAACCCAACTCTCATCCCATCATCCCATCATCTTCAATTAATTCTTGTAGTAATTGTATTTTGTTTAGGATGAAAATATATTTTTATTATTTTTTGGACAGGACATCTGCACATGTTATGGTTTAAAGCTAATTGTTGCACGGAAACCTTACCATTGTCTACTACATCAATTAAAACATTCAACGAATTTTCGTCATTAGTTTTTGTTTTTTGTCGTCCTAATTTTAGCCTATTTTTAATGATGCCTGTATCATTGAATCTTTTCGCCGTTTTGGAAACTGTTGACTTACTGATGTTTTATTCGGATATACTTCATTAAATACTTCAGCATAAGTCAAACTTCAGCATAAGTGCGTTTTCTGCCACCGTATACAACAATTGATATTTCAATTCTTTTTCTTTGAGTTAAACACATTCCATAGAAAATTAATTCTATATAAAAACTGAAATAAATTTGAAATTCACAAATTTACGTTAACAATTGTCAAGTGTAATGGAATACTTCATCTGTCATCCATAGTGTCATAGCCTACTAAATGAAAAATATATTTTCTCTAAAACAGACCAAAACAACTTTTAGCCATTTTTTAAAATCTATTTTGAAATATAACATGCAATATTTACATCGTTGAATTCAGAAAAAAAAAGATCTTTCCAGCAATGCCAAATCCAAGTACTGTTAGAGCTTACATAGAATGTATATATTTCAAGTGAGCGATAGAAAAAATATTGTTTAAATATATGTCGTTATTATCCAAATTCAAATTCTATCAGTTACTTATTATCTGCATTTGTCATTTAAATATGAAACGAATTTTGAGAAAAAGGCAATTCCCAAGAGAGTTTCAAAATTCATCGAATAATTTACGATTATATTTCTAGTACTATTCGCAGTAAAAAAACTTAAAGCAATAACTTCGAAAGCTTTCAGGAAATATTGAAAAATAATCTTAAAATACAGTTAAAATGATACGCCGACATCATTAAAATACTTTTAAATAACAAAGTGAAGTTAAATCAGATGTCTAAGGTGTATCGACACCACCAACGTTCCTTACTATTTAATCTGAAAAATATCAACAGGTAATAAAAAAATTTCAATCCGGTTTTGAGAAGATTAGAGAAAATCAATTTGAATTGGGTCTAGCAGTAGCCAGCCCACGCATAAAGTTTCAAAAATGTAACAGAGAAATATAAGTGAAGTGTTTTAAACTTGAAATTTATAAAACGATTTAATGGTATGCAGTATCTACATAATTATATTCAAAGAAAACCATGTCAGTTAAATTTCTCTATAATTAACTTTATGGAGTCGATATAATTATGATTATTAGCATTTTTAGATTTTTAATTAAGTCAGGATTAAAGTCACATTTTACTCATGAAAGAGATAATAGTAATATATATGTACTTAAAGCCCAATAAAATTATAGATTTATTAATTAGTGTCAGATAAGCTGTTGTGTGCTTAGGCTGTGCTTAGGCAGCTTCTAATAAAACAGATGAAATAGAAAATAAACAAATAGAAATTTTTATCGTAAATATATTTAAATAAGCGATTGAAAAATATCAAAGTGATCCATAATTTCGGACGTTTGCTTAAATGGTAGTAACAAGAATAATTTATGAACAAATAGGTTGAGGAAAAGCAAGTAATGTTGCAAATATGCGAAGTGACACGGACAACTGTAGCACGCAAAACCATTTCAGAAAGATTTTAGGATAGACTCCGAAATCCCGCGTGAACTTTTTGACACTAATATATTAATTAGATCTCCTAAGCTCCATATTTTACAATCACCAGAGGTATTATACCCTTGCTGATAATGGTACGCCCCTGGCCAGTTTAATTAATGTTGTTCCGGAAATACCCCTCACCACAACTCAAATAACCACATTGTGGAACACGTTTGAGTCCATTGAAGCAATAAAACAAAATTTGCAGAGAGAGCTGAATAGCATAAGAACTTCTTTTTCTGCGTGACAGAATCAGAAACGAGTATGCATACGACAGAAGAGTGGTCAAACCATGTACATCACCAGCTTCTAAGAATGATGAGAAGTGTGGACAGATCGCTGATCAAACAATAACATCGAACAATCCTATATAAAATGTTATATAAATTCTTCTATTGGAGCCCTCTCGGTGAAACCCTAAACTCGATGAGATTTACAACTAAAATACAAATAATTTTTTTAACTTCTCAACGCACGTTTCTCCATTCAACCATGTTAGTTAGTTAACCTCCGTTCAACCATGTTAGCATCATCAGATGAGATAATCATGAGATGATTAATCTAAGATTGAATCATGCGTCGAGAAGTTTACAAAGAAGTAATTTGGTGTTTAGTGGTAAATCTCATCGAGTTTAATAAAACGTTATGTAGAGAGTTAGTAGCGGCTTTCTTAAGAAGAAGAGAAGTTTGGGGGTCATAACGTGCGGCATTGTATATTGCGATTTGTTGGATTCTTTGTTATATTTCAAAGAAGACATTCTTTTCTATATTATTTAAGAGCTAATTAAATATAAACTGTAATATAAAGAATTCCCAGTTGCAACAGTAATGTCTTTAATTTTTACTCAAACTGTACTCATGTACTCGTCTCTTTTATCCATTATATAATATATAAATGAAATTACAATTAGCTGAGTTGGCATCATTTAATTTGTGCCGCAAACGAACATTGAGCTACGAAACATATTTCGGCAAGCCCAAATGTAACAATTTTTCATACATGGAATTACTTGTTACCGATGAAATCCTTGAGAATACTTAATTGATTCTAATCGGGTAACAGGAATGGAGTATTTACCAAAGTATAACAATTCAGAGCGAAATTTTTACCACAAACCTCCTATTAATGCACCAGTTAAGTAACATATTTTTTCGACAAACGCTAGCGCAGTTTTTTTTGCGATTAGGTCCAACATTATTTTCTTATAGTTATGTATTTGTATTAAATGACCTATTCCCGATAATTTTATTTAGCAACATTAGTTTTCTTATTGGTGTTGAATAGTAAAGTTGTGCTGTTAGTGATTGTGGAATTCAGGAGATAGTAATTGGTGCTAAGCAAGCCGACATCTGCAAATCCAGGGCTTTGAAAAAGACAACAGTGTTCAGGATACTGAAAAACAAATATAAAATATTGCAATTCCGCGTAGTTTCATAATAAGGTAAAAGAATTCGCAAACCTGTTCAAAAAAATATTGATGAAGCATTACTTCAATGATTTACGTATCAAAGAAGCATGAATGCTACAATTACTGAGCCCATTATTCAGGCAAAGGCTGAAGAGTTTGGGAAAATGTCTAATGTTCCTGAATTTTCTTGCGATTCGGGTTATTTACATAGTTTCTAAAAGCAGTACAATATAAATTCAAGTAAAATTCATGGAGAAGCTGCGAGTGTAGACCTGGAAAATGCGATGGATTGGGTTAAATCAAGATTAGTTCCACATCTTAGAAATTATGACACTAACGATGTTTTTAACGCCAATGAAGCTGATATTTTTTACAAACTTCTCCCAGATCGTACAATGAGCTTTGAGGGTACAAAGTGTACCGGGGAAAACTATCGAAGGAAAAACTAACCGTTCCTGATTGAACAAACATGACCAGAACTGAAAAACGCAAACTTTTAGTTTTTGGCAAATTTAACAAACCCAGGTGTTTTAAAAACGTATAAAAAATAACACTTAATTATATAA
Source organism: Cosmopolites sordidus (assembly GCA_031761425.1). Lineage (NCBI taxonomy): Eukaryota > Metazoa > Arthropoda > Insecta > Coleoptera > Curculionidae > Cosmopolites > Cosmopolites sordidus. The sequence continues at coordinate 206,534 of JARFXV010000169.1, read as the reverse complement.
CAAACAAGCGAGCGTGGATGGCCGCTGACATTTTGGAAAGTGAATTAAGATCATGGGACAAACAACTGATAAGAGAAAATACGCACATATTATTATTTGTCGACAACTGCCCTGCTTATTCGCATCTTACGAATCTAAAAAATATTCAACTGGATTTTTTTCCATCAAATTTTACCTCCGTGCTGCAACCAATGAATCAAGGTGTTATTCACAGTTTGAAAGTTTATTATCGATGACAGCTTATGATCAGTAATCTTAAGTGCATTGAAAATAGCACACCGACAGCAATAAATACGCTCGATGCTATTGAAATTGTTACTAAAGCTAAAGCTTGGCAACAGATTTCCCGAAAAAGAATTACGAATTGTTTCAAACATGCATGGTCCTCCCTTTGCGAGTTCGATGAGGACGATAACTTGCCTCTCGCCCAATGGCTTATTAAACAAGCTGAGGAGGACGAGGACCACCTTCATTTAAGAGTCTGGCTTACTGATAATAATTTTAACTTAGAAAAATTAAATTCTAATATAATACACGCTTTTGTTAATGTGGATAACGACCTTGCGACAACAAGTTTGCCTACTGACCAGGTGAATTCGGTCCCGATTGGTGGAGCTGAACAGCTTGGGAGCGATGAAGAATAGTCGTCATATTTACCCTATTTCTTGTATAGGTTTATAATTTAATAACAAGGTTACCACGTTTAATAATATCAATTATCAAATACAAGCTGGTTCACGGGAAACACTGGTTCACATCAAATTGGTTGAATATACTCATTGGTTGATAGTACTCAGCTAGTATAGGAAAAGGGAGTGTCACTTCAACATCGTACTGAGAGCTGTCGCAACGCTATTTTTAGATGAGTTGCTGTACTTCGAACGAAATATTTATTAATGAATACAAAACAACCTGGTCGTTCTCATGGTTCGAGGAGGTTAAATGGAGCCTATCAATAACGTCTCACATTTTGTTCAAATACTGCTTGACTTGATTTGAAGAAAACGAAGGTTTGACCATCATCAGGAGAGATGAAACTCATTTCCATTTAAATTGGGTCGCAACACTATTTTTAGCTGGGTTGCTGTATTGTGAACGACGAGTTCACCAATGAAAACAAAGCCACCTGGTCGTTCTCATTAATGTTTAAGAGTTAAATGAAGGAGACTATCAATAACGTCTCACATTTGTTCAAACAATGCTTGATATATTTAAAGAAAACGAAGGTTTAACCATCATTACGAGCGATGAAACTCATTTCCATTTAAATCGAGAAATCAATAAAGAGCACTTCTGATTTTGGACCTCAGAAAATTACTGTGAATTCTTTCAGATATCACCAAACAGTTAAAAAAAAAACGGTGTGGTGTAATATTGGCAAGTGCGGATTTTTGTATCCATTTTTTTTAAGAAGATGGAGCCACAGTGGCTGTTAACACAGGACATCGTACACGAGAAATCAACAGGGGGGTGCCACATCAATAAGATGGGTGCCACTGCTCATACAGCCAGTGCTTCCATGAATTTTATTGAATTGCATATATATATATATATATATATATATATATATATATATATATATATATATATATATATATATATATATATATATATATATATGCATATATATATATATATATATATATATGCATATATGCATATATATAATGCATATATATATATATATATATATATATATATATATATATATATATATATATATATATATATATATATATATATATATATATATATATATATCTTGCATATACCAACTACCCATATTTTTGGAGGTACTTAATATCACGTGCGTGTTCGTTCTATGAACAAATTAAAAATTCGTTCGATGAAGAAACGCTGGGAATTGTGGAAGCAAACTCAAACATGACTCGAAACGTGTGTTCGTGAAAATGACTATTATTTGAATGGCTTTATTTTCTACACTTGGCATATTACTTGGCAATTACTTGCTTATTTGCATTGCTTACTTTTATATAAAATTAATAGAGTTATGCTTCTTTAAAAAACTTTTCTTGTGGATCACTTTACCCATCGCAGATATATATTTCACAATATAGACAAGCTTATATATTAATTAATCACTATTAAAGTATATATATTAAAGTAAAGCTGATGCACCAGGAAGGGTGCAAACATGATTTTGTCTTTTTAGCGGTAATTAACTTTTGTTCTCTTTGAGTTATTACATTTCTTTACTGTCAATTCAATAGACAGAAACCAATAGACAATGATAACGATCTGCCAATAAAAAGGTGTCAATCACGTGGAGTGTATTCTTGCTAGATTTTTTTAAGAACTCTTCTTTTTATCACTATGATATACAAATAGCAGGTATTGTTTTCTATTATAATTTAACGTAATCTGAATAAATTAAACAATGCGGAAAACGCGTGTTAGAGATCATTTCACTACTGATGTGACTCAGCTATTATTAATTGAAATATGCAATAAAAAATGCAGAAGCTTCTTCAAAATTTCTGTCGCTTTCTCTAGATCTTTTGTATTATAATTCGTTAGACGTGAGCATTTCTGTTTCATTGTCTAAAGCTCCACACCAATAAAATTTTGTATGTGTTGAATTTACTGGAACAATTTGTTCAAATTATCTGGTGGACAACAGATGGTTCATGTGCGTGTTGTGAGGCGACAATACTTGTGTGTGACTTTGGGTATCAGACTGTCTACATTTCCGCGCAGGCACACCACATACAATACATACAGCCCGCATAACGAAAATTTGTATTAATGTGGATCCAGTTTTAGAAACACGCCCAGAAAAACTCATGGAAAAAAGTATAAAACTGTACTATAGAGCACGGACGTAGAAGTCAGAAGTTTTCAGCGAATAATAATTTGTTAGATGGTGCCTGGAGGTTTGATGGTAGGATATCACAAAGGGAGGAAGTTGACATATAGTGTCAGGGAAATACGTAGTGCCTGAAAATCGACTCTTTAGATTGAAATTTTGGTTAACAGAATATTTTGTTCTATGAATATATTATTATTTAATTAATTCTGGTTTTTCTAATGCCAAAATTTGTAGTATTCTATCTAAAAATTTAGAACTGCTGTGAAAAAGACCATCATAACACACCAAATCAGATTTGAATTTTCAGGCATCACGACAAAAACTTCTTGAACCGCATAAAACAAATATTTTTTTAACTTTGTTATCTATCACTTTTATTTTTTAACTTTGTGTGACTATAGTTTCGTAAAAGAATGTTACATTATCAAACACTACGTTAAAACTAAGGTACTACAGCTGTTCATCCTATCTATCTAATTTTACACCTTTATTGGGGTTAATTTTTTTACAATATTTTAAATAGTGGGAATTTCAGAGATCTAGACGGTCAGTCTAGATGGATTTTTTAGTATAAATTTATAAATTTCTATCGCTTATAAAATGTTTAATTTTTTGCTTTTTGACGATGGGTATGTATGAAATAGGTCCGGTATGTATGAAATGGGTCGCAAAATTAGAATTTTGTTTCTTTAATAGGTACGCAGATTTGTGTTCTTTGAATCTGGTCTGAAAATTTCAGCCTGTTTGTCCCACATAGCAGCTACTGTACTCGTTGCAACTTAACATATAAACTCCACATTTTTATTTTGTGATGTTTTATCTTTGGCATTAAAAAGTAATTTAATGGTTGACTGGGGGATTTTATACACTATTTGCAAATTATGTTTACTCAAAGAGCGAGCTATTTGTTCTGAAATTGGACCGAAATATGTAATCTTACAGCATTTTTTTTGTATGTTTGACTTTTGGGTATAATTGATGAATTAATAATTTTTTGTGTGAGTTTGTGAGTTTTCTATAGATAGATGTGAGTTTTCTATAGATATTAAATTCTAGTTTATTATTTTGTTTGGATATTGAAAGGTCCAGAAAATGTATGGCTTGATTTTGTTCTTTTTTCAAGAGTAAATTTTAATTTTTGGATGGATTATATTTAAATGCTTTAATGTTTTTTTTTCTATTTGTCTGTCGTTATCAGTATAATAAACCAAAATGTCGTCTTCATATCTAAACCAAAATAATATATTTTTTGCTTTGTCCATTTAAAAAAATATTTTTCATGTTTCACATAAACAGTTGCTGCAACTGATAATAAAGGCCCATTTCTGTACCATCCTTTGGTTTGTTAAACATATTATTAAATTGAAAATTATTTTCTATTATGCATAAGTTAAAGAGTTCAAAAATATCGTGCTTAATTGCCCCGTTACACATAAATATAAATCTATAATCCACCGAGCTTTCACATTTCCATTATCCGAAAATAATCAAAAAATTAAACTGCAAAAAATAAAACTAATAGCACAAAATAACGGCTTCAATGGAAAAGAAATTAGTTACTTAATAAATTAAAATCGGAAACAATTATTAGTTCATTAAGTATACACAAAAATAAAACAAGCAAATGATAAAAAATAAAGTAATATTACATATTTCGGTCCAATTTGAGAAAAAATAGTTCGCTCTTTGATTAAACATAATTTGCAAATTAGCCTCTAAAAACCCCGCAGTCAACCAGTTAATTACTTTTTAATGCCAAAGATAAAACATTACAAAATAAAAAATCTAGAATTTATATGTTAAGTTGCAATGAGTGCAGTAGCTGCTATGTGGGACAAACTAGCCGACATTTTCAGACCAGATCACAAATCTGCGTATCTATTAAAGACACAAAATTCTAATTTTGCGAACCATTTCATAGATACCGGATATACATTTCCCGAGATTCCAAATTTAAAAAGTTTACGCACAGCGCCAAAAAGCAAAAAAAAAGTGATTGAAATTTATAAATATAATAAAGAGCCGTCTCGACCGACCGTCTAGATCTCTGTAATTCCGCACTATTTAAAATATTGTAAAAATATTAACCCCAATAAAAGTGTAAAATTAGATACATAGGATAAACAGCTGTAATACCTTAGTTTTACAGAAGGATTTGATAATGTAACATTATTTTACGAAACTGTAGTCATACAAAGTTAAAAAATTAAAGTGATAGTTAACAATGAACTATCACAAAGTAACGGACAAATCAATCAATAAAAACTTCTTCGGCTTCCACTATCGGTTTACGCCAAACAAAAAACTGTTTAACACTTAATATATACAGTGCAATTCTTAGGTTACTATACTTATTCTTATACTTCTCTTAATATGTTTCTTAATTAATCTTCCTATTTTAACAAAACACATTGCGAATTTCTGAAGCTATCAATTACCATAACTGAAAAGAAAATAAGAAAAAAAGGAATATAAACTGAAACTCGTATTAAACACACCTATGTGTCCATTCTTAGAATTAGCAGTTTTATGGGTGTGAAAAATACGCTGCCATAATATTTGAGTTTTATGTTATGTTTGATATTCCGACTTTTGTATTCAAGAGATTGTTATACCCACACAGTATCTCAGGCGATATTTTTTATAATTTAAAACGTTTTAAAAGATATTTTGTAGGCGACAAAAATAAACATGGATTGATTCATTGAATTGTATTACGTAAATATTAGAATTAACATTAGATATTATGTTATGTAAATTTATATGTGCAATTTGTTAACTAGAACAAAACCAATCTTTGACTGTCCAAATTAAAAAGTGTTGGGACTAGTTTATTTGCTTTCATTGCTTTAGAATATCGAATATATGTCATCACAAATTGATATTTGATAAGGTACATTGACTTTATAATAAATACACCAGGCGTGGCGGCTAATAATTGTTATTTTTTTATTACAAAAAACACATTTAATTTGGGAGAAAGATAAATGGCTTACTGAAAGTATGGGCCATCGCTAGCTGCACATTTTCCCTATTATTCTGGAAATTTGTGGATGCTCTTCCAGAAGAACTGTACATCTTTTAAGGTGGCCCAGTCATCAAGCCATTTTTTGACATCTCCGTAATTGTTGAAGTATTTCCTGGAAAGTGTGTGAGACATCGATAGAAATCGGTAGTCGGAAGAGGCCAAGTCTGGTGAGTTCGGCGGGTGGGGCAAAAGTTCCCAGCCAGGGTGGGGCAAAAGTGCATAAATGGTGTCTCTGACCGCCTTGTGTGTATGATGTGGCGTTGTCGTGCTGCAAAACCTTTTTTCCGTGTCTTGTAGCCCAATCTGTTCGCTTTTCGAACAATGTATGGTTTAAATTGATTATTTGTCGACGATAGCAAACTGTTTCACCTGGTTTTAGAGGCTCATGATACACGACACCCTTCTGATCCCACCAAAAGCACAGCATTGTCTTCTTCCAAAGCGATTCGGTTTTGCGGTCGATGTTGGTGGTTGTCCTATATCAGCTCATGATTTTCTGCGTTTTTGACTGCATCGAAATATATTTATTTTTTGCCTCCGCTCACGATCTGATACAAAAAAAATCTTTCTAGCCGAGAAAACAAAACTTCACACACCGTTTTTCTCTTTTCTATCTGTCTGACGTTTAGCTGATGTGGTATCCATTTTCCTGCCTTCTGGATCTTTCTCATAACATGCAGATGATCACAAATGATTGGGCGGTCAACATTTAATCTCTCTGCTATTTGTTGTTGAGTTTGCATATCGTCTTTTTCTAACAATGCTTGCAATTCGGCATCTTCAATTTTTTTCGGTTGAGCTGGGCCTTCTTTGCCTTTCGAGTCGAAATCACCATGTTTGAATCCTTTAAACCAACGCCTATAAGTTTCTTGCGTTGGGACATTGTCACCAGAAGTTTCCACAAGTATCCGACGGCTTTCACTCGCGTTTTTCTTTTTATTGAATAAGAAAAACAGTACGCGCCGCAAATGCTCTGTATTTGGCTCGAAACTCGACATGTTTATCACACAAAAAAATATGACACTAACTCGAAATCGCTTAAACATTAATGACGTTTTGAAAGGTACAGTGGTAGCAACAAAATGACAAAAGAGATTAGACTGTGAACTGACCCTCGTTTCAGCGCCATCCATTAAAAAAAAATTATTATGATCCGCCACAATTTAATTTAACAAGAAGTTGGTATTAAATTTCTTGTATAGGAAGAATGTGAAATAATTGTATTTTATCCCAAAGTGTTTCCTTGATAAATCTATAACAGGAAGGAAGATCAGAACAACTCTTCATAAATGCAATTTTAAAACTTTGGACAGCTATACCTATAAAAAGATAGTTGGACCTATTGGTTAAATTTTGCTATTTAATTTATTTTTCCACATTTCCCCACTATATTTAAGGGCGTTTTCTGAAAGCTTATCAGTAATCTGTGTTAGTTAACTTAAAATAATTCTTTCTATTTTAGTCTATACATGTATTTGATCAGATATAGCTAATTTATAGGTTTTCTATCTGATGTGATACTGATTGTGCTGATGTGATGATAATTGTGGTTTAAGGAATAAATAAAGTCGTTGTGTTACACAATGTCATTCTGTTTTGATAATATTGTTAGGTGAATAGTATATATTTTGCATTTTACCTAATTTTTCAACGTTTTTAAAACATCAAATTAAATCAATATTTTGATTAAAAAATATCTATAACACATTTATTGATTAGGTTAAATTCAAACACGTTGTTAAATGATCTATAGTTATTTCTTAATTGATCCTGTAGAAGCTGTCAAATTGTGTCAATCGAAAATGTATCCCCAAACATCTAGGACATTTGAGTCAATGCTATATTTCAACGTAATCTCCCAAAAACCTAACAAAACCTGATATGTCGATGTTAAAGGACTTCGATGCCTTTCAAAAAAAAAATTTCTTTTCTTACAACCTACCTACCTATCATTGATAGTAGAAATCACATGCTCGTCATCAGAAATATGAGTTTCCTGTAAAATTTCCATCAAGTTCGTGCATTAAATATAATTAAATCCGGATAATAAGGTAGCTATTAAAAAAATTCGAAACAATTAGTTTCTTGATGATGCACTATAGTTTTCTTGCACTGATGCCTTATACTAGTAATATAAAATGCTGTTCAATTCTTTCTTCAAGAATTTTCGATATAAGGACATGTACCTATATATGCCAGGGTATATAAATAAATAATTAACAAAACTAATCCCTGATAACGTTATCGTTTTTTTTTTATTTATAAAACATCCCTGAGGAAGTTTTCCAAAATTACAATCTGACCAAAGTTGATCAATGAGTAATGTTGTACAAACCTAAGTTACTACAAAAGAAAAGATGATTTTAAGAACTTACTCACTAGTATCCCTTAAATTAAATCCAATAACTTAATTACACCAATATTAACGTATACACCAGCACTATGCTCTGCTTTTTTACTAACAAACGTTCAAACCAACTCAAAGGGTTTGGTCCTCTTAAGTCTTCTGATTTGACTTGCATTATCAAGGAGCTGGATGGCCTCGACATTGACGTGCTGAAGAAGTCGCTGCTCGTGACTCTGGGCAAATCTGCTAATGGTTTGGGTAACGGTGTCCATTTTCAAGTCCCTATGGAGGTCACTGTTTCTGAAATACCAAGGGGCATTTGCAATGTTCCTTAGTACTTTGTTTTGGAATCGCTGGATTATTTCCAAGTTGTTCTTTTTGGCACAACCCCACAGCTGGATGCCATATGTCCATACGGGCTTTAGAATTTGTTTGTACAAGAGTACTTTGTTGTAGGCTGATAGAGGGGAATTTCGTCCAAGCAGCCAATACATTTTTCTAAATTTGATGTCAAGTTCTTCTTTTTTCTTTTTGACATGAGCCCTCCAGCGTAGCTTGGCATCTAATGTTATACCCAAATATTTTGCTGTATTAGCATATGGTACTTGGATATTATTTATACTAACGGGGATATGTTGATTTCTTTTGTTCGTGAAATTAATATGGGCGGATTTAGACTCATTTAATTTGATTCGCCATTGCTTAGTCCAGTTGTTAATTTTATTAACTGAGGTTTGCAGGTTTATTGCCGCTTCTTCGTGGTCTACGCCTACAGCCATAATAGCAGTATCGTCAGCAAATGTTGCTATCGTGTCTGGGTCTAATTCAGGAATATCACTGGTATATAATAGGTAAAGGACTGGTCCCAATACACTACCTTGCGGTACTCCTGCTTTAATATTTTTTAGTTCAGAGTATGCATCTTCCTATTTAACTCTGAAATATCTATCTGAGATATAAGACTTTAATAATTGCGCAAACTGTTTAGGCAAAAGCTTGTTTAATTTGTAGTTGAGGCCCTCATGCCACACTTTATCGAAGGCTTGGGCCACATCGAGAAATACGGTAGAACATTTTTTTTTTCTTCCAGTGACTTTTCAATTATATTTGTTATCCTATGGACCTGGTCTATAGTTGAGTGGCTTTCTCTAAATCCAAACTGATGGTCTGGAATTATGTTTTTATCTTCAATGATTGGCTTCAATCTTTTAAGGAATATTTTTTCAAACAGTTTTGAAATAACAGGTAGCAAGGAGATTGGCCTGTAAGATGAAACTTCATTCGGTGGTTTTCCGGGTTTTGGGATCATTATCATTTCTGCAACTTTCCATATCTTAGGTACATACTTTAATCTAAAAGATGCATTTATAAGATATGTAAGTTTTACTGCATACGTGATGTTATCGTGATGTTATTTTCTGCGGAAAAAGTTGCTGAAATTTTCCTGGAAACCGTAAACCCGTTTTTAACACTGTCTACCGAAAACCCACATGTTTCTGTTATCAATGCAATTCCTTGATCATCGGATTCATGTAATTGACTAAATGAACGTTTTCTTTATAATCGACTTTTTTTGGTACTCCTCTCGTACATCTTCACAAGATTCGCTTGTAATCCGGAAAACAGATTTTAATTACATTATGTTAAGAAACAAAATCATCTAATACATCGAATATACCATTTTGAAAAATTAATCCTTTTTGCAGAGATACTTTGATGGCCCTCATTTAATTTTAATTAATTTATCAATAATTGCAAACATCACTACACATTTAAATTATACTTTGGGTGTAGTAATGTCAATGAATCATTTCACATTTATTTGTCAGACTTTTCACAGCTGTAATGATTGTAAGTAGCTGTTCTTGAAATTTTTTCAGGATCTAGTAGAAATCGATCTGGAATTCAACTGCTTTAAATATTAAATTACAGTTAATATTATTATTCATACGTGTCATCTATAATAACTATAAGTTGCTGGATAATAATATATACAATAATATTTTAAACGGTATGATAAAGAAATGTTTTGTAACTTTTCAATGAATAGAAATTTGATATTGGATTAAAAATTACAATTATACGTCTTCCAAAATAAAACTGTAAAAATTATTTGTACATGTATTTTCTTGTTCTATCGATAAGAAATTTACGTTATATACCACTTTAAAAAAATAAAGTCGAAGTATGTTGAAAAAAGGAAAAAGATACAAAACCAAATAAAAAATATAAATATTTCTGACACGACAATAACGGACGGCACTGATAATTCTTTTCTGTGGTACGTGAAGTCAACGGTTTTACTTTTGCCTACACAAAAACCTCAGTGTAGGTTGATTAGTCTTAACATGTTACGAATGGCTTCGTCTACTCTCCTATCCCTCGATGGTCAAGTAATATTTTTTTCGTTTCAAGGAAACTCTCGGCGCCAAAATACCTACTACGAATATTTTAGATTCAGCTACTATAAACGATAACCTGTTCTTTGTTTAAAAAATTTAAATATTAATTTAGTTATTTGTTATATTCAAAATGTACAGGGAATTGGTTTAGAATTGTTTTATATAGGAAAACAAATTTAAAAGTTATCACTGTAGTTAATATAGTTTTTTTTTTCTTTTCAGGTAAGCTCGGAAAGCACAGATTACAAATCCATTGACTAAAAGTAAGACCTTTCTGAATTAATGATTTCATATATTCTGTCACATAAATATCGGGAATTGTTTATTTAAAAAATCCGCATGAAGGACAAAAAATAGTTTGCTGCTGGTTGAATCCGATGTACGGTCGACAATGTATCTGTCAACCAGTTTATTTATAGCAGTTGGTTAGATTATTCGACCCCACTTAAGGTCCTACTCTGTGCGATTTTTAAAATAGGTAAAGATCATCTCGAACAAAGATTGTACCTTAAAGTTTTCAAAGATTGTGCCTCAAAGTTTCTAGTGTCGAATCATTGAAAATGTTGGAGGAGGCCTATAGTTAGCTTTATCGCATGCGAGTGGAATAAAGAATGCCGATTTCTGGTCGATCTATAATGTCGGCTGACAAGGTGAAGAAAATAATGATAGGCAGTCGTGAATCAAGCATAAGAGAGAGAGAGAGAGAGCAAAGTGAGACATATCTCACGAATCCATTCGTACCGATTTAGTTGTTGTTTGGTTATGGGGCACGCTGCGTTATAACTTGTTCCGAAGAAACTAAATTCGGTTCAAAAAAGCATCGCAAACAAATCGATGAATATATGTTCAACGAATCAATTCAAAATCTACATTCATGAAACGAATTATTGACTGTTTTCGTTGACTATTGTAGTGTTGTCCACTTGGAATTCCTTTCGCAGGAACATAAAGTAAAATTTTCACCTCGTGGAAGATGTTCTTTTCAGCCAGGCAGTGTTTTTTCGCTTCTGTTTTTTACCCTTCATTTCGGGCCCCAATCGTCTCCTCCGTAACTTCTTTTATTACAGATTTTATTGTTGTCCATCCATCCTGCACGGACTCTGCTACCGCTTTATAAGTTGGTTTCTCTAACTTCTGCTTCATTTTATGTTGATACATTTTCTTAGCCTTTCGTCTGTCGTTAATCTTTCAATGTCGTATTTTTTATCTTGGTTCCTATTTTTTTGTTGGTGAAACAGATCTGCGACTGAAGTTTTATTAGTACCACGTACTAGTGGTCGAACTTTAACTATGTTCCTCAAAATTTCTCACGTCAAGCACACTTGAGTATGAACTGCTTTCTATCATGACATGATCTATTTAGTTTACTGAAAGTCCCCCAAAACTAACTTAATGTCGTTTCTGGGGATATATCTTGTCTATTGTAAACTGTTTTGTAGTGTAAAATATCATTTTAATAAAGGAAACCTATTTAGTTTCTAAAATATCAATGTGTATGTATCTATGTAGCTGGCAAAAAGGAAACTGTATGGGGAAAAACTTAATATTTTACTTACGTATTTTTGTAGGTGTTCCATTTGGACTTATAAAGTTATATTATATTTTCTTTAGTGGAAACATTATATCCTCGTTGTAAGTAATGCAGGAAAAGAAACGATATTTCAAAGGTCAAATTCTTAGTAATAATAAGATAAATTATGGGCATTAAACAAAAAGTTTCTAGTTGGATTGGTGTTAACGTTTGCCATTCGTCATATAAAACAATGGTTAATAAAATGTATTTGATAAATTGGTGGTAAATTTTAACATGTCTCTAAAAACATAGATTGTTAACACCGTAAATATTCTTTATTTACAAGGAATTTTAGAGAAAGTTGACTGTCGTGTTTTTAAGTTTATTTTAAATAGATTTATTTTTCTTTCGTAATAACATCCTTGGTGGTTGTATCATCAGTATACTGCGCTATGCAAAAGTTAATAGTTATGTAGAAAATTCTTAGAATTCCTAGAAAAGCATCATGAAATTCTTGATTAAACTAACCTAGGTGGCCGTTATTCCAGTTTTAAAAGGATAACATTTATGAGACAAGTTCTAAATAGGGTTGTCTGCTTTGGTTATTATGAATTACTATAAAATTAGAGAGACAGATAGACAGAATCAATTAGAAAATATTCTAATTGATTTTATGACCCGATTCCGATGCGTGTTGGCAAATTCTAGATTTATTAAAATCGCCCTTTCTAAGATTTCGCCCTTTCTTTTATTCTAACATCTAACGGTCTAGATGTCTCACCTATATAGAATTTGCCACATTCGCAGGGAATTTTATAATGTGTGTGTATTTGGTTTAGTTTTTGTTAATAGAGATCTAAGAGAATTTTTTTTGTTTTAAATGTCGTTCTTATGTTGTATTTATTTCCTACTCTTTTAATTGTGACACAGAAAAACCGCGGATATAAGGAATTGTGAGGTTAATTGTTTGAGAATTATTATTATTGTTATTAATAGCTTGTCTGTTTTGTCTGGTATCAAAATTTGTATATTGAAAATTAATATAGACTTTAATATTAAAACAAAACAACACATTAAAAACTACAGGTTACAGAAAACCGATAAATACACATAGGTATCTCAATTTCTTTTCCAATCACTCAAAATCGGTTAAAATAGGAGTAACTAAAAGTTTATATGACAGAGCAAAACTTGTTTGTACCGACAGTGATACACTACACAAACAAACAAATCACATAACATACATTTTAATAAAAAACAATTACCCAAAAAATGTTATAGATAAATCGTTTAAAATTTTTGATACCAGACAAAATGTTTACTGCCTTACAACATATTGCTGAGCTGAAACTCAGAATTCAACAAAAAATAACCCAAATTCCAGGATAAATATTGCGCCATGTATTGGGTAATGTGCGACTGAGATTGGCACAGTATTTACCAAAAGACGCAGGTCCACTTTCAGATATTAATATTTTTTCGGCATTTTCTTGATGGAAATTCATACTAAATTTGTTTCTCTTTCGTTCTCAATTTGTCAACCATCCGAAGAAGCTACAGTGTAGCGAAACGTGTTATGTTTTAGAGAAAAATATAAGATAAAATTTGAAAACTTTGTTTTATTTATTATTATTTTTATAAAGAAATTGCTTTTTTTCTGAAAGGTGGTATATTTATAATTTTTGGAACAAATTTGTCGTACCCTGCATTAGACAGTTATAGTCAGTCAACACTCTAATCGACGTTATTACAAAAAAGTAATTAACAATTTTTTTAATACTAAAGTATAGTATATGTGATTCAATTCAATTCTTTTATTGGAACTTTTGATGTGAAACACTAAACTTAAAGAGATAACAAAAACTCAAGAGGCACTAAACACAAGAGAGGAGACATCAAATCACTTGTTTTTAATTTTTCGATGCGCGTTTTGCTAATCATGTTGACATCATCACGAGATGGTTCCTTTAAATTCCAAAACTATACTATGTTCTATTTATATGACAACCGTTTCTAATGATGAGTGTAAAAATTATGAACCTTGAAGTTAGCCAAACTTTATATTAATAATACAAAGTGGTAACTGTATGGAATACGTCTCTTTTCCCGGTTAAAGGTTTTCTTCTATGTTGCTATTTGAGTGCTTTCATTTGACTTTTCATCGCTTTGGGTGAAATTACAAACAAATTATTTGGCGTTTAGTGGTAAATCTCTGAGTTTATTGTACGTGGTAATTACAAAAATTGTTTCAATAAAGTGCCCAGTCTACAACAGCGTTGACAACTGCCTGGCATTTTTGAGGCAAGTTCTGGACCAAGTTTGACGACGCGCTTGTGCCTCAAGAATCTACAGATACGAAGAATTTTGTTGCTCAACTATTTCACAGTGTTTTGTTGCATGAAGCGTATGCTTGATGTAAAACAACACATTCTCGATCGGATTTACATCGAGCAACTAGTTGGCTTATCGTCATTCAAATGTGGCGGTGCCGTTTTTTTTCTTCCACTTTATATAGAGTATGTTGCCAAACACCATATACCAACCAATTATAAACCAACAACTTTTTTGCTATCGGTAATAAAGCTCTTTCCGAATACTACGCATTTTGAATACTGAACATCCCCATGGATTCTCCTGTAAAAGTTTCATTGATCTAGTGGCGATCAACATTTTTCTTCTCCCAAACTAGTTGTTTTACCACTATCTTGTTCATCTGCTCGGCGAATATTTTTATTTTGAGCGAGATCGAAATATTAAAATATCCGGTCAATAGTTCTTTATGCAATTTTGTTTGTTTGGGACGTAGTATCACGTTAGAATTTTGTGTAGGTACACACTATAGAGCAGAAGCCTTCACCCCGCCGCCCGCGTTTTTTTTTTACACTAAAACGAACAAACTACATAATAAGTTATCCAAAACTGAAAAAAAAACGACTTGCAAATAATAGTCTGGGACTATAAGTCTAAGTAAGTAGTCTAAGTCCCAAGTCTTACACTGGTTTACACTCATGTAGTTGTCGTTACGTATTTAAATTATTGTGATACGGTTATTTATCAAATTAATAATTGTGCTGCTAGCGAATAGCGAGTGGTCGTACGAAAACTACACTGTTGCGCTGGACACTTCGCGGCTTTTGTGGGAATATTCTTAATGGCGGGCGGCAGGGTTATATAAACAGTTCCCGCGATCGTCGTCGGCGGTTTTGCAGTTTTGCAACAATCGAAATTGAAATTTCGAAATAATTTGTGGATGAATACAAATTATTTCGACGGCTATAATAAGTATGAATCGGAAACGCAAAATCGCTGATTAGTCGCGAGTTTTTCAAGACAAGTGGACAAACTTGTATTTATTTGTAAACATTCGAGAAAAGCCCGTGTGTTTGATATGTTGTGAGAAAGTTGCTGTTATGGAAAAAAATATTTTAAAAAGACATTATGAGACAAAGCACGCTGTCAAATTTGACAGAATTGAGAGTCAAATACGGGCTGATAAAGTGGAAGCCTTGAAGAAACAACTGCATTTGCAGCAATATACAATTCAGAGACTAAATATAGAGAGCGAAGACAGAAAAAAGATTAATTACAATTCAAATATAATATCTATAACACAGGGCACAAAAAAAGAAGGAGAGGAAGACAATTGGAAAGATAAGAAGAGGAAAGAAATACACAATCAACATAGTATTGTTAACATAATTTACATGAATTGGCCGATAACATAATTAGTGCAAACATAAACAGTTATATTCACCAAAACGGGCTATTCTAATATTTTAATTGAATTTAAATTGTTCTTTGTTTCCCCAAGAAAATCATTTAACAATTGAACAATAAGCCTTGCCCAACAAATATCTTTTAATAGCACTCACAGAGGGATCACGTGGTAGATCCCGAACACACTTCGGAAAAGTATTATATATCGTCATAATAGTATACTGCACATTCTTCTGTATGTAACTAAAATTACATCTTTCATTCACGAGATTCGACTTATACAGACAAACAGATCTCCATTATTAAATATAAAAGTGTACGAATCCAAAATAAACATGCTGAAAAGTGTCAGTATTTATTTGCCAATAAAAACATTTCACACAAATCAAACATTTATGTTTTATATATATATGAAGTTTGAATTTTGATTGTACTTGAATGAACAACATCAATTTGTGAATTTCAATTTTTATATGAAATTAATATGTTTTAAACTGAAAAAGATATAATTAAAATACTAGCATTTGTTGGATACAGTGATAGAAAACGCAATTATGGCGAAGCTTATCGAGTTAATAAAATAGATCCGAATAAAAACGTCAAAAGTTTCAAAAACGATGAAAAGATTCATTGATACAGGCGGCATTAAAGGTCATCCAAAATTAGAAAGACAAAAAACAAAAACTAATGACAAACATTAAACCAATAAAAAAAATCAATGGATGAAGCAACATTCTGTTTCAATAGTCATGTTAAAAGACACAACTGTAGATACTAGACTGATACTAATCCTCACTATATGAAGCAGGTTTATATACAGAACCCTCAAAAGTTAAATGTTTGGATCCGATTTAGTAGCAAGAATACAAATATTTAGATGTATTGGAAGAAATATCTTCTCTCAATTTTTACGTCTGTTTCCAAATTTAATTAATTACAGCAAGATGGTGCATCAGCACATTATGGCATTAACGTTAGAAATTTTCTTGACACTACTTTCCCAAACCGATGGATCGGTCGACGAGGAGCTCTCACCGGCAAGGTTACCAGACTTGGCACCACCCGATTTTTTTGTCAGGCTATTTAAAAAGATGGATTTATTTTAATAGACCAGAAAATCTCGAAGATATCAAACTATGAATTCGATAAGAAAATGCCGATATAACTTATCTGGTGGAAAAACACAATTCATGACTTCGTCCGACGCATCCATTACTGCCAGGAAGTTAATAGTGAAGACTTTGAACACGTTTTATAAATAGTTCTTAAAAAATATATTAAGAAATGTCAAAGTGTTATCGAGATATTCGTTTCTATACATAATAGCGACCTTGTGTATGATATCTATTTTTAATGGTCTTGTTTTTTATTTTATTTATTCTGGTAACTCAATTTATTCTCCTTAAAACTGTCATGTTGGTAGCACCAACTTTTGATTTTAATTTGATTTGATTACCCACAACATCGTGTCATATATTATAATGGAGATAAATACAAAATTGAAAAGGTTGATCACTGACTTTTTATTTACTTCTCTTGCTGTGTTTGTTTATGAGAATGTCGATGTTTTCATCTTTTATTGAAATTAAATTATTTCGGTTCCATTTGCTCTTGCATTCTATTATTTGTTCTTGCATTTAATTATAGTTTTTTATTTTTTCTAATTTATTTATGGCCGGCAATATCAGATCATCTTCGTACAAGAATTTTTTCGATGTGACTAAATCTCGCTTTATTTTCATGTAATATTTATTTTCTAATATTCCCTCAAATATGTTCTCTGGGACTGAAAATAATGAAATTTTTTAATAATGGCTACACAGAGTGAGATGTTTTTGTCTAAGGAAATAAAAATAGCTACATACCAGTGTTCAGGTATCAACTTATTTTTTTATAATTCGCAGAAGCATTAGTGTACCATTCTGTCCCATAAACTGTGATTTAAGGTTATCATACCCGGCTGTTTGGCTAGTCTTAATTAGTCGCACCATGTCTATTCTTCATCGTTATTTAAGAAGAGAACTTGTTCAGACATTTGGTATGTACGAAATCTATTGATTAAA
The DNA here is from genome assembly GCA_031761425.1 of Cosmopolites sordidus. NCBI lineage: Eukaryota > Metazoa > Arthropoda > Insecta > Coleoptera > Curculionidae > Cosmopolites > Cosmopolites sordidus. The sequence continues at coordinate 188,634 of JARFXV010000169.1, read as the reverse complement.
TAGTTTCTACGTGATATGTGGCGGCACCATCGTGTTAACACTGCAATATCATTCAGATTCACATGCTCCAATTCTGCCCACAAAATGTTGGTTATCATTCCGTAATCTCATGATGCTCAGACAATGACTCCTCTGGATCATCACTCCACACCAAAGAGTGACTATTTGTGGATGTAATGGTAGTTGGTTAATCTTTTGGATTTTCTTCATACCAATTTTGTTGATTTATATATTCGAATTCTGTTCGAGAATTTAGAAAGTTTGATTGTTGGATAATTGAATAAATTGTACCCGTTGTTCTCTACTGTACAATGTTCACGTTTTTATTTGTCAAATAATATATGCGGCTAGTATATATAGATAACAGATTAGTTCAGAAAAAAATCATTGATTGTACACGTACATGAACCTGTAATTTCTTGACGACCTCTACAGAGATTTTAAAGCAGATTTTTTAAACATCCAAAATCTGAATATCGCGCGTACTTTATTATGTGAATTTAGGAGCCATACATCTCTTCGACAACACAAACAAACTTAATTAAACAACAACAAGGAAAAGAAACCATTCCAATTACGTGTTCGTCGCAGTGTTGGAGTTAAGAGCGGGATAAGTACTTTTGTTAATGGGCATCTCTTAGACTTAAGTTTTTTAATGCAATATAAGAAAAAAGACCTTTTTCGTCTAGTCTAAGATCATATGGTAACATTAGTTAAAACTGTAAGGAGAATATTAATCATCGACAGAAAGCCAACTAGTTCAACGATATTTTATATCTTTAAATTGTATTTTAAATTTAATTAATTCATTTAATTTAATTTTATTATTCTTAAATATATAGTAATAATCATAAGGACAATATTTCTTCAGTTTTCAAAGAACATAGACTTAAATATTTTCATTTTAGATACGCGATAAGAAAATAATATGCACAGTTTTAATAGAAACTGTAATCTAAATAATAATATAATCTTAATAAACCAGACATTTCTAAAATAAAGGGTAGATTCTTTTAGAGAAAAAAGTTTTAGTCACCTTATTATAGTGTCTCAAACATAAGTCGCAAGATTAAATCTCGGGTGGTACTTGTAGGTGTTCGAAAGAATTAATGATTTCTTTTAAAGTCAACAACGGCAAATAAACTTTACGTTGAACCTTTGGCAGGTGTTACGCACCTTTTCTAGATTTTCTCAGGAGCGTAGATATGCCCTTTATTTTACACTCTATACTATTTTATAATATATATATATACAAAATTTATAGAAGAAGCGCTTCTGCCGCGTTTCGAGAAAATAAAATAAAAAAGGTAGACAGTCATGGGTACTGCCTGCAGAGGTGAAAACTTGAAACTTTGGAATAACTGTGTTTTTTTTGGATTTTTTAAATTAATTATTCTTTAAATGTATAATTTAAAAATGTATACTTTTTTTTCACGTAAGATCGAGGATCTAAACATATATAGAAAATGGACATTTAGAAAAACTAATCATATTAAATACTTTTTTTGTAAAGTTCTAATGGTGAAATTGAATGATATAAGTTTATAAATAATCATTTAGCAAAAAATATCAAAACACGTATTTTATTTCTGACAGTTTGAACCAATAACTTTGAGAAATTAAATTTATTATAAATTTTTTTAGAATTTTTAATATTAAAATCCGTGACAAAAATACTATCGAACAACTGGAAATCTGTTTTACCACGCTAGTAACATAACTCCTAAGCCACTTTGAAATATTCATTGAACGATGTATTGAAGAGATTAAATATTAGAAAAATAAATAATATCAAATTTTTCAACGCAAATATTGATACCAATATTAGAAATATTCGAAAATAAATGCTTTGTGTTTGTTATTTATTTTTCTACATAAAAATATTAGCATATTAAGTACTCAGTATTGTACTGAACAGTGATTCTACAATTAAACAATTAAAATAATGATTATCTAAAACACAGTTTAATTTAAAACACATTAAAACACATTTAAAACACAATTTTAAACGTTACACAAAACGTAACACAAACGTTTTAAACGTAACACAAAACGTTACTAGCATGTCGGTGACATGCGGTGAGTTTTAACCCCTACCGAAAATCGCTCAACGCGTCTAAAGACGTTTTCACTTCAAAAATAATAAACAAATTACAGTCTAAGAAATAGAAAAAAAAATTGGAGAAAGAAAAACGAGCTGGGAGAAAAAAATTAGAAAATATAAATCAATATAAAACAGGTATCCAAAGATCGGAAGCAAGGCGTACTATAGAAAATATGAGAAAAAACTTCAGTAATGATAATGCCCTTAATAACATACAATAATATTGGATAGAAGACTTCAACGATTCGTTATAGGAGGACATTTTTACATGAAGAGAACAGCATACAAATGGGGACCAAAAATATATATAAGTCAAACATCTAAACACAAATAAATCACATGGTATAGGCCATACCATGCCTTATCCGGTACTAACATATCATGGATCAAATGAGTTATTTATTTGTTTGGCTAGGCTGTTGGAGAGATACACATCGATCTAGAAAAAGGCAGATCATCAACAGAAATGACAAAATTCATGTGATCTATATTATTAATAATGTATTAGATAGCAATACGAGTTCTAACTAAGAACATGATCACAGAGGATGTGATGCAAAACAAGCAGAACAGATCTTAGATTAGGATGTTCTACCTTAGACAATTCCAATATTATCTAAATAGTATGCGAAAAAATAGTTCGGACAGATTGTTTTAAGAAAAGCTTATGATAGTATGCCATTGTCACATTTACGGAACTGATGGAAAGCTCTTAAATTTGGAATACTCCTGTCCATCTAAGAAAAGCTACAATATATATATATATATATATATATATATATATATATATATATATATATATATTTATATATATATATATATATATATATATATATATATATATATATATATATATATATAAATATATATATATATATATAAATATATATATATATATATATATATATATATATATATATATATATATATATATATATATATATATAAATATATATATATATATATATATATATATATATATATATATATATATATATATATATATATATATATTATTATTATTATAAGCTAATACATTTCATATTTGAAATTGTAGCTGTTCCTTTCTAAGGAACTCTTCAAATCCTTTTAGTGTGGTGGATCAGTCCACATTTCTTTTTGTTGCCCTTCTCATGGTTGTTGGTGAGTTTTCGCCTCTTCGACTATTTTCCTTTATCTCCTCCTGTCTGCGATCTGTCCTCTCCATCCCTCTGCGTTTACTGTTTTTATATTTTCCTCCACCTGCTGTCTTCATCTGACCCTGGGTCTCCCTCTCGGTCTGCTCTGTGCTGGTTTCCATATTGTTATCTCTCTTATTGGCGTATCCATGTATCTTCTCATTACGTGTCCATACCATCTTATTCTTTGTGCTTTAATTGCTCTCACTATGTTTTCCCTTCCCAACAAGTTGTCGATTTCAAAGTTCATCAGATTTCTGTACTCGTTGTTTCCCATTTTCTTTACACCCATTATGGTTCTTATTATCTTGCGTTCAAAAATATTTAGTTTGTCTTCCTCTTTTGCTGTGAGTGTTACAGTTTCTGCGGCATATGTTACTATTGGTCTTATTATTGTTTTGTATATTCCTAATTTATTCCTTGTGCTCAATCCCCTGTCTTTCAGTAATTTCTTGTTGCTATGGAATGCTCTATATCCTTTATGTACCTTCTCTTCTATATCAAGTCTCTCATTCCTTCTATCTATTATGACTCCCAGATATTTAAATGTTTTTACTTTTTCAAATTTATAGCTTCCGCACTCCAAATTTCTCAGTATTCTTTCATTTCTGCTGCAGTACATATACTTTGTTTTTTGCTCACTTATTTCCAGCCCTTTTTTCTTACACTCGCGGTCAGTTATTTTTATTACGCGCTTTAGCTCTCTCTGCTCTCTAGCAATTATTGCAACATCATCCGCATATACCACTATCTGTACAAGATGTTTATTTAATGTTCCTATATTTTCAATTCTCTGTATTATGCTATCCAATGATATTATGAATAATAATGCCGATAACGCATCTCCCTGTCTAACCCCTTTTTTGATTTTTATGTTATTTGTCATTCATTGTCATACCTATCAATCTTCTAATCTTTCTTGGAACTTCGATTATTTTTAAGTCTTCCATGAGTTGTTCTCTGTTGATTTTATCAAACGCCTGCTTAAAATCCACAAAAACTATATGTGATACCATATTATGTTCATATATCTTCTCCATGATTTGTTTTAGTATATGTATGGCATCTACTGTCGATCTTCCTTTTCTGAAGCCGCATTGATAATTTCCTATACGTTTTTCTGTGCATATCTCCAGTCGTTCTTTTATTATGTTTGGAAGTACCTTGTATGCCGCATTCAGTAATGTAATTCCTCTATAGTTTTTGCATTGTGTCAAGCCACCCTTTTTTGGTATCGGTATTATAAAGCCTGTTTTCCATTCATCAGGTATGTGTTCTTCGCGCCATATCCGTAAAATAAGTTGGTAGATTCTTTGATGTAGTTCTTCCCCTCCATGTTTAATTAGTTCTGCGCACATTTCATCACATCCCGCAGCTCTTTTATTTTTGAGTTTTTTAATCGCTTGAGCAACTTCCAACTTTCCCTTACCGTCTCATTTTCTGTCAGATCCTTCTCCAGTTCTGTTCCTCCCGTCACCTCTTCATGGTTTTTTTCATCGTACATTTCTTTGAAATGTTTTTCCCATATCTCATTTTCAATTACTACTGTTGGTTTCTGTATTTTGCACTTATTTACATGTTTGAAAATAGCACTCATATTTCGTTTCTTGTTTTCTTCTTCAATTTAATTTATTATTTCTCCCATCCAATTATTCTTTTTTATTGTACACAGCTTTGTGTTCACTTTTCTAATTTCTTTATATATCTTATAATCTTCCGGTTTTCTGGTTTTAAGCCACGTGTTCCTTGCTTTGTTTTTGTTTTCGATCATATTTTCACATTCTTCATCGAACCATTGCTTCTTTCTGTTGTTTTTCCTATATGATATGGTGTCTTCTGCTGCCTGTATTATACATCCTTTTATCGCTATCCAGTCTTCTTCTGTGCTGTTGCTTTCATTTATTTAATTTATTTTTTGCTTGATCGTATTTCGGTACTTCACTCTCCATTCTTCCTGTTCAAACTTCTCTCTATTCCATCTCTTTTTTATATTTGCAGTTTTTCCGTACTTCTTTACCTTGATTTTACATTTTGCCATAACCATAAAGTGATCTGAATCGATATTAGCCCCTCGGTATAATCTTGTATCGTAGATTACATTTATGTCTTTCCTTGCAACCAGTATATGGTCGATCTGGTTTCCGTTGTCAATTCCAGGTATGTTCCATGTTACTTTATGTATCTTTTTGTGCTTAAATCTTGTACTAACCAGAAACATATCACTAGCCATCGCCATATTGTCCCCCAGTCCCCCAGTACTATAGTTATGTCATTAGTTGGTGTTTTATTTAGTATTTCATCTAGTTTCTCGTAAAACTTTTGCTTCTCTTCGTCATTGACATTTTCTGTGGGGGCGTATGCGTTAACTATCGATAAGCCTCTTGGTTTCGTTTCTATTCTTATATAAGATATTCTTCCCCCATATGCGTCAAACTGCACGACCCTATCCTTTGAGCTATTATGTATAACAAAAGCTGTTCCCTTGTGCCCCTGCGGTGCTTCGCCTGCATACCATATTGCATGTTTTTCCTTGTCAATCTTTCCCTTCCCACACCATCTAACCTCTTGCAGGCCCGCTATACTAATTTTGTATCTCTGGAGCTCTTTTATTATCTCTTCCGTTTTCCCAGGTGCTAGCAGTGTTCTTACGTTCCAGGATGCAATTCTTATTATATCTCTTTTGATTTGTTTTCTTTTATTCTTTTTCTTTTGTTCTTCATTTTCTTTAGCCCTTTGCTCTAATATATTATCATTAATACTATATTTGTTCATTTCCCTTTCCCTTGTCGTGTCGTCGTCCTTTAGTGTGCCGTTGCGTTCCGTAGCTAGTTTTTTGTTGGTGACGTTACGATGTTATTTTTTGACTGTGTCAATTCTTCCTTGTCCCATCCTGAGCTACCCTTCTTATAAGTGTGCCTATCTTTCTCTCTTCCTTAGTCATATCGTTATTTATAAAAATTCTCATCTCATCTCCATTGTCTTTCAGTTTTTTCTTGTTTTGCATTACTTTAATCTTATTGCATTTCATTTCTTCTTTGCATTTCATTTCTACCAGGCGTGTTTGCGGTCCTAGTTTTCCAGCTGTTTTGACGCTTGTTTTGATCTTTAGGGCTTCATTTAAAAATCTTTGGGTTTCTGCTCTTAGCGCCTCTGTTTCATTCGAGTCCGCCTTAAGTCCTGTTATGACTATATTGTCCTCTCTTTTATCCAGTTTTTCCATTTTTTCACAAAGTTCATTAATTTTTTCATGCATTCTGCAGTTTTCCTTCATATTTTTTCCATTCTCAGCCTTCAGTGTGTTATTTTCCTGTTTAATTGCTTCAATTTCTTCTGCTAAATTTCTTTGTTCATGCATTATTTGTTTTATTTGTTGGGTCATTCCCTCCATCTGCGATGTCATGTTTGTCATCATCATCAGCATTTTATCCAGTTTATCTTCTTGCTTTTGTTCAGTTTTTGTGGGCGTTCTTACAATCCTTTTACTCTTCTTAAATACTAATTCCAAGTCGTCTCCATTACGCTTCTTACTCCCCTCATCCGTGGTACAATCTTCGATATCCATATTCTTATATTTTACGCACTCCCCTGGTATGAATTTATTCGACAAGACGCTCCAGCCGCGTAAAGAGCTCACCCACCTCGACGGTTCGGAAGTGTTTCTCTCATCAGCTGTGCGGTTTTTTGGTAGTTTTGTTAATATCGTCTGTTTTATTAATTGTAATATTAATTTAATAATCCACCAAACTATATTATTACCTTTATATTTGTTTAATCCTCTTGTATTTTCTTTCTATTTCTATTTACACACAACCTTCACTCGCACTGTCACTTTTATTGATTAATTTGTTTCAGATCTTCAAATATTTAACACTATGCCTATGATACACTGTCTATACGTCCGTCTCGCTCGCTTGTTCGAAGAAAACTGATATATATATATATATATATATATATATATATATATATATATATATATATATATATATATATATATATATATATATATATATATATCAAAAATATCACTCAAAAGTTCGTAAGATGACCTATAGATGGCGTCAGTATTGACAAATTCATATGATTCTTAGCCAGTATTAGCCTTCAAATGATACGCGTCAAAATTTTATGATGATCTGAGGTTTAGTTCACAAGTTAGAGTGGTTTTAGTGACGCTACTCTTGTAATTTTGAAAGCAATGGAAATATCTAAGTTTCGTGTGTTAATAAAATATTGCTTTTTGGGACAAAATACCGTTCAAAGCAATGACTTGACAAGTGTTATTCGGACTCTGCTCCATCGAGACAAATGGTAGAGGAGTGGTTTGCTGATTTTAAACGCGGTCGTACAAATGCCGATGACGCTGGGCGTTCTGTTCGCCGAAATTCGGCATTAATTCCAGAAAACATAAAAGTAATCTACAAAATACTTTTGGCCAATTATAAATTAAAGTTACGTGAGATAACTAACACTTTAAATATATCAGAAGGCATATATATATATATATATATATATATATATATATATATATATATATATATATATATATATATATATATATATATATGAAAAGAAAAATCTTCGATCAGTGCGTTCTACCCGTTATGACATACGGAAGTTAAACCTGGACACTCACATCGCAATCAATTCAAAAACTTCGGGTGACACAGAGGGGAATGAAAAGATGTATGCTTGGCATTACAAGACGAGACAGAAAGTCCTGCGCTTGGATCAGGGAATAAACAAAAGTCTGTGACATCATTGGAAGAATAAAGCAATTTAAATGGAGATGGGTAGGCCATATAGCGAGGCGATGGGACGACAGATGGATCAAAGCAATCCTGGAGTGGATACCGCTTGATCGCAAACGTCCGCGAAGAAGACCGAAAGCACGATGGATTGATGACATCGTTAAGTATATTGGACCCGAGTCGCAGAGGAAAGCCCAGGACCGTGAAAATTGGAAGCATGCTGAAGAGGCCTTCATCCTGCAGTGGATCGATACAGGCTGATGATGATAATGATGATGATGATATATATGAGGGTAGTCTGAAAAGTTTCCAGCCTCAACATGAAGATGGCGTTACTCGTCAAAAATATTCTGGTAATATAATGCGTAAAATTAAAAAAAGCACACAAAGAATTGATAATTCCATAAATGTTTTTTTTTCATTTTATTGCTTATGTGGAATATATTATTTAAATGTCCACCACGTGACCGCTTGCACGACTCAATCCTTTTGTATATGTCAGCTGGTATCTCGGCCATGACTTGACGAATGTCGTTTCTCAACTGTTCAAGACTAAGAAGAATCCATTATCGAGCCGTTATTAAATTCTTGCATTTGAGAGCCAATACGCCTATGCAAACTCGTAATTTGCGTAGATCTATCACAGGAGTAAAAAACATCAACTTACTTACAACTACAAAAAATTCGAAGTGTCAAAACATTCAAATATTTGAGTATAACCAAACATGGTATTTATAATGATGAAATTAAAGAATAGATAAACAAAAGGTAGAAAAACAATTAGCGGTGAGCTTAATTGGATTCTATGAGACACAACTATAAGAGAAAGACATAGAAAACATTTCCTAGAAAGCTTAATCATTAAGATTTTTGCAAATTTTTTGTTATTGTTCGTTGATATATGGATATCAGCGAGACCATGTAAACAATAAACATTAGAATAGTTATTATGAAGTGAAATGGTTTCTAACTCAACATAACTTTAGAAAACATTAGATGTACGTAGGCAAGTAAAAAGTTTAGATAAACTTAATAAAAAATAATCTAATAAAATTACATCATCTCCATTAAAGAGTTAACGATAAGAAAAATCATAAATACAAAAAAAAACAATGTTTAAGACAAAATATGTGCTTAGATTAACTGGCATTTTTTACAATTAAGCATTGCAGTATTATAAAGAAATAGGTTTCCACCAGCTAGAATTAATAAATGACCGGATACCGCAACCAGATGAAGATAAACACCTTGGATTTCCATTCCATTCATTCATATTAACCTGTGAGAAATATATATTCCCCAAAAAAGAAGCAACTGGGTCTAAAACCGTTCAAAGTCTACTGGGTAACTCGGAAGCGGTTTCAATTATTTTGAAATATCAAACTTGTATACAAAACAAACCTAAAGCCAATTTTGTTTCAGTCCAAGGTAATTTGAATAATTGTTAATACTGCTTGGTTCATCTCTAATATAAGTGTTAATCATGATCTTCATGTCTCGTCTGTTAACCTTCCGGTAGTCGCGCGAAATTTTATGACGTGAGTGGTCGCGCTGGTCTTGTAGACCGTGAGGCCAAAACAATTAATAAAACTCAAAAATCGCACAAAATTCTGCATTTTATAGTACATACTTCATGCACAGTGTATTTACTGCAACTAAGAGCTAATTTTCACTGAGATTTTAAGTGTTTATAATAATGATTAATAAATTAGGTTGAGTAAATTATTTTAAACGTATTTTTCACTTTCTATTCGATAAAAAATATAATATTTAAATAATAAATAACAATTTATAATTAAATAGTATTAATATTACAATTAAATAAATATAATATTTATAAAAAACAAATTAAAGTTTAGTCTCGTAAGTTTATAAAAAAAAATAGTCTTATAGTCCGAATTCTAGTAAATTAGGCCTTAGTTTTCTTGAAACCTGGTATAACAGTCACTACAAATTACATTAACATTTTTCAAGCACAGCCCAGTACCACAAATTTTACAAAAATATTTCGTTTTTCTGTTCATTCAGCAATCACAAAAACTGTCTTGTTCTCCAACATTTTTGCTTGGTTTTTATTTTCAGGAACTGCTACCCCACGCCATAAAATTGTTCTAGGCGTTTTATTTCTTTTTCATAGTCCATCTGAGTAAAGTAATGTTTTTTTGTCAACTCCTATTTTATATGACGACTGTTCTTACTTTTCTTATAATTTTGGTGAAATTATAGTCAATTTAAAAAATTACCGCGAGTGGTCGCGTACTGTCTGAGAGACTTCTACATAATATTCGATACTAACATTTCATAACGACTTTTAAGAACGTATTGGGAGGGGCAAAGGGTTTTAGCAGCGGGTTTTTTAAATATTAGCAATTTTCACTGCACCCGGTCTCACAATCCATAGCGCGACCACCGGAGGGTTAAAGAGAAAATAAGGAATTTTTGCGTACCACAAGGCTTCAGTTTCCTGCGACTTGCTTTGCCGAATAATTAAATTCATAATATCTTCACATACTGAGATTTAAACTATAAATCCAAATATAATATTTAACAAAAGAAGAGCGTAAATATAACGGGAAATAACTTCTACTTGCTTTTTTTCACATCGCTTATAATTTTTTGCAATCTAAATTATTATGAGTAAAAATGATGACTAAAACTAAGAAATTAATGTCATGAACAACTATAATATGTGAGTTGTTAACCAACGATCGGGTTTTATCTATTGGAATCTGTAGTAGGGCCTTTAGTTGCTACACACTTGATTTATCACCATATAATATTTCTTCAGTGGTATATCTATTAGAGTAATTAAGTTTGCCAAAAGCCTTAATGGACTTTTAATAAACATGAATAAAACTACAACCACCTTATATTAAAAATTTAAAATATTTTACATGCGATTTAACGCTGTGCTAGCAGCAATTTTATGTAACCACCCAGGTCGAATAATCTGTTTAATTGTCAATGTACATATTCAATATATTCTCAAATTGATCAATCCTTCATCAATATCATTTTTTACGGTCAATAATAACCGATTAAAGCCGAAAGTTTTTTTTTTGAAGACCCGAAAAGATTATCGAAGATGGTTTGTCGTATTGGTATATCATTTTTCGTTATAAACGGTCTTTATATGCCACGGTCTCGATTGACTTATACAGTCTTGGAGATTATTAATGCAGGTAAAAGAGATTTTTAGGCCTGCAAAAGCGAAATATACAGGGTGGAGGTTATAATATTAAGTTGAAAGTTTGCTTTTATTTCAACGATGTATTTTCAGTTGTGATAAAAACAAATATGGGTTCTTCGTGTCACTTTGTTTATTGTATATATACATATATATATATATATATATATATATATATATATATATATATATATATATATATATATATATATATATATATATATATTCGACAAGAAATTGCCGATATACCTTCGTCCGACATATCCATTACTGGACAATTTGAATACCTTTTGCAAATAGTTCTTTAGTAATAAGAAATATAATTTATTAATAATGCTTGGAAAAGGTTTTTGCGGTCGGTAATGTTAAAATTACAAGTTTCTCGGGTAGAACCGCGTTTTAGAGTTGTAAAATCTCGAAGTTTCAGCTTCCACTTTGAAGCCAATATCAAGAGAATCTAGTTCGTTTGCCACGAAGCCTTAATCTGCTTACTCCCCAGGGTTTACAACCAGAAAAGAACGTGGTCGGCGCGACCTCTTTATTAATAGGTAAGGTTGTGGGTGGAGCGCTTTTACGGAATTAAGTTATGTTTGCTTATGTTTCTTGTCCGACAATCTTAAATATCTTGTGACTAAAGTTTTGACCACCGAATTTATTTAGGATGGATGAAGATTTATAATGAATTATAATGAATTAATTTATAATGAATTCGCATTTATATAACGGTCTGTGTGGGTTGGTTTACGATAGACTGAATAGATGCTTTGGTTTGGTCTTTTTGATATTAAAATGTCAAGAAAAGGGGAGGGCAGAATTGTTTTTCGTCTTCATTTTAAATTGGACCTGGGGATGCATACTGTTTAAATGCGAAAGAAACAGATTTAGAGATTGTATTCCCTGTGATCAAATGACGGAGAGGTCATTTACGCATCTGAACCAGCATGTAGGACTGGTAACGGACTGCTGTTAATAGCTTGAGTTTCAAAATCTTTCATAAAATTATTGGCTATGACAAGAGAAAGAAAAGATCCCATAGGAGCTTCACGAATCTGTTTAAATAATTTATTTTTGAAGATGAAATATTATTCGATATACAATGTTGAAGAAGACTAAGAATATCCGTTGATGTGCGGTGTTTGTTTTTCAGAATGTCTGGTTTCTGGAAAGGTGATATTTGTAAATAAGGAGACAATATCAAAACTAACAACAATGCCCCTTTCGGATATATTGTGTATTTGAAGAAGATCAATGAAATGAGAGAAATTTTTGATATAGGACGTTGATTTTTCTAAGACTGGCTGTAGAGTTTTCGCTAAATATCTTGCTAATTTGTGAGTTCGTGAACGATATACGTAGACAATTGGACCAAGAAGAATATCGGATTTATGAATTTTTGCTATACGATAAATTTTTTCGCGAGGTATTAAAACCTTTTTATCATCTGAAGGAAGATTAGAATTATTAATGACAGTGCGCGTTTTCTTTTCTAGATATATTGTAGGTATATCTCGGAGGTTTGGAACGGCGAAGGATTCTGACTATGTCTTGGCGGGTTTGTTCGGCTTCAAGAGATAGTAAGTGGGATAAAGCATCTTCTGGTATTCGATAAATTGTGTACAAAATTGGTCGATGCAAGTGTTGGTGTGGGTACTGGATTTTGGGATATAATAAGGCGTAGAAGATTTTTTTTTTGGATATCAGTTTTTTGTTGGGTGATATATTGGGCTTTCTAGATGGAAATTCGATTGAAACTATCCCATAATATGTCATTAACAGCAGCCCGTTAAAACCTATATACTGATTCATATACGTAGATGACACTTTTATCATTTGGCCACACGGAATACAATCAATAAATCTGTTTCTTTCGTATTTGAATATTATACATCCCCAGGTCCAATTTACAATGGAGACTGAAAACAATTCTGCCCTCCCATTTCTTAACGTTCTACTATCAAAAAGGCCAAACCAAGGCTTCTCCTATTGAGTCTATCGTAAACAAACCCACACAAACCGTTATCTAAATGCGAATTTACATCATCATCCATCCCAATTAAATTCGGAGGTTAAAACTTTAGTCACAAAATCTTTAAGATTGTCGGGCCATGAACATAGGCAAACAGAACTTAATTCCCTAGAAGCGCCACTAATTCAAAACGGCTATGACAGGCGTCAAATAAAAAGGCATATTGATAAAGTTCAGGCAACAAGTCATATTCATCAAGGCACTAGAGAATTGTCCCAAAACCCCAAAGTTCTTCTGCCATCTAGGGAGTTATCGATAAAATTTGCCATTTATTCAGATCCCGTATTATCGAAACGATATTTACAACAGAAAGAAATATATTTAGTTTTCTTAGACCAGTGAAAGACAATATTCCACATGAGTCACATGGTATCTATGAGATTCCTTTTTCTGGCTGCTCCCAATCATATATCGGCCAATCCAACAGACGTATACAATCCGATCTCTCCTCAACTCTAGTCGAACATCATATCCAGACGTTCTCATATCATATCCAACAAAATATATTTCAACAAGGCCAAAGTAATCACAGCTATATATCCTTACAAACCCCGCATAATTCGTAAAGCAACTGAGATCGAAAAACGCCCAGACTACTTAAATAAGAGGGACGACGGTCTTAGAGTTCCAAATGCATGGAATTATATAATTATTCACGTATGGGCCCTGGTGGACCACGCGAAGTACAATTAGAGGCGTTTGTTCTTGTTAGCCTTCCTTTGCGCCCATACTAATTTCATTCTTTCGCTATGAGCTTTTTTTCTTTCGTCAGACCAAGTTGTTCCAGTCTTCCTACATTTGTCTCTCTGGCCAACCTCGCAAACGTTAACCTTGTGTCTGAAACAGCCTCGATCCTGAATTTCACTTTGTGTAATATTTGCTGATCTTAGCTACTCTTTAATTGCAGCAATCCATTTAATTACTTCTACTTTAGCTCTACTCCTATTTTCATAAAATTCGACTATTTGTCTAGTTAGCCTACTCGGATTCATCCGTTTTATGTGTCTGTAAAACTTAAGTCTTCTTTTTCTCATATCGCTATGTATATCTGTGTATTGTTTGATTTCTTGGTTTTCTCGAAGTCGGTATGTTGTGCTATTTATTTGTTTGGGGCCTAGGATTTTTCTTTCCTTCTTTTCAATGTCCTCGATGTCTCTCTATTCAAAATGAGCGTTTCTGCTCCATATAGACATTCTGGCTTAATAACTTTGTTGTAATGTCGCAATTTTGTGTTTTTAGATATGCATTTTTTGTCATAAATATGTTATGTAAGTCTCAATGCCGTTTCCATTTTTTGACATCTACCCTTATTGGCCGCTTTTTCCAACCCATTTTCTACGATTATTTCACCCAAATATTTGAATTGAGAGACTCGCCTGATGTTACCATATTTTGTTTTTAGAAATGGTGTTCTTAGTCTGTTGCAGGTCATGTATTGTGTCTTTTCAAAGGAAAGTTGGAGTCCTATCTTTTCTTTTATATATATATATATATATATATATATATATATATATATATATATATATATATATATATATATATATATATATATATTTCCAAAAAAATAACACCCGAAACTTTTACAAAACTTTTAAAACTAAATTAACAGGCTATCAACCACAGAGCCTATGCTTTCAAAAGGAAAACGGACAACTAGCTATAAATAACCAAGACAATTGCAAAGAACTTGCGAAATATTTTGAACAAATACTAAACTGGCCTGAGCCCTTAAACAAATTACCAACACTAAACCCTAAACAAACAAACCCAGATTCATTACCACCGAATGAAGAGGAAATACTTAGGCAAATCAAGCGGCTTAAAAATAACAAAGCTTCTGGTGAAGATGGAATCACTGCTGAACTTTTGAAATCCGCTGGTCCAGGTACAATCAAGGAAATAACCAAAATTCTACAAGAAGTTTGGCGAACCGAACGGATTCCGGAAGACTGGAAAGATGCTCTAATCCATCCACTACATAAGAAAGGAGATAGAACGGATGTAAACAACTATAGAGGAATATCTCTTCTCCCAGTTTGTTACAAGATTCTATCTCAATGTCTACTAGACAGAGCACAGGGACAGTTAGAACCGAACATTGGTGAATATCAGGCAGGTTTTCGACCGGGCAGATCCTGCCCTGAACCGATCCTGAATCTAAAGTTGATTCTAAGACATCAAAAACTGTACAATAAAAATCTCGTCTGTACATTTGTGGATTTCAAAAAGCATATGATTCTATTGACCGCGAATCTTTATTCCGAATCTTGAAAGAACAAGGACTAGATCTGAAAACGCTGGCAATTATTAAAGCAACGTTAACTAACACGAGGTCAAAAGTTAAATTCATGGGTGACATCTCAGAACCCTTCGAAATTAAAACTGGTGTGAGACAAGGGGATGGACTCTCGCCACTCTTATTTAACTGTGTTCTAGAAAAAGTAATACAGGAGTGGCGTGAAAAAAAGTCGGCACTGAATATTGACCAGCCCATTAAACTGGGGAGAACCAACATCAAAATTGATTGTTTGGCATTTGCTGATGATCTAGCAATTTTAGCTCAAGATGTATTAACGGCTCAAAAACAGATTGAAATCCTAAAATAAACAGCAGAAAAGGTAGGACTCCAAATATCCTTTGAAAAGACACAATACATGACCTGCAACAGACTAAGAATACCGTTTCTAAAAACAAAATATGGTAACATCAGACGAGTCTCTCAATTCAAATATTTGGGTGAAATAATCATGGAAAATGGGTTGGAAAAAGCGGCCAATAAGGGTAGATGCCAAAAAATGGAAACGGCATTGAGACTTACACAAAATATTTACAACAAAAAATGCCTATCTAAAAACACAAAACTGAGACATTACAACACGGTTATTAAGCTAGAATGTCTATATGCTGCAGAAACGCTCATTTTGAATAGAAAGAGGGACATCGAGGACATTGAAAAGAAGGAAAGAAAAATCATAAGAAAAATCCTAGGCCCCAAACAAATAAATAGCACAACATACCGACTTCGAGAAAACCAAGAAATCAAACAATACACAGATATACATAGCGATATGAGAAAACGAAGACTTAAGTTTTACGGACACATCAAACGCATGAATCCGAGTAGGCTAACTAGACAAACAGTCGAATTTTATGAAAATAGGAGTAAAGCTAAAGTAGAAATAATTAAATGGATTGCGGCAATTAAAGAGGACCTAAGATCAGCAAATATTACACAAAGTGAAATTCAGGATAGAGGTTGTTTCAGACACAAGGTTAACGTTTGGAAGGTTGGCCAGAGAGAAAAATGTAGGAAGACTGGAACAACTTGGTCTGACGAAAGGAAAAAAGCTCATAGCGAAAGAATGAAATTAGTATGGGCTCAAAGGAAGGCTAACAACAACAAACGCCTCTAATTGTACTTCGCGTGGTCCACCAGGGCCCATACGTGAATAATAATACTAATATATATATATATATATATATATATATATATATATATATATATATATATATATATATATATATATATATATATACATCAGGTGGAAGATCAATGTGTAGTTACATCATCTGTGTGTTGAACCGGTCGCCTTTTATATTTGACAAACTGTAAATCCGCAAATTTGATTGTTGTTTTAGATTATCTGTTTTAGAATGATCACTTTTATATACTGATTAAATATTTGTCATTGCTTAGTCTCCATATTAAAATATTTTGTTACTAAAGAAATTTTGACGTAAACGGTAGAGATAGTCGACTGAAGAAGCAACATCAGTGTAATACGCTATTTAAAGCGAATTTCCCAATCCAGGCGATTACATTTCTTCAATAACTATTGGCATATAGTTTCGTGCATTATACTATTATGTTGATGATTACCTCTTTTTTCACGGAGAACATACTGATCCTTATGGTATCATTACTATATAAGAATTCCAAACGAATAATATCCTTCAATATGGATAACATAACTTTTTTTAATGCATATTAGTTTTCATTGCTGATTTCAGAGTTTTATTAGACGGTCTTTTTAAATTAATTCATACGTAACCAATTCTATTCCTTGAAGATATTTTGTTAAAAAAGGTTTTTTTTTATTTATGGAAATGTCTGCTCAACGATTACAGTTGTTCTACAAGACAGTGTTGTTATGAAAGTTTTAATGTTCCGTGCTGGGAGATTACTCTAGCCTCTGATGAAAAATGATCGTTCGTTTTTTAATATACTCTGACACTGTTAGTAGACCCAGTTCTTGGTGCAGAGTTGTCGGTTGGTTACGTACCATTCGGCATTCACAGCTATCCGTAATATTTTGTTTTGAAGAACCAGCATTTCATTTACATTAGTCGGCGATACGTTGCCCCAGATAACGCATCCATAAAGGATTAAAGGCCGACTTAGTGATTTGTATAGCAATAAGATACATTCTGTTTTTAATGATGATCTTTTTAAGATTTTCAATTGAAGTTATGAATATGATTAATTAATAGATTCGTGTTAAAAAAAAATTGCATTGAACGTGTTCGTATTTGCAGTGAACAACTACGTCAAACAATTTGTCATTTGTAAGAATACTTTAGGTTTAATATTTGACTAACTCTTGAATTTTTAATCGGTTTTAGGGATACTATTCATAAACGCTTCTTCGTAGCGAACGAAATAATAATCGATAATATTCTTTTTCAAACAACCAGGTAAAACTTTTTAGGTTGTGAAAAATCTAATTTTGGACCGTAAATTTGTATCTCGAAATATACAGATGCCAGCAATTATAGAAACACTAAATATACGATTTCAGAGAATGCAACAGAACAATAATAATGAAGAATTAATAATATAGTAAAAATTAATAGACAGCTTGAATAAGCAAAAATTGTCCAAGCTATATTTGACGTTCGTCGGCAAACTGAAAATTATTATGTTAATTAGTAGTCATTTATTACGAGAACAACTGTTAAACTGGCACTTATATACAACATCTTGACTATTAAAGAAGTTATCTTAATGACAGGCAAACAATTTTGTTCAAATACGATATTACCTAAAAAGTATGTTGTTCATTCGTAACAATCAACATATTTTATCCTTTTATGAATGATTTTTTTAACGGTGTATTCTTCCTGTATTTGCAGATGTTTTTCAGTTCTGTATTTTATAAAGATTTATGCTAAAAGTATGTACTAGGTTACTCGAAAAGTTCGGGGAGCGGAAATGATGAAACAGGTATGTAGTTGAAAAAATAACTGTATTCTTCCGTATATTCTCCCTTAAGCTCAATACATTTTTTCCAGCGGTTCTCCAATTCATTTATTCACTTGCCACGTAGGCATTTTTTGAGGTTTGGCAACAGATGGAAGTCATAGAGGGCCAGATCTGGTGAATATGGTGTATGCTCCAACAATTCGTAGTGTAACTCCTTCAATTTGGCCATTGCAAGAACACCACTGTGAGGCGGTGCATTGTCTTGATAAAAAATATTTTTTCTTCGCTAAACCAGATTTGTTCTCACCAGATTTGTTCTCACTGTTCTTTTGTTGTATTGTAGTTTTGATATTGTAGTTTTTCCAAAAATCTTTAATGGATTGTTTATCTTCTCCATCGGTTTTATCAATCAATTGTCGGAATGTCCACCACATATAATAGGCTTTAAAATTTGATATTATATTTTGACTGGTTGAATTAATGAAGTTGTATTTGGTGACAGTAAAACCACTTCAACTGAAATGCGTTTGTTCAGCCAGACAAATGCGTTGGATGGCTTGGAGCATTATCAATCAAAAGTAAAGCTTTCAGTTCTAGTTTTTTATATTCGCAGTATCGTTTAACAGACGCGCAAAAATGTTTGATAAACCAATTCTCGAAAATTTTCATAGTGATCCAGGATTTTTAATAGACTCCCAAATTACTGGTAAAGATGATTTTGAAATTCCTTTCATTGCTCTTGGGGTCTGCTCTTGGGTATATAAACAAGCAGTGCTTTTAATTTAAAGTCTCCATTAACGTTACCACCTAGCAGCAGAGTTAAATAATCTTCTGCAGTTTTAAATCCTGGTTCTCGCTTTTCTTCGCGGGATAAAAATGTACGTTTTGGCATTCTGTTCCAGAAAAGGCCCTTTTCAACAAAACCAATTCAGGAGGATAATTCCCTCATTCAATGATTTTAATTTTGCTGGAAACTCAGCAGCTGCTTTTCTATCTTCGCTTGCCGCTTCTCTAGTAATCTGTATGGCATGAAGATTGTTTCTGGTTTTAAATCGATGGAACCACCCTCGACTGGCTATGAAATTTTCACTCGTGTCGCCATTTTCTTGATTGCTTGACTTAATGGGCAATATGCCATTAAGTCAAGCATTCTTGCAATATGCCATTAAGCCAAGGTCAACTTCATCGTCAATCCAGATGAAAAGTCGTTTTACCATTCTCTCAAACACATTGCTTCTGGAACAGGTACCTCTTGCAGAAGTCGTTGAGGTTGTAGTTACTGACGATACGATGTTTTTATTTATTAAAGTTGTCCGTATTGTTAAAGTTGACAAATGTAATACAATGTCGATATCAGATTGCCGTTCATCTGCATCTAACCATCTGAATACCTGCATTTTAATTTCACCCATTGGTATACATAATATAGGACCATTATTGAAAGAATTTTCGACTTTTCAAAAGGATCAGAACACAAAGAAATTCATAGTAATACTATTTGATGCCAAATTAACAAGAGGGCTGGACAAAATTCTGAAAAAAGTGGACATTAAGATTGTGTACAAACCATATAAGTTCTAGGTAATTCGAAGGATAAAGTAGATCAACATGAAAATTTGGGGATTTACGAAATAAGTTGCCAAGATTGTGATCGGAGGTATATTGGGCAAACAAAAAGATCCATATTGACAAGATATAAAGAATATTACCTACATTAGATATGAGAGAAATGAAAAAATCTTGTGTTGGCCAACATGCAATCGAACATGACCACAGGATAGATATAAGTAATTTAAGACTTATTAAAATTGTTAATAATAATAAGGTTTTGGATGCATATGAAAGCATTCAAATAGAAAAATGTAAGAAAATCATGAACCGAGATAAAGGACCTGTTCCGTTCAGTCAACTTTTTCAGTTATTAATGTAGGCTTACTAAACTTCACGGTTCATGATTTTTACACGCTTCATTAGGTAGGGTTTTTATGTAACTAGGACATAGTTTAGTTTTAGAATTAGATTAAATCATCTCCTGATGATGCTAACATGGTTAGCGAAACGTGCGTCGAGAAGTTTAAAAAAAAAGTGACTTGGTGTTTAGTGGTAAATCCCTTCAAGTTTAGTGTTTCACACCAAAGGTTCCAATAAAGAAATAATGATAGATATAAATAATAAATATGTCAGGACAAAATGTCAGCTATCAATCCATATTTCGCAAAATATGCTGAAAAAGCCATAGTGGTTTATTAATGATACAGTATAGTAAAATAGTGTTTTTTCAGAACAAAACAACTTTATAATATTTCTTAACTGTAAAACATTCAGCTATTCCGTAATAGTGATAAAAAATTGTGTCAAAAAATTTTTGGAAAAAGACTACTTAAAATTATAAAAAAAACATATGTTAATAGTACCATTTATTTTGTAACTTTCGTCGAAAATTAAATTATATATATTTAATCAATAAATTTATATATTCAGCTTGTATAAATTTTATTAGACAAAAATATTGTTAGAAAAAGGAAATATAAATTAAACTTAAATTTAGTTTACCTCAAAACGCTTTTGATATGAAATAAGTTCAAGTTTTCTATTTCAATGTTTGCGGTTTCATTCTGCTCGTACTCTAGCGTAAATAAAATGATGTAGAAATGCCAAATTCCCGAATAAGATAAAACAAGACTAAACATCGCCCTGCAAAATAGAGTCAGTTTTAGTTTTCTGACCGTTATGTTCGGCTACATGGAGACCTACAATATAGTGAAATATAATTTAAGCTAAAATATGATTATACTGTAAAATTTAAATGTACAATAATTATTTGGTAACTAAAAAATATTTAGGTATGCGTATAAAAAAAATCTGCTTTACCCTACTTATAAAAACAAAATGATTTAATGATTCAAGAATATAAAAAAATGCTCTTATTAGAACCTATAGATCAGCTTTTGTACTAATGTTATTAGATGTTTCGCGCGCTAGTGTGGGTTTTGTTATGTGAATTAGGTATTTAATTGGTGTTCCTGATTATAAAAAGAGGGGCTTCTTGATGATCAAAAGAACGGCGTAAGGCACAGTGTCAAGTCGTGATGGGGAGGGAAAGATCAGCTTTGGATCAGATTTAAACGAAGCTCTAGAAGGGTTGAGATGAGTTGGGAAAGGGTTAAGAAGGCAGACAAAGGAGGTTGAGGGGGGTTAAAGGTCTGAAAAGCTCCTATAGGCACGAAATTTTATGTGGTTTGGGACGAAGGTCGTTTCTTAGCGTTCTGCTGAGATGGTGGTGTTATTTACAAGAAGATTTCTAAAACATACCACATATGTTTTAGAAATCTACTTGTGAAAAACATAGCCTGTGTTTATTGTGATTGATGTGTGTGTCCATTTGAGAGCCTACGTGCGTCTTAGATTAGTTTTAGTAGCTACTGAAGAAATCTGGCAACACTGGAAGGCATTATTTGTGAATTTTTCTTAGTCAAGTTATTTCCTACAACTTTGCATTTGGCCTATGTATATAGATATGGATATGTACACAAATGTACAAAAGTTATAGTGGTGGAAAAAGTGGAATTTCACTTTTTTATTGATATTAAATTTTTCTTTTACTCATTTAAGTAATCACAATTTTATAACAACTCTTACTGGTACCAAATAAAACTCGACACTAAATTACCAATGTGCGTAACATTGATTTATTATTTCGAAGTCAAAAAATTATGATGTACCAATTGTCAAGAGTAATTTAAAAATAAAAAGAACAACTTTCGATAAAAGTAATAAGCAATAGTTCATCCATGGCTCTGGCATGCTGTCGATCAAAAGATCAATTTGGGTGTATGGAATTTCCTCCCATTCTTCACGTGCCTTGTCATGAGGACGTGCCTTGTCATCCATGAAAACAAATGAGTCGCCCACTGTACCTCGGAACAGACGCACAACATGATTTAAAGTTTTCTCGATGTACATAGCACCAGTGACTCTTCTCTCCAGGACCAGTAGAGGTGTCCATGTACCCGTCATAATACCACCCCAAAACGTCACGCTCCCACCTTCAAATGGGATACGTGATTGAGCTATTTCTAGTCGGGCTTGTTGACCTGGAGCTCTCCAAATTAATGTTCTTCGTGAATCAGAAACCGCTTGGTTTCTTTGGAAACACCAACAATTTTCAGCGATATCACTTTGATTATAGCCCTGTTATAACAAAACAATTCTCTTCATATTTTAAAATCATATATCATGTTTCTAGGCGTTTTTAAACGGCTTGATTGAAAATTGAAGAATAACTGAAATAATGAGTAAATACCAGTGTCAATGCAACTGCTACAAAAATACTTTTCTTATTATGTCATATCAGAGCAAGAGTTGCAAATTGTCGAAATTTATTATCAAAATCAGTGCACTATACGCCAAGTTCGGAACGAGACTCTGAGGTGATCGGACGTGTTTGTCTGGTCACCATGGGGACAGATAGCAGTGTCCGTTGGTAGTCTCGGTCGCCGACGTACAGATCTGGCCAAGGGAGCGGACAACCCCGAAGTGTCGTCTCCGCCAGTCGGCACTTCAAACCTAACCCAGAGAATAAGTCTTAGCCCCGAAGTTAGCCCCCGAAGTACAGTACATCAGTTCATTCAAAAATCCAGCATCAACGACCAGCGTACCAACCAATCGATCTACGAATAAACTTCCACTGGACTCGACCCTCGCGGGTCGTTTCCGGAGCAGCAATCACTATCACTTCGGTCGATTAATCTCGACCAGTACCGTATGGTATCAACCGCGCCAAAAGGACGGCGCATAAAATCCAGATTGCGACTGACGCGAAACAGTCGTAATCGTAATAAGAGAACAAAAGTAAGGGCCTTAGGGTCAACTTGACACACAGGATATGAAGAAGAAGACTATACGCCAAAAAAGCCTTTTAGTAGATAATCACTCAACCGAGCGACATATTCGCCGAATTATTGACAAGATCTGAACGTGCTCCATATTAAAACAAAAATAACATAAAGAAATGTGCATTGCGAAGAAAATATCGCCGCTATTGCTGCCAATGTTGATGAAGACTCCAATTTATCGATCCATTAATGGGGATCGTTACATAGCGATGATCAATGATTATTTAATTCCGTATTTGATTGGTATTGATCTATAGATTATTGAGGGAACAATTCGGTGAGAAAATTATTTTGGGGAACGGACCTGTTAATTGGCCACCAACTTATATGGTTCAACGCCTTTAGATTATTTTCTTTGGGGTTATGTTAAATCTTTGGTCTATGCCGATAAGCCTGTAACTATTGATGCCTATTTTAACGTATTGAACGTATATGAGAACTTTATTGTTCTATGTTGTTTTGACACGTGATCAAGTAGCACACCCAAACAACTCCGGCAAGAGTTGGTAACGATATTTAACTTGCTATACTAGCTTTATCTTGCTACGTTAGAAAAACAAAGGTTGTCACGATTTCATACATTGTCACACTGATTTGTCATTGAATTAATGCACTAAGCGAGTATAGACAACTCCTTTTAAATAAATATTTTCTTCTGCTCGTGTAGGTTGTTAAATTATGCAGCCTAGAAAACATATGCATATCAGTCAAACTAATGCTTCTCATATATTAACATTAATAACCAATTTGATTCGATGTGACTTTCTTATAAATCCATTTTAAGAATTTGATTTTAAAACAAATACTAACTTTCCATTGACGGTCTCTAAGCTATATTTATTAAATCTTTAATTGAAAACTACCATATTAATAAACTTTCATATCTTTCTAATAGTTTCTAATAAAATGAAGTTCTTTTTTTTCACACCGATTAATATATTATATAAGTTACATTAGTTTATATAATTAAAAAAATATATATAATAAATAATTTCTCGAATTTGTAGTATTTTCGTTTTAATTTAAAAAACCTGACATATGTTCTTCACTCCTAAATGGCGAATTAACTGGCTTGTCACACCTGTAGCTAAGGTACCAGACAACATGTTCCAGCTCTATTCCCCGAAGACCAACGTCTTTGCCGGAACACTGCTATATTGTTCTTGCCACAACTAAAACAACTAAAATAAGGTTGCCTAACAATTTCATCTTGACTTGTTTCATGGCGATCTGGGGATCTAAGGATAAGTTCGATTATTTGTTATGCGCTTAAATAAAGAGAAGATCGAGTCACGATTATTTAGCTAATATGGATGGACAACTGCTTTTATCTCATATATTAACATAATTATATAATTATATATAATATAATTATAATTTGATTGATTCTTTATTCCCCGATTGTGATATATATATATATATATATATATATATATATATATATATATATATATATATATATATATATACATATATATATATATAATGTTAGAGTTTCTTGGACTGCGTCTGAGCGAGTTTATTTCGAAAATCCCAACCAAAAAAATCATGGTTATCACCTGGCGACGCCGGCCCATCGACTGTAAGGCCAAATCGCCTTGATCGCAAGACCATGCTCGGTGTCTGGTGGGACCGGGTTGATGTCGTATATTATGAAATGTTAAATCCTGAAGAAACAGTTAATACTGATTACTGCCGACAACAAATGATCAATTTGAACTGTGCATTAATGGAAAAACATCCACAATACGCTTAAAGACATGATAAGGTGATTTTGCAGCATGTCAACGCACCATCTCATACAGCAAAACCAATCAAAGAAGTGTGGAAATCACT
Source organism: Cosmopolites sordidus (assembly GCA_031761425.1). Classification (NCBI taxonomy): domain Eukaryota; kingdom Metazoa; phylum Arthropoda; class Insecta; order Coleoptera; family Curculionidae; genus Cosmopolites; species Cosmopolites sordidus. Next base: position 163,457 of record JARFXV010000169.1, on the reverse strand, counting down.
TAGATGGGAAGATTTGTCGCACCCGCCGTACTCTCCAGACCTGGCTCCATCCGATTACCACCTTTTCGCATCTATAGGGCACGCACTTTTAAACCTGATATCTTCAACCGTTTTTAAATTATCTCAATTTTTCGAAGAATCACTTTCAACACCCTGTATATTTGTAATGACTAACATTTGCCAAGACATTTATTGACTAAATCCTCTTATTTTTATCTCTACTATCATCAGATAAGTTATGGGACACCCTATATATATATATATATATATATATATATATATATATATATATATCACGGGCGTAGCCAGGATTTAGTTTGGGGGGGGGGGGTTAGTTTTAAGTACGTTTCCATACGACTACTCGGCAAGAGATGGCGTTACTGTGCGCAACGTCCACTAGTTCGGATATATATTCAATTCAAATGTAAAACTTAACTGTCTTCACTCCTCGTATTTTTTCGGTATAATATTAGGTAATATTTGGCTTATTTCGGGGGGGAGGTTTAAGCCCCCCTCTTGACTACGCCCGTGATATATATATATATATATATATATATATATATATATATATATATATATATATATATATATATATATATATATATATAGACACATATATATTTCTAAATCATTCCGGGTGTCGATCCGTTGATTCTGTGAAGAGTTACGACGTTTCGCCAAAATCGTATTTGGCATTTTTATGTGTTGTCCACTTTGAACCGACCAAAGTTTACATGCTTGATTTTTCAAGCTGTCCCTCCTTCTGTTTCCTCCCTCCTCCTGTTTCGTTCTGTCCCTCCTCGTATATAATTTCGTTCTGTCCCTCCTCTTTCATATATAATGGATCTTATATTCATTTAACCCCTCGTTATCATCATCAATATTTGCGTATGATATTCCTTCCTCGTCACTACCATTATCACTTTTACAAATTCTTTGCGACTCGGTCCCAAACCCCATTTAACCAATATCTTAACAGATGTCGCCAATATATTTTCAAAATTCCTGGGAATGATTCTGGTTCTTCCTTTCGTCTTTTGAATAATCCGTAGAGTACGTTCCTTCGAGTATATAACGGCTTTCTCTAACTTCTTCTTTAAGTATTTGACCTTCAACTTGTTTAAATTTCACACCATCCATAAAGAATAAATATATATATAGGTATATTTAATTGCTTATTGGATTTGCTTCTTATATTTTATTACAATTACTCCATATACCCTTAATCTAAAGTTCTTTAGTGACTATCGAATCCATAACTATAGAATGTGCCCCAATAAAGTCTGGTAGACTACATAAAAATCCGTACTCGAATCAGGATTCGTACCCGGGCGAGTAACTAGCCCGCCAGACCACCGCGGCCGATCAATATGGTTTTGAGGTGACACACCTGAACAATCTCAAATCTATTTATGGACATATGGTAACGATATTTCAACCTGCCTATCTTACTATTTTTATTCTACCGCATTAGAAAAACAATAGCCATCACAGGTTTATGTATTCTCGACATTTGTACCTGTATTAATGCAGTAAGGTAAAGCTTTCGATTTCTTTAAAATAATATTTTCTTTTTCGCGTACTGAACTTTTACTTATTTGTACTAGAAAAACACTTACATTTGAACCAACTTAATGCATCTGATATATTAATGTTCGTGGTTGATTTTATTCTTGTTGTCTTTTTTTGGACGAAATATATAGGCGTATGCATTTTTTGTGTATTTTAATTAAATCAAGCGTATTTAACTTCTGAGATCAGAATTTAAAAGTATTAAATATTCGTTTTATCTATTGGACACTGTTGTGGTATAAGACAAGACATTACATTATAATTTAATATATATATATATATATATATATATATATATATATATATATATATATATATATATATATAATATATAATATATATAAAAGTAATATATTACGCATTACAAAACAATCTTTGACCTATTGAAATATTTCAACCCACTGTACACGCGACCACACTGTGTGGACTGCACTCTATACGTCAAAAAATTCTTTGTATATGGTAAACATGTTTCTTCTTTTCCATCTTGTTTTTTTTTGGCTAAATTAAATGTGGAATTTTATTAATCTCTGGTTTAAATGTTATCAACTTTTATGCTGTCTTTAAAATAACCAATTAGTGTTTTTCCATTTCTGTCCATTTTCTTTTTTCAATATTTTCCACTCAGTATTTTTTTGTTTTTTATTTTATAGCAACTACTATTCAAACGTAGTTTAATATTTATTCCTGTTACTGAGTATGAAAATTTCACGACTCGATGTGGTTTTGAGGCGTGATCAAGTACCATATCGGAATAGCTTTGAGAACTTTTCTGACGTATAGAGTGCGTCACCAAAATCTAGAGAAAACGGGCATTTTTTTAAACAAACTTCCATTACTTTGTGACAGTTCATCTTTTTAAAAAGGAATAAAACAATTTTATACTTTGTTATCTATCACTTTTATTTTTAAATTTGTGTGACTATAGTTTCGTAAAACGATTTTACATTCTCAAACACTACTTTAAAACTAAGTTTAACTAACATTAGTTTAACTTTTTAAACTTTTTTTATAAGAAATTAACATTCAAATTCATCAAAAAACCGCTTGATTTATTTTTACGAAGAACCGTTGAAAGCATATTTATTCAATGACATACTTCAGCCTGAATCACTCAATTCTCGTCCTGAAGTACCCGCACATCCTTTGTAGCATTCCGTTATCTACATTTGAAGGTTCATGATAGCAAATGATGATGGTTATCACATTGAGACATCTCGACTTGTTGGTGACTCTTTCAACAACCCTCTATACATGATAGTTTAACATATTCAAATCTGGACTACTAGGAAGCCAGAACTCTTTGGACCAATACGTTCTTGTTATCCAACAGTCAATTTTGGAGTACATTGGCAATCTAGTGCATTATCGACTCTCTCCTACTAATTTTTGTCCTCCATTTTCGCAAACATTACCCGGATCTTCTGAAATGAGAGGTGTCGGAGCTCTTGCTACCCGATCGTTTTAATGACTCTTATTTACTCGGTTAGCGGAGCCTTCGTTGGGTCGCCCTCATCGAGCTTTCCAACATAATATTTCGAATTATTACTATAGTTGATTTCCGGTACAGGAAGAACGGAAATATTTCATCGCTAAATGTGCAGCGCTAATACTTTAAATTATGGCCTTTCTTCAATTACACTCCCCGTTCGATTTTCTTAGTTCGGCTATTTTGAAATCATGGTTCTTTATTTCTGGCTTATAATAATAACAATAGTGACTTAGAGCTGCGGTAGAATACAGAGGAAAATTATAAGTCAAATGTGTCCGAATTCTGTTGATGCAGCCTATACATCACGATATTTATGCATGTCATTTCTAGGGTCTTTCAGCGATGGTTTTTTTATTTTGAATTAAGCAGTATGTTTACGTTTTGTATATAATTTGAAAGCTGGATAGTTGCTCTTTGAGATGTGAAATTAGTATCTAGTTAGTTGCCAATTTCATCTTTTAAAAAGTATGAACCAATGATCTCTACAAGCCACAAAACATATAAACGGTAATTTTTTGATGAGGCAATTTTATATTTTTAAGTTCAAATAAAAATGGCATTTTTTACTGAACAGTTTTTTTGAGTAGTTTTTTAATCCATTTTACAAAATTACCATGCCAACGATTTTCAGGAGGGTTTTAATGATAGTTGAATTGTGTATAGCTAAAGACAAAGTCCTAAAGACTAAAGTCCGTTATGAATGTTCTGAAAATATTTTGCAGCTATATTCTGCGCAATGCTCACTAAGCTTCGAATGTTTGAAATACACTTTTTATTTCTTGTGAAATTGAATAAACTATACCTTCTGTTACTTCCGTAACGTTCCGATAGTACTTCCGTACTATTTTTATAAATGGTTAATATTATTTTTTAGTCTTTACCTCTTCTACTACTGGGTGTAATGGTTTGGGCTATCCATCAGCCCTCTTGGTGGAATCTTCTCCATTTCTTTCTGTGTATGGCCATCACCATTGCTCGTTCCTAATCAATTCCCCGCCTCGCTAGGCTTTCAGCGATCGACTTGTTCCAAGTTTTCCTCGGTCTTCCTTTCATTCTCCCTTCATGCATGCCCATTGCTCACACTCTCTTCACCACCCGCATGTCTGGCATCGGCACGAGGTGCTCGAACCATCGTAATTGGTTTTTCTCAATTACCTCCAATCTTCCTCTAACGTCCAATCTTTCCCTTATCTCGGTATTTCTCAGTGTATCCCACCGTGTCACCTCTTCAATCCTTCGCAACACTCTCATCTTGAATACTTGTAGTTTTGCTTTTTGGTGTTCAGACAACACCCATGATTTACTACCTTAGATCACTATAAACACTATCACCTAGCTATGAACTTTAACTTTGGTTTTCTTAGTGATTTTATTTTTAGAGAAGAAGGATTTGCACATTACATCTATTCTGTTTGTTAGATCGCTTTCTCCATTTTCCTTCTACTCTAAGGTGATCCCTAGATAATTAAATTTATCAACCTGCCTTACATTTACATTGTTCAGCCTTATATGAGGATCCTTCAAGTATTTTGAAACCACCATGACCTCTGTCTTATCCACATTTATTCTTAGATGATTTCTTGTGAATGCCTTGTTCCACGCATCGAAAGACTTGTGCAACTGCGTTTTTGTTTCCCCCAGCAACACCAGATCATCCGCATACATCAGTTCCTTTATTTCAAATCTTGAAAGTGTATGCACACCTACTCTGGCTCTTCGAATATTTAGATTCACTTCATTTGCCAATTCATCGATAAGGACGATGAACCATAACGGACTTAAAATACCACCCTGTCTAACGTCCTTATTTGTTACAAATTTGCTTGAGCTCGTGTTATTTGTTCTGACATAATTTCTACAGTTTCAGTACAGATATTGAATTGCCTCTAACAGGTGTTCATTTACTCCTTAATTACATGGTGGTATGTAATGTTTGGTTAATATTTAGTTTCTAGAATACCATGTTAAGAAATATCTCTATCAAACATGTATCAGAAAAGCTCTCGAAAACCCTTTGTTGAATACTTATTACATTTCTTCAATTTTTCGTAATTCATAGTCATCATTCCTATGTATTTCCAGTAGTCAATTTTTTTAATACTCAACGTCAAATAAAAATGTAATGCCCAAATAGATATGCATAAATACCAGGGCTGTATGATAAGTACCTGGCCTAGACCAGAGATGGCGCTACTAGTATTTAGAAAATTATATTTTTCGTAAATATAACCTTTCACAACCATATTGAGAATATGTCAAGTCGCTGCGTGGTTTAGTTTGTGAATGACAGCCATTTATATAGAACCTTTGTGGTTTTAAAATAATGGAAAAAACTGAATATTTAGCAGTGATAAAATACGTGTTTTTAAAAAATAAAACAAATGATGGGATTAAAACAGAGCTCAACAAAATTTATGGGGACCCTGCACCTTCGTTATCAACCATAAAATATTGGACGGTTGAATTCAAAAGTGACCGTACAAGCATTTTTGATGAAAATCGTCCAGGTCGTCCAAATGAAGTTACCACTTCAGAAATGATTGAAAACATCGGATAAATGATCGAAGAGTGAAAGTGCGTGAGATTGTGCGTGTATCAACTTCAAAACCATGTTTAGTTAGCTTATTGGATCAGATGTTTGGTTTCTCAAGTTATGCCAGACTAATAAAATATTTCCCAATTTTATTAAAGTTAATATTTTAAAATCTTCCAAAATATGTGACAAAATAACCAATTTTGCAAAACAGAAATGGCTGTACTTAGAAATCAAACATTTGTACAGTAAAAGGAGTATGCTTGAAATTCAGGCGTACAATCTTTACAAGAAATTAACTAATTTAGAACATAAATGTTGGTGCACTTTCAAAAGGAATATGTTTACAGCAGTAAATAGTAAATTTTGTAAAAAAATGTCATGTGTAAATAAAAAATTCAAAAAAGCTCAAAATTGAGCAGTCGAAATAACATATTCCAGAAAAGAGCACCAAAATCTTCAAATATCTTCTAGCAACAATTCAGAACTAGATCTATTAAATAAAGGCCTCAATTTTACTTTGCCGGCATCCCGTAGTGCTTTGGAGGATATGGTAGCCAAATATTTCTAATATTGTCAAGCGTCTGCGAGAGAAGGATTGTTTTTATTTAAAAGCTGATAAGGTATATCCCTTATCAAGGGATAAAGGAGTCCATATAAACGATTACCTAGGAATCCATCATCCAAAATGATTAACGAAGTCAGAGATACATTGAAATCTTGTAACAGCCTTATTTCTCCTTCTCTGAAAAGCAAACTGAATATTTCTATGCTCTACCAAAAATTCATAAACCATGAAAATCAATGAGACCAATTGTATCGGCCATTGATTCTCCAACATACAACTTGGCAAAATGGTTAATAAATGAATTTGAAAATCTACCAAACCAACTACCTTCCTGTTCGGTAATAAACTCAACAAAATTCATAGAAAACGTCAAAAAAACACATATATAGGTCTTGGTTTCCTTTGCCGTATCATCGTTGTTTCCGAGAGTCCCGATTCCACATATCTTAAAATACCTGAGTTTAACGTTTTTAATATCAAGATTGTTTCTGAGTACATCTCCTTAACAAGATTATGTATGAAGCAAAATTGTATTCAGTTTAATTAACAGGTTTTACTAACAACAAGAAGGAACGGCAATGGGCAATCCTCTGTTACAGTTCTTAGCCAACTTATTCATGAGTAAATTTGAAACCGAGGCGAAAGATGAATTCAGTTACTTTTGGAAGGAATGGTTAAGATATGTGGATGATATTTTAGCAATTTTCGATTCAAAAAATGAAAACTTAGATTATTTTATTAAAGACTTAAATAGTAAATCCCAAAACATAGTATTTACGCATGAACTTGAAAACAACGACAGCTTACCATTTCTGGATGTTCTAGCCAGTAGAAACAATAAAAATAGGTTAAATTTTGATGTTTTTAGCTAAAAACATCACCACTTCAAGATACATTCCTAACGATTCTAATCATAGCTTCCAAAATAAGATGGTTAGTTTAAATTTTATGGTAAATAGATTAATTAATTTTCCTTTAAACAAAATACAATTATAACAAAGAATTAAAACCAGTTAGAGAGGTATCCAAAGTGAATGGTTATAATAAGAACATTGTAGATAAATTAATTAGAAAACATAAGTTTAGAAAATTATTGAAAGAATTTCGACTTTTCAAAAGGATCAGATCAAAAATAAATTTATGGTAATACCGTTTGATGCCCAATTAACATGAGGGCTAGACAAAATTTTGAAAAAAGTGGACATTAAGATTGTGCAAAAACCATATAATAAATTAAGAGGAGTCCTGGGTAATCCAAAGTTCACACCGAAGGTTCCAGTAGATGAATTGAATGTTTAGTGATGTTAAGACACAATCGAAATGATTTTTGGCATCGGTTCTTAATTGTTTATGAAACATAGATTCATCACAGCAAACCAGAGACAAGAGAACAGTCCAAACAGTGGGTTTTCCGATGCGAATCTGCATCAAAGAAAACTAATGCCACTTTATCGGCGAACAATATCAGGGCTACAGTGTTTTGTACGCGGTATAATCGCGTCGATTATTTGGAAAAGGGCAAACCGATTAAGGGAGAGTATTATGTCAACTTATTGAACCGTTTCAACCATTAAATTTGAAGAGATTTACCACTAAACACCAAATCACTTTTTTTGAACTGCTCGACGCACGTTTCGCTAACCATGTTAGCATCATCAGGAGATGATTTAATCAATATAATTAAGAAGAATTAGCCCTTTCAACCATGTTTTAAAAGAGAAACGTCCGCATTTGGCGTAGAAAAAATCCTCTTTCATCAAGGAAATGCACGCGTGTATACATGCGTCGTCGCCATAGCAATTCGATGAGTTAGGATACAAATTGCTTCCGCACCCACCATATTCGCCAAAATTAGCACCTATTTTCCTATTTTCAAATATGAAAAAATTGTTCCGCAGAAAACAGTTTGATTCTAGCGATGAAGTCATTGGAGAAACGAACGCTTATTTTGAAGAGTTTGAGCAATCGTATTTTTTATAGGGCTACAACAGATAAAAAAACGTTGGACTCAGTGTATCCAACTGTGATTACGTTGAAAAATAAAATACATTTTACACACAAAAATGATTTTTTCTTGTCGATGTAAATCTATATATGTATAGCTCTACAGGCCTTTAAGGCCTTTGGCTTGGTTTACAATCTGCCGCAAAACCACTCTATTCCTTGCCCTTCTTTCTCACTGTGTCACACCCATTCTGGCCAAATCCTCCTCCACCTCCTGTAGCCACTTTCTCCTCGGTCTTCTCCTCTTCATTCTTTCCTCACATCTCCCCCCGCTCACAACCTGTTTTGTTAGTCTGTTTTTTGGTAGCCTTTCTAATGTCCTAGCCAGGCTATTCGCCGTGCTTTAATGATCTGCGTTATTGATCTGGGTTCTCCAAATACTGTTATTATTTCCTCATTGGTCCTTCTTCTCCACTGATTCTTCTCCTTCATACCAACATATATTCTTCTCAGCACTCTACGTTCCTACACCTCCAACATTATTTTACTGCTGTTGGTTAAGGTCCAGGTCTCTGCGGCATATACTATAGCTGGTCTCATTATTGTTTCATAGACTCTTACTTTGGCTTTTCTTGATATGTTCTTGTTTCTCAGGAGTCTCATAAGCATCGCTTTTGGTATTCTGGCCTTAACGTCCGTTTCTATTCCATGTTTGTCTGTGATGGTTTAGCCAAGGTAGCAGAAATGATCATCCCTTTCGAACTGTGGTGTTTCTTCTTCTACTTTAATTTTCAGCCCTTCTTTGCATGTTTCGTTTTTTTTAATTCTCAAGGCAGATGTTTTTTGTGATAATGGTTACTGTTTTAAGTCGTTTTTTGTGTTCATTTCTGGTAACGATTTTGAGACGTTAACGGTTCTATATAGCTCTGAAACTCGATCAAATACCCTACTTAACAAGCTCCTACTGCATTTTGCGACATGTAATATTATTGTTCCGTACTAATTTAATTAGGTTTATTCTGCAGTATTAGACAAATGCGAGTTTTCCACATTTTCAAACTTATTTACACGAAAAAAGTGTATACGCTTGGATTAAATTTATGATTATGATATACCAAACGTAATAGTTGATTTTTTATACTGTTAATTGATACTGTACAATAGATAATAATACAAATATGTGTACTTCTTTATTTCAGTTGTCTACATCCATTTCCACACCTTAATATGGGGCATCTATTTCATTACGTTTCTATTAATTACTGTAACTGTTTTAACCTTTATTAAACATATAATTTTTTTTTTCGTCAAAACGACACGTAGTTGATACTTCTGGACATTTTTTCATACGGATTAAAAAAAACTGATCGAGTTTCTTAAATATTTTCTATAACTTCCCAAATTATATTCTAATAAAACTAATGTCTATACAATACTACGTTAAATGGTGTCTGAATGATTGTGGTGTGTTCATATATATTTTTTTCTTTATTTGAGTTTTCCGCCACGTTTTTCGTGGAAAAAACGTGAAAAAAAAAAGAAAAAAAACTACTTTAAATGATATTGTAGTGATATATTTTTTAAATTCATGATAACGTGTCACTTATCTAATATTTGGCTACACTGTATATATGACCGTTAAAGAACTTTCTCAGTTGAATCAAGTATGTAAAATAGTTTTCTGAGTATTTACATCGATAATAGATATTTTAAATGTGAAAGTATTCAGTATAAAATAAATTGTGTACGGGAAACCGATCATGGCCAACAAGTATTTTTAATAAAAAATTACCCTGAACAAGATAATATCCTTGCATGTATGTTTGTGAAAAGAATCCTTATACGCCTAGTAAATATTTTTATGGATTTGATTTTTTCCACTTAATATCGGGTATGGGACAAGTAAAATGTAGATATATTGTTTTTAAATACTGGCTCAAAGTTGTTGTCCTCTCTTGTATCGTCTCTGAAATGGGTAACTACATGTGTTTCACAATTTTACTTATTCCTTCATTGCTGTTTTTCTACATACAAGACAATTATTTCTCCAAGTTTATTATATTTTAGTAACAGCGAGTGTTCTAAGTTCTTTTTATTTTCATTGCTGTTATTGATTATGAGTAGTTCACGGTTCTATATGGCGTTAAAGCCCATTTAAATACCCCGCGTAAATAGCTCCGACTACAGTTATTGACATACGGAATATTTCCACTTGCTTACTGTATTAGTTTTATCCTGCTGCATTAGACAAACAAGAGTTGTCACGATTTCAGGTATCCACACGGATTTATCTCTGTATGAATGCACCGAGCGAGGGTTCTCGATCCTTCTAGACTTATTTGCACTAGAAAACCATATGTATTTGAATCAATATTATACATCTATATTATAATATACAGACACTAACAGTTGACTGCAGTTCTCCAGAACTTTCAACGTACTTTTTATGTTAAGTTAATAATTTCATGTTACAACAAATACTTTATTATAAAGAGTGTTACAAGAGCGTAAGTTGTGAATTTTAAATAAAAAATGGTTTTTTGTAGCGAAGTATTGAAATATTTATTGATTTATAATATAGATATTTGAAAGTTGTCAACACATCCAGTAAATGGCCGCCACGGCTTTGGTGGCATACGCGTACTTTTCTGGTGAAATTTTCTGAACTGTTTTACATAAATGTGGCGGTATTTCGTTGATGCAGTGTTCAATTTCGGCCTTCATTGCTTGGGTGTTCTTGGACTTGTTGGCGTAAACCAGGGATTTCAGAAAACCCCACAAAAAAGTCCATAGGTGTTAATTCCCAAGATCGTGGCGGCCAATTGTTTTCAATGGTCCAATTCGTGAACTCTCTTCGCTGTGCATGGTCTGTTGGCAGAAGTTGTTTAGTCAATTGGATTTTGTAAGCATGGAGATGCAAATCTTTAGTGAGAATGCGGTAAAGAATAGCTGCCGAAAGGACCAATTCGTGTGCACGATGACGAATCGAGGACCCTAAACTCTTGGCTACACTCTCACGAACTGCCGTGATGTTTTGTTCTGAACCACCACTACAAGCTCGTGTTGTGTGGTTCACATCAATAACTGAACCGGTACTTTCGAATTTTTCGATTATTCTTTTGATAGTTAATAAATTTGTAACACTATTTCTACCGATAATCGGACGGACTATACGAATCATAGGTACCAAAATTTCACCGTTTTGATATTAAGGTTTAGCAATAAGGACGCGTTGCTGTATCCGGTAGCGCCCCATGTTTATTAACTTCTATCTATCTCTTATCGACCTGTCATAATTATTGACCTATCGAATCATGACACCCAAAATGGCGCACAATTCAAATATTGTGCTCTTATTGTAACACCCTTTATCTTACCATACTGGGTGATTTATTAATTCTTGCACTTTTCAAGATTAAATTAAAATAAAACTACTGACTATTTGAAAATAAACGTGCATTAAAATTATAGAAAAATATGACATTTTTTAATAGGATCATCGAAATGTACGCTTTCGCGTTCCTGGTCTCTCTAACGTCAAGGACTTATTATGAGACTCGCTGACATTGCGTCCCAAATTGTCACTTTTAGTGAATAAACTGGTTGTTGGAGTTTTAACCGAGGATTATCGAGACTCTGCTACAGTATCAGTAAAGTAAAATGAAGACGACTATTTTATTCTAATATATAACTTTTTTATAATAAGTAATTTTATTTTCTTCCAGTTGATTTAATTGGTACTTTTCTACAATAATAATTATAACAATTATAGAGTTCAATGTATAGGGTTGTCTGGAAAACCCTTTTCGGCTTTTAACATGAAATAATAGAATACACAACAGCCCACTTTTTACCATCGAAAACGAAGGGGAAGAATCTTTAAGGTAAAATCTAACTGTTTTGTATATCGGCTGCGGTTAAGTCCTTTAAAACAAAATTCTTTATAACAATTCGAACTTCAATTTTATCCATTTTTCAGAAAATGTCAACACTTGTTTGCTTTAATCGATCGCACAAACGAGCAACAAGAACATGCGTCTGAAACTTCTCAACACGCGATTTGTCAAATCATACTTGACAAATATCATAGTCTTTTGATCATGCTTATATTCTCTTTGTGTTAAACCAAAAACTTTTCGAACAATCCTCGTATATGTATTTGATGTAACTGGGTGAATCAGGATCTGCGGATTAGAATCAGGATAATACTATTAATAATTTTTCTATGTTTCTTAAGCCTAGTACACACCTAGAGATAAACGCAATACGTTGCAGTACGTGGTTTTTCAGTTCCAGTTTCAAAAACCCGGGAGAGTCTGGAAATCCTCTATTATTTTTATTGTGGTCTCCATGCCGATCAGGTAAAAACTGAGTCGGAACATGTACATATTGTGGCATGTTCCGCGATATTGTTGTCAACGGAAAAAAATATCTAAATAATATTCTTGCTATTACGGTTTCTTTGAGCACATTTGAACTAAGAAAAACTTCCAGTTATCACTTTCCAACCAAGTTATCATCTAGTAGCTAATGATTATGGTCAGTAAAACCCCTTTTGTATTAGCCTTCGATCATAGGTTTGTTATCATGAACAAAAGCAGGATTCAAGAAGACTTCAAGTTGCTGTTGAGTAGGTCTAGGTCACTATTTTTTAAACCAGTCGCAAAAGAAGAGATCCAGTAGCTATTGAAACTGTCCAGTAGCTATTGATTCCAAAATCCGAAAATATTTTATATTAGACAGGTGCCATAATATTAAAAATAGATTAGAATTAGAGTAGTAGAATTAGATCTACTTATTGACCTATTTCCAATAACGTATTAATAATTATGGATACTTAACATTTTGTTATAAATTTAAATTGTTATAAATTTAAATTTCTGCAATTAAATAATGCGTTTAATCATTTGTTTATGAAGCTGCTAGTTACATCAAAATTCAGTGACTATTTTTTACGAATGAACAATCTATAGAACTAGATTGCAATGACCAAGAATGTTAATCGGAGGAAGCTAGATATAGTGAATACAGAATACGAAGAATACAAAATAACAACTCAACCAATACTTTCAGGATGGTCGATAACCTAACCTGTAGGGTTTGGTGTGTGTACTCTCTGCGCCTCCAGTATCTTTTGCACACTATATAATATTAGACGACCCAATTTTCACAAAACACAATTTTTTGATGTTAATCAAAATACATTCACACAAAGATTTTATGAAACATTAAAAAGCTCATTGGAATTGCGCAATATTTCTGAGAAATATGGAATGGGAAACATCTTTATAATGATGACACAACTTTTGTAGTATATTTATATCGCAACGAGTCAAAGAGCTTTTAACTTGCACAAAATTTGAGCGTTTTCCTTAACAAAATAAATTACCTTAATAATCAAAGTATTTACCATCGTTAGCTATTACTTCTTTCCATCTTTCTGTCAGAGAATGGATTCCGCGCCAAAAGAACTTTTGGTTTTTTGAGACCAACCATTCATCAAACCAAATTTTTACTTCTTCGTAAGAATGTAAGTGTTGTTTTGATAGTCCGTGATGCATCGATCGGAATAAAGGTGGAGTAAGATGTCCTATTTCACGTTTTCCAAATAGTTTTTTCCACATTTTGCAACATGGAGCCGAGCATTGTCATGTTGAAAAATGAGTTTATCGTGTCTTTGAGCGTAGTCTGGTCGTTTTTCCTTTAATGCCAGGTGCAATTATATCAGTTATTATCGGTATCAATCCCCAGTAATCGTTTTACCAGGATTCAGTCCCTAATACACAGCTCCCCTACTATCCCATCAAATAAACAGCAAAACCTTCTTTTCATGTATAGTGCGCACTGGTTGTGATGTTAAAGGCTGGACTGGGTCTACCCATAATTTTTTGTGCTTTGGGTTGTCAAAATAGATCCACTTTTCATCACCTGTTACATCTCGATGCAAAAACTGGTTTTTTTTCTGTCTGGCAAGCAAAAAAAAGTTTTTTTGCCTTTGCCTCTTTCCTTCAATTCATAAGGAACTCGTTTTTCTTCCTTCTGGATCTTTTCCTATGCATGTAGACATTTGGAAATTGTGGATTTAGCAACATTTAATCCTTCTGCCAATTGTTTCAACGTATGAGTTGAGTCTTCTTCCCATAATGCTCGCAAATCTGCATCTTCAAACTGTTTCGACAGTCCTGGACGCTCCTTGTCTTTTATATCAAAATCACCACTTCTAAAGCGTTTAAATCATCGTTCAGAAGTTTTTTGGGTTAGACCTTCTTCATCATAAGCTTCAACCAATAATCGATAACTTCCACCAGCCGTTCAAATGAAGTTTATTAAACTTTCCTGTAAAACGTCATTTTCTGGTACCTAATTCGACATATTCAAAGCTATACAAAACTATATTTTTTGTACAAGGACAATTAATAACAAACTGGCTTTTGATGGTGTATGTTTATCCTCCAAGACGAGTTAGACCTCGTTAGTTTATATTTTTTTCTTTTTTTGGGGTTTTCATCACGAATTAAAACTCAAAAAAATATCAGGAATATCTGTTCTTATGTAAATATATATAATAATAATATATATAACCGTACCTTAATAATATATATGGGACCGTACTCTACTCACTGAGCGAAGACTGGATCACAACAGGCACAATATTATTACTAAGGATAAATTATAAATTATATAAACGCGCTCTATTTATCGATGTGTCCATTCCTAATAACAATAATATATTAAAAAAGCAAAGCGAAAATATTCAGAGACACCAGGAAGTTCAAGAGCAAGCTAAAAAATAATGGGACATGAAAAGTGTAGAAATAGTTCCCATAATAATATCAACAACGCGTGATATTCCAAAGAGCCTGCTGAAGAACATAAAAGCAATGGGTCTCAATGAGCAGCTTTTCAAGCCCATGCAGAAAACAGCACCACTGGGAACTGCGAGAACCGTTCGGAAGTTCAGAACAACTCAGGAACGTCAAAATATTCTAGCGTCATCTTGCGGCCCGATAACAGGGAACCCCGCAGAGCTTAATCCTTCTCATATTTAGGATATCTGGGATAAGTCAATGTTCCCCTTAGCGGGAGTGCGAACGCCTTTAGGCTATATATATATATATATATATATATATATATATATATATATATATATATATATATATATATATAATATATATTTGTTGGTTGCTTGACGCAGTCCAAGAAAATCTAATACTTCATATATATATATATATATATATATATATATATATATATATATATATATATATATATATATATATATATATATATATATATATATTATGGGTTGGTCAATCAAGCGGCTTAAAAATAACAAAGCTTCTGGTGAAGATGGAATCACTGCTGAACTTTTGAAATCCGCTGGTCCAGGTACAATCAACGAAATAACCAAAATTCTACAAGAAGTTTGGCGAACCGAACGGATTCCGGAAGATTGGAAAGATGCTCTAATCCATCCACTACACAAGAAAGGAGATAGAACGGATGTAAACAACTATAGAGGAATATCTCTTCTTCCAGTTTGTTACAAGATTCTATCTCAATGTCTACTAGACCGAGCACAAGGACAGTTGGAACCTAAAATTTTTGAATATCAAGCAGGTTTTCGACCGGGCAGATCCTGCCCTGAACAGATCCTGAATCTAAAGTTGATCCTAAGACATCAAAAACTGTACAATAAAAATATCGTCTGTACATTTGTGGATTTCAAAAAAGCATATGATTCTATAGACCGCGAATCTTTATTCCGAATCTTGAAAGAACAAGGACTAGATCTGAAAGCGCTGGCAATTATTAAAGCAACATTAACTAACACAAGGTCAAAAGTTAAATTCATGGGTGACATCTCAGAGCCCTTCGAAATTAAAACTGGAGTGAGACAAGGGGATGGACTCTCGCCACTCTTATTTAACTGTGTTCTAGAAAAAGTAATACAGGAGTGGCGTGAAAAAAAGTCGGCCCTGAATATTGACCAGCCCATTAAACTAGGGAGAATCAACATCAAAATTGATTGTCTGGCGTTTGCTGATGATCTAGCAATTTTGGCTCAAGATGAGAACACAGAAACAGATTGAAATTCTAAAAGAAACAGCAGAAAAGGTAGGACTCCAAATTTCCTTTGAAAAGACACAATACATGACCTGCAACAGACTGAGAACACCATTCCTAAAAACAAAATATGGTAACATCAGACGAGTCTCTGAATTCAAATATTTGGGTGAAATAATCATGGAAAATTTATTGGAAAAAGCGGCCAATAAGAGTAGATGTCAAAAAATGGAAACGGCATTGAGACTTACACAAAATATTTACAACAAAAAATGCCTATCTAAAAACACAAAACTGAGACATTACAATACAGTTATTAAGCCAGAATGTCTATATGTGACAGAAACGCTCATTTTGAATAGAAAGAGAGACATCGAGGACATGAAAAATCATAAGAAAAATCCTAGGCCCCAAACAAATAAATACAACAACATACCGACTTCGAGAAAACCAAAAAATCAAACAATACACAGATATACATAGCGATGTGAGAAAAAGAAGACTTAAGTTTTACGGACACATAAAACGGATGAATCCGAGTAGGCTAACTAGACAAATAGCCGAATTTTATGAAAATTGGAGTAGAGCTAAAGTAGAAATAATTAAATGGATTTCTGCAATTAAAGAGGACCTAAGATCAGCAAATATGACACAAAGTGAAATTCAGGATAGAGGCTGTTTCAGACACAAGGTTGACGTTTGGAAGGTTGGCCAGAGAGAAAAATGTAGGAAGACTGGAACAACTTGGTCTGACGAAAGAAAAAAAGCTCATAGGGAAAGAGTGAAATTAGTATGGGCGCAAAGGAAGACAACAACAAACGCCTCTAATTGTACTTCGCGTGGTCCACCCGGGCCCATACGTGAATAATAATAATAATATTATGGGTTGAGTGTTCCTCGCCAGCGGAAACAAATATTACTATCAAAGAGGAACAAAAACGACTCAAGTATCAGGATCTCCTTTACGAACTCAAGCAGTTCTACCCAGAGTACACCGTGCATATGGTTGTGTTGATAATAGGCGTTCTCAGTTGAATTAGAGATACTGTGCTCACTCAATTACGAAAAATTCCATCTTGTCATAAATCTGTTGAAGCATTGGCTACAGCAATGCAGAAATCTGTTATCCTGGGATCGCTGCGTCTGCTTAGAACACACGATTACCAATCTAATGATAGCTAACCTTGCTGGTTGCAAGGAGCTGTCATATAGTAAAACGAGCACGAACACCAATTGCTCTACCCTCGCGTGTTAGCGGAGAGCGAACACCTGACTGGGTACAAAAAAAAATATGTTCTTATGTCTTTGTATTTTTTTTAATTTTTCGTCCGTTAAACAAATTTATTACAGAAAAAAAAATCACTTAGAAATTTGTCGCCGTTTTGTTTTTTACCCAGCGATTCTTTTATTTACGTAAAAAATACGAAAAACCCTAAAAAATAAAAAAATATATGAACACGCCACAACCATTTAGACAATACTCGTTAATTTATATCAACAAATGTATTAGTAACGCCATCTCTTAGCAAAATCGACGTTATTAACCGAAACACCTATTATAAACGTAATTTTGTAATTATAATTTTTTAACACATTTAAGTGCCTAACTGGGTTTCTATGGTAATTGTTCTTAATATGTGTTAACGGTAATTTATCAAAAAGAGAAAATACATATTTGTCTTTATTGTAGATTGCTAAAACATGTGTTATAGATGGAACAGTTGATTTTACTTCCTTTACAAATGTGGATAAATGTAAATTTTCCATTTAAATAGATTTCAAGATAAATTTAGCGGAAAAAAATCCTTTATTTAGCCTAGTTACGGTTTTCAGTTGGTTCCTATCTAATTACTTCTAAGTAATCTAATTTCTGTACAAAATTACATGTAGCTCAAATTAACATACGATTAGATCTTATATGAAATATTGGTGTTTTAGATTATTAAGTCTATTGATAAAGAAATAGCTACTTAAATGAGTAGGAAATTCAACAAAATTCAACTTGTTACTTAAACATCTATTCTTTATAGCATTCAGCAAATTAAATATATAAGATTGGCTAACAAACATGGTGTCTTTTTTTTTTAGAAGGTTCTGATGTAGTTGCAATGTATAATTATGACAACATTCCTTCATATTAATACATTCGTCGGATGTTTATTAATGATATCAGTTCATTTTTGAATTTTAACTAATGTGCAAGTATCAATGAAAGGAAATCATACGGTGTCAAGCGTTTATGGAGAAACGTTAAAAACTTTCAATAGTTTTTAAAAAGTTATAAATTTTATTTAATAAAATTATATAAATATTAGGGTGCTTGTTAATTTTTTTTTCCGACACACCAAAAAACCTCTCTTTTGATGAAAAAATACGGCGGATTTTTTTTAAACAAAAACAACAGGTTCCTCAAGACGGTATAACTTCATTTTTTGATAAAATCGTAGTTTTTTGTAAGTATCTCTTAAAGTATACAGATATAAGAGCTATTTTGTAGGAAATTAAATTCTCTACAAAAAAAGGTCCTCTCTATTTTTTTCATAAAATTCATATTTATGGAGATATTCTCGGTAATAAATTTATTAACTCTATATAGTCAACGTTTCAAGACCTACAAACGTTATTTCTGAAACAGAACATTTTCTGAAATATGAACAATTTCTTATCTTAAGTAGAATTTACAACTGTTTATTTAATGATATCTAGTTAATAACGACTTCAATGTTAAAATATAAATATAAATAAAAATTAAATATAAAAATTGTATTAAAATATAAATAATTTAAAAAAAAATAAATAAAAATAAGTTATTATATTATTAAAATATCTAGAATGTATTATAGTTTTACGATATTGTTTATATTTCACAAAAGCATACGTTTGTAGTTCTTAAAATGTTGACTATTTTTTTTGCATGCGATTAGTGTACCTAGATTTGTTCAAATTTCTCCACTCCCTTCATAGAATTTTTTTTTTCTATCAGAAATTTGGGTAAATCATATACGACGGCTAATCAAAAACGTTCTAAACTCACACCGAGAGATCACCTTTAATTTTTCTAACCAACTTTTTCTAAAATGAAATAATAAATTACTAGATTTAATAACTATATGCCTACCCAGAAATGGATTTCCTGAAGGTCTACAAAATATTCCATTAGGGCTGCTGTGGCTTCCTTATTTTTCTTAAAGCGTTTTAAAGTTTGAGAACAGATTGATGTTAGAGGGAGCCAAAAATGCTTGACTTGATGAAAAATAATTTCTCTTTCACGAATTTTCATCCAGTTTGTCCAAATGACTTATGGTTTTACCATTTTCAGAAAAATCAAGTATCAATATTTCTTTGGCACCCCAAAAAAATTATATTATATTCTTATGTGCTAATGGAAATATATTTGTCTTCCGTGGTGCATTTTTTAGAGCTGTTTTGATAATGGGCGTAGTGGTAAATCTATTTCTAATCTATAATCAGTTTTATTCCTGTTAAAATATCGATCCAAGCATTGCCGAGAGACTACAGATTTTTTTACGGTGAAAGCAAATTTTGCACCAATTTTTACACATACCTTTTTCATAAATTATTCATCAGTTGAAATCTCTAAAAGTTGACTCACATATAATATCTATAAATTAAGCTGTATCCCATAATTCCTGTCATTTATTTTCTAAGACGTTCTCAGGATGAATTTCTTGATCCGACATATATTGTTTAAGATATAATTTAAATACTCGATTATGACACGATTTTCTCCATTATTCAAACCCCAAAAAACACGCTTGGTTTAAACAGCTGTAACAAACAGCTCAACAAATACGACTAAATTATGATACAGAATGAGGATTCTAATGTAAGAAACGTGGTATCTTTTAGAATGCAACAGATTTTTTTTCGATTAATAGGGCTATCTTCGTACGAATTTAAACAAATTGATTAACTTACGTAAAGCATTTCTTTGTACTATGCAAATTTTTTTTAAAATTAATTGGAATGTTGGCTTTTTTTCTTTACTTCATTTAAAGTTGTGTAGTTGCTTTTGGGCAATAATTTTACTGAAATATCCGCTTGTTATTTTTATATACTTACATCTTAAATTTAAAAAATAAATATAATAAAATAAATATAAAAAAATATAATAAATTTTAAAAATATCATTTTAAAATTTGTTATTATTTCGCATAATCGTGATATTTTGATAGTTACTAACCGGATTTTCGACCAAGGATCTTCATATTATCAAAGAAAACAGTCCAACGGTGTCAAAGCGCAAAATCTCAGTGATTATTTAAAGAAAAAACAAGTGCCGGAAATTTGGTATGTAACAAGTTCAAAATTCAACTAGTTCAGCATCTCAATTAGATTTAGCGCCATTAGAGCATATATATCACCCAGGTTTAGGTAATTTTTGGTCACGGGATTCAAAACATCACTGATATATGACTTTTCCGCACCACAAATTATTCAAAATTATAGTAAACAAAATCCATCAAAAATAATATACAGGGAGTGGTCTATTGATGATTTCAGTGTTGAAATCTGGAAAATCTAAAAATTGTAAAAATATTGAATTGTACGCATCATTAAATGAAAATTCAGCTTAGATACTTGAACAATTATCAGAATTTGCTAAATATTACTCCTGTTGCCGTTTCTAAACATTTACATGTCATAAGGAAGATATGAAAAAAGAGGTGGACGTGGTTCTATATATAATTCTAAATGTATATTCATATTCATAAGGAACTGTTTCGCACCTAATAAATGTGAAGAGGAGTTCGATAAGGGGATTGTATGTAACATAAATTATTCAGCATCGTACTGGAAAAAACTAACTTGACAGATAATCAGTGCAGATGATAAACATGTAAACCACCAAAAATATGCGGTTGATGCATGCAGGAATCGATAGCGAAGGTCTAAAAGAGATCTGTTTCCAACGATGAACGACTGTAGGCTTAAAATGGAAAAGAAGATTAAATGTAGCCTATAATTTAATAATTATATTTAATGTAGCATTGTAAGGTTTTCGAAACCATTCTTATTTCATGAGATGCGGAACCTGATCTTCCGAATGCAAAATCTGCTCTTGAACTTAAATATGTTGCGACTAATACCAGAAAATACTATGCTTGCTTGATGAATCGTACCTCATCTGGCACCTTCGAAGAATTATTCTTATACTTCACATCACTTCTACACCACATCAGATGTGCTGTTGACAGATAAGGTATGGATCTTCAAGCAATATTGTGGCGGGATATTCATTCATATTTGAATAGATTTGGCAAGTCAATACTGTCAAAAATCTGTTGAATTATGTATCAAGGCACTGAAGTTGGCTTATGTCCTCGGTCATCACACTAATTTTAATAGCAAGGTGACTATCATGTGTCCTTGACGTATTTGTCTCGTTATTTATTTTCGTTGTGGTGTAATATTGAACGACCATGTCTCATCTTCCTGTCGTGGGGGAACGACCTCTGAGTCTATCTCATCGGCATTTGAAACCGACCATGGGAGAGTGGATGGTTATTTTTTGACGCCAAACCATATGTAGTTTATCCAACAATATTGCTATATGTATTCAGGCATGAAATTTGTTATGTTTTACTATTTAATAAAAAATAGTAATTTTTGTATCTAAGAATTTAAGTAAATCCATGTTTTGTTTTTTCTTCTTCTTTTGTTC
This sequence comes from Cosmopolites sordidus, assembly GCA_031761425.1. Taxonomy (NCBI): domain Eukaryota; kingdom Metazoa; phylum Arthropoda; class Insecta; order Coleoptera; family Curculionidae; genus Cosmopolites; species Cosmopolites sordidus. Next base: position 141,595 of record JARFXV010000169.1, on the reverse strand, counting down.
TATGTTGGTATAGTCTGTCAGAGAGCCTTTATCTTCTTCAACCTTCCAATCCATTCACATTAATCTCCAGCAGGTCTACTTCTGTTTATGTTACCCACTATCCATCCCTCAGTTATGGAATTCCTTTTTGACATTCTCGCCAGATGTCTTGCCCACCTGAATTGCTAAATGCATATTGAATTCCAATTCCAGTTATTTCTAGTAGTATTTTAAATAGTTCAAGAAGTACCTAATTGTGTCAGGATTTCTAACAAATTAGCGTTCAGTCAATTTTTGGATTGTTATAATTTCTAGAAAAGTAATTCATAAAACAGGACAGTATAATATTACAATTACACTAATAACGACTTAAAAAGTCAACTCCATTTAGGAAAACCAGGAAGAATAAAATCAACAATTAATATTAGTTCTTACTGAAACGTATACATTTTTGTAATACACATAAATTAGTCGTCTACACGTATAGAAGAAAAATATTTGTTTTAAAAGGATTGGAAGGCCTCGCTTCGTGCATTAATTTAACAATATATCGGTATGACAATATCTGAAACCGTGACAACTTTTGTTTTTCTAATGCATCAGGTTAATACAGAGTGCAGGTTTAAAAATCATTGTCTTATGTCAATAAATGTAATAAGAGCTCTTTGGACGTGGTGATGTATCTTATTCGGAAAGTACGTATGCATATTAGATTTAGCATTGAAACAAATCCTGACACATAGTTATGAACACAATTTATCATTGCATATTCTCTTTAATGAATTCAAACTTGCGACCGTCAAAAAATTGAAATAGGGAAAGAAAAATTCTACGAAGAATATATGAAGTAAAATGGACGGGTGATGGGAGAGAATAACAAATCAGGAGCCCGTCGATTTATACAATGAACCTGCAGTAACACTGAAGGTAAAAGCACTAACGATTAGATGATTAGGACATGTAGCCATGTTATCAGGAAAAAGAATAGCAAAAAGTGTACTGAAAAGAAGGCATGAAAAGAAATGGTTAGAAGCAGTGAAGTAAAACATAAGGAGACTGAAAGTCGCGAATTGGGACAATATTACCAGAATCAGATTTACAACTTTCTTGGTTATCCAAATCATTATTTGTCTTCTACATTATTTATTTTTTTAAAGCAGTTTGTTTCTTATAAGTTTGATGTTCCATATTTTCCATCTGCAGTTTTATTGTAATCAATATATATATATATATATATATATATATATATATATATATATATATATATATATATATATATATATATATATATATTTGTTTTTACTATGTCAATGAATTGATATTTCTAATACACCAAAATAAAACTAATTCTGTAATAAAGTTTAATTAACGTTTCTTTATATCAACAACTGTAATAGACAGTTAACATGAGTATTTCCCCATTATTTCTGCTTTTTGTTTTTGTATCGATTTATTTCTGCAAGGGTGAATAAGCTGCACATGCTCACCAAAACATAAGTCATTCTTGACACTAGCCTTTCTTGAGAATCGACTATAATGCATTTGAATGAACATTTCTGCAGAATTTTTAGACCTATTTAAATGATGTAGACGAAATATTTAGATGATGTCAATAAAACGTGGATTTACCGTTAAATGCCAGAGACGAAGTAGCAGCCCAAACACTGAATGAAATCAGTAAAAGTGTGGCAAAGAATCCAAAAGCATGGCTGATTTTCTGAAAAATCATGGCTGAGCCGAAACGGGGTTATGCTAGCTAAACAGCCACATCTCGCCAAAAAGAAAGTGGTTTCATCACAATAATGCATCGGCACAGACGTTTCGGATTTTTGCTGCAAAACTCCCCTTTGAAGTATTTTTACCTGTGCCGTTTTCGCCGGCTCTTACCGATTATTATCCCCTTCCAAATCTGAAAATTTGATTCGCTTTGTGAAGATTCATTTTTAAATGATGAGGTTAGAGCTGGGACAGTCGCATATTTTGCAGAGGTGGGGCAAATGATGCCATATTGGGGTGTTCAAATATTGAGACGTCGTTGGACCCAATTAATATTGAAATGTAAATTGATTATGTTTCTTCTATCCTATTCAAGGCTAAGAGTAGTCGGGATCCTTTAAGTATAATCTCGATGTTGATGTGAGCGACAAATCACAAACATTATCAAATCATCCAAATTTTTCAATAGAGTAGCGTAATGACTTCAGATATCCCCAGAAGAAATCATCCAGGGGGTTTAAGTCCGGGGATCGAGCAGGCCATGCGTGTGGCCTACTTCGACCAATCCAGCGATATCCATATGTTGCTGTTAAAAAATCACGAGCAACCAAACTGAAATGTGGTGGTGCACCATCGTACATAAACCACATTTCATGCCTTGTTGCCTTGTTGCCAATGGTACATCTTTCAGAAACTCAGGCAGCGTTGCTTCCAAAAAGTTGCGATACACCTCGCCAGTAAGTCTTTGTGATAGAAATACCGGTCCAATTAGATAGTCATCTACAATTCTAACCCAATCATTCAACGAGAACTGATGTTGAAAACTATCTTCGCATACCTCATGCAGATTTTTATCTGCCCACACATGGTTATTATGAGAATTCCTTATTGCGTTTCTTGCGAAAGTGGCTTCATCGGTGAAAAGAATTTGTGTCAGGAATAGAGGGATGCGAAGTAAAGTTTGCAATATCCATTGACATAATCCAATACGCGGAGGAAAATCAACAGGTAGTAGTCCTGAACGCATGATGTCCAGCACATTCTGTTCCAATTGTACCGTTCTTACAGTCAGTGATCTTCCTGACCCTTCAGGTCGTTTCAATGTGCCTGTCTCACGAAGACGTCGATGAATGTTTTCGAAGATTTTTCGGTCGGGGACATTACGGGCTGGAAATCGTTCACTGTACAATCGTCAAACAGCCAAACGTCACTCATTCTATGTAAACAAATGCGACCGATAAAATCCACTTACTAGATGAAACAGCCGTTCCAAGTGATCGAGATCGAAAAAAAAAATTTTTGTACTTTTTTCAATGATAAAAATAAATAAATTGTCGCAAATTTTGTTCGCCCTGTATATTCGAAACAAAGGGGCTTTTCAAAAATCATCGTAGGACAAAATATTCTTAGAATAGGACAAGGAATAACCCCTTGCATTTTTGCCGCATGTTTACCAAAAGCCGCATGTTATGTCCAAAAGTTTGGAATATTCAAACATCCATGTTTTATTAATATTAATAATAATTTTAATTATTAATAAATAAATATTATTTTTGTCTTTTTCTCATTTAGGTAATCATCATTTTATTACTCTTACTGATACCAAATAAAACTAGACACCAAATCCATGGAGCTGTATTCTTGCTTGTAGGCAATTTAGCATGCTGTCGATTAAACGATCAATTTGGGCACGTGAAATTCCACTACCACTTGTTTTCTACTACTTCTGGTGCGATCCTTTACGTCATTTGTTTCATAGAATTATTTATGAATTTTCTATACAACACTTTGGGAAACACCTAGAATTTCCACGATGCCACTTTTAGTAAAGACCTGTTGTAACAAAGCGATTACTCTGGATCTGTTAAAATGATATATCATGTTTCTAGGCATTTTTAAACGGATTGATTGAAAATTGAAAAATATCTGAAATAATGCGTAAATACCAGTATCAATGGAATGTACAAAAATCGAAAAACCTGTGTTTTCAGTAAAACAATGCTTTTGTTATTTTTATTTAAAAACGGTCTAAAAAAATATCACAATTTTTCTGTAGCATAGGCGTAGATATCCTATTTGTAAATATTCCAAACTTTTATACGTATGTGTATATACCATATATGAATACGTTGGCTCGCATTCTCGAACAGCTCTGTTTGGGTTCGTCGATTCTAATTTTCCTAGCGCCATGTCTATCAGATTAAAAGCCTTGGCTGGTACCTTTGATGTAAATTTCTTTATATTTGAAGTTGGCTTTTCAATCGATAGGAAATTTTCTTTAGAATTTCGGAATACCTCCAACTGAATGTCGTCATTAGTAAGAGATTTATTACGTATGTATATTTTATGCACGAATATTACAACACGAACAATTTTGTTCTCATCGACATGCCTGTTTTCATATTTTATTGTTATTACGTATTATAATATGTTACATATTATATTGTTATTACATATTATATTGTCACAGTTTTTAGATCCTTATAGCATATTCTATTCGGTTTAGTTTTCATATGTGATTCGGATTATTATCTTATTGTAACACGTATGTTTCTCCAATTGTAGGAGATTTTAAAGTCTAGTGGCAAAGAAACCATTGCTAAATTGGCTATTTGTTGTAAGTGTGGGTAAGACACATGATTTCAGTGTCTTGAAGAGAAGATGGGAGGCATTTAAAATTCTTGTCTTTGGACTAAAAATGTCGAAATTTTGCACTATCCTCTGTAGCAGTTGTCATTTTTTGACCGTTCAAATTGTTTTCTATTTTGGAAATTACAAATTTCTTTATATTTTTATAGTGTGGTCCACTCTCCTACGACTTAATTTAATAACTCGACAATTTCTGTAATACTGTCACCTTTAACATGGTGACCCATTATCAGATGCGTTTCAGTTTATAGCACTCATCTTTTTGGCATAATTTAGAATTCCTATGACAATGTTATACAGATAGTTTCATTAAAACTACTTGAGAATTGAACTGTAAAATAGAAATTGGCAATAATTGAATTTTGCAATTTTTGCTATTAAATTAAATTTATATAAACCAGGCTCATGTTAATTGAAATACGATGGTATGAGGTTTTCTTTCAATTATATCTAAACATACTTCTGGATAAGCACTTATGGATTGTTTATTCAAGTAAAATGGGTATTTAATTTTCAGCAAATGTTAGCTCATGATGATTGATTCAATTAAGAGGACTTTCAACATCTAGTTGTGCTCTGACAGCATATGTAGTATATATTTGAAAACTGTTTTTTACTGATCTTGTTTTGGGAAACAAAATAGTTGACATTCACAAAAGTTGCAATCGTTCCATAATCGCCATCATCATAATTTTCTGAGATGGATTAATGAACAACGATTTCGAATTTTATGCAAAATTTCTTTAGCGACCACGAACCATCAGTAAACAAGATACGCAAAAATACGCAATTCGCACTAGGTACGTAAACAGTAAAAAAAAGATATTACTGAACTACCATAAGATGCTAAAAGATCATTCATGCCAAAGCATCGCGATATCGACAAATAATAACTGACTTTTTTAAAGATTTTTTTGGAAAATTTATTTTTGATTATCTGTAAATTTTAGTGGACTAATTTAAGTGGTAATTAATAATTAACTTATTTTAGTGAAAATTTAAAATTACAAATATCGGTTCAATGAATAAGGAAAACCACAATGGGTAAACAGGGGAAATTCAAATTTTCAAAATGTAGACTAGTACCGCAAACAATAAACATAATTCAAGGTATGTATATAGATATGATAACGGCATGTGATGGATTTAACTATAAGTTTGTGTCATGTAAATTATTTGAACGTAATGAAAGCTTACGGATTAAGTCATGCATTTTCGAGGGAAGTATTAATTTAGATTTCTTCACCTAAATATTTAGATGTCTGTTTATTCATTTCTATGTATTTCGACAAAACCACTTAATACATTATATATGTATTACTCCGATAAGTATTTTTCTTGTTTTCAGTAGCTGATTTTAAAGTTGTTGTTATCGAAGACTCCAAAATTATTATCGATCAATCAATAATATTTGTACCTGTAAAACTTGTACCCCTGTTAAACTTTAAACCGAAGATAGCTTCAAGAGTGAAAAGCTCGTGCTGTAGTATACCAGGCAATGTTTATGTCATCTCTAGAGAAATATCTGGTTTGGTTCTGGTTTTTATAGTGGAATAAAATGTTCTTTATAAGTATCAAATATGGATTTTTCTTGTTCATTGCTTCATGTAGGTATACCAGTTTTGAGCGGTATATATGGAGTTAGTAACGGTAGCCAATTGCATCAAGTAGAATTCCACTCTAGAAGAGGTCAGTTATTTTTGCGGAGAGGCAAATGATTAGTCAGTTGAATGATGTGATTTGATGCAGTATCCAAGTATAGAGTTTCTTGATCCTTTCCATTAAATGTCTTGAAAATATTATGGCACTGGTATATAGAGCGATGGAAGTATAGTGACAGGAATATGAGACGACGTCAGCTATTAACCATAAACTTGATTTATCTCTGTGATAACAGATCCCTGTCCGAAAACATTATTTACATTTTTCTTTAAATTTTGATGAGGAATTTTGAACAACTGAATTATGGCTAAATTAAAAAAGAGATGAGATCTGGAAATTGTAAAATCGATATGTCATGGATATGAAGAAATTTGAGCTGTATAACCACCGAAACCACTGAAGGCCAAAGAGATGATGACATGGCGAGTTGAATAAGACATATTTCGCAGCATCTCGCAGGGACTGCATTCTTTTCACTGTTCCTACCTACAATAGTTCCATTAATATACTCTAAATTAAAGCCAATCACTTCGTGTTGCGCAGTTTTTCTTCGGGTTTAAGTAACTTCAAAACTCCAAAAGAGATTCCGTCGATCCGCTATCTAATTTTTGTAATTTCTCGTCCGCCTAAAAATGTCAACTTTTTGGAGTGTTTTGATACTAATAGATAAATAATGGATATGAGCTATGATTTCGAAATAAATTAATTAATCAGTTAGACCAAAAAAATTAAACACTTGAAAACAAATAGTCAGACAACTAACTTTGAAACTGTTGTATAAATGGCGCAATCGGATCATTAAAGCTGATATTAAATAGATGATATATAAATTCTTTTCTATGATGTGAAATTTTTTGATCTGAAATGATCAAAAATAATGAAAAAAAAAAATGATGAAAAATTGTCATTGTAGCTAATGGACATACCGATAGTCACAAGCCTTCAAATTAAAAAGATATATTTTATGATACTAAATTGAATTTATAATATAAAAATTATTATTAAGTGAAATATGAGTTTCCGCCGGCTACTTCGTAGATTCTCGATATGTAGCTCCAATTTACAACCCTTCCAAATTTTTGTAGAAGTTGGTTGATTGATTTTTATATATCGATCGGTCTGGCATTGGGAAAATATTGTTTCTTCTTTAGTCAGTACTGGAAGTATTTCGGCTTGAGTAATTTGTTCGATGATTGATTCTCGAATATTTATTTCGATTGCAGTGCAATTATCGAAGGACCCTCTTAACACCTGTAGAGTGCAGCTGCCAAAAACTCAGGTTTATTCCTGTGAAACTTTAACGACTTTTTACGACGCTGTTTTTGTTCCATTGTGAGTAATCGCGGCACCCATCTTACACACAGCTTTTTCATATTCAAATTTTCACTCAATATGCGATATATGGCACTTTTTGAAATGCCTACTATGTTTGCTAACTCGCGCACTTTCATTCGACATTCATCCAATACCATTTTTTGGATTTTCTTCACCATTTCTGGTGTGATCACCTTATTTGATCGACCACTGCGATGTTCATCTTGGTAGCTCGTACGACCTCGTTTAAACTCTGCCGCCCAATATTTGCTCCTCTAGCGTATAATTTTATATCCTTCTAGAGTAGAATTTAACTCCGCTCTGATATCGGTTGAACTGAGATGAACTTTTCCATGTTTACAAATTTACCGAGAGCGTTCACTATTAAGCAAATACTAAATAACGTAGAGTCGTCAAAGTTTTATAAGGTTGGTACTTTCTACCGTAGTCATTCCTTTCAAACAACAAGCGTCATCTATACGTCAGGTCGGGTAGTTCTGAGATTAGCCTTGTATAAAGTTAATGCGATTGACAGTCTTAAAATTTCTCCGAATTAGCAATAAATTTAGGGCCTTTAATCGGCAAAAATCAGACTTTAAATTAAAATATAAATATATCAAATTGGGTTTATGGCTCTCTTGAAACCTTTAATTAAAAATTTGCCTTGGAAGTTTAACATTCATGTGTAACGAAATGTATAACCGTTTTATAGTTATTTCGGGCCATAATAAGCTCGGATGTGTGAATATTTATAAGGTGGGCTTTTTTGATATTAATATTACATAGTTTAAAATATTATTAAATTTATGTTTATAAAAAATTAATATGCAACATCACTTAATTAAATTATTTAGTAGGAATACCTTCAGAATGCTAATGTTTGTAATATTTTTTGTGAGCCAGTACATTAAATTAATATATAATAATATTATTATATAATACTTATATATATATATATATATATATATATATATATATATATATATATATATATATATATATATATATTATTATTATTATTATTATTATTATTATATAATATAGTAATATTAACTGAAACGTGAAGGTAGCATATACATACATACTTATACAGTACTAAATCAATAATCAGTCTTTGTACCAAGCAAGGTTCTGATGGTACCCATTTCAACCTCGTTCAGGTTACACTGATCAACAAATTTGAACTTTATTTTATATTGTTAAAAAAATCTTTTTGTTGATTCAAGTGGTTCATGAGGTTAGTTGCGTCTAGAAATATAAAACGTATCTGTTGTTTATTTTGAATTAAAAAAAAGTACATAACTAAATGCATTTTATTAAAAAACAAAACATTGGGTAATGTATTTTTATCACTAGATTAATTACTCATCTTGCGCTTTTAATTCGGTTTTTGTAAACGATTTCTGTAGCATCTTATATAATAGTCCAACATCTCAGAAGTCCGATTTTCTAGATACCTCTTGCTTATACTTAAAACATCTTGATGAAATCGCTACCCTTGTTCTTCAATTGCGGGAACAAGTTCTTAAAATATTTCTGATATGGAAACCCATAGAAATTCCTCATTTAAGCATTTATTTTTATTATTGATTGATTTTAGGAGAATTTTTCTGAAATTTCTGAATCTGAATTATCTGAAATATCTTTCAGATAATTCAAAACATGGTCTTTCCTTACAGAGTTTTTTTATCTGGCCCGCAGGACGTTTTCTAGGGTAACCAAATAGCGTTTTTATTGACATTTCTGTCTTCTGGCGCGAAAGACTTTCTTAGTTGTCATGTATTCTTTTCTTAATGCTTCTAGCGCGTTCGATTGTCCTATTTGCAAAGAATATAACCAAACAAGATCTCATTAATTTTAAAGTCTCTACAAAGTTGTAGTTCATACATCTTATATTATATTGTATATGTTCAATATATATATATATATATATATATATATATATATATATATATATATATATATATATATATATATATATATATATATATAAATTATAAGAAAAATCTTAAGCCTCAAACAAATAAATAGCTCATCATACCGACTTCGAGAAAACCAAGAAATCAAACAATACACAGATATACATAGCGATGTGAGTAAAGAAGCTTTAGGTTTTACGGACACCTAAAACGGATGAATCCGAGCAGGCAACTATACAAATAGTCGAATTTTATGAAAATAGGAGTAGAGCTAAAATAGAAACAATTAAATGGCTTGCTGCAATTAAAGAGGGCCTAAGATCAGCAAATATTTGACAAGGTGATATTCAAGATAAAAACTGTTTCAGACAAAGGGTTAACGTTTGGGACGTTGGCCAGAGAAAAAAATGTAGGAAGACCGGAACAACTTGGTCTGATGGAAGGAAAGAAGGTCATAGTGAAAGAATAAAATCAGTATGGGCGCAAAGGAAGGTTAACAACAACAAACGCCTCTAAACGTACTTCGCGTGGTCCACCAGGGCCCATACGTTTCGCAGATGCAAGAATACATTATACTATTAGTCCGGGAGTACATCCAATCGTTTATATCATGTTTGTTGGGAACGTGCAGACGTTTCGTCGAGGTCACACATAGCTTTCACTGAAAAGTCTTTTCAGTCTTCAGACGCACATTGAGAATGTCAAGTTTGACCTTGGCGAAACGGTTCCCAACAAACGGGGCACAAACGATCGGATGTACTCCCGGACTAATAGGATCAACCGGTATCTAGTGCAGGATCGCCTTGGTCCATCTTTTGTTCTATCGCCTGGCTACATGGCCTGCCCACGTCCATTTCAATTCCTTTATTCTTCAAATGATGTCACTTATTTTAGTTTGTTCTCTGATCCATGTGCAGGGCTTTGTATCCCGTCTAGTAACCCCAAGCATACATCTTTCCATTCCCCTCAGTGCTCTCCGAAGTTTTTGAACTGACTGTGATGTGAGTGTCCAGGTTTCACTTCCGTTTGCCTTAACGGGCAGGACACACTGATCAAAGACGTTTATTTTTAGGCAAAGTAGTAGTTTGTTCTTAAACACTGTGTTGAGGCTGCTAAATACCTGACAGCCACATTTAACGCATCGTTCCACCTCCAGGACGGTATCCCCTTCTATTGAAATCATCTGCCCAAGATATAAATAGTGATCAACAACTTCCAAATTCGTTCTTAAAATAGAACTTCTTTTTCTTTTCTCAACAAATTTATTGAACATGAACTGACTCTTCTTGTTTATTTTCAAGCCAAATAGTTCTCCAGCCCTTTGCAGCTCTTGTATGTGTTTTTTCAGCTCCTATGTGTTTTCTGAAAGAAGAACGATCATCTGCGAATTTTAAATGGTTTTAGTATGCACTGTTGGTCTTTATTCCGTCTTGCTCCCAATCCAGATTGCGGAACACTTCTTCCAGGCAGGCTGAGAAGGGAAGAGACGATATTGCGTCACCCTGTCATACGCCCCGTTCTACATTTATTCCAACCTCAAGATCATCAAGGTAGTCGCTGTAGCTTTATTATATATGGATCCTAGTAGGTTTACATAGGCTTAATCAAATGCTTTTTTATAATCGACAAAAGCCAAGCACAGTACCTGCCGTAAAACCTGGATATAATCCATTGTACTGAACCCACTTCTGAATCCTGCTTGCTCTCTTGGTTGTGCGTCATTAAGTTTTTGAATATTCTTTTGGATATTATTTTGGTGAAATCGACTTATCGATGAAATTGACTTATCGGACCGGGGTTCTTTAAATTTTCACGTACTCTTTTTTTATGTAAAAGAATCATTTCTGCATTTTTCCATAATTTGGATACTTTTTGTTCTTTGGGGCATTTTGAGTCTAATTTTGCTAGTGTTTTATGTAACTTCCGACCACCAGCTTTTAACATCTTAACAGTTATACTATCCTTTCCTGAAGCCATTTTTCATCGAGTCTATAGCTTTTGTCACTTCCTTCAAAAGGATATCCGGCATGTATGTATGTTATGTTTCTAAATTATTCCGGATGTCGATACAAAATCTCATCTTTTCTCAAAAAATCTGAAAATTTGCTATTTTCAAGTGTAACTTGAAAGAGACCAACTGACTAGTTGACTGGTCATCCTCCCATACCATTAGGTGTCAAAGCTTGTTTTGTTTTGCTTTTTGCTTTTAACTAGATTATTAACTTTCATCCTAATCAGGTGGCCAAACCATCTTAATTGTCGTTCCTCAATCAGTGTAGTAATGGGAATCACTCCCAGTTTTTCACAGATAACGTGGTTTCTTATCCTATTTTTCCTGGCAACCCCCTCCATTTTTCTCAATATTCTCACCTCCATGGCTGTCATTTTTGATTTAAATATTTTCGTTAGAACCAATGATTCACTTCCATATAAAAAAGTAGGAACAAAAACTTTCTTATAAATTTTAATTTTCGTTATTGTAGATACTTCTTATTGTCCAGGAAAACTCATTTTAAGCATGGAATAGTCTTGTTGTTGATTTTTTTTTCTTGGCATTGGTAGATTTTGTCTCTTGGCATAGAATCAAAAGCTTTTTGAGGTTTATTGCATATACAAAAAACCTCGCGTTTTCACTATGTACTCTTTCAAATATCTATCTGAGCGAGAACATTCAATTTTGAGTTCCTTTTCTCGGCTTAAATCCTGCTTAATTGTCCAGTAGTGATCTATCTATGTCTCTTCTGGCTCTATTGTCTAGAATTCGTTTATAAATTTTTCCATACACTAATTGCAAAGATACTCCTCTATAATTGTTGCATGCAGTGGCCTCATCCTGTTTGTAGATCAGAACTATCAGAGGCAGTTGCCAATTGTCTGGTATCAACTTTGTTTTCGAGGCCAAGTTTATAATCCTATAAAACATCAATATACGATCCGGTCCCAAGAATGTGATCATCTCCGGCTTTATTCTGTCGTACCCATGGGTTTCTTCAGATTTCAGTTTTTTAAGTACTTCCAATAAGCGGTATAAGCCTCTTTGTATGTAGCAAAACATATCAGGTTGATATCGGTATTTTCTTCGCTAGGAACTAAATGGAGGAATTAAACAAAGTATAAATTAAATTTTAAACATAATGCATCAGTAACTTACCAAAATGCACGTTGTACGTCCGTTAACTTTGCCAAAAAACTCAATACTTAGGCCTGTTACACATGGTGGGGGGCGTAAGGATATTTAAGGTCAGGTGGACAGCCGCGTGATGTGCAGATGCGCGAAATTAATGCGCATTAATCGCGTTCTAATTTGAAACTAGGGTTAAAAATTTGAATATTATTAGGACTACTAGATATACTTCAATAACATAAAAACCAGAGCCAATTTGATACTCATTCTTAAATTGTGTATTCTAAAGTATGAAAATTTATATAGATAGCAAGGAAAACAATTTTTTTGTTTTTGAGATGTGTAATTAATTATATCTTTAAAACATGTTTTTTATTTTAACAGTTTAGAAAAAAGAATAAAAGCACTGGCTTATTTTACACAACACTCATAATTCAGGTGATCATTTTAGAAATACCTTCGAAAATAGTGCTCAAAAAACAGTTTATCAGCAGGCTAATGCTGATATTTTTAAATGACATCAATCGGCAAAAATAAATCATATTTTTGAACCATTTCTTAAACATATATTTCATTAAATAGCAATCATAATTCAGAAATATACTGCACCAAGTTTGTGTAGTGTTTTTATATAAAGAAATCTACATCAGTCAACGCCGATATACCATATTATGGATAATTATTTTTATATTGTATATATAAATAACTAAATTCCTTATTATTAAATTATGCCTTTACTGAAATTACATATTATATAATTCGTAAAATAGAGGCCTTATTCGCATCACGGCGGTCGGTCATCTTATCTGAAAAATCGATAAATATACGAATTGATCAATTTTCTATAACGAGTATTAACCTACGCAGCATTATTCAAATTATATATAAGGATCAGGCATACCAATAGTTTACCAGTATAATAGTTAAAGATTGTACAATATATTTCAATAATCAGTAGTTATCAGTTCCCTACAGTACCATAAGTGCACAATAATACTTTTGTTTTGAAAACTAGTGCTGTGTGTACATCACTAAAATTTTATATGATCAATAAATACTGAGTATGTCTAAAGAGAAATCGATTTTTTTATTTTAGATGAGAAAATTGTTAAAGTATTTGATTTATAATATAGTTTAAAATATAATAACGAAATTCTGCGATTAATAACAAGAGAGAATCTAAACACACAAAAGAAAATGTAAACACCAAATCACTTTATTCAACTTCTCAACGCGTACCTTTAATTTAATCTAGATTAAGTCATCTCTTGATATTGCTAATATGGTTAGTCAAGCTCGCGTTGAGAAATTGTAGTGTTGAGAACCTGTTGTATACAACAACCAAAAAGAACCTGTTGGGCATAAAATATTCCAGTATCTATATAAACTATAAAGAATATCCAAAACAATCAAAATCACACTGAACTGGCAGACACAAATATAAGACTAGTTTATAGAATTGTTTGAAAATTACTTCCGCCCTTTTACGATGAGCAGAAGAATTTTTTTTATGTAATGAAATAACATTATTTATAGTCACATTTATAGATATTCCATGACACAACAGGACTTGAATGGAGCAAGATATAGCAGCCAACTACTTATTTATCGAGTCTAAGCTACGGTTTCCTTAGAAAATGGTGCCGTTATCTGGCGGCCCTGATGCGGCAGACGTAAAAAAAGGGCCGTAAGAGCGGTGACCAAAGATGTCAATCTAAAAACAGACGGTCAACAGACAGTGAACGTATTGCAGTGGAGAATGGACGATCTAGACATAGCATTATTACTATATTTGGAAGATCATAGTCATTGGAAGACAAAAACTATCGTTTGGAAGCCAGCGAGATATTTAGAAATCGTGCTACACAGGGTACATTTTTTGTTTTATGTGGGCTTTTCTAGTATTAGCTCTTCACATTATATAAAACTTGATTATTTTTTACAAAATCAATCAATTTCTCATTATCTTCGCTGGTCAAAATTACGGTTGTAGTGCTTGAACTAGTTTTTATTTTAAAATGGCCACCGATACACCGGAAAAAACGTTCCAGAATTGTTTGCCATCGCTATGAAGACGGTCATCCAAATGGCGCCATCGCTATTTGATGTAAGGATCACAACCAACACTCTCTAGGAAACCTACGCCTTCTGGTTTGCATAGACATCGTTTTAGTGACTCCATCTACCGCTACATTACAGTCGCTAGATAACGATACTGATCTCTTAAGAATCCTTAGCTTACGTCTATGGTGAAGGAAAGGTTGACGAGTTTAGCGGAGCCTAAAGAAAATATCTGCAAAGAAATACCCAGAATTCCATCCGTATTGGGCCAAAGAGTTTTTCAAGATTTAACTGCTTTAAACAAATCTTGACGATTTTTAACAAATATTGGTGATTTGATTAAAAAAAACCGCATCTTTGCTTTTTTCTTTTAACAAACATTTATTTTCATATACGAGAGATGTTTGAAAAAATATCGACCTGATAAAGAAAACACAAGATTTTTTTTTTTTTTAATTTTTGACGTAGTCACGTTCCAACTTTTTAAAACCATCAGTATAATGCGATCATGCAATTTTGAATCAACAACGCGAGAAGTACATTATCAAGGTGAAAGAGTAGTTTTTTGCCAAATATAGACATTTACCCTGAGTACTTTATTGAGTTTTACTTTAGCACTCTTAAATTAATCTAGTAATCAAGCCTAACTCTCTCTGGTGATGGTTCTATCTACTGTTAGGTAGCCTATGAGCACAACATTACGAGAATCCTAACTAAACATTCCATTTGCAACTTCGCGGGGAGCTATCTAACAAATCATATTTGACAAATTTCATAGTCATTTATTTGATCATACTTGCGCCATCTCTGTGTCAGATAGATCATTTTTCGA
The DNA here is from genome assembly GCA_031761425.1 of Cosmopolites sordidus. Classification (NCBI taxonomy): domain Eukaryota; kingdom Metazoa; phylum Arthropoda; class Insecta; order Coleoptera; family Curculionidae; genus Cosmopolites; species Cosmopolites sordidus. The sequence continues at coordinate 126,339 of JARFXV010000169.1, read as the reverse complement.
ACAACCTTCGTAATCGACAGTTTTATTAATAGAATTTTGGAAAATGCAAAAATGAATTAACCAATCAAACTCTAATAGATTCTAGTGAGTGATTAAATATAAAAGTAAGTTACGGGAAACAGATATTTTTGATCTAGCAGAACTCCGTAATCTTCATATTGCACATTACTTATTGACGAAAAGTTAATTTATAGTATATAATATATTATAATGTATTGTTAAAAAGCAAATTATTTATGGACAAACCGACATCAAGTTTGCATATATTTGCCTAGATTGTTGATTGACTTACTTCTTTCTTTAGCGAATGGCGACCGTTTACTTTCCTTGTATAAAATCTGCCTTACCTTGCCCATATTCAATTCAAATTCGGTAGAATGTCGTCGAGTAGAATGACTAGGTCTTTTTAATATCACGCTCTCTATGTTCTCAGGGGTTCTGTTCGCTACTGTTCCTCTTATCTGTTGTGAAGAAATCAATCGCAGAATAATGTTGTGAGTTTGAATGTTTCGGCAAATCGATATTTAAGTGGCAACCTACAAATCGGTACTTTAAGATAATCCCCTAGACCATTTTTACTGAAATCGTTTAGAAACGACACACGATGCTTCAATGCTCACAAATGTAGGATCACATCGGTATATTGCATTATTTCAATATATATATATATATATATATATATATATATATATATATATATATATATATATATATATACATGCACAGTACAGACATGCACCAATAGAATACTCACATCAGAATGTATTGTATTGGTTTTTCGTTTTAAGATGCACCACATTCTGATTAAAAAATTATTGAATTAAAAATATTGATTAACGTTATCACAAATTCACCATGGCTGGTCCTAAGGCCGCTTGAGAAATAAAGAGCGGATCTTTGAACTAGATCAGCACCCTACCAGAGTTAAAACGCAATTGCCTATAGATCCCACATATACCTCAGAATGGGAGTGATACTGGGGAGAAAGCGAATAATAGTGCATAGAGAGTAGAAATTTGGATGAGACTGTCGATGTGGGACATCAAATGTATGATAAATAAAACCACAATAGGCCACACAGGGTATTATACATAAGCACTATAGCAATTATTAATAATACATTCAAAGTCAGAACCAACCAAGCGAGTGGAACATAAGTATACCTATACTGATATTTAAAAGAGGCCTTTAAGAAAAACAACAAGGTTTTTGACAGAACAGATCCACTTTTGATGCAGTTTTCAAATTCACACATTATATAATACAGAAAATTAACAAGTTCATAGAATCCAATAAACCAGCCTATAGGTGTTAAGTGGACAGGCTTCAAGGCTATTGACGAGCCATTGGATAGAATTGATAACAGTAATCAACAAAAAATGAAAAAAAAATCATAAAAGTATAACATATTCTGGGTGAGGAGATTAATATCCTATCTGGAATAAGACAGGGAAATTCAAGTCCTTTCATTTTCAACTTTATAATGGACAAAATAATTGATTCTTTAAAAGACATGTTGAATACAAAATTCTGAATACTGTCTTTCACGTGGTATGCTGCGTCGACGACGCAGTATTAACTGCCGAATCTAAAGACATCCTACAAACTTTACCAATAGTTAAAGTACAGTTTGGTACAGAAATCACGAATAACAGAAAAATATAAAATGAAACATCGGACCAAGTAAAGAAAATTGCACAAATAGTAGATTGGTTGAGGGGCGTAATATGAAGAAACATACACATGAAACGAGAAGCCAGCGTCAGAATTTACAAAATATCAGTAGGATCAATAATGATATATGTAACCGAAAGAAGGGCACATACCAGTAGGACTTCGAAAATAATAAGCACAGTAGAAATGAAAATTCGAATAACAATTCACGGCAAACCATAAACAGAACTCGACAACCTATACCACAACCGTCCTTTCATACAGTTATTCGAAGTGAATGTTTTAATTGAGTTGGAGTTTTACAATGAACAAAATAAATAAAAATTGAACTATGCTATTACAAGATGATAAGATGGATATCGTAACAATATATAACATCGTAACATAACAAAAGGTGAATAACGACAAAAAACAAAAATGTTTAAATCGAGCGTTGGCGTGGTAGAACATAATACCTTTACTATTCTTCGGTTCAGGCTGTTTTACTTGTATGACATTAAATTTGGCTGGTTTTGACAGTAGAAATTCAAATTTATCGTTAAGTTTCTAACGTAACGTTCTAGGTAAGATTTTTTTCACGAACTTTTGCACCTAATCTCACAATTTTTCATAAATCATTTTCGGAACATTTTAAAATAAAATAATTTTTGCTGATGCCAAATGAATTTCTGTAAATTAATATGGTAGCGAAAAATGCAATTTTTCACCTAACGAAGCTACTTCAAGTCGTTGTTAATAGTTAGTTGTAGTGGATGTTCATTAATTCTTCTTTCTTTTTCACATTGATATAGATGCATTCACATGTATTCTCTCTTTTTATTTCCCTGCCAGGTCTCTTTAGATGTTGTGGTCCAGCTGGTTCTAGGTTTGAAGGTGATTCTTGGTGTCTCGCTTCGATATTGTTACTTTTTTAGCCCGTCTAGTATAGTCACACACATGTTTGTGCCAATATTTCCGTGAATTGTTTTTAGAATTCTCATTTCCATCATTTTCGAAGTCCTACTGGCATGTGCCTTTCTTTGGATTACACATATCATTATCACTATTCGTGCAGTTTTTTTTTACTTTGTCGGGGGTTTCATGTTGTATATTTCTGTGACTCATGATCTGTACCAAATATCTTGGTTCTTTAAATCTTGAAATATTTTATAGGCTGTCTCTAGATTCGGTAATTAATACTGTGTCATCGGCGTAGCGCACCACATGAAATTATTTTGCATCTTGGATCCAACACTACTTGTAAAGACTCAATTATTTTGTCCATTACGAAGTTGAATATGAAAGGACTCAGTGAATTTCTTTGTCTTATTCCAGGTATTATATTAATCTCCTCACCCAGAATGTTTTACTTTTATGTTGGTATTGATATATTTTTTTGTTCCCAATTATCCAATGGCTCGTCAATAGCCTTCAAACATGTTTACTAAACACCTATAGGCTTGTTTATTGGATACTATGAACTTTTATTCTTCTGTATTCTGTAATGTATCTGAATTTGAAAACTGAACAAAAGTGGATCTGTTCTGTCGAAAACCTTGTTGATTTTCTTAAAGCCTTCTTTTAATTATTAGTAGAGGTATATTTATTTTCCACTCACTTGGTATAGTTCGCACTTTGAAAATGTTTTTACTAATCGCTATAATACCCCGTGAGCTATATTGTGGTTTTACTTCTCATGAATTTGATATATCTCTACGACATTCTATTCCAAATTTCTACTCTCTATGCACTATTATTCGCCAGTATCAGTTCCATTCTGACGCATATATGGGATCTATGAGCAATTGCGTTTTAGCTCTGGTGGGATGCTGATCTAGTTCAAAGATACGCTCCTTATTTCTCAAGCGGACGAAGGACCAGCAATGGCGAAGTTGTGATCGTTAACGTTAATCAATATTTTTAATTTTAATCAGAGTGTGGTATATTTTAAAACAAAAAAAAACAATAAAATAGATTCTGATGTGAGTATTCTCTGTATTATTTACATTTTCGGATATAAAAAAATAACATACCAGGATTGCTATATTGTATCCGGAATAATAAATAAAACCAAATATTTATCACTGAAAATAATTTTATTGTTTTTTAAAATATTCTCCGCGATGATCGATACACTTTTGCATACGTGTGAACTAATTTTAAACCACTTCTTACATTCCGCCATGCATCAACCGCTTTTTCTGGCGTCGAAAATCGTTGACCACGTAGTTTATTCTTCACGAACCGGAACAAAAAGAAAGCATTGTGTACCAAATCAGGACTGTACAGCAGATGACCCATTGATCATTGATGATCAATTCGATGTTTTGACCGGTCAAATATTGAGTTATTCGGTTTGATGCGTGAGAGTTTGCGTTTTCATAGTGAAGAATGATCCTGCGTCCCTGGTTGTTTTTTATTATGTCTTCAGAGACTTCTGGTTGTGTATTATTAAAATTGATCGTTCTACCATTCTTGAATGGCACTGTATGCCCATTTATCCCAAAAAAACAAGAGACCATTTGCTTCGAAGTGATTCCTGCGCGAATAACTTTTATTGGGTTTGGCTCAATTTGAAAGAGCCATGCAGTCGACAGCGGTTTACTTTCGGGCTCATACGCATAGATCCAAAATTCGTCACCTGTGTACATGTTATACATGGCTTTGGACGCACCAATTTGTATTTTTTTAGTATTTCTTTGCACCAAACGACACGAGCTTTTTGTCGACACGAGCTTTTAGTTGAGCCGTTGTCAAATTATGCGTAGGTAAAATCTTGTGTATGCTTGTCGTGCTAATGCCCAGGAATGCCTCAATCTCACGGTATGTCACATGAGGATCTTGCTTTATCAGTTCGCGCTCAGTATCGATGTTTTTTGGCACAACAACTGATTTTGGATGACCTTCTTTAAATTCGTCCGTAAGCGAACGACGGCCAGGATTGAATTCACTAAACCAGTGATATGCAGTGGTTTTATATGGTGCTTCATCGTCAAAAGTCGAAGTGAGTTAATCGATGTACTGTTGAGATAATTCACGTCGAGAGCCGTAGTAAATCACCGCTCGAAAATTCTCGCGATTAAATTCCATTTTTTAACTGAGATGAAATTTTCAAGTCACTAAACAACACAAATAGCGTCCGCATCACAAAACGTTCTGAGTACGTATACAGTCAACAATGTCAAACTTTACTATGTACCAGGTCTGTAAATTTGCCCATAGATGGCCCTAGCTGTCAGTGTAGTTACCGTCAAACCGCGTCATTGGCGACATTTCCTTGTTGACATCTAACAAAGATTTTCAGCTGACAACAATACAAGTTTCATACAATAGCATAGTTCGTAATAACGTTGAACATGTCGAATTTTGTGCCTGGAAACTACGATTTACGAACAGCATTGATTTTCAGTTACCATTTGAAGAAAACTGCTGTAGAATCGCACCGAATGCTTATCGAAGTTTACAGTGAGCATGACCTTGGTAAATCACAGCACTTTGAGTGGTTTAAAAAATTAAAAAATGGCGATTTTGACGTGAGAAACGAAGAACGTGGAAAACCACCGAAAAAGTTTGAAGACAGCGAATTGCAAGCATTGTTGGATGAGGATGACGCTCAAACGCAACAACAACTCGCGGATCAATTAAAAGTGACACGAGAAGCCGTCTATATATGTTTGAAAGCAATGGGAAAGATCTAGGAGATGGGAAAATGGGTTCCACATAAACTGAAGGAAAGACAACAGGAAAACCCAAAAACTACTTGCGAAATGCTGCTCGCCAGGTACAAAAGAAAGTCATTCCTCCATCAAATTGTGACTGACGATAAAAAGTGGATATATTTTGAGAATCCTAAGCGTAAAAGATCATGGGTAACTCAACGCGAACCATCGACATCGACTGCAAGTCGCTATGGACGAAAGACAATGATATGTGTTTGGTGGGATCAGAAAGGTGTGATATACATAAAAATACAATTAAAATTACCGATTTTTTAAAACAGAACGTAGCTTTGGTATAACCCAATAGTATAAAAAAAAAATGTCTAAATATAAGCGATAGAGACAATTGAAATACGATAATTATATCCACCTTATATACCACATATGGTGAAATTTAATTCAATTCTTTTTTTGTTCCATTTCGTTTTTTTTTCACAGCGGTATATGAACAGTTTCTATATTTTATTAGTATTTTAAATTTTCTCTACCTGTCCTAATTTACTTTTATCTTTTAAATCTATTCTAGGCACTATAAATAAATGACCGGTGATATTGGCCTAGAATTCAAATGAGAGAATTATATTTCTAATCACCCTTCATCCCAAGATTAAAGTATCCTCAATAATGCAGGCTTAAAAGACATTTTTGCGTGTATAGAAAAAAAAGCTTATTGACAGTCCTTTTCTATAGAAAAAAAGATGACATAGAAAAGTTGACTGCTCTATGGCAACATTGTTAGGGATTTATTGATTTTTGAACCAACTAAGAAATATAATTAATCTTTCATATGTTACGCGTCCACATAACTCTTTTTAAAAGCTTGTCATCTTCAACAATTTATATACATGATAAAATGGTTATTAAAATTTTGATTTATTATTTAAGTTTTTGTACTGTCGAATACCTAAACTAAATATGTCATACCAAGTATTTTTGTTTTAACATAGAATGACGAAATAAAAAATGATGATATAAAATTAAATTGAAATTTTGCTTTAGTTTATGAGATCATTTAAAATTGTTTGGTAATGTATTAATAGGCCATATTACATAATTGATTTTCAAATAAAACAACAATTTTTAATGGAATATGGATATATGAGAATCGTTCGAAAAGTTCAAGTTCAAGAGAAAGCGCAAGTATGATTAAATTGCTGTAATATTTATCAAGTATGATACGTGAGAAGTTCCAGATGATAATTTAGTCAATGCCAATTTTAGTTTAGTTGTTTATTCGTCGCAATCGAGTGAAGCAAACCAATTTCGACGTTTTTTGATAAATGGATAAAACTGAATTTTAAACCGTTATAAAGTACTTTGTGCCAAGGGGTTTAATCCTGAGAGACATACAAAAAGGATTATGCACTTTAAACAACAATGGTTTTTCCTCTTTGCTTTCGACGTCAAACAGTGGAATGCTGAATTTAAACGTAGTTGCATATTGCTTGAAGATGATGAGCACTCAGGACGCACAAAAACTACTACAACCGAGAATACTGTCAGAAAAAAATCGCAATATCGTTTTAGATGATCACCGACTGAAGATACGTGAGCTTTTTGACATTGAACACATTTCGATAGACCGTATCCACTATATTTCACACGATGTTTTGTGCATGAAAAAGCTTTCTGGTCGATGGGTGCCGCCTATATTCGCAATCGACCAAAGCACATTCGAATGAACACTTCTCAAGAATATTTAGACCTATTTACACGTGGTAATGCGGAATTTCTGTTTTTATAGGAGCAAATGAAACATGGATTCACCATTACACCCTAGACGCGAAGAAGCAGTTCAAATAGCGGGTGGGGACCAGTAAAACTTCCTCAAAGAATGCTTCCGGCTTTTTTCCATTTTCGTGGTGTAGTGCTCATACGTTAACTGGCAAAAGACAAGTCAGGACAATCACCGGGGAGTATTTCGGATTACTACTGGACCAATGGAATAGTGCTGCCCAGAATATATGTCCACATCTTGTTCTTTAGAGTAAGCAAGTATTGTTTTACCACGATAGTGCTCTTGCACACACACCTCTGGTTTTTGCTACAAAATTCCATAATCTACAAGATACTTTTACATGCGCCATATTTGGCGGATTTGACTCCTAGCCATTACTTCCTCCTCCAAAACCTGAAAAACTGGTTTGCTAAGTAAGATTCACTTGAAATTCACTGAGAAAACGGTTTGTTTTGTTAAAAAGTTTGGACTGTTGTATGAGGGTAGTCCTTGAAGTAACCGACCTCACAAAGAAAACACATTAAATTTGGAAAAAATATCTTTATTTCTCTACATAGTCTCCTTTTAGTTCGGTGCACTTTTCCCAGCGATGTTCAATAGCTTCGATTCTTTGTTTATAATGAGAATAGTCGAGCTCCTCAAAATAGCTATCACCCACAGACTCCACCTCTTCATTGTTGGTAAATATTTTACCACCGAGCCATTTTTTCAAATTTGGAAACAGAAAATAATCGGAGGGGGCTAAACCTGGCGAATAGGGTGCGTGAGAAAGCTATTCGAATTTTAACTTATTGATTTTGGCCATCGCGATAACGATGTGTAAACTAGTGCATTGTCTTGATGAAACTAAACTTTCTTTTTCGCCAAATGCAGCCGTTTTTTCTTAATTTCATCACTCAAACGCTGCAATAAGTTCGCATAATACTCGCCGTTGATTGTTTTTCCTTTTTGAAGATCATCAATGAACATTATCCCATGTGCATCCCAAAAAACTGACGCCATGACCTTGCCTGTTTTCGCCTTCTTCGGAGCTGATTCTCCTCTTTCAGTTAATTGTTTTGACTACTCCTTCGTCTCAGGTGTGAAGTAATGGACTCATGTTTCATCCGTGATTATGAATTGATGCAAAAACTCTGTTTATTCCTGTGAAACTTCACCAAACACTCGATTCAGATATCCGCACAACCCTGTTTCTGTGTTCCATTGTGAGTAATCGCGGCATGCATCTTGCGCACAGCTTTTTCGTGTCCAAATTTTTAGTCAATATGCGATGTACAGCACTTTTTGAAATGCCTACCATATCTGCTAGCTCGCGCACTTTCAGTCGACAGTCTCGAGATTTCTCTCGTGGTCACCTCATTTGGTTGACCACAGCGATGTTCGTCTTGGCAGCTCGTACGGCCTCTTTTAAACTCTGCCGCCCAATATTTTACTGTTGTAAACAAAGGAGCAGACTCCCCTAGGGTAGAATTTAGCTCCGCTTTGATATAGGTTGGACTGGGATCTTTCAAATGAAAGTTATCACATAACGAAGACCAATTTTTTCCATTTTTACAAATTCACTTGGAGCGTTCACTATTAATACGTTCACTGTAGCGAGCGTTCACTGCCAAACAATATACGTCAGGTTGGGTACTTCTGGGACTACCCTCGGATTACATTGAAAGGTGTCTGCGTTAAAAAATAACTTCGCATCTCCTCTTTGCTTGAACAGCCATAAGGCGCTAATCAATATGGAACTGTCATTGCGTCATTTCATGTTTTGAAAAATGGTTTTAAAGTAATACATGACATGAAGTAATACAAAAATGATATTTTCTCGAAATGAGATATCAACGTTTTTTACGTGTTTTCTACACCGTTTTCTCCCAAATTTGAACAAAGTATTTCCTAAATTGAAATCTAGTTCTAATTATTGACATTGCTTAATTGAAAAAATCGGCGTTTAAAATGTTGCCTGTTGCCACCTATCGTACAATTTTGTTATATCATCTTCCTTGCGAAAGAGTATACTTGAGGATTTTGTTGTACCCATAGACATCAAAAGGATAAGAAATCATTTAAATCTGAGATGGAGTTCTGAACTACGAAATGTAAAATATTATAAAAAATTATGCTATCTTTCTTTTTCTATAAACCAGCTTCGCTCTTAGCTTCACCTCTGTCTTGTGCATAAGTGATATATCTTCGTCAAACTGTTTTTCGGATGTTGTCGTACAATCGCATATTTCTATACTTCTTTTTTTGTACAATGGTTTCTAAATGGATGATATTTTTGCCGATCTCTTTCATGGTATTTTTGAGATGTGGTCTGCCGATTTCCATTTTGTTTTGGCAATATTTTCCACTAAACGGAGGATATTTTAATTCGTTTTCTAACCCTTACACCCTTGTTTTTGTTCGCATTATTCTACTGAACTTGCAAAACGCTGTGAAGGTCAGTTTGATTCTTCTTGGTATTTTTGGGAGTTACATATTTTTACTTGCGATTATCCTTTGCTCTAGGAGTACGTACTTCTCGACTTTTTCTACTACTGTTTCGCCTAGTTTTATCTCATCACGCTTATTTTTCAATGTTCGCCTCAAGATTATTTACCTTTATATTAGCTTTATTACCTTATTATTAGCTTTACCCATATTGATTACTAAAACAATATCTATTAATTCATCGTTATTGTTAGCGATTAGTATTGTCATCAGGGAATCTCAACTGATTCAGTTATAGTTCACTGATATTGGGGCTTTTGTCGTTCTATTTTAGTTTCTTGAAGATGACTTTAAATACCAAAGTAAATAATTTTGGCGATAGTGACTCTACTTGTCGGTTGCCTTATTTTATATGTGTTTTCTATTAGTTGAATCAGCTTGGCAGTTTAGTTTAGTTAATTATTGCCAACATTTCGACAATCGAATCAAAAGCATTTTTATAATCTACAAAAACTTAAAATGTTGCTATTTTTACTGAAAATTTTGTTGATGTTAGTGATAATTACCCTGCCTTTGAATGCTTTTTGCTGGTTTTACTCTCTTTAGAGTACCAGATCTTCTAACCAAAGGATGTATTGCTTAGACCGAAAGGGGTATGCTATATCCGATTTCTCTGAAAGTGCCGTTTTGTTTCACCAATGAATGAATGCCCCACATTCACACATAAAGGGGTATGTCCCTTTTATATAAGACAGAGATCTTCAACCTGCGGCCCGCTTTTCGTATTTCCACCGCCCGCAACTAAAACGAACAAAGTACGTAATAAGTTATCCAGAACTGGAAATAATTTTATTTTAAATGTCATATATAAACTTTATATTGTGGCCCGTCGGTCGCCAGGGATACCCAAACCTGCCCTTTGGATAACAAAAGGTTGAAGACCCTTTACATAAGGCATTGTATGCATATAGAATGTATTTGGTTCCTTGATGGATGTTTTTTTGCAGTTGTTGTATTAGTTTTTGTGTTTATTTGTCTGTTTGTAACTGTAAATGGCATTTGGTCACTACATACAGTTGCAATATATATATATATATATATATATATATATATATATATATATATATATATATATATATATATATATATATATATATATATATATATATATATATATATATATATATATATATATATATATATATATATATATATATATATATATATATATATATATATATAGTGGTCTAACGATACCCGATTGTTCAGTTTTCAGTAAACCGATGTTACAACGTTTTTCTCTCAGACACTACAGACGATACGCAGAAGTTCTTTGGTTCCGTGGTAAATTTAAATGGTTGATCTTAGTGAGTTTAAATTTAAGTATTAAGTCCAACTGGTTTCCTTTTTTTTTGAGACCATATAATAACGGCGTTATTGATTTATCATGTTATATCATTTGAATTTCCGAAATATTTAATAGATTTTTTTCTTATTTTTTTACAGCAATTTCTGCAACACACAAACACCTCTGAAATATTGCTTTGTAATTTTCACAACATGAAAAAAAGAAAACAGCAAAATACTAGGATTTTAGATAAATTAAAAATAAAATTTCAAATGAATATATATCAAGGATACTTGAAACAAAAAACTATTAAAACAGCCCTAAAGTTGACCCCTTTGCAAAAACGTAGAAAACATCCGTGGTGGGATAAAGTTTGCGAGCAAGCAGTATTAAGCCGAAGTAAAGCATTCAAAGATTGGAACAGTCAAAAAACAGCAATAAACTATAACACCTTTTTGGAAGTAAGAAAAGAAACATCGAAGCTAATTAGACAAACTAAAAGAAAATATGAAAACAATCAACTTAATGAAATAGAAAAAGATTTCCAAAAAAATGACAGCCGAAATTTTTACAAAACATTTAAAACTAAATTAACAGTCTATCAACCCCAAAGTCTTTGCTTCCGAAAGGAAAACGGACAATTAGCTCTCAATAACCAAGACAATTGCAACGAATTTGGCAAATATTTTGAACAACTACTAAACTGTCCCGGGCCCTTAAACGGATTATCAACACTAAACCCTAAACAAACAAACCCAGATTCATTACCACCGATTGAGGATGAAATAATTAGGCAAATTAAATGACTTAAAAATAAAAAGACTTCTGGTGAAGATGGAATCACTACTGAACTTTTAAAATCCGATGGTCCAAGTACAATCAACGAAATAACCAAAAGTCTACAAGAAGTTTGGCGAACCGAACGGATTTCGGAAGATTGGAAAGATGCTCTAATCCATCCACTACATAAGAAAGAAGATAGAATAGATGTAAACAACTACAGAGGGATATCTCTTCTCCCAGTTTGTTACAAGATTCTATCTCAATGTCTACTAGACAAAGCACAGGGACAGTTAGAACCTAAAATTGGTGAATATCAAGCAGGTTTTCGACCGGGCAGATCCTGCCCTGAACAGATCCTGAATCTAAAGTTGATCCTAAGACATCAAAAACTGTACAAAAAAAAATCTAGTCGGTACATTTGTCGATTTCAAAAAAGCATATGATTCTATTGACCGCGAATCTTTATTTCAAACCTTGAAAGAAGGACTAGATCTGAAAACGCTGGCAATTATTAAATCAACACTAACTAACAAGGTCAACAGTTAAATTCATGGGTGACATCTCAGAGCTTTTTGAAATTAAAACTGGAGTGAGACAGGGGGGTGGATACTCGTCACTCTTATTTAACTGTGTTCTAGAAAAAGTGATACAGGAGTGGCGTGTAAAAAAATCGGCCCTGAATATTGACCAGCCCATTAAACTGGGGAGAACCAACATCAAAATAGATTGTCTTGGCGATTGCTGATAATCTAGCAATTTTAGCTCAAGATATATTAACGGCACAAAAACAAATTGAAATCTTAAAAGAAACAGCAGAAAACGTAGGACTCCAAATTTCCTTTGAAGAGACACAATACATACATGATGATTGCCGCAATTAAAGAGGACCTAAGATTAGCAAATATTACACAAAGTGAAATTCAGGATTGAAACTGTTTCAGACACAAGGTTAACGTTTGGGAGGTTGGCCAAAGAGAAAAATGTAGGAAGACCGGAACAACTTGGTCTGACGAAAGGAGAAAAGCTCATAGTGAAAGAATGAAATCAGTATGGGCGCAAAGGAAGGCTAACAACAAACGTCTCTAACTGTACTTCGCGTGTAATAAAAAATAAATAAAGATACTTTAAAAACTGTATAAGTTGCCTTGTTTACCTTTATGTTTCTGTATATAGTAGAATTGCAGAAAAAAAATGGCAAAGTAACGATTAAAAAATGTGATTTTTATGATTTTATGATTTTATGATATAGTTTTCGTAGGCTACTAAGCTAAGCAGTATTCTTGTGGTTCTGTTAAAAGTACTAAAATAATTGCTACGAGTTTATGTGGCAAGATGTGGTTTCAGGCAATTATGAATCCGAAGATAGGAGCTATTGGTATGAAAGAAGGAGGTTTAAATTTTCGTAAAATACCAAGGTAATCGGGCATTGCTAATTCTACTGTAATGGAAATCAGTTAGAGAATCAGATTTGAGGATCTGGTCTGGATTTATGAGGTTCTGGTCTTCAATCGGCATGATATATCCGGCAAGAACGTGATGCTTTTGTTGCAATTTCATGTTTCTTAAGATGGTGCAGATTCAATTCATTAAGATTTAAATGAGATCTCTAATCGGTCACCCTTCATCAGAGGAACTCCAAATATATAGCCCGCCTGTCATTAGACCTATCAGATAACTCGTTAACATTTCATATTTCAGCAGAATTGCGTTATATCGCTTACATCCCATTACACCAGCAGTGAAGTTTCGGGATTATTTTAGAAAATAATCTCGACTGGATGGAGGGCGCGAAAGCGAACGATCACTTACACTTGTCTAATAATGCAGTTTTGAAAAGAGCTCGCGACAGTAACATTCAATCAGCCACCAATACTTTCGGATTTACCGCTGATAATATATTTATCGCTGAATATGGGATGGCATTGGTTGAACTCTTTACTCAGCCACCAGTAATTATAAACGAACTTGAAACATATGTCTAACCCATCTAGGCTACCTAGTAATAAAAAATAAATCAAATGAATTCGTTCCATGCTTCGCATAGTTATAGAGTGTTATAATGACAGTCGTGGGCATACTCATTATTACTATTTTTTATCATTGTATAATACCGTCATGGTGTACACATACCATAAATGATATAATTAATTCAATAATATAATTTTTTTTATCGTCGCATTTTTTTTTGTTCTCCGGAATATTCTAAATATTAACTGATGTAACATTACAGAATCGAAAAATAATCAGGGCTGTAATTGTATTAAACAGGCGAAAATTCGATAAATTATCATATAGAAACGAATACATTATGGTATTTCGGATTTGATATTCTGCCCGGATTGATCAGGTTTAATCAACTTTTACCGTTTTGTTAATAAAATCAACAAAAAAGGCAATAATAATATCCTATTGATTTTATAATGACATGTTATGATATTTCACTATAATATATCAAAGCGTATTTATTTAGTTGAAATATTGATTGCTCCGAAGGTTTCCGACATTATTTGTTTATACAAAATAAAATTGCATATTCCGATTCAATGCAGTGGGATGAAATCAAAACCATCCAGAGATAAGAACAACATTGTTCTGTTTCACTTTTATTCTCAGTTAATATAAAAATGATATAGTAGAGATAAATGTATGGGAAACAAGAATAAAATGGTTTTTCAACTGGTGTTGTTTATGTTAGTTATATTAAGATAAAACGGCATACATTTTATTGGTGGGACATTGAAATAAAACTAGAAGTGGAAACAAAATGAAAAATTATTAGAACTATTTAATCACTAAAGCAAATTCCGGAATTCAAAAACAGAAAATTAAGCAATAATAAGAACATTTATAACATTAGTAGAATAGAATCTGCATTAAGATTAGAATATAATGAAGCGATAGAAATATATAAATCTTTAAAAAATAAAAAAAAAATATTATGTCCAGGAAGTATTGCACCAGAATTACTTTATATTATACATAAGTTTCAACAAAGACCAAATTTTTTTTTTAAAGACGAAGAAATGCCACGAATTGAGTGTCTTTGACATTAGTAATAAATGGAAAGGGCAACAAGAAACAATGTGATAACAGCCGTTAATAAAAGTACAATAGAGTAGAGCAATGCGTAGAGCATTATATTTGGTATATATCGATCTTGAAACGAAACGAAACAAAATATATTTGGAATATACATCTAGAAGTATTTACTTTTGTTTTGCAGACGGTCCAAAATAATGATTATATAGGGTGCATATATGTACAGGAGGAACAGAACAAGAAAGAGGACTAGCCTTTCCCATCAAATAATCTAATGTAATGTAACTAATCCATGTTTCATTATTAATTATCAGTCGTTTTAACAATTTAAATGAATCGTCTTGGTTGTATTTAGTAAACAACACAGGCTGGTGCGTTAGGTTAAATGAATTGTCCTGAGCTTAACCCTTATAAGAAAACAAACTTTTTCAAATAGGCATCAATGCTTTTCCTGGATTAATTATGACTGTCGGCGAGCTCAGTTACATAACAACCAGCATCAATCAATGCTGATCAGAGTGTGGTGTATCTGAAACAGAATATTCGCGAATCGTATATCTATTTGCGTGCGTCTACAGATTTTTTACCTCTGCGGAAATAAAAAAGTTAAATATGCCGAAAATGTTTATTTGTATTTTCTATTTTTTAAACAATGCTAAACAAACAACTCATCCACTCAATACAAAATTAGTAGTTAATTATACAACCACCAGCCACAAAATAATAATATAATTTGACCATTTCAAGTAATTTTCTGTAGTTTACGAAAGTTATGTGTCAAAACCAAAAATACTCTCGAATAATGTATTACTTAACATAAAAATGTTTATATACAATTTCAAAATATAAGGTGATTTTTTTAGTGTATCCGAATTTTAAATTCAAATTAAACAACAACTATTAGATGCCTTGAAACTATATATTTTATGTGAAATAATATTCAATGACATTAATATTCGAAAACAATTTCGGACAAATGTCCATCGCGGCTCCTTCTGACAAAGCGCATTCTGTCAATCCAATTTCCGACCACTTTTTCAACCAATTGGAGTCTTATGTCCGCGTTCTGTTGGCTTTCAAGTTAATAGTTGCTGGTTTATCGGCATATACTAAAGATTTAACATAACCCTAAAGACAATAATCTAAAGGCGTTAGATCACATGGCCTTGATGGCCAATTAACTGAATCGTTCTATCAATAAATCGATTGTTGCGTTGGTGGTATGACATGCGGAGCCGTCCTTGCGGAACCACATCTCCTCCAGATCAATACCATTCAAATTCGGGATTAAATAATCATTGATCACCGCTCTGTAACGATCTCCATTAACGAATTTATAAATTTGGATGTTGAAATAATGGAACAATATGCTAGCAGTAAATTTTAATTTGCTACCATTAATTTGAACAACCATTATGACAAAGTGCTTTTGCAGTAGTGAAGCAATGAATGATTTTAAGTATTTGTAATATTTCGTAATAGCGCAAAGAATATAGTGACGTGCTCAAGTCCATCGATAACAATTGGACGAAGTGGTTGACATTCTTCGATATAATCTGCTGTATCAAAATACACTGTACATTCCATTTTAATGAAACATGTCGGAAAAGTGATTGCAAAATATTTAAAATAAAAACTATTGAATATTATAAACCAACAACCTCTTGTACATATATTTTTTTTCTCCTTGGACATGCAGGATATACTTTATATGTAATCAATTTTACAAGGCTCTTTACAAACCGAAACAAATAAATACACAAAAATTAATCGAAGATACAAAAGAAAAAAAATATGCTAGCTCACAAGGCATTCCGTATGTAACAGTTCACGAAATACAATATGCCTTGAGACAGATAAAAAATGACAAAGCACATAGGGATGACACGGTATCACCGTAGAAATGTTAACATATGAAGGAGTATTAATATATTGGAAGAGATGGTATAACTCCTGAATAAATGCATAGATCAAGGAACAGTGCCCGAGGATTGCCACAGGGCCACAATAATTATAATACACAAGAAACGTGATATCAGAAGTTGCCCAACTATTGATCCATAAGCTTGCTATCGAACATGCATGAATTGTTGACAAAGATAATAACGAATCACCTACAAAAAAAATAGACTTCTGAGTTCATATTCGTGAAAGAGGCAAGCTTCCCGATAGGCTTTTATACTACAGATTATTTACAGACCATCAACATTACGAGGGTTACTATTTATGTATCCTGAATAATAAACAAAAATAAATATTTATCATTGAAAATGGTTTTATTGTTTTTTAAAATATTCTCCGCCATGATCGATACAGTTTTGCATACGTTCGAATCAATTTTCATAACACTTTTTCCATTCCGATTGCTTCTTCTAACATCGAAAATCGTTGACCACGTAGTTTATTCTCTACGGACTGCGATAAAAATAAGTCATTGGGGGCAAAATCAGGGCTGTACGTAGGACAACCCATCAATTCGATGTTTTGACCGGTCAAAAATTGAATTGTTCGGTCCGATGTGTGGTTGTTTTTCTTATTTCTTCAAAGACTTCTATCAAAGAAATGGTTGTATACCATTCAGTGACACAGTAGCCACATGCCCGTTTATCCCAAAAAAACAGGCGACCATTTACTTCAAAGTGCTTCTTGCGCGAATAACTTTTGTTGGGTTTGGCTCATTTTGAAACACCCATAGAGTCGACTGCTCTTTACTCGAGATCATACGCATAGATCCAAGATTCGTCACCTGTGTAAATGTTACACACGGCTTTTGACGCACCACGATTGAATTTTTTGAGGTTTTCTTTGCACCAATTAACTGGAGCCTTTTTTTGAGTGATTGTCAAATTATGCGAAATCCAAGGCGCACAAATCTTTTTCACGGTTAAATGTTCGTTAAAATCATGTGTATATTTGTCATGTTCGCGCATAGTATCGATGTTTTCTGGCACAACAACCGATTTTATGCGACCTTCTTTAAATTCGTCCGTGAGCGAACGACGACCGCGATTGAATATACTAAACCAGTGATATGCAGTGGTTTTAGATGGTGCTTCATTGCCAAAAGTCGGAGTGAATTGATGGATGCACTGTTGAGATAATCTACGTCAAAAGTCGAAGTCAATCATCGCAGGAAAATTCTTAGTTAACTAACTCGATTAACATCACAAATAGCGTCCGTATGACAAAACGTTCGTAGTACGTATACAATCAACAATGCTAAAGTTTACGATGTATATGTCAAATGGTACCTAGAAACACATTTGTTGTCCATTTCGGATACATAAATAGCAACCCTCGTATCATCGAAAAATAGAACGAATATAATATAGGTCCACTATTGCCATTTTGTAAATAGTTCTCTCTACCTCAGTAATTTTCGTTTGTTTGCGTATTCGTTTGAAAATAAATATTTGTCAAAGAACGACTATTTTCATAGGAAAAGTTAAACAAACTCTAAATACTGTTTAATTGCACAGTACAATTCAATTTTCATAGATTACCACAATTCGTTTTCACAAATATAGACATGACAAAAAGTACAAGTACAAATATCTATAAGTGTTTGTAGTTAAATGTATCTCGTCAATGATATACTACTTTTTATTATTATTTTGTCTTAAGGTATTAAAGTGACTTATTATAGTAGTGGTATAAGCAAGATTAAAGACAAAAGATTGCGAACTAAAGTGTATATTGACATGTTGCGATACTTGAAGAACATATCAAAATGCTTCAATGAATGTGAATATAACATATTATACTTGACATAAATCTTCTTCCGGTTTAAAATGTTATTAATACATCCTCATTGTTATTGTCGTCATTCTTTGATATTTAATTTGTTTTAATATTAGGGTAATTTCAGTTCATATCTTCTGTATTTTCTTTTCCATATAAACTTTAACAAAAATACTTGGCATATTTATAAATTCTATAGCATATTATAATTTTATTTTATATGATCAATTCTAAGGTATTTAAAATATATTAATATATACGACGTATATAAAAGCCTACATAACTTATTTGTTATTAGAAAGAAACATTAAAACAAAAAAAAAGTAATTGATCCAGTAAACCCTAAGCTCAAATGTACTGAGTGACATTTATTTTCTTCTTTTGAAATAAATCCTCCTTTATTGTATTACATATGAACTAAATTAGCTTTTAATGCAGAAACCGAAGCCGAATTTCGGCGTCTTAATACCGGGTGAAACTGGATCTTTTTTGTTACTAATTTAAATCATTTTAAATTCAATATTACGTGCAATCAGCGTAAGTTTGAGGTTTTTATGAAATATTATTTCAGTTTCCACGCTTTTACATTATACGTTTTTGACGAGTTACCTGAAAAATAAGTGATTTAATATTCCTTGTAATATATAAAACTTATAACCGCCTTTTAGAAGTCAAAATAGGCAATATTAATATAAAGAAACTTAAAGAAAAATACCTAATATAAGGAAACCATAAACTTTTTATAAAATAAATATCAATAACAACAACCAACTAGAAAGTAATTTTGATGAAATGAGACATATTCATGTTGCCGCTCTATATTAACACTAGCACGCACCCTAAAATGCTGCTTGAATATTTTCGCGGGCTACATGTGTAGCCCACTTCTATGTCATTTATTTTCTCCAAATGGTGAAAGAATAAATAAAATACAAAATATTATTAATAATCAACTTTCTCTGCTCTGCTATAAGAAGAACAGCGATGAACTCCACCCCGAAATGGCATATTAAGCTGCCGGAGTTGCTCTGATAATCCTAGAAGTAATCTACCTTTCAATTTTATACTTCTGGGTATATTTTGCATGGATATACCACGTTCAATATAGGGCATGATATGCGAGTTCAAATCTGATTTCTTAAGTAATGGCGGCGAATAATTCTCTGATATATTACGAGACCATTTACACCTACCAAACAGTGGCTGTTCGTGAGGGAGGGCGTTGGGGTGCCGCCCCTCCAACATTTATCACAGTAAATAATTATTTCAGATTTTTTATAGTCTCCACTATCAGGATCAATTTTGATGTCATTGCGAAGGGACAATAACAAAACTACTTTTTTACGTTTTGATACATAGCTGACTATTGTACAATCAGGAAGCCAAATATGGATTCGTTTATCTCTTTTTTTGAGTAGTTTTGAACTGACCAGGGATATCTCGTTTGATTTTTTAATGTTCCTACAGTGGTGATTTTTTTAGTTAGTAGTTCTTTATATAGGAACATTAGTGAACTAATTGTTCATGGTAATGTTACATCCTAATCTGTATAATGGATTCAAAATTTGATGTATGTCTGACGGTTTATTCGAGAGTCTAAAAAGACCTGCTGATTGCATACCGGCATAAATTTCAAAATTGTAGACGTCTGGGTATTTGATATCCACAACCATAATATTTTTATATCAAATTTAGCTGGCTTATTTGGCATGTACTGCACAAATTTGCAACCATTCCATTGAAAGCTGCTAATTGTTCATCAATTGTAAGATACACGGGCGTTCAATAATTCTTACATTCTTGTAGCATAATGGTTATAATTTGACATATAGATGCTAGTCGATCTGTGTGTTGCTGAACCTGTCGATCTCTTATTTCATCAAATCAAAGAACACGCAGTCGGAATTGGATTCTGCTCTCAGACATGGTGGTGTAAACCATTTCAACACTAGTACCTTCTGTATTATCCCAGAAGCCTTTGAGATTTATTCGCCCTCATCAACAAGTTCCAATCACCAATAGTATCCCTATAAGTGCTTTCATTTCCGTAATGCCGGTATAAAGTGCATCTCTATCTCATTTTATAGTCTCAATGAAAATGTTTTTCGATTCAACAAGGAGATTCAATATATCAAGATCAAAGAAAACGATAAAAGATGATAGTTTATGATAAAAGACTGAAAAGTTGTTTTAGCGTCCTTTGCCACACCTAACGCGCCTGGTGGGCGAGAAACTATATTAAGGGATCGTGTTCTTGAAGTCGGTGGTAGTGACTTACTCCATTCTGTTCAGTTACAAGACTGATAACTGGTCTTGCTCACTTTCGTACTCCTGTGGAGACTGACAGGACGCACTTTGTTCCCCAGGATCATCCTATTCTCTCTCATTGTCACTTGAAATGTTGCTGTCTCTCTTCTCCTCCATCAACCATTCTTGTATTCATGTTTCGTTGGCGTTTGCTGCCATTCCTAATTTTCTGTAAAGATCAAAATACTATACAAATATGCACTTAAATAATAAAAAAATAACATAACGTACTATGGAATGAACTGCGGATATACACATTATAACAATACTTATGTATTTAATAATTAACCTGGTGAGATCATTTATTCAAAAGATTTTTCGAATGCTCGCGCGGGCTACATGTGTACCAGACACTTTACTACCGATTTGCGCAGATGTCCTTGTGCCGCGGGAATCGGCACGTTACTGACAGATGCGGCAATTCCTACTACAGGAATACAGAAAAGGGCAAGCACTGTAGCGCGAAGTGTTTAAGAAATAGAAAATAGTGTGCCACGCCGGGCTACATATGCTTATAGATTTGGAGCTTGTAATATATAGACACAGATAAATTTCGTTCTGAAAGCCATTGCATTTTGCTCTATCTGAGACCTAAATCCTTTTTTTTTCACATGGATTTTCCATCACAGCTTAGTATCTAGAGTCATGCGGAAGTATTTAGTAGATATTTAGTAGGTCTGGAAAATAATTCTTGTGCAAAATGTATGCAAGATATGTAGCAGCGGACTGCCTTGAATTACCCCAGCTTTGATTTCTTTTAATTCAGAATATGCATCTTCATGTTTTGATTAACCTTCCGGTAGTCGCGCGAAATTTTATGACGTGAGAGGTTGCGCCGTTCTTGTAGACCTTGGAGCTAAAACAATTAATAAATCTCAAAAATCTCACACAATTCTCCGTTTTATAGTACATACTTGATACACAGTGTATTTACTGTAAGTAAGAGCTAATTTTCACTGAGATTTTACGTGTTTATAATAATGATTAATAAATTAGGTTAGATAAATTATTTTAAACATATTTTCCACTTTCTGTTCGATAAAAAAATATAATATTTAAATAATAAATAACAATTTACAATTGAATATTATTAATATTACAATTAAATAAATATAAAATTTATAAAACAACAAATAAAAATTTAAGTTTATTCTCGAAACCTGGCATAACAGTCACTACAAATTACTTTAACATGTGTTTCTGTTCATTCAGCAATCACAAAAACTGCATCTTCCGTGTTCTCTAATATTTTTCGCTTGGTTTTTATTTTCAGGAAATACGACTCCACATACTTCGTCATACAGTTGTTCTGGGCGTTTTATTTATTTTTCATAGTCCGTCTGAGTAAAGTAATGTTTTTGTCAACTCTCATTTTGTATGACGACTATTCTTATAACTCTGATTAAATTATAGATAATTTAAAAAATTAGCGCGAGTGGCCGCGTACTGTCTGACAGACCGTATCTGCAAATAACTGTTAATAACTTTACAACAAATACATCCTTTCATATAACATTCGATACTAACATTCCACAACGACTTTTAAGAAGGTATTGAGAGAGGCAACGGGGTTTCTATATACATCATTTATTAAATATTCACTACTGTGATTAAAGAAACAGATAGAGAATGAAACGAAAATTCGACGGAAAGCTCATTATATAACACGTATATAATGATTACAATTACAACCTAATACGATTTAAGATAAGAGTAATAGAAGGGGATACCTACCCCCACCTATATCCTGGATGGTAGCGAACCGCTGATGAGAGGTACGGTGTGGATAGTATTGCATTAGTCGCCCTAAAAGATGCCATGACGCAGACAACGACTGCCGTATGAACAAGTATCCGAGTTTGAGCGAGGTCGTATTTTGGGTCTGCGGGAGGGTGGTATGTTATATAGGGACATTGCTGCTCTGTTACATTGCCAGGTCAGTGCCATTCTCCGTATATGGCGTTAGTGGCAAGAGGAAGATACCACAAGTCCTCTTCCGGGGTCTGATGTTGAACCGCGTACAAGTGCACGAGAATGCCGATTGTTGCCGATTGTTGCCGGGCAGTTGTACTCGACCGCCCACTCACTGCCAGTGTTGTTCGACGCCGTCCACTGATTGAGGGCTTTCGGGCCCACCCACTGGCGACATCGTCTGGAATGGTGTCAGATTCGACAAAATTGGGACCAGGAATGAAATAGTGTTGTATTTTCGGATTAGTCACGCAGGTTCACACTCCTGAAATGTGATGGACGGGTATTCGTCCGACGTCGTCAGGGTGAACGGGAAGAGAAGAGGTGTATTGTTGTTCGATACACGGCATCACAACGTGTGGTAAAGGTATGGGGTGCTATAAGTTATGAATCACGAAACACTCTGATACGCATTCGACGCACATTTACTGCTCAACGTTACCTGACAGAGGTTGTAGACGCCGAAGTGCTACCATTTCTTCGGAGGTTGCCAACAGCTTAACGTCCGGCCACATGTAACACGAACTGTGCTTGACTCCTTTGCTACAAACCATATCCCTATATTACCTTGGCCTGCCCGTTCACCTGAGTTGGCACCAATCGAACATGTATATACAATATGTATATACAATGAACATGTAACATGTATATGTGGGATATGATTGGTGGAAGACTCACTCGTTGTGTACATCCACCGGCCATGGAGGATGACCTCTGGCGGTGTATACAAAAGGCATGGACTAAGCCACCATCTAGAACCTGATTCGCTCAATGGGGGTTATAGACGGTACTGATTTCCTGTGCTATTTATAGATGTACCCCCATCACCAACCTCTACATACAGCAGAATTTCTTTGGTCTCCCTTTTTGAAGTCGGAAATCACATGTCAAATCTTCCATTTTGTTGTAACCATTTTGTATTTGATTTGTTGATAGCAGTTGTTCATCTTTCTATTCTAAATTTTCAAGTCACTAAACAACATAAATAGCGTTCATATGACAAAACGTTCTGAGTACGTATACAGTCAACAACGTCAAACTTTACGATGTATATGTAAGATCGGGCCTAGTAACACCATTGTAATTCCGGATACATAAATAGCAACCCTCGTACATGACGATACCCAATTAGCAATATTTCTTATACATGTATTTTATCCAAACAGAAAAATACCATTATAAGTCATTATAAGCCATTATGTGGGAAAAAGTGTGTTTATTTGCCAAATCTCTCTTAAGCACAAGGTTGTCAATGAAGTGATCTGATTAGAAGTTTAGATAACTTACAAATAGATACCATTCAACTTAAACCCAAGAATGTTTTTTCTTGGCCTTTTTTACCTGACATGCCATAAATTTTTCTGTTGTGGTTTTCAACGTCACCGAAGCCTGTGAGAGTATATAATTTCTTCGGAGCTGTCTCAAATAAAAAAAAAACACCCATTTCGAACAATTCTGAAGGTAGACTATTTATTTGACCACCTAGACTTTTCGAAATATATTATTGTCGTTCCAAAGCATACGTACACGCTTAAACGTCGAACATCAACAATTTTATTAAAACGAACTCCAACAGAGTTTTGAAAAAGGAATATATCGTAAATTACCGATAGTTTCATTTATATCGTATATCAAATAATAGATTAAGAATTTTCATTTTATTGTTATATAATATCATTCTTATTCGGTATTTCTTAAAATTATGAAAGTTTTCTTTCGTAAACTAGTATCAAAATTTATATTTGATGGAGTCCCATTATGCTTATTATTGGTGGTACAATTTTAATACCCATGGGAAATTATATTTTTTATTGCTTTTTTGAAAAAGAATTAACTAAATGTAATAGTTTGGTTCTGATTTGTTTATTATCTTCAAATGCATGTTAGCCGATGCCGTAAAATAGTTATTTCTAAGCTCTCACATTGAGATGTCTTTATTCAACAGTTGGTGCTCGTATAATTGGTTAAATTTTAATTATAATAATCATAATATTAAGACATAGACATAATAAAAATTTAAGTTCTCTTTCTCTCTCTCTCTTTCTCTGTTCTTGTAGTCCATTTTTAGGCAATATGACTCTATCTGCACTATGTTGGAAGCAATTATTAGCTACTGCTTCTTGTCTTGTTTCGTTCTCTGCGTGTCTGCAACTGATAAATTTGCGTAGGGTTAAGATAAATGGCAGTCAGTAAGATCAGTATATCTACTTGGCGGTTGTTCTCTTCCACCACAGATTCCATCCCTCCAGATCACATGACCAAAAAAGATATACGTCCTTGAATTGTGGAAAGAAGTCGTTTGTGGACGTCCACATTACTCCCTTGGGATTGATACATTCGTTATACATTGATACACAAACTCTTACAACTTGACTGGAATATTTTGATCTATCTACCATACTCTCCCGATCTAGCGCCCATCGACTACCATTTATTTAGATCGGTTCAAAACAGCTTATAGTAAAAGCTTTACTTCAGTGGAAGAACACCACTCCGATCTCTTCTTTAGTCAGAATCCTCAGAATTTCTATTAAAGGTCATCGAACAGCACCGCACATGTTATATTGATTCATGCAATTTTTAGTAAATAAAATTTTTATTCAATTTTTCTCAAAAAATATAATACTTTGGGAGATAAACTTTTAGGACATGAGACAATCAACACGATATATGTTAACATTAAGCGTAAAAAATCATTGGTTGACCTAGTCAAATTTCGACTCCAACGCGAATATTCAATATCCATATCAATAAGGTTTTGCTCTGCATCTCATGGGATTGGAAATATGTGTTGTGTTACGGGTTGTTCTTCTACGGGTGATACAATTACGACAGATCGCTACTATCCCATTTCAGCGATGTGTTAGAAGATAAGTTCTGCAATATATATATATATATATATATATATATATATATATATATATATATATATATATATATATATATATATATATATATATATATATATATAATATATTGCATATCGTTACCCTGTTGTTTTGGGCTTAAAAAATGTACCCTTAAAAAAATACAATATATTTTACCACGTTAAATGATACCAAACATTACTCGATATTGAAAACATTACTCGGTACTTAGACATTTATTCTCATCATGTAAGACATTATCGTGAAAGCCAAAAGAACATAAGAGGGATTCGGTTACAATACTAAATTAATATAATAAATTAATAGTAATGTACAGGGAATTTAGTAATGACGCTTTGTAGACAATAAACAGTAATTAACTTGATCTAATGTGACTAGTAGGATGATAACTTATCTTTGGCCAGTCAATCCACGAAACTCCTCGATGAGTGTCACACAGGCCACGTGAGGCAAAACGTTGGTCTGTCTACCCCGTAAGGTTTCAGATATTCCGTGGCTCTACACCTATGGGCCGTGAGGACTTCCAGGACACCCAAAGACTTGCGTGGAAAGAAACCAAAGATTCACCCAGATCAACCACGTGGACAAGAAAAATATGAAAAGATGGACACAATGCCCCCGATAGGCTTCGGGGGCAGCTCGCAGTGTGTTAGCAATAAAATCTGATAAATAACTCGGCACTATTCCCAAAATATCTCGAACTCCAAAACTCTATTGAGCGGAAAATTTTGAACTAGGTCAAAGCCTATTGCTGCACAGTCGACTGCTCTCGAAGGTAATCAAAAAAGGAATCTAAAGGGAGGAGACCAAAAATGGTTCCTTCGAAAAATCAAGCCCGCGAAGTAATTTAGTAGCTCTCCGTTGAGTACTGCCAATCAACCAAGGTACCAGTATCGAACTGAAGTGAACGAAAAGTAACGAATTCAAATTGATGCGTTAATTCTACGACTAAAATAGATATAAACTACGTATATATATATATATATATATATATATATATATATATATATATATATATATATATATGTTTCTAAATCATTCCGGGTGTCAATCCGTGGATGCTGTGAAGAGCCACGACGTTTCGCCAAAATTGCATTTGCCATTTTCAAGTGTTGTCCGCTTCGACTGAAGAGTACAATTGACATTCATTGTTTGGGTTTCCTGACGGCGAATGGCCTTCCTGATACAATTTTCTGAATATCCATTTTGTCTAAGAGCTGAGGAAATTTGTGGTAGTTCCTCGCTTCGTGTAGCTGGTAGTGTCAGTCGGAAGGATCTGGAAATCAAGATGTTCGCTACTCCTTGGATTTGAGAAGGATGATGATGGGATTTAGGGTTGAGGTGTTGATCGGTGTGAGTTGGTTTCCTATACACTGTGTATTCGAGTATTCCAGAAAGTTTCCTTGTGATAAGGAGATCTAAAAACGGCAGTTTTCTATCCTGTTCCACCTCCAGAGTGAACTGTATTCTGGGGTGGATTTCATTTAACTGAGTTAGGAAGTTGTTTAGAAGTTCGTTTCCGTGAGGCCATATTATAAAGATATCATCTACGGAGCGTTTCCAAAGTTTAGATTTTAAAGGAGTGTTGGCCAATGCCTTTGTTACACCGTCGGTCTGCCTGTAGATCTGCTGGTTGAAGGAAAAATATGTATCCTTCAAGCGGTGTTCGGAACGTTTTCCCACAAATGGTGGAAAATCTATATATATATATATATATATATATATATATATATATATATATATATATATATATATATATATATATATATATATAAAAATCATTCCGGGTGTCTATCCAACTTGGACTCTTCAGTCGAAGCGGACAATGCTTGAAAATACCAAGTGAGATTTTGGCGAAACGTCGTGACTCTTCACAGAATCAACGGATCGACACCCGGAATGATTTAGAAACATTATCTACCATCCGTTAAAATATTAGCTTAATGAAAAACTAATAAATATAAAAAATAGTATTATGTCTTGCATTAAGGAAATTTTTTGACTGAAATGTATAATATTGTCATTTGGATCTTAATATTACTGATATGAATATAAGAATATCAAGTTTTATTTATAGAAATATAAAAAAAAACGGAAAAATTACAATTTACAAAAGTAAACAAATAAAATAGATTCAAACGACAATTAGTTTAAATGCTGTAGCGAGAATTTATTTTGTCGTAAATAACATAGGTTGTTCTTGTGATGTGGCTCGTTAACAAGAGTGGTAAAAAGGTGGAATTTAAATGTGACAAGTTAAGCAATGCGAGGTGGATCATTTGTTAGACCACCCTATTCGAGTCTGGGACACATTATCCATTGTTGTCCTTCATATGGGTAACATAATGTTTCACCTCAGCAATTTTAGTTGTCCGTGTTGGAGGTTGAATATAAAAAGCCCAGTTGGGGGCAGCTTAAATTGCCATGAATCATTTGTTTTGTACTGGAATTGACTTCTTCTTTATCAATATGCATTTTTTATTGACCATTATTTTAGGCCTGTTAAGAAATTTAATGATTTTAACGTTTAAATTCGTAAGAAAAAAGGTCTCCTGTATTAACAAAACATTGTTAAAAAGGCAAGATAATTTTTAATGGTAACAGTTATATTTTGACTACTTTTACTATAACCCTAGGAAATGGAAAATTATTTAAAAAATGCAAGCAAAGTTAAAGAAACGAGCAAACATCAAACAAACATCATCATATACTAAAACGTTCATCACCAGCATCAACAGTTCTGACAGTCGGACATCCATTTGCATTGTCTGTATATTTAATGTTGCAATTCCCACAGTCCAATGTAAACATCCTCTGCCTTGGGGCAGGTTTTCCCGCTGCCGTAGGTAGTTGTCCGTTGGCTTCCGGGGAATGGGGGCCGTGTTTGAAGCTGTAATGCCATGTTGAAGCTATGTACCGTAATCTGCGACCCTAGTTCAGTGTGAGTTGGCAGATTATTTTAATCTGAGGCGTCTGCTTTGACCTGTCCGCAAGAGGTGACCATTCCAGGAGCATACGGTCCAGATGGCATAGTACAAAGCTTGATTAATCTACTCAAACCCCTTTACAACGCCTGATCCACAATTGGAAAGCAAAGGAAGGCAGAAAAAGCCTTCATCCTGCAGAGGGTAGACACTGGCTGATGATGATCATTACGCTTTTTCTTGATATTTGGCAAATTTGCAGATTTCTGTGTTACTTGCAGCATACCAGGTGTTGTCTTCTCTTTTTCATATTTCTATGTAGTTTTGATTATCTACTAATTTTTTTCTCGCATTTTTTAGAAATTATTGATTCTTCCTTTATCTTCCACACTTTTTTTGTGAAATCGCGATAAATATATTTAAAAAAAAATGTCATAAATTATTTTTTCCGTTTTTTGATTTTAGATTATGATATATTGCAATATAAATGAATGTCGAACTTCCTAGTTTGATTTAAGATGTTCAAATGTATATTACCCGATGTTATAATTTATTAGTGCTGCAGGACCCCACATTGAGATGGATATTCTCGTTCAAGCGCTTTTCTAGTCGCACAAAGTAGTCAATTCTTCAGTTAGTTTATAAAGATGACTAAAATAATTTTTATTGGGTTGGTAAAAATGCCGGTTCAGATTAAATGTTATTCAATTTTATACCCTGTGTTATTGCTTTTACATGTACTTTTGCTATTTTATCAACTTCAAGAACTCATCTACGGCATTGTGTGGCCGATACTCGAACTACGAGCGCCACACGATGCTACGAACACCCTCGAACGTTGGACGCTTAATTGTTCGACGCATTATGTGGCCGATACTCGAACTACGAGTGCTCTCTGTCGAGCGTCAAACATTTGTGTTCAGCCGGCGCCACACGATGCTACGAACACTCTCGAACGTTGGCTAGACGTGATGGCTAGACGTGGCAGTCTAGTAGGAGCTCCGAGCAAAGACAGTCGGTCTACTGTAACTTAGTCAATTTTCGGAATTTTGACCTAAACTCTTATACACATATTTTCGAAGGTATAAACTTTAAATTAAAACAAAAAAACTTTTTTTTTGACCCGTCACAGTGGCTATCCCCCTTAAGGACCTTATACCGAAAGTCCGTGAAACAATAAATGATGGCGCAAGTACGACCAGCCTGTTTGTGTAGTATTCGTTAGATGACGTACTGCGAAGTTTCGGTCGCATATTTTCTGTTTTGCCATTTTCTGAAAAATGGACAAAATTAAAGTTCGAGCTTTGTTTTCAAAGGTGAAATTTCAAGGTGGGGATGCTGAAAATAAATGTAGTAGATAACAGTAATGTATTCTTTGAAATAACGTTCGGGACGCCCAAAAATCGCGACACCAAAAAAATGCATCGATAAAATTTTACTAATATTGTAAACATCTCAATTGACTGTGTCCACTACATTTTGATATCTTCATCGATCCACATGATATTTTGGATAAAAAAAGCTTTCCACCTGATGGGTAACACGTTTATGAACAGTCGACCAAATAAGCATTCCACCAACTTATTTAAACACGATTCCTCGACGTTTTATAAGAGCAGATAAAACATGAATTTAACTTTACATGTCAGAGAGGAAACTGCAGTCCAAACAGTGGGTGGAAACAGATGAAGATACGCCAAAGAAAGCAAGAAGGGTTTAATATGTTTTCTGGGATTCTGGTTGAGAGGTGCTCGTAGATTACCTGAAGAAATGCAGAGCTATCACCGAAGTATTATGCTTTACTACTGGGCCAACTACTAAGGTTATATATCTGCATCTAATCAAAAAGAAAATGTTTTCACCGTGATAATGCACTTGCACACGATAATGACCTACGCTTTAAAATACTTCCACATGTTCCATATTCGCAGAATTTGTCTGTCAGCGATTACTTGCTCTTTCCAAACATGAAGAAAAATGATTAGGTCAAAGTTGGAACTTTGTGAGTGGCTGTGTGAGAACATGAAGAAAAATGATTAGGTCAAAGTTGGAACTTTGTGAGTGGCTGTGTGAGAGCTGGCATTGTCATTATGAAGGATGGTTTGAGGATTTTGATTCTTATACCAAATTCAGTAATAAGTTCCGGCAAACATATTGTTACATATCACTCCGCATTTACAGTACTTTGATTCTCGGAAGGCAGTTTACTCAAATGGAAATCATAAAAAAAACAAAAAAGGAATACAATCAGATTTTTCGAAGAAGTGATAACTTTTAGTGTTTATCACTTACTTTTATTACCCAAATAGAGGATTAATATTTGGTTTTTGATCTTCGGTAAAGCTGTGCTGAATACATCGAAAACAAAGCTATTTTACAGAAAAAAATATTAATGCAATATTGTATGTATTTTTCTCCGCGCCCAATGCCTTAATGCCTTAATTTCAATGTATGTCAAATGTGGATCTTTATCGATCATTTCAGCAACAAATTTTGATGGACTACCATCTGGAAAATTGTCTGAGACTTATACATTCCCGCTTAACTTATGCAAATTAGATTCTGCAACACGTTTATTGCTGTTCTGAAGAGTTGCATTAATGTATAATCAAACAATTCGCGTTTGTTCCTAAGCCACGATATCCGTTTCATACCAATGCTCTGCCTGCCCATTGTATTTTCGTGAATAATCAGTCTGATCAGACAGTACCGATATCATCTTACAACATGTTCTAAATATTCCAGTTTTTCAGCCTTGACTTTTATAAGAATTTCTCCTTGCCCTTACTTCAAGATATTCCAAGCCCGTCCAAGATTTTCTATGATATAACAATATCTCAAAAGCTCCTAGTTTATTTATGTATTCCATTTTTACACTTCTTAAGAGTGACGGGTCAGGATATCTGTTCGTATCATATTAGTTGATGTTTTGAACATGAGACGCGTCGTTCCACAGCTTGTTCTGAACGAGCTGAATTTTCTTCAAAAAGATCACCGCTAACAAGTTGCTAAAAACATGCTTGAATGAGCTAATATGGTCATAAAACGCATCATTATGAGTGAAGAGACCTTGTTGACAAGTTGAAGAGACTAGCCAATAAACGTTGAAATGATGTTTTAATAACAAACTAAAATTTAAAAAAAACATTAAAGCCGCTCGAAAATCGAAGTCGTGGTGACTGTCCTCTTTGATTATTTTGGAACTGTATTATACTCAGAATTCCAGAGAAGCAAACAGTACAAACACTATTATTTGGGAACTATGAAGCATACGAGGGAGACTATTCGCCGGAAAAATTGAAAAAGAATAATTTTGTTGTTGGAGTTTTACTCCACGATAATGCACCATCTCAAACAAAAACATAATAAATATCAACGACTAAGCAACCAGTAATTAGCCATAGATAGTCCCGTGTAATTTGTTTTTGTCTTCCACAAAATTATCAGTTCATGGTAGACGTTTTAAGCCGATGGAAGGTATGAAACAAAATTCGCATAACGAACAGAAGGTAATGTCGAAAAGTGCTAATAGGAAGTGTTTCAACAATTGGATTATTTACTTGCAGAAGTGTATCGCACCAAATGGCCCAATTTTTAAGGCGACAAAATAAATTTGATAATAAAACTAATATTTTTTGTTCAATTAAACAATTTCTTATATATATATATATATATATATATATATATATATATATATATATATATATATTCATATATATATATATATATATATATATATATATATATATATATATATATATATATATATATTTCATATATATATATATATATATATATATATATATATATATATATATATATATATATATATATATGAAATTTTAAACAACTTCCTAACACAATTAAACAAAATCCACTCTAGAACACAGTTCACCCTGGAAGTCGATCAGGATAGGAAACTGCCGTTTTTGAATGTCCGCATCATTAGACAACTTTCTGGAACCCTCGAATACACAGTGTATAGAAAACCAACTCACACCGATCTATAATTCATCGCTAAATCCCATCATTATCCTTCTCAAATCCAAGCAGTAGCGAACATCTTGATTTCCAGATCCTTCCGAATGACACCACCAGATACACGAAGCAAGGAACTACCAAAAATTTCCACATCCTTTAGACAAAATGGATATTCAGAAAACTGTATCAGGAAGGCCATTCACCGTCAGGAAACCCAAACACGAAGAACAATAGAAAATCATGAACCAAATGCACTAAAGGTCCTGCTACCATACGTAAAGGCCAAGACGTAAAGGACAAAGTTAGACTGGAAAATCATGGGGTATATAGCATATCTTGTTCCGACTGCAACAGAACATACATAGGACAAACAAACACACTAATCTCGGCCAGAATACAAAAACACAAAAACAACGTATAAAACAAACAAATCACTTCCGCTCTGTTCCAGCACCATCTATAAACAGGACATAAAATCAATTTTCAAGGAGCCAAAGAAACAGCGAATATTGAAAACTACAAGGTCCGAACAATCAGAGAAGCCCTTGAAATAGAAGAAAAAGGGTGAGCTAAATACGCGAAACGACGCTCGCAACATTCCAAAAGTATGGAAATCTCTTCTAATAAAGAAGAAAGGCGGCAACGTGGCGGCGAGGAAGAAAAATCAATAAACGGACGCCCGACATCGTTGCCGAGCGCCGCGAATAGTCTCGAACTACCCCGATACAATCTGCGCAGCCGCCGGGCGGCTATAAGACTGAGCGCAAGGACCCGTGCACGTCAGTTGGACTCTTCAGTCGAAGCGGACAACACTTGAAAATGCCGAATGAGATTTTGGCGAAACGTCGTGACTCTTCACAGAATGAAGTTGTTTCTTGCTATCTATTTAATAGTATTGAGCTATTTATTAAAATTGTCTTTGTTTATAGTTTTATAGATATAAACAATGTCAAATTAATACACCCCAGTAATAGATCAGATCATATTGTAATTGAATAGCTCGGTTTTTACCACCCGATATTTAGAGTAATTAGACTAAAAACAAAAAATTAAAAAGAAATAATTTTACCTGTATATTTGGAAACACTTTGTTTGACCATTAATTAGTTCAAGCTACTCTTAAAATTTTCAAAATGATTCATAAGGAACCAATTGCGGAATCCATATATATATATATATATATATATATATATATATATATATATATATATATATATATATATATATATATATATATAATTATGGCGCCATATTTAACTATTCAATAGTTTGATAGAAAACAGATTTTTCTACCAGATAGCGTACATAACTTATTTTAGCCAAAAAATGGATTTGTGGGATTTTGAAACCAGACAACTCATATATAAACTTTGAAAAGTAATGTAGGTTTGTGAAATTCTACATGTTATATATCCCTGTATCAATATTTCTAGTAATAAATCACATGATATCTTGTACATCGGCATAGTAACGAGAGTGCAGCCCTAATCCTAAGGGTGTAAACCATAAAGTGCACCAAAACATATTATTTATGATCTTCAAATCTCAGTCACTATATAGAACAACTTTGCTATGATGTAGTTGGCTGCATTGAAACAAAACCATGGGCGTAACCTAAAAATATTCATTTACCAAGCATTTATTTAGATATCCTATTACTATTTCAAATCATTCTGACTTCCATTTTTTTAATTTGAATTTTGAATTTTGAATTCCATTCCTGGCATAGGAATTTTTTGAATTCCTGGCATAGGAATATCGCACCAAATGAGGCCAATTTTGAAGGCGACAAAATAAATTTGATAATTAAATTCATATTTTGTATTCTATTAATCAATTTCCGATATTTATTTGACATAATGTAATATATATAACAAACTTTGAAAAATAATGCAGTTTTGTTCATTCTTCTTGTTATATATCGCTGTATCAATGTTTCTAGTAATAAATCACATAAATACTTATAGATCGGCATAGTAGCGAGAACACTCCCTAATCCTAAGGGTGTAAACCGTGAAGTGCAGCAAAGCATATTATTTATGATCTTCAAATCTTCGCTCACTATATAGAATAACTTTGCAATGATGTAGTTGGCTGCATTCAAATAAAACCATAGGCGTAACTTGAAAATATTCAGTTAACACTTAGCAAACATTTATTTAAACTTTCTGTTATAATTTTAAATCATTCTGATTTAATTGTAAAAACTAAAAGGATTTTTTAATATATGTGTTTATACTATTAATCGAAAAATGAACATCGAACAAAGAACGAATAATAAGTTTTCTTTTAAACTTGGTAAAACATTCACCAAAACGTATATATAGGTGCTTGACTGGGGATAAGCCCCACCCATCCCTTTCCCTTGGAGGGCATATGTTTCGCCTCTTGATGTTCAGGCTCGTCAGGGTACGATCCAGAGTCAACAACCTTTACTTTCGCCGGATTCCCGTCGGATGGCGTATATATGTAATGTTAGATTTCATTGGACAGCGACAGTTAAGCACCAAACAAAATGTTCATTTAGGCTTATGGAACCCCGTGGTTGGGTGTATGTGACAGTCAGCCACTGTTGCCTCATCTCATTGGACTCTGTCCATGACGATATTACATTCTCAAGCACTACTTTAAATCTAAGGTATTACAGTTGTTTATCCTAGGTACCTAATTTTACACTTTTAATGGGGATAATTTTTTACAATATTTTAAAGAGTGGGGAATTTCGGAGATCTGGATGGGCAGTAAATAGACAGGCGTGCTACCTGCCCCTTTTATAGGAATTTAAATTTTCTAGAACAATAGCAATCAACAGCAATAAGTTAGGTAGTCAAATTGAATCACTAGGGTGGATGGTTAAGGGTTAAATGTACTTATTAAATAAAAAATTAGAAGTGACTGTGGTTTCATGCTGGGGTATATTGTGGTGAAGCAGTGTCCAGCTTTGCTGAGCGCCATACTTTTTAAACATTCGTTTCTTTAAAATTCAAAATGGCCAATGGTCTTTAACTTCTGATCAATGATCCTTACAACCGATTTTTAGAAACAAAGGCTTTTCGGTATTGACTTTTTTGATGAGTTCCATAATCTAAAGTGAGATTGAAATTAAGTTTATAAACAGCAAAGAAAATACAAAATTAGAATGCAATATCTGTCATCAAAAACAGTTCTCAATTTACAAATAAGTATAATAAAAAAAAAATAGGTAATAAAACATACAATACCTGAAACATCAAATCATTATCAACCTTTGGTAATTTTGTATTTGAAATATCAAAATTGAATAAAAATATATAACATTTCCAGTTTTAGCTACACCACAGGCTATTTATAACTTCAGGAGAAAAACAACACACCTTTTCGAGATGCATTAATCTGATTTTTAAAATATTGATTTTACATATGGAAACAATTTCAAAAATAATATTTTAAAGCTGAAAAAATATTTTATTCTCGGGAATGATTTTAGGTTATTGTTTCGATAACTGTAAACTAGCATTTCAATAAAATTAGACTAGTTTGAAAGCGATAATGTTATTGCTTTTGACAATGTTGTGGTGATCAGTATAATAAAATGTTATATCATTATTTAAATCATTTTCGAGTTGAGTAAAAACTACATGTGGTCTTGGATTTTCTGGCTGAGGTACTTTTTCCTAGCTTCTACTCCCAGTTGTGTGATTTTTTCGAGAAGCACATAATAGAAAATAATTTGAAAAAATGCTTCAGAATACGCTGCAGAAGAATTCGTGAATAAGTGTTCAGTTATGATGCCTATTTTACGAAGGCATAGGGAAAAGTCAGATAAATTTATTTGTATAATTAAACATTGTTTTTGATCGAAAATCGATTTATTCTTCAACATAGTGTCCTTTTAACTCGGTACACTTCTCACAAGGATGTTCTAACTTTTCTATACCTTCGAACAAGTACGATTTATCATAGGCCAATGCAATTTTCTTCATCTTCTTCGGGGCAAGTTCGCCTGGTAAAATCCACTACTTTGATTATTCCTTCATTTCTGGTATATAATGATGACTCCTTAGTTTCATCAGCATTCACGCATTACCGTATGAACTCACCCACCGCGCTGATAGTTTTCTCATTTTCAAAATGTTCAATAAGTTGTTCCGTAAGTGTTCTCCCGATATGCTTATTATTTCAACAATCTCTCTAACCTTCACTATGTGATCGGCGAACACATTAAACAACTTAAACACAGTTAATAACAATAAAGCACTTAACCATGAAATGTGGCGTAGCAAAGTCTCTATAATAATTTCTTAACTTATCTTCGCGAAAGTTTTTTCACGTAAAAAGTAGTATTTAATCAGGACAGGAAATTCCTTGTCCTGATTAAAGGGCATGGAATTTCCCCCCAAAAATATCGAACTGATCTAACTGTCAAAGCAAAATTAAATGTCATAGACCATATATTTGTCATTATCAGTCAGCAGTTGTTTCAAAAACACGTTTTGTAGGCATTACACTAATTTTTAAGAAAGTTTTTGTTATTTGTGCTTTTAATTTTATTATTTTCATTCTTATTAATCTTGATTTAATTTTAATGAGAATTAATCTGATTGATCGCGGGCTCTTGAAAAAATCATCCTCTAAACTATTAGTTACCAACTAAAATACGAGTTAGACTCCTCTTCCTATTTCCATGCATATTATAAACAAAAACACATATCAATATTAAATATGAAATGTCGAAATATAGTTTCGACAAGTAATGGTCAACACGTAGGTTTGAAAGAGAATTATGATCAGGATACCATAAAACAGGTCTGCTTTTGTTGTATGAAAAGAAAGCGTCAACAATATAAACATCATATCGGGTGGAGCAATCTTTATATTAGAGCTAAAATGCTAGAAATTCAAAGCAGTTTTATTTGCAGCTTTTGTGACTTTAAAGGTGCGAATTGAAACATTTGTTTTCTTTCATCAGCCCTGCGATTTGCTAATATGGTCCATTTGTGAGTTGCCTCATTATATAATGAAGCTGATATTTTTTACTTTACAGCAATAACTTGTATAAAAAGCAGTTTTACTTTGAGCTTCTTTGATCCTATCTATCCTATTCTATCATCCTACATACACCCAATACATTGCATATTTCAGGCAATGTTGTTATTTTGTTTTAATCTTCCATTTTACATGCAATTCGATGATATGATATCCCAGTATGGCAGGGCTTCATGTATCTAGCACATAAAAGTGTCTGGAAAAACGATATACAAACAAGGAATACTGCATGTTCTAGAAAATAAAGATATATTTTTTCTAAATATAGAAATTTTTTGTAGACCTCAGATTTAGAAAAACAGATAATATAAATGTTATATTCAGACTAATCTGAAAGTCTTTTAAAATTTCCACGTAATACAACTAAAGTAGGTATTACCGAAGGTACTGATGCATTTCGATAAAACGTTATTGAACAGCTTAATACATTTTACTTAGGGGTTTATAAATCAAAGTATTTCTGTTCCCCTCCAAGGTTCCCAACAGGGGCGGTATCGTCCCCCAGTGGACACAGGAGCTTTCCATGGGGGTGGTAGCGGGTCCAAAGGCAAATGGGGTGCGTTAAGAGAGTCAAGAAGGCGGACCGTGGCGGGAAGAGTGCAAGAGTTGGACTCTTCAGTCGAAGCGGACACTTGAAAATGCTAAATGCGATTTTGGCGAAACGTCGTGACTCTTCACATAATCAACGGATCGACACCCGGAATGATTTAGAAACATATATATATATATATATATATATATATTTACGTATGGGCCCTGGTGGACCACGATAAGTACAGTTAGAGGCGTTTGTTGTTGTTAGCCTTCCTTTGCGCCCATACTGATTTCATTCTTTCACTATGAGCTTTTTTCCTTTCGTCAGACCAAGTTGTTCCGGGCTTCCTACATTTGTCTCTCTGGCCAACCTTCCAAACGTTAACCTTGTGTCTGAAATAGTTTCTATCCTAAACTTCACCCTGTGTAATATTCGCTGATCTTAGGTCCTCTTTAATTGCAGAAATCCATTTAATTGTTTCTATTTTAGCTCTACTCCTATTTTCATAAAATTCAACTATTTGTCTAGTTAGCCTAGTCGGATTCATCCATTTTATGTGTCCGGAAAACCTAAGTCTTATTTTTCTCATATCGCTATATATATCTGTGTATTGTTTGATTTCTTGGTTTTTCTCGAAGTCGGTATGTTGTATTATTTAGTTGTTTGGGGCCTAAGATTTTTCTTTCTTTGTTTTCAATCTCCTGGATGTCTTTCTTTCTATTCAAAATGAGCGTTTCTGTGCCATATAGACATTCTGGCTTGATAACTGTGTTGTAATGTCTCAGTTTTGTGTTTTTAGATATTACTTTTTTTTTGTAAATATTTTTCCAATTGTTTTCCATGATTATTTCACCCAAATATTTAAATTGAGAAACTCGTCTGATTTATGTTGTTTTTAGAATTGGTGTTCTTAGTCTGTTGCAGGTCATGTATTGTGTCTTTTCAAAGGAAATTTGGAGTCCTACCTTTTCTGCTGTTTCTTTTAGGATTTCAATTTGTTTTTGTGCCATTAATATATCTTGAGTTAAAATTGCCAGATCATCACCAAACACCAGACAATTTTGATGTTGGTTCTCACCAGTTTAATCGGCTGGTCAATATTCAAGGCCGATTTTTTGACACACCACTCTGTATTAGTTTTTCTAGAACACATTTAAATAAGAGTGGCGAGAGTCCATCCTCTTGTCTCATTCCAATTTTAATTTCAAAAGGCTCTGAGATGTCACTTATGAATTTAACTTTTGACCTTGTGTTAGTTTAATGTGTTGCTTTAATAATTACCGGCGTTTTCAGATCTAGTCCTTATTCTTTCAAGATTTGGAATAAAGATTCGCGGTCAGTGGAATCATATGCTTTTTTAAAATCCACAAATGTACAGACGAGATTTTTATTGTATAGTTTTTGATGTCTTAGGAATATAAAGTTTTATATTCAGGATCTGTTCCTGGCAGAATCTACCCGGTCGAAAACCTGCTTGATATTCACCAATTTTCAGTTCTAACTGTTCCTATGCTCTATGTAGTAGACATTGAAATAGAATTTTGTAACAAACTGGGAGAAGAGATATCCCTGTGTAGTTGTTTACATTCATTCTATCTCCTTTCTTACGTAGTGGATGGATTAGAGCATATTTCCAATCGTCCGGAATCCGTTCGGTTTGCCAAACTTCTTGTAGAATTTTGATTATTTCCTTGATTGTACCTGGACTAACGGATTTTAAAAATTCAGCAGTGATTTGTAATTTTTAAGTCGTTTGATGTGCCTTATTATTTTATCTTCGTTCGGTGGCAATGAATTTGGGTTTGTTTGTTTAAGGTTTAGTGTTGGTAATCTGTTTAAAGGCTCAGGAGAATTTAGTAGTTGTTCAAGATATTTGGCAAGTTCTTTGCAATTGTCTTGATTATTTAGAGCTAATTGTTTGTTTTCCATTCGGAAACAAAGACTTTGGGGTTTTTTATTTTTATTTTCGTAAGGTCGATCTTTGGGATAAGCAGTCTCTTTTGAATAATATTTCCACGTTTTAAGCTAAGTTTGATTCTAGTCAAGTAGTGATCCGTGTCTATGTTCGCTTCTTTCCTAACTTGATATTCAAAATCGTTCAAAATCTCTTTATAAATGGGGTACGAAATGGCAACATATGGCGAACAACAAAATGGCATTTATATATATATATATATATATATATATATATATATATATATATATATATATATATATATATATATATATATATATATATATATATATATATATAATTACTTAAAAACATTCAAATTTTCCGTTCAATCCGATGAATCAACGAATAACGAAAAACTATAACTTATACGTTCGATTCATAACAGAAAAAAATTGTCAAGGGTTATTATTTGCTAAGAATTTGGAAACCGATATAAAAGGACAATCGATATTTAATGCCATGAACAAGATATTTCAAGAGAAAGAAATTCCTATTTGTAATATTTTGTCAGCTGCTACTGATGGTGCTCCCGTAATTACGGGCCGTCATAAGGGTGTCATACAGCATTTGAAACAAGCAATACCTAGTGTACAAAAAATCTTAATGAACCCCTGCATACGTCGCTCTATTATGTTATTAGAGATTGACTGCCCTTATGGAAGATTAGAAGCAATTCATTGACCGACAAATTATTTGGCCAACTGTAGTGAAAATGATTAAGATTACAATCACTTGCTGCTGCACATAGAAGTTCATTGTCTCTCAAAAGGTATTTGTCTGAATCGTTTTTCGTTTTAATTTACTATTTAAGAAAAGGAACACCGAGCGTGGCGATTGGCGACTGATGTTAACGAAATTGAAACCCGATATTATTATATTGCTAAAACTCCACCAGCCTCAACCATCTCATTAATTTATTTAATTCGTATTGATTTTGTGTTTCTTTTTAAGTTTTTAATAGATATTTGTATATTACATTTGATGTTATTTGTAACTAATTTATGCTTTGTAATTCTTAAAAGATAGAGAGGCAAATAAAATAGGTATAGTTTTTCTTGTAAAGGGGCGGTGGTCCAGAAAAGGTTGGGAACCTCTGTGTTAAACAAATGTGGTTGGAATTATAAATATTTTTTATTTAATGCACCTTTATTGTGTGATCAATCGCTTAAACAATATATTTTTTCTGCAGTTTAATTCTTCTCTGCATTAAGTAATTTTTTAGATATAACCCATTGATTATGAATTTACACCTACGCCGCTGGTTTGGTTTATAACGTCATCAATTTGTGGAACGACTAGAAGGTCATTTCTAAGTAAAACAAGGCATCGTGCATCGAAATTTATTAACGAGATCTTTGATGTATTGATTGTGCATTTAATGTTCTGGCTTAGAAAAAATACCCCTTTTAAATTATCAGTCTAGACTTATTGAAGTAATTAAGGGAAACATTTACTTAGAATCATTATAAATGTATATATTGTATGTACATAAAACAGCTTATTTAAAAAGACTCTAAGGAATATTAAAAACTAGACGTAATATTCTTAATGCGTTTATTTATTTCAAAGAAGCAACCTTTGAAGTAGTATAACATATATAAGATCATTTGGGTTCCTGATTTTAATTTGTTTCCACATTGCGATCATGCTATCAACATCTGGCAAATATACTTGTGATGAATGCTGTTCCATAAATAACTGAAGAATTTTTGTTTATGGAAATGATAAACTTGAAGAGATTTACCACTAAACACCAAATCACTTTTTTTAACTGCTCGATGCACGTTTTGCTAACCATGTTATAATCATCATCATATATATAATCATCATGTTATAATCATCAGGAGATGATTTAATCTATTTCTAAAACTACACTATGTTCTAGTTATATGAAAAACCCTACCTAACGAAGCGTGTAAAAATCATGAACCGTGAACTTTACTAAGCCTTACATTAATAATTGAAAAAATTGACTGAACGGGATAGGCCCTTTATCTCGGTTCATGGTTTTATTACATTTTTCTATTTGAATGCCTTCATATGCATCCAAAGCCCTATTATTATTAACACTTTTAATTAGTCTTAAACTACTAATATCTATACTGTGGTCGTGTTCGATTGGGCAACACAAGATTTTTCATTTCTCCCATATCTAATGTGGGCAATATGTTCTTTATATCTTGTCAATATGGATCTTTTTGTTTGCCCAATATACCTTCGATCACAGTCTTGACAACTAATTTCGTAAATCCCCAACTTTTCATGTTGCTCTACTTTATCCTTTGGATTACCCAGAACTTCTCTTAATTTATTATATATTATATGGTTTTGTACACAGCCTTAATGTCTACTTTTTTCAAAATTTTGTCTAGTCCTCTCGTTAACTGGGCATCAAATGGGCATTATCTTTATTTAAAGGAAAATTAATTAATCTATTTACCATAAAATTTAAACTTGCCATTTTATTTTGGAAGCTATGATTTGAATCGTTAGGAATGTATCTCGAAGTGGTGGTGTTTTTTCTCCACTTCGAGATACATTCGAAGAAAAAAGAAAAAGAAAATTGTTTTTTATGAGTGAAAATACTCTGATGAAATATTAAAGACAGTCGTGGAAAGCAAGTTTCCTTGGTTTGCCCTTTATTAGAAATTCTAATTTTTTTCGTTCACTGTTTTAATGGTTGCCCTGGTTTTCGTTGTCTTACTCTCGTCTCTTCAATTTTGCAGGTACCACCCTTTTTTATGGAATCAAAAATCAATAATACAAAATCAACAAAATATTTAAATCAAGTATTCCTTTCTTAATTGGCGATTACTATTTTTTACCGAGAT
Organism: Cosmopolites sordidus; assembly: GCA_031761425.1. Lineage (NCBI taxonomy): Eukaryota > Metazoa > Arthropoda > Insecta > Coleoptera > Curculionidae > Cosmopolites > Cosmopolites sordidus. The sequence continues at coordinate 83,472 of JARFXV010000169.1, read as the reverse complement.
CCTGCAATTTAACATCATTGGACTATTTTCGTTGGAACTATGTGAAAAGAATACGAAGATAAAAGTTTGTTGCGTTAGTTTGTTTGAGATAAGATGAGGATATTTAAGTTATATGATTTTTAAAATATAAAACAAAACTACCTAATTTTCGATAATAAATGTTTGAATTAACTTTTGTTAAATAAAATTGCTTTTAAATATAATTAGTAAAAAACATAGAAAATATATAGATGCCTAAAACACGCTTTATTTAACTCTATATTAATCAAAATATTATCTATTCTACTCACGTTTAACATCATGCATTGTTTAACCCATTTTGTCTAACATTTTATACCTCTGAAATCCAATTAATAATTTTATGCATACCAAAAGATCTACCTTAATTTTAGGCCAGCGAGCGGTTGTTCTGAATAATACCTCCAATTTGATTTAATGTTCAGTTACTTTGAATATTTTAAAATGCCATTCTACCATTAATTCTTTTGAATGACATATTTTTCTGCATTTTTGAATAAATGTTCTATTTGTACAATTTATTTCTTATATATGTGGAATTAAAACTACTTGTTTAATCAATTACCAAATAATAAAAAACAATTTGGACAAGAAACTTTGAAATCGATTTTATATACATGTGTAATTTCAATTGAAGAGAAAGGTGACCTCACATGATGCCATATTACTTCCACTTACATAATAGATACAAGAAATAATCATGAGTACGCCCACCACGGTTATTTTAAAAGTCTGTAACTTTACGAGGTATTATTACATGATTAGTAGAGACCGGACTTGTTATACAAGATAAGTGCCATCACTTCTTCTTCTTCCTGTGGTGTTACAGCCCGTTAGTGAGCCTTGACCTATTTCAACCTTTGTCTCCAACCGGATTGGTCTTCAGCAGCCCCCTTGAAAGCTTTTAATGCAGTAGTCCTTCAGCATCTCTTCTTACATTGTCGTGTCATCGTGGCTTTGGCCTACGGGTTTTTCTGTTATTCCCTATTAGCCCCTCCATGATTTTCTATTTAGTTTTCTGGCATTCTCACCACGTGTCTCGCCTATCTGTGTTGCTAAACTCTCACATAGACTGTAATATTCAGATCATTGTACCATTTCTTGAATTCGAACATATTCCTGATCCTACAGATTCCATTGTCTTTTCTTTCTATTTCTTTCTAGAATATTCTATTCCAGAGTCCACGTCTTAAAACCATAAGTGACTACTGGGAGAATTAGCGTTTTATAGATCTTAACTTTCGTGTTCCTTTGAATAAATTGATTTCATCTTAGGACAGAATGCAGGAAACAAGTATCTTTGTTACCTTTCCTAGCGCGATTTCTAGATGTCCTGTGATGTTGTTTTCGTTTTTTCTAAACTATCCAAGACTCATGCACTGTGAAGTATAATTGATTCTTCGAGTGACTTAGTCAAACCATATGATCAGATAACGAATTATAAGATGTTAAGATAAAATAACAAACCTCTTGAAATGGTATAACTAGTTCTTTGGTTTTAGGAAGATACCTATCGGAAACGATGACAAAGCAAGAAAAGGGACCATTAGAAGAGCGTTTTGTGAATGACTTTACATTCTATGGCCCGCATACTCACAACTGACAACGTATTTATATGAAATAACTTTTTTTTAATTGAACTTGCTTAGCACAAACTTTAAAAATATTCAAAAGTAAGGAAAACTTTTTCCACGCTCCACGTAACAATTGATTTAGTCGGCCCCCAAACGGCAGCAAGCGTTTTTCAATATTGCCATCATCGATTATCCAGTTTTGTTTCCTTCTTGGATTGGTTCTTTTTTCCACCACCTTTGTTCCGTCTATATTTATTTATAGACCAGCACTTTTGGCTTTCACCTTTATTTCATCAAATGTCTCGTTTAATAATTTTTTCGATAGTGTTCTGCATATCCCACCAGCTGTATTTCTGTATTTGTCAAAGTTCCATTTACATTTATATCTATTTAGCTGATGACCTTGTTCAATACTATATTAAATAGAACTGGTGCCAATCCATCCCCCTATCCCAAACCTTCTCCGATATCAAAGTTTACCGTAGCGTATTATTGGCTTTTTCCTAATGTCTTGAAATTAAGAGTTGTCATTCGGGTTAGATGACACCACACCACACTCCAGTGATCTTAGCCGGTGTTCCCATTTCCTCGATGGCCTCGTATACTAGTGCTCTTTGTACTGCTGACTAAAATCTATGAACATCTGCAATAAAGGAGCATTAAATTGGAGCAGTTGTTTTCTCCATTGTTTGACTGACTATAAACAACTGATCTAGTGTTGAGTGTCTTCTTTTAAACTCTGCCCGATATTCGCCCATACCTTCTTTGATATATCGCCTTACTATGTTTAATAGAACTTTATAAGTTGTGCAAAGCAATGATATGTCAAGATAGTCTTCGCATTTTAGTTTATATCCTTTCTTATGAATCGGGCATATTATTCCAAAGGTTAACTGACGAACTGATGAATCGTTTGATATAATTCTGTACCTCCAAGCTTCAGTACTTCTGCAAGTATATTATCTATCCCGGACGCTTTATTATTTTTAAGTGTCATTAAATTTTCTCCCAACTGCATTCATAAATTATGGCTTGTCACTATGATATTTTCTAACTCGTCACTATTCTAAGCAATGCGTATTTTAGTAGGCTGCAAGAGAAACTACGATATGGATGTCTTCCCATCTTAAGTAAATGTCGACTAACAGTCATGCTCGAAACCGTCTTCATACTCGAAACCGACTTATCTGCAGCTGCAATAAAAGCGTCACACACTTGTCGGGTATTTTCAAATCGATTTTGTACAAGAAAACATGATACAAATATATTTTTTAAACAGTTTACATTCTCATATTTCTGACATTTCCTTACGTAATTTTAAAGATAATCAAGCAAAAAGTATATCAATTTCGTTCAAATACATACATACATATATATATATATATATATATATATATATATATATATATATATATATATATATATATATATATATATATATATATATATAATATATATATATATATATATATATATATATATATATATATATAATATATATATATATATATATATATATATATATATATATATATATATATATATATATATATATATATATATATATATATATATATCTCGTCATCATCATCAGCCCGTGTCGATCCACTGCAGGATGAAGGCCTCTTCAGCATGTTTCCAACTTTCACGGTCCTGGTCTTTCCTCTGCCACTCTGGTCCAATATACTTAACAATGCCATCAATCCGTCGTGCTTTCGGTCTTCTTCGCGGGCGTTTGCGATCAAGCGGTAACCACTCCAGGATTGCCTTGGTCCACCTGTCATCCCATCGCCTCAATGATGTCACAGACTTTCGTTTGTTCTCTAATCCATGCGCAGAACTTTCTGTCTCGTCTTGTAATGCCAAGCATATATTTTTTCATTCCCCTCTCTGCTACCCGAAGAGACACACCGATCGAAGACATTTCTTTTCAGGCAAAGTGGGAGTCTGCTCTTAAACACAATGTTGAGCCTGCCAAATGCCTGCCAGCCACATTTAACACGCCGTTCCACCTCCCGGGCGGTATTCCCCTCCATTGAAATCCTCTACCCAAGATATATAAAGCTGTCCACAGTCTCCAAATTCCTTCCTAAAACTGAAATTCTTCTGTCCTGAGCGAAGTTATTGAACATAACTTGACTCTTGTTCAGGTTTATTTTCAAGCCAAACGGTTCGCCAGCCCTTTGCAGTTTTTGCATGCGTCTTTCAGCTCCTCTGGGTCCTGTGAAAGGAGAACGATATCATCTGCAAATCTAAGATGGTTTAAGTTTGCAGAAGAGTTTTGGAATACTTCTTTAAGACCAGCCGAGAATAGAATAGGCGATATTGCGTCACCCTGCCCTAAACCTCGTTCTACATTAATTCCCTCTTCAAGATCATCAAGGTGAATTGTGGATATGCTTTATCGACCCCTTGACTAAGCAGTGCATCCATTATGGCATGCTTTGAGATGGAGTCAAATGCTTTTCTGAATCAAAATCAAATCCACTTCTGAATCCTGCTTGTTCTCTTAGTTGTGCGTCATTCAGTTTTTTAATATTCTTTTAGAAATTATCTTAGTGAAAACTTTGTACATTACTGATAGAAGGCTTATTGGACGGTAGTTCGTTAAATCTCTCTGTGCTCCCTTTTAATATAAAAGGATCACTTCTGCATTTTTCCATAAGTCAGTTAGCTTTTGTTCTTTGAGGCATTTTGAGTATAATTTTGCCACTGTTTTATGTAACGTCCGACCACCAGCTTTTAGTATTTCGACAGTTACACTCTCCTTTCCGGGAGCCTTGCCGTTTTCCATCGATTCTATAGCATTTGTTACTCCACCAGGATATCTGGCATTTGTTCTTTCGTGGGTATTGTTGTCTTTGATTGGTTCTGATCTTCATATAACTGGGAATAAAATTTTCTGACAAACTTTAATAATTGCGTACGCGCCCTATACGCACAGTGTACATCCTCACGCTTTAAGGCATATATTTGCGTTCTTTTGTTTCTCAGCTTCTGTTTAACCTTGTTAATTTCTTTGTTTTCTTCCAGGCTTTTTTGCAGTAGCTGCATGTTGAATCGGCGCGTGTTCTCCATGATACGTTTTCTTATAGTTTTGCAGAGCTCAGTGTATTCAACCCTGCCAAAAGGACTACCTGCATTTCGCATTGCCCGCCGTTTCTTCATTAAATCAATGGCTTCACTGGAGATATTTGTCTGTTTGAGACATTTTTCTTCTGGTGCTATTGCAGCAGCCGTTTGAAGCACATTGTTGGCGAGTTCTTCATATTGAACTGATAGTTCTACTTCCTCCGGATCTTGTAATACGGCAAACCGGTTTGACAAAGCAATCTCAAAATCGCTTCCTCTCTCCAGCAGTTTCCCAGAATCCACTTTACCCTTCTTTAATCTTACTATTCTTTCGCGTTTTCTTCCACAGTTAATCTTAACTTTTGCTCGTACCATTCCGTGGTCACTTCCAACATTAAAATTGTTAAGGATAGTACAATTGGTAAATATTGTTTTATCGTTGGTCATGATGTAGTCAATTTCACTCGTGAGCCCAGATGGACTTTTTCATGTCCATTTTCTGCAGATATTTTTCTTATAAAACGAATTCATAATATATAGCTCTTGTCCTTCACCAAAATTAACCAATCCGTCACCTCTATTGTCTCGCTCACCAGTTCCATATTGGCCAGTTGCATTTTCTTGTTGTTCCAATTCTGGGCTTAAAATCACCCATTAGGATTTTGTATCTACATTTCTCATTGTATTAAAGCTGGGCCACATCATCATAAAATTCCTCAATTTTCTCATCCCTATGGCCTATAGTTGGTGCATAAGCTTGGACGATTTGAAGCCTAAACTTTTTATAATATATATATATATATATATATATATATATATATATATATATATATATATATATATATATATATATATATATATATATATATATATATCTATATATATATATATATATATATATATATATATATATATACATATATATATATATATATATATATATATATATATATATATATATATATATATATATATATATATATATATATATATATAAAACTAACAGAGGAGGGATAAAGACTATATACCAGGAACACCACAGAGAGAATGTCCAACGTAGCGGCGGACAAGAAAAAGAAGGTTAAAATTCTATGGACATATCAGTAGACTCCAACTGACAAGACTCACCAACAGAATTCTTACGTATATACAAGGGGTCCAATCAACAGTACCATGGACCGCACAAGTCAGAACTGATCTGGAAAAGGTACAAATGGATCCGACAGAGATAGAAGACAGAAGCACGTACAAAAACAAAGATACATATGTGGGACGTCGCGCCAGAGAGCGAAGTTTCAGGGAGATCGGGGACAAGGTGGACGGAGAAGAACGGAAAGACGGTGGAAAGAGAATCCACGGAGAAAGGATGAGAGAGGTGTGGAAGATCCGATGAGAGGTGTTTCAGTACGATGATGCACCGTCCTATTCATTCACCTTTGCAACAGCGAAATCAGTCGATTTGCGCTATGAATTAACACCGCATCCACCTTGTTTGCCTAACTTTGTCCCCTTCGACTTTTTTCTCTTTCTACACATGAAGAATTCCCTGGTTGGACAGAAATTTACATAAGTACTTTTTGAAATATACAAGAAGGTTGGCAAATCATTTGTTTAAGTGTATCGAGCTAAAAGGTAACTGCGTTCAAAAAAATTAATCGATTTTTAATCAAAAAGTAATGTTTCATTTAAAAAATATCTGACTTTTCATCATGTTTATGGGTAATACTTATTTAAACAAATAATTTTAAATTATCATTATAATTTGTTTATTTATTAATATTCAAAATAATAAATTCCGTCATAGAATTTTTATCGGGAGATATGTTTTTAAACAAATCACTTTTCTAAATTCGATTTCGCTAAAAATGAAAGGAAGTCTAACAATAGATTTTGGAAACTTTGATGCTGACAAATGTTTCATTTTATGTTTCCTTATGGTTGAAGTGAGCAAGTTCGCTTTTAAACTTGAATAGACCCCAAGAAAATATATATTTAGTATGTTATGGTTTGTGATTCAATGCGTAACAGTAGAGAAACTGTACGAGCGTAAAGTGTATGAACTTTCTTGGTCGCTGCTCCATTAAAATGTAGTTTTTTTTAGTTTTAATAACAGTGTTGTCAAATATATGTCAATGCGACTATCATCATAAGATACACCTTATATAAATAATTGTGTTAATTACACAGTTTCACAAACATTTTCGCAAATATGGTGATATATTATCTTGCGAATATCAATCGATTTAGATGTGAGAGAATACATGCATCTTGCATTATTATAGGCATTCTTTGTCGCGACTTTTTTGTCACAAATCCATGATAAAGAAATATTTTGATTATCAAATGTTAAATTATATTGATACTTACGCTAAGCATTACACATAACCAAAAAATACTTGAACGTTTATTTAAGTTTTAGCAATTTTACAAAAATATTACATTTAACTGGCCACGACATATTATATAATATCCTATTTTCGACACTCAGTGACAAACATTTTAAAACATAAACTTGGCTAACATGTTATTAACTAAAGGATCAAAATTGGGATAAATCCCAATCAAAATGGATAATTACTATATAATAACCACCCAACTACAAACATTACTTTCTCCCGCATAGCTAATTCTTCATTAGGGGTCAAATGCACCCTTTTAAACAAATCTGAAAGTAATATATAAAAAAAACATAAGGAATATTTTAAAATTAAGCCAAAATTACTTACAGTACTGAAATTATATAATAATAATGATCAAACTAATTTTCCTGAATAGTTTCCACATCTTGCAGTCCTTTTGACGGCTGGTATAATAATTAGGAGGTTATGTTTCACACCACAGAGTATGAGTTTTTTTTCCAGTTGTCACTTCGCATGATTTAGATTGTAAATTAATACCTCATGGCATTTAAAGTGACGGTTTCAATAACAGCGTTAAAAAAAAATGTGGGAACGTATCCTTGGTGAATTCCTGTTTTAATTGGGAATGATATTAATAGTTCGTTTTGGATACTAACACAGCTGATTGGCCCTTTGTATTATTTTCGAAAATTCGTATTAAAAAGCGACCTATTAGTTAGTTATGTTATGCTAGTACATGTTTATAATAGGGAATCTAATTACGTATCAGTCAAAACAAACATTTCAGATGTCACATTTGAATTTACCCTCCAGATTATGGAACCAAGTGTCAACTAAGAAGACCTGCCGTGCTGTGGTTATAAAAACATAACCTTAATATTATTGACAGCCATTGTTAAATCAACAAATTTCAAAATGATCTTTTCGAAGCATGTTATTTTGGTCGCTATAATTGCTCCATGTCAATTTTGTAATTTTGTAAGTATTTTTATTGCAGTTATTAATTATTTTATTACTCGACGAGATTTACCACTAAACACCAAAATACTTCTCGTAAATATCTTCGAATTTAGTGTTTCACACCGAAGGTTCCAATAGAAAAATTCATGATTTTATGATTTTTTATTCAGTTTTAATGGAGAGTGAAAGACAATAATGAAGAGTAACTAATATGGTGAGAGGAAGGCATATTTGGAATAATATTTGCATGAAACATGGTCTTTTTCAATATTCCTAATATTCGGGATGATCTTCCAGGTTAATTGAATTAAAAATTACAATGTTCATAAAGATTGTGTTTGCAAAAATATTATTTTAAATTGACACATTCATTGTAGAGGACGAAATATGTTATGGTCAAAATGGGTGGTAATTTTATAAAATATTTAAACTTGAATGGACCCCTACAAAATATATATTTATTATGTTAAGGTTTGTGATGCAATGCATAACAGCAAGTAGAGAAACTGTAAGTGTACGAGCTTTCTTGGTTGTTGTGCCATTAAAATGTAGCTTTTTTTTGGTTTTAATGAAATTGTAAAGTATTTACATCGCCATTAAATATATACAGTGTGTTAAAAAAATATTACAAATATTTGAATTGGGAAATTCTATCATCCATACTCCTTCCTAACCATATTCAATAGTGGTTGAGGTTTTCACCGTTACTGTTCACTCCTAAGCCTACCATCATCCAGACGGTCGGCTCTTAAGTCTAGGTCGTCGGCGAATCTCAAGTGCTTGAGGTTTTCACTGTTACTGTTCACTCCTAAATCGTCCCGTCGTATGTGTTTGCACATGTATTGAAGTAAAGTGTAGAAAAGTTTTGGTGAAATGGTGTCGTCTTAGCGAATATGTCTTCCTATATCAAATTTGTCTGTATTGTCATGGGAGTCGGACATTTGCAGTGACGTTTTCATAAATGTGTTTTATGAGTGCAGTGTAGCGGTAGTCAATTCTGCAATCTGATAGAGCTATTAAGATCGTGTACTGGTCTACTGTGTCGAATGCTTTCTCGTAATCTATAAAGATACGCACTAGATATTTATTATACTCCATCAACTTTTCTATGAGGCTTTTCAATACTTGCAGGTGGTCATTAGTTCCATAGCCTGTCCTGAAGCCAGCTTGTTTTCGCGACTGGTATTAGTCTAGCTTATTGCATAGTCGATTTGTGATGATTCTGTTAAACAACTTATATATGTGTGACAGGAGACTGATAGGTTAGGTTTGGTAATATTATCACCCCATTGTTCCATTGGGATGGTGTTGTTCCCTTTAAAAGACATTTGTTTCCTCCTATTTTGATAACTGCTGTGACTATTCCACATCATCTACAGGAGATTTGTTCTTCATCTCAGATAGTACTCGTTTTACTTCGCCCAATGTGACATCTGGGATGTCCTCTGATCCTTAATTTAAAAGCCTGGTAATTTGGTTATCCATTCTCTTTGTCTTTTACCAGCTTACAAATGTTTTTATTTGCCTTGATAAAGCTATCGTCTGAAAACTTTTAGGCTCTTATTTTTCTCTATGATATTATTTACGTTCTCGAATTTAAATTTTCTTATAGCCTTTCTCATAGCTTTCATAATTTCTTTATTTAAATCTCGTAGTCGAGGACAGTATATTCCATATTTCTTCTTTAAATCGTTTCTCTCCTCCATAAGCTCTTTGCTATTTTGGCATGTCTTTTCATATTTCTTCTTCTTGCTGGAGCAGCAGCTGTAGATGCAGTAGATGCATTCAGTTCTTCGATGCTTAAACTTTCATTTTCCGTGTGTCTTATTCCCTCCAAGCTTTCTTCTATTTTATTTTGGTAAAAGTCAACGTTCTCAGGTGGTATCCACTTGATATAGTAAGTTGTAAATATATTAAGTACCGAGACATAATGAACTATTTTTTTCATATCTGTGATCAAAAAGTCCAATTTCATTGTTGTGTTTGCCACCGGGGCTTATCCATGACCATTGTCCATTTATTTTGTGGTTTTTGTGGAAAAGGTTGTTTTGTTGTAGACAGTTTAACAATCTACCACCTCTCTCATTTCTCTCTCCATAACCATAATAATCGAATGAACTTTCCGTATCGTTTTGCTTCTCCCCGATTTTTGCATTAAAATCCTTCATCATAAGAGTATAATGGTTTGGGCTCTGTTGCAAAGCTGTATCAATATCGTCGTAGAAGGCCTCCACATCCTCTTCGTCGGACTCCGATGTCGGGACCTGAGGCTGGATAATTTTTAAACTGTAACTTGTGTTTAGTTTGAACATTAAATAGATGATTCTTGGGCTGATGCTGCTTATCTTTTTTATTTCCAAAGTGCCTCTTGTGAACCCACCCCGCCCTCAGGTTTACTCTTGTGACCCTTGTAGTTGAATAGTTTCCGAGAATGAAGAGCAATTTGGTCTTCTCTTTTTCTAATCGCTCTGAGACCTATGACGTCCCATTTTATTTTTGTCAGTTTGTCAGATATTCTACATAGGACCTCTTTATTTGTGATTTTATCTACCCAACACATTCGTAGTATTTGTCTAAATAGCCACATTTTAAAAGCTTTGATTCTTTTGTTCATGTATTTATCAAGAGTGGAAGCTTCTATACCGTAAAAGAGAAACGAGTATATGTACCAGCGAATAATTTCGATTTTCAATTTGATTTACCCGCCAGATCATACGATCAAGTGTCAACTCGGGAAGACCTGCCGAGCTGTGGTTATAAAAACATAACCTTATAATTATTGACATCGATTGTTAAATCAACAAATTTTAAAATTATGATTGATGAATATTGTTTTGGTCGCTATACATGATCCATATAAGTTTAGTATGTATTTTAGTTGCGGTTTTTAATTATCTTAAACTCGACAAGATTTACCATATTTTTAAACTTCTCGTAAATTTCTTCGAATTTAGTGTTTCACGCCGAATGTTCCAATAGAAGAATTCATTATTTTATGATTTGTTATTCAAATTTAATGGAGAGAGTGAAAGACAATAATGAAGAGGAACTAATATAGTGCCTATATAGTGCCTCCTACTAGTCAGGATGATCTGCTAGGTTAATTGAATACAATGTTTAATTGTATAGAACGAAATATGTTATGGCCAAAAATGGGTGGTAATTTTAAAAATAATATAAGTTGAATAGTAAAATATTTAAACTTGAATACACCCCTACAAAGTATATATTTAGTATGTTACGATTTGCGATCCAATGCATAACAGCAAGTAGCGAAATGGTAAGTAAAAGAGCTTTCTTGGTTGTTGCATAATTAAAATGTAGTTTTTTAGTTTTAATAAAAGTGTAAAATATTTACATAGCCATGAAATATATACAGTGTGTTTTAAAAAATATTTCAAGTCGGAAATTCTACGTTCCACTGTGTTTTCCAGTTATATTCCATTTTCCTTTTCTTTCATAGAATGCACTGCATAATTCTTTGAATTTACATATTCATGTTTGCATTAAATCATTAAAATTTGCTCTCAAAGAATATCTTATTTCCACGCTCTTTGCTTAGCGTTGGTATTTTCTAAATAAAACCGTGCACTATGGACTTGTGTGTACAGTAAATTCAACTTTTTGTATGAGCTTGGTGTTACAATCTTTTCAAAAAGCCACTGTTGAGTATGGTTGCTAGTCTGGAATGGGTAATTCATATGTATTTTCTTGAAGGGAATTTGATCAAAATTATCCTTAATAATATTTAAATATCTAAAAGTTGTTTGTTTATTTAAATTAATAGCCTTTGCAATATTAGAATTAACTAATAACTATGTTTAATAGTAATCACGACACCTGACAAGCTGTGGGTTCTATTTTTTTGAGTTGCAGGTTTCTAAGGTTTCTAGGTTTTAGGGTTATAAAGGTTTTCAAGATACGAAGAAGATTAAATAATACGGAAAGTGAAAAAGAAAAATACAATATTGACTTATTTGTTTATCGCAACTTCTTATGCTTATCAAGCATAAAATAAGAGTTAGTTTTTAAGGATTGTGACTGGGGAGTAAAGTGAATATATTTTTATAATCCTTGACAATGCGCGACAACATATTGCAAGATTTACGAAAAAGGTACTGCTGGGACACAACTATTTCTATATTTAACTTTTTCAGATTTTGCACAGTCGAATTACCATCTTTTTCGATCGATAGATCCTTGCTGATAAATATATTTATAATTACCAACATATACGAAAAAGGTGGCGTGCTTAGCACGGTGGGCTAGGATGGGCATCGATAGATATTCTAGTGATGAGGGAACAAATAAAAGATTACTAGAAGACAGGGAAGGGGTTTTTAATGCAAAAAAGTGAAAAAAACAACTATAATAACTATTATATCTATTACCTATGTCTATATACTAACCTATATTATTTTTAATTTGAAAGATTAAAAGAACATCTATAAGGAGAAAAGGTCAAAAGGAGATTAAAATGGAAAAAACATTATATTTATTAAATAATCTTACAAGAGAAATTAAATCGTTTTTTAGAAATTTTACAGAAAGATAAAAATATAGATAGGACAGACAGATATATAGGAAATAAATAAGAAAACGTCAGGCAGGAAATCATATAATAAAAGAGGAAAATATAGTGCTTGAAAGAAGTTAGAGGAAGTTGAATTGATATGATACAGAAACAAATGACAAGAAATAATGTAGTCATTCAAGATCTAGATATGCAAGAGCAAGATCAAAACATATTTAAAAAAATGATGGAAGGCGTTTTAGAAAGAAATATACAGATAAAGACTGCAAAATGGCTAAGTAATGCGGCTATGCCTAATTGAACTGACAAATGCAACAAAGAAAATAAATATAATGAAGAACAAGAGCAAATAAGATGTAGAAAATAAGTTAAATAAATTTGTAAAGGGTGATTTTTTAGTGTGTCCGAACTTCCGATAGCGGTCGCTGTCAAATCATCATAGCACATCAAGTATTTAGCAAATCATCACGGAACGTTTAACATCAGAGCAACGCTTGCAAATTGTGGATTATTTTTTCCAAAATCAGTGTTCTGTGCACCAAACTTATAGATCATTTCGTGAATTTTATGGTGCACATAATCGGCCACCCAAGCGTTGTATTCACCAAATTATCGACAAATTCCGAACGCATTTCACGATGCTCAATATTAAAACCAAAACAAGACAAAAACCTGGGCGTTCCGAAGAAAATATCACTGCTGTTGCTGACAGTGTTAATGAAGATCCAAATTTATCAAAACGTTAATGGGGATCATTATAGAGCGATGGTATAAGGATTATTTAATTCCGATTTTGAATGGTATTGATAATGGTTGTTATTAGACCTCTTTCGGTGGATAAGATTTACATCCATCCATTCATCATCCATCATCACCCTATTGAAGTACACTTGTAAACGTAAGCCTCCCTTAAGAGCTTTCACTGTGTTCGGGCCTGCGCCACCTACATCCAGTTTGTTTTGATGCGTTTTATGTCATCACTCCATCTGGTGGGGGGATGTCCTCTGTTTCTGAAGGCTTCCGATCTTGGTCTCCATTCGAAGATTTGTTTTGTTCACCTGTCATCAACCGTTCTCGCAACATGACCCGCCTACTTCCACTTCAACATCACTATTCTTTCTACGGCATCAATTACCTTCGTTCGTTTGCGTATTTATGTATTTGGTATTTGATCTCTGAGGGAAACTCTCAGCGTTTTCCTTTCCATAGCTAGTTGTGTCACCCGTATCTTTCTAATTGTCGATTTTATCATTGTTGAAGTATCTGCACCATATGTGAGTACTGGAAGGACACACTCGTTGATTTTTTTCTCTTAAATTAACCGACAGCTCTGACTTTAAAATATATCTCAGATTTCCGAGAGCTGCCCAGGCAAGTCCGATTCCTCTGGAGATTTTATGAGTCTGATTGTCTCTGATGATACTAATCTCGTGTCCCAAGTAGTTAAAAGATGTACTTTTCTCTACTCTGATGTTATCGGTGTAGACACCCCGCGAAGTGCCAGGTTTGTCATAATTTGGGTTTCCGAAGTTGAATGTCAGTACCACTTTCTTGGAGACTTCGTTGAGATTTTTTAACATCAATATATCATCATCTAGATGGTCGGCTCTTAAGTCTAGGTCGTCGGCGAATCTCAAGTGGTTGTGTGGTATTGTTCCATTGGGATGGTGTTGTTTCATTTGAAAGACATTCATTAAACAGCATTCTCAATGCCTGTAATAGTTTGTTTCCTTTTATTTTTTTCCTAATATTTGTTTCCTTATAGCTTCTGTGACTATTCTATCATCTTCGGAAGATTTGTTCTTCATCTCAGATAGTACTAGTTTTACTTCGCCCAGTGTGATATTTGGGATAGCCTCTGATCTTTGATTTAAAACTCTGGTAATTTCGATATCTAATGAGATAATTTTAGAATCTAATTATCTAATGTTCCTTCTGTTTGTCTTTTATATAGGCATAAAACATTTCTACTATCTTTAGAATTATTTCTCTGTTGGTTGTGACATTGCCCTGTTTGTCCATAAGCTTACAAATGTTTTTCTTGCCTTGAGAAAGTTTTCGTCTGAAAATTTTTAGGCTCTTATTTTTCTATATGATATTATTTGCGTTCTCGCATTTCAATTTTCTTATATCCTTTTTCACAGCTTTCAAAATTTAACTGTCGTAGTAGTGAATAGTTTATTCCATATTTGTTCTTCTTGGTGGAACAGCAGATTTTTTCACCCTCTTTAGTACTGTTTGTTATAGATGTATTTAGTTCTTCGATGCTTAAACTTTCGTTTTCCATGTGTCTTATTTCTTCTATTTTATTTTGGTAAAACTCCACGTTCTCAGGTGATATCCACTTTTTGTACTTGATCTTGGCTATGAGTTTCTTTCTTTCTTTCCTTATATTCAGGGCTAACTTAGATCTCACCATTTGGTGATCGCTGTCAGTTATAGTACCAGAGACGTTATAGACTATTTTTTTCATATTTGTAATCGTAAAGTCCATTTCATTCTTGTGCTTGCCATCGGGGCTTATCCACGCCCATTTATTGAGTGGTTTTTTGTTAAAGAAAAAAATTAATCGCAAAAAGGTTGTGTTATTGCAGACACTTCAGCAATCTACCACCTCTCTCATTTCTCTATCCATAACCGTAACAACCGAGTGAACTTTCCGCGTCATCTTGTATTTTTTCCCGATTTTTGCGTTAAAATCTTATTGACTGATTAAATTTAATCGAGATTAAATCATCTCCTGATGATGCTAACATGGTTAGCGAAACGTGTGTCGGGAAGTCCAAAAAAAGTGATTTGGTGTTTAGTGGTAAATATCTTCAAGTTTAGTGTTTCACACCAAAGGTTCCAATAGAAGAATTGACCAAACTGTATTGCTCTGCTCCTCATCTAACCGCCGATAAATATGATTATCTATTATATTTAGGAATGTTTTAAGTAAGTGCCTCATTGAAGAGATTCTTGTGTTTGTCACAATTTTTTGCATTTGATTTCTTTGGAATGTAACGGAAACTGAAGTCAACTATTCTGATGCTATAATACCTACATTGTAAATCGAGTTGAAAAAGTTGTTATTATTTGTAATATATTATTATTATCTGTAGTATGTACAGAGTTGAAAACTTATTTTGAAACCAATAAATTGTTATTTTCTGCTCAATCAGGGTTTAGGACAAAACATTATTATGAGACAGCTGTGCAGTATGCATGCGCAACATGAAGGAACGATATAAAGGACGGGAAAACTGTGCTTAGTGTGTTTATAGATTTAAAGCGTGCATTCGAAACTATTCACCGGGATATACTGTGTAAAAAAATATTAAGTTATAGTGTAAGATCACACGCCTTGAAATGGATCAAGAGTTGACTAAATGGATAAGAGAGACAAAGATAGGACGAGGGTTGAAGGAAAAGTGTCGGCAAAGAGGGAAATTGCTTGGGGAGTTCCTCAGGGTAGTGTTTTGGGCCCGTTACTGTTTTTGATATATGTCAATTATATTTCTACATTATTGGATGGATGCTTTATTAGTCTTTTTGCAGATGATACTCTCATATCTGTGTCTGGGTATAATTTCCCTGAAATGGTTGAAATATTGAATAGTAAACTGGCAATACTATTTAGATGGCTATGCAAAAACAAACTTAAACTAAACGAACTGAAAACAAGGTGCATGGTGATAGGGTCTAAAGCAAACTGCAAAAGATTTAATGAGTTAGGCTTAAAAATAAATATAAACAACTGTAATATTGAAATTGTAAACGAAATTAAATACTTAGGAGTACTGTTGGATCCTCAGCTAACATTTTGTAATCATGTCAGTTATATATGTAGAAAGATTGGGAAAAATAGGGTTCTTTAGTCGTATATCGTCACATTTATGACCCTGGTCGAAGAGGCTTGTATATAATACTACAGTTTTACCTCATTTTACTTATTGTATGTCTGTGCTGATATTATGTAATAAGGAGAGTATTGGTAGACTCCAAATACAGCAGAACAAGGCTATGCGTGTCCTATTGAACTGTAATAGGTATACACCGATAGAGGTAATGTTGCGGTCATTGGATTGGTTTTCAGTTGCGCGGGCCATTGAAGGGGCTAACATTCGATTGATATATAAAATAAAACATAATTTGTTGCCCGATTATTTGAATACTTTTTTGGTACAAAGAGTAAATATGCATTCTTACGATGTCCGTTCTAAGAACAATTATGATGTACCAATTGTGAGAACTGCTGCTCTCCAGAAGACATTGTTTTGGGAAGGTGTTTGCCTCTTCAATGCTTTGCCCGCCCACATAGGGAGCGCTCCTAATGTGCATGTATTTAGTAGACTGTTAAATTATTATTTAAAGCAATAGAGTGTTTTATCATTTGAACAAGTGTTAGTTATTGCCTTTTGATTATATTTTCTTTTGTTAAGATTTCTTAGTAGTTTTCTCACTTTTATTATTTTTTTTGTATATTGATTTATTTATTTATTTTATTTTAACTGGTCTTCTTTCAATAATTTTACTAATTCTATTGGCATTGCATCTGACCAAGGTGTTTTAAAGCCCTTAAAGGTATGGAAATTACTAATAAATAACTAAATAATAAATACGCTTTTTCTTCTGAATGACCTGTTTAACCCCTCACAACTTGACATTCTTTATATTTTTTGAAAAATATTTTTGGTTATGTGCAATGTTAGAAAACATACCAAAATAATAAAAAAAAAGTTGTTCCAACGAAACATATTTATGTAGGGTGAATATAGGGCATGTCTAAATATTCATACACTAGGTTCTAATAGAACTTTTATTGAACATATATTTTTTTAGTATCTTAACAGTCATAAGAATCTAATTATAAGCAAAATGCAAAATTAAAACTTCTTTTACCATGTATGATAAGCTTTAAAACAATCGATATGATGTCCAACATTGCATTTGTTGTCAGACAAAGTCACACAAAAGCAAGATGGCCAAAAACTTGTAAAAATCTTCTGGTGATACCATTTCCATCTTTCTACTTCGAATATTTTTTTGACTCATTGCATATCTCCTCTACAAATTTGCTTAATGGCCAAAACAACTTGAAAAAGTCAATAGGATGTGCTCCTAATCCACAATTTCTTCTATGATGCGCGTCCGATCCACAACTTTATTTCTACTTTTCAAATGAAAATGCTCTCCTTGCTCTACTTCAAATTGAATAGATGCTACCAAAGACGTGTTTTTTTCTCAATCCTTGGCTTTTTATGTTTTAAAAATGTTAAATGTGTCTTTGGAAAAAGACTGCTTTGGCTTTTTATTGGATTGCGGAAATAAAACTTCTTTTCTTTCATTATTACACGAAACTAGTTCAACTTGCGAACACATAGCTAGGAGCTAGGACACCAGAACCCAACAAATTCACACTGTCAACATTTACTATATTTTCATCTTCGGCTGCCTCGTCGACGTCTGAATCTCCGCCCCCTTCAAGTGGAAATAAGTTGATATCAATGGATTCTGCATCGGCGACTTCATCTTCCATATCATATTCTTCCAAACAAGCTAACAATTATTGTTTTAAGAGGTCTCCTGAAAATAATAAAAAGTTAAATTTTTCAAGCATTATTTTAGACATCCACTACACTTATATTTTTATTTTCATAGAAGCCTAACGTATGAATTTTCATTCGCTCGACTTTGCTACCCTATAAAACATAATTCTAAAATGATGTAAATATTTTACTTCTCAAATATCATTGATCAAGTTCATTACAATATATTTAAATATAAAACTAAATAAAATAATAATAATTAATATATTTGTTGGTATAAAAACTTACGTCATATTCCATTTTGACGGGGTTTTTTTGTTTCACTTCACTTTTACCTGAAGTGGACGCCATGTTGGCAAATAAAACACGACCAGCGTTTGACAACATGAAGAAAATATCTTTGTTATCGATATTTTAACCGGATCAATATATACTAATCATCTTTTATTCGTACGCCTAATTAAATTAACTTGAAAACGCGTATGAATTTTTAGACGGTAAGTTCTAGTGGGTTAAGGGATATTACATTGTTTAGAACGAGTATTTAAAAATATTTTTCAGTTCATGTTAACCGATAGTAAATCACTGAGGGCTATATCGGGAGCATAAGGTAAATGATTAATATGTATCATATAATTTCTAGGTGAACCTTCACGAACGGCGACTCTCTTGTAGTCCGACTGCAAAAATGTTACCCGGGGAAAATTTGGATTAATAGGCTGAAGAATAAACAAAATGAAACATTATAAAAAACATATTTTATTATATTAATTTTGTAAGATATGTTAACATCCAAAAAAAATCAAGAAATTGCACTTACATTTCATTCAAAAATTAAATAATATTGAGTAACCCCACCAAGCTTATTGTCAAATTTTTGTGGCAAGATATTATAGGCGTATTGTACAAGTTCGTTTAAAGTTAGTTGCTGGAGCCTGGGGCAGACTGAAGCACAATCAGGGGATTTTGTCGACTAGTCGAGTGTAAAGTGTCGATAAGTATATTCCAAAAACTGCACTATTTAACGAACTGCATGCGTTCCGGCATCATCTTGTTGAAAGATGTTATTTGAATGAGCTTGCTGATAAAGCCTAACGATGAGTTGCAATATGTTGGGTTACATTTAAACCTCCTTTGATGGCTAAGATGGCTAACTTGCATCCCAAGCATATAGTCCTTCATACCATAATTTTTAGTACCTTCTGTCTACCATGACAATCATGACTATCGGAACAAAATCTAGACTCATCACCAAAGTAAAAATAGTTATATCAGGTCTTATTAACCGTCTTGTGGTGAACTGTAAGAGGAAGCACCCAATAAGGATGATTACCATAGGTTTTTAGTACAAGTAAATATCGATTAACATCGTGACATTTTAGCACTTTTAGTAGAACCATAAACGTATT
Organism: Cosmopolites sordidus; assembly: GCA_031761425.1. NCBI lineage: Eukaryota > Metazoa > Arthropoda > Insecta > Coleoptera > Curculionidae > Cosmopolites > Cosmopolites sordidus. The sequence goes on along the minus strand of JARFXV010000169.1, from coordinate 64,014 downwards.
GGTTAGATCAGTAGAACATGAAAAACTCGTCATATTGTACAATCAAGAACTGTAAAACCGTTTACTTGTCACATGTTTTGCAATCACTTATATAAGAGGTGTGGCTATTAAATAACGAGACTGAAGCTGCTATAGAAGAAGTATGAATGCGCCAAACGCCAGCTATCAACAGCTGTTTAACGTGAAGGCAGTATCTCTCGCTTCTATAAACAAATCCGTATAACTATAGCCTTCATTCCCATTAGAGTTATTTTATTGTTTCGCCGGAAAAATGTTAAGTGCAACAATAGAGCAACAAATTGTTGTGAAATTTCACTTGAAACTTGGAAAAACGCTACTGAAACTTATAATTTATTGAATGAAGTGTATGGCAATGAATGTTTATCGTGTGCACGTGTTTTTGAGTTGTTTAAGCGTTTTCAAGATGGCCGAGAAGACGTTGAAGATGATCCACGGCCGGGTCATCCTTCCACGTCAAAAACGGATGACAATATCGAAAAAATTGATAATCTGGTTTGATCTGACCGTCGGTTAAGTATTCGTGCGATTGCTGGAAGTATAGGAATTGACAAAGAATGCGTACGGCAAATTATACATGACATTTTAGCATGCAAAAAGTGTGTTCCAAAATGGTGCCTAAAATTTTCACTTTTGAACAAGAAGAAGCTCGCAAAAATGTTTGTACTGACACTGAATGCCATTGAAAATAACCCAAACTGATTGGAAATGATAATAACATGTGGTGAATCGGGTTTTTTACTTATGATCCTAAAACGACGCGCCAATCCAATGCACTGCAAGAGCCAAAAAAGCTCGAATGAGCAAATCAAAATTCAAAGTAATAATGATTGTTTTTTTCGATATTCATGGCATTGTGCACCTTCACTGGGTTCCTGAAGGTCAAACTATTAATCAACATTACTGCCTTCACGTTCTTGCTGAACTCCGTGAAAGAATAAGGAAAAAACGATCCGTTATTGTGGAACGACAATTCATGGGTTCACCAGCAAGACAATGTGCCTGCTCATTCTGCATCGTCTGTCAAGAGGTTTCTAGCCAAGTACAGTATCCCAGTGTTAGATCATCCGCCTTATTCGCCGGATCTTGCGCCTAATCTGTTTCCTAAGGTGAAATCTGCATCAAAAGGAACAAGATTTACGTCCGTTGAAGCTGTGAAAGAGAAAACGACACGATTTCTTAAGGAGCTGACAGAAGAAGACTTTCAGCACTGTTTCGTATAATGGAAGATTCGCGTGGAGCGTTGTAGAGATAGAGGAGGGGGTATATTGAGGGGTGATAATAAGTAAATATGAATGAAATCAAAATAAAATGTTTTACAGCGTCAGTCTCGTTATTTAATTGTCACATACATACTTCCAAAATATTAAATTCTTCCCACTGTAGCTAGGTAGTTCAGCTAATAAGAATACGAGAGCATGCGATCGCCTTCATCAAGTATACGTTAGTTGTGTACTAAAATAAATTATGTGAACTGCTCAAGACATTTCATGCACCAAAACCCACAAGGTGTTCCATAAGAAAGTTTCTATTTCATTGTCTGACTGCGCAAACGCAACTTACTGCAGAAGCAACTGTGAGGAGTGCGGGGCGCAAGTTAATCGATAGCTCCGCGTTTAGAAATCTAGTCGGTATGGGGAGTTTCTAGGGAGCAGGCCATGCATTTTGTGTGCGAGAGAATTTTCATCCCAAAGGTCGTGTAAATAAGCAGAACTGTCGTTACTGGAGTGTAACGAACTGTACATTCGCATAAAGTCACTGTATGAGCTGCAACGTCAGCGCGAAGAATAATCGGCCCGTACTTTATTGAAGACGGCAGGGGATGCGCAGTTACGCCACACACTTCCAACACGTCTCTGCCACGAGTTCGTGAAATTTTCCCAAACAAATTGATCTTTAGGAGAGGTGGCATAAATTGTCCTCCACGTAGTCCTGATTTGAGCCATATGGACTTCTTCTTCTGGGGATATCAAAACTCGAAAGTTTATGTCAATAAACTGGGTTTTTTGGTGCAGTTAAAAGAACATATCCGACACGAAACGGCACACATTCCAGAGATTATGTGCTGAGTCGTCCTAAGGAATTTTGCTGTTCGTGAAGGTTTACATTTGGATGACATTATATTTAAAAATTAATTTTCTAAAATGTCTATTTTTTATTTAATTATTTATTTTAATAATTAATAAAGATTTTTTTGATGGACGTCTCCGTTTTATTTATATCGCTATATCAAAAAGAAACTTTTTTTTGGGATATATTTTACTAATATTCAAGCCGAACTTGGTTGGAAGTCACTAATAGTTAGATATGCAAAGAAATTATTTGCATGTTTAACATTGTTTGAAGTAATCGAATTAATATTTAGGTGTAGTGGAGAATAAGATTAACATCGAGTAATTTCATTATTATTACCTGTATTGAGTATATCTTGACAGGTGAATTAATAAACTGGTTACGCCTATCAACGGATCTGACACCGTAATATCTTAGAATTTATTAGAGTTCCAAAATAAATTAAATGTCAACTTGCTAGATATAAAGGGGGTGATATGTCATAGTGCAAACGTTTCAGGACAAACCCTTGACAAAACCGTTCTATTTAGCCTCACCCCTACATCATAACGGATTCTATCGTAAATAGGAAGTGTTAAATTATAAATATCATTTATTAAGTTTTGAAACAAATTAATAAGTCTACGAACAAGTTTTTTTTTAATTTTTCAATATCTTAATATACCAGGACACTTCACGAATAAATATTCCTAATATTTCGGCTGTTTGAGACAGTTTAATTTTCTAAAAAGGCTTTCCATGCCTTTGGAAGAAATTCCTTTTTCTATCCTACCAGTCTACCTTATTCACAGTAGGAACGATTTTTTTCACAACAAATCTGCAAAATAAGAAGGTTGTTTATAAATTTCAAAACCAACCTTTTGGATCATCAGAAATACCACTTTTTTAACCTAGGGCGTTAAATTGACCTCACTGTAGTTTTCCGTTTATTGCACCAGGAATTTTGGATTTAAGATCTGCATAATATAACGATGTGCCAACATATGGTACATATCACATCATCAATGAAGAAAATAATTCCTTTAAGATGACCATCGTCATGATCTTAATAGTGGAAAAACTAACCCATAAATTTTCGTGAAGTCTTTAGTCGTTATTCTACGCGTTTTAGTTTTGATTTAGTATCAGAGTATTAGACTCGGGTTTCAACAACGGTTATACATTTTTCTAAAAGCTATTATGGATCTGTTTATATTTCTTCTGCTAATTATTGCCATTCACAAGTCATTATTGCCTTAATAGCCATTCACTAGAAGCTGTGAGCGGATCTGTTGAATACGGTGGGTGGTCAATCAATGCAAATTCCAATTCGTGAATTTTTGCCATTGCGACCAATGGAATGTGAGATGATGCGTTATCTTGGTGGAGTGAAACTTATTTTCTTCAAATTGCTTTTTCCGCAATTTCCGCCTTCAGCTTGTCAGTAATTATGCGTAGTAAATCTCTGTTATTGTTTTTTTTCCTTTTAAAGATAGTCAATTAACACAACTCCATGACTATCCCAAAAAAACAGTTATCATTGCTTTCCAGGCCGATTAAACACCTTCGCCTTTTTCGGAGTCGATTCACCCTTTGACGTCCACTGTTTCGACTGTCCCTTGGTTTCAGGAGCGTAGTGATGTATCCAAGTGTCATCTATTATTAATCGATGCCAAAACTCCGACTTATTTCGTTTAAACTGCTTCAAAACGGCTTCGGAAATGTTCATTTGAATGCGTTATTGAAGTGAGTAATCGCGGTACGTGAGTCTTGCTTTTTCATGCCTAAATTTTCAGTCAATATATGACAAACACGTTCTTTCGAGATGCTCACAGCCACTATCTGTCTAACCTTAATTCTACGATCGCCTAGTACCATTTAGTGAACTTTTTCAATAAACTCGAATAGATTTACTACTAAACACCAAATCACTTCTTGAAAACTTTTCGACGCAGGTTTTGTCAACCATGCATCATCAGGAAATAATTTAAACAGATTAAAGATTAAATCACTTTCTGATGATGCTAAAATGGTTAGCGAAACGTGCGTCGAGAAGTTTTCAAAAAGTGATCTGATGTTTAGTGGTAAATCTCTTCGAGTTTAGTGTTTCACACCGAAGGTTCCAATAGAAGTAATGAACTTTTTCAATGTACTTCAATGTAGTGATGCATTCAGGAATAAATTTTTCTAATATCTCCCCTGTTTGACCTAAATGACCGTTAAACAACTGAACATCTAATATGGCTGATATTTTCAAGGTGATGTCAATGCACTCGCAATTGTATTACAATAATATTTTTGACGAGTAACGCTATCTTCATGTGTAAGCTGGAAACTTTCCAGACTACCCTTGTAAGTTCTGTTTAAGTAGTAACGTTCTGTAATTTCTAGTTGCCACAACCCGGTCTTGAATAGTCGAGATAAATCGGTCCATTTCACCGGTCCAGGTAGTATATGTAAGAGTAATTGTAAATAAACTTCTGACTTACCATCTACCACACAACTCTTTCATTTTTTATTGTTCTTCAAATTATTTATAATAATCATCAGTTTTTTTTGCTTTAGCGCTATTGCCACTAAACTTCAGTGGAGATAAGTTATTATCTATGCAGACCATAGTCCGGTGGAGCGTCTGCGGCACTGATATTAAGTAAATATAAAACTTAAAAACTTCCTTGACGTACGCCTGTAATATTATTATCTTCTATACCTTATTTCAGATTGAGAAACATGTTACCTAATCGTCTTGATATATGTATAATATTCAACTATTCTTTATTAAAACTATCATCTACAATGAATATGCTGTATTAAATAACATTTTATATCATGAATATTAATTCAAGCTCGCCTACATATTGGATATTTGGTAACCGCTCGAATAAAAGGGGTCCCTATTTTGTTAAAAATATGTACCCAATTCAAATTTCCTATATATTCAATACTTTTATTTTAAAAATACGGACAGAAAATATAATGTTTAGAAATATGCAAAGGCAGTTTTATAATTAGTGAACAGTAATAGTTTTGCTAGTATTTCTGCATGGTTCCATTCAATTCGCCTATGATTTAAGTAAGTTCCTATTTCATCATCGCCATCTTCGTCTGGGTCTTCTTTTATTTATCTTCATGCTCCCTATTTTCGAAATTATTTTAGTTACCAATTTTGTGTCAATGGTGTTTGGGTGATATTCTTAATAGGTGTCCTAACCATCTCAGTGTTATCTTGTAAATATATTTTTTTGGCCATCTTGGCTACTACCAGATGTAAATTCATCACAACTGCTTAATGAGTTCTAAAAGTACTTGTCTGTTTTCCTCATATGTCTCCATTTCCCAACATTTTAGACATTATTGAGATCGTCTCTTCTGAGTGACATAAATATTTCAAAAATGTGTTCAACCGGATGCAAAAGCATATTAGCTAAAATGGTCTAAAAACAGCAATGCTATCTGTACTCATTTATTTGTACTTCTTCCTATGTGCAGACATTTTTGCAATGCCTACGTACATTAAACCCTATTTTTAACAAATAATATAAATACAATATTTAGTTAAATTTCTATATAGGAATATACCGAAATAACAGTGTCATTAGTGTAAATCTTACCTGGTTGAAGGAAGCAAGGAACTAAGAAAACAAAGAATGATTTAATATATAGACCCTAAAACATCGCTGATTGTGTATACGATGTTTTCGCAAGCATATTATACTCCACAAATAGATTTCCATCTCATCTTCATATTTAAACACACCCACCATAAGGGAAACCTTTTGTTTTAACGATATTAGTCATATCTGTTAGCACTATCTAGAAGGGCAACAATTACTAAATCAAATACAATATCTTAAAATGTATGTGGGTTAATTATTCGTCTGTAATTTCCTCCCTTTTTTTCTTTCGACTTCCCATCTATATGTTTTACATTTAGCTAATTAAATACTGAATAGTTGTAGTTTGGATATAAAAATAGTTCCATCTTATATTGAGTTTTACTTTACCTAGGAATACGGGTGATGGTTCACAAATTATTGTTTCTTGCGTGTTTTAGTGCATGTTAATCTGCTACTATCGAATTAAGATTTTCTAGATGTTCATTGCTTATATTCTTACTTGTTACAATTTATTATTGTTGAATATTTTGGTCATATATTTAAGGTAATGTTTGTCTTCTTCTACGATGATCTGATCATCGACGAAGTAAAACTTTAATTTCAAGTTTCTTATTAACATTTCCGTTTCCTTAAACTTAATCCTCCACTTCGCTACATATTGCTTTAAATATATGTTAAACGAACTGGGTGAAAGATAGCATGCCTCTCTCCGCCAATCTGTAGTAATTGGTGTATTCCTTTTTTTTACTCTACTAGAGACGCTACCTCTTATAATAAAATAAATTTGCGCAAATTTAGGAGCTTTCTATAAATGTGTTAATGACATACTAACATTAATATTGTTAATATAATTAAATTGTAAGGATGGCTTCATAAATGACAAAAAACGGCTGATATACAAAAAAACATTTTTTAATTTTAAAGCGTTTACAACTATTAAACACTTAACCCTCTTCTTTTCTTACCCTGCCAACAGTTTAAACTTATCGAACCAAATTAGAAACTATTTATTTTATGTAAAATAACATTCAATGGCAATAATGTTTGAAAATAATTTCGGATAGATGTCCGCCGTGGCTACTCCTGACAGTCCAATTTCCGACTACTTTTTTCAGCATCTCCTACAGATCAACAACATCTAAATTCGCAATTAAATAATCATTTATCATCGCTCTGTAACGATCCCCATTAACGAATTGATAAATTTGGATCTTTGTCAACACTGCCAGCAACAGCGGCGATATTTTCTTCGGAACGCACAGATTTTTGTCTTGTTTTTGCTTTAATATGGAGCAGCGTGAAATACGTTCGGAATATGTCGATAGTTCGGCGAATACATCCTCGATAATTCGACGAATACGGTTGGGGGATTATGTGCGCCATAAACGATTTTAAAGTTTGGCACACAGAACATTGATTTTGATAATAAATGTCCATAATTTACAAGCGTTGCTCTGATATTAAGTGTTCCATGATGATTTGTCAGACATTTGATGTGCCATGATAATGGCCATCATGATTGTCATGATGACATTTATTATGATGATTTGATAGCGACGCATATCGGTATTTTGGACACACTAATAAAATCACCCTTTACATACACAATACAAAAATCTCCAGTTCTACTATAACATAGTAGTACTTCAACTATACATACATTAACATTTGATATATTTGCTCCAGTCTTTTCTGCTCACCGCTATTTTTGATGCTTCCTGCCATTCACAGCAGGATGAAGGCCTATTCAACGTGTGTTCACCTCGCGCGGTCCTGAGCTTTCCTCTGCTATTGTATTCGTTCATCGTACTTTCGATTTTCTTCGTAGACGTTTGTTATCAAGTGGTGTCTACCCCAAGATTGCTTTGGTTACCTGTCGTCACCCTTTCGATTATATCACATACTTTTGTTTGCTGCCTGATTCATGGGCAGGTCTTTCCTTCCTGCTTTGTAATACCCAGCATACATCTTTCCATTCCTCATTGTGCTACCCGAAGTTTTTGAAATTATTGTGATGTGAGTGTTCAGGCTTTACTTACATATGTCATAGCAAGCATGACGTATTGATCAAAGATCTTTCTCTTCAGACAAAGTGTTTAAGAACAAACTCCCACTGTTCCTAAATAATTCCGGATGTCGATTTGTTCTGTCTGTGAAGATTCATGACGTTTCGCCAAAATCTCATCTGGCATTTTCTAATGTTTTTCGTTTTGTGTAAATTCTCCCTCTCTTTTTATTTCTCTGAATTTTTTGATAATAAAATCTTTTATCGTAGGGAGTCCTGTTTTAAAGCCTACTTATTATCCATTTTTCATTGTCTCATTTAGGCCTAGTACACAGCTATGTAGTACAGATTCCAACTATTCCTCGGAAGTTCTTGGTATTATCCTTATATCTATTGTTATGGACAGATGACATAAATAATGCTCGCCGGTTCATAGAATATCTTCTCCAGTTATACATCTCTTTTTACAACATTTTAGTTGAGCAAAAACCCCTCCGAGATATATTTTATTAGTTCTGGAAATACCCCACATATTGCACATAAGTTCTTTGCTTTTGGTTATTTTGCTATTCTCTATTTGTAATGTACTTACGTATATTTTTTCATCTTTTTTCTGCGTTGCTAATGACAGATTCTGCAGAAAAAGTACAACGTAACTTAGCGATATATAACGAAGAGTTAAGAAAAGTAAACATGGAAATAAATACCGACAGAAGCATAACAATTGTAATTACAGGCACCAAAATAACACATAATTGTAGTTGATGGGAAGGTAATGGAGCAAGTCAAAGTTATAAGTATTTAGGCACAATAATAAAATATAATGGAAAAATTAACGGTGAAATGAACGAAAAGGTGGGAAAAGCAGGCAAACTATACAATACCCTAAAAACATTCCTAGGAAAAAGAAACGAAAGAGGTAAAAGTACAGGTGTATCAGAAAGTAATGAGACCATCAATGATATAAGGGTAAGAATCTTGGACCTTAACAAAGAGAAGCAAAAGTAAAATTACAGGTGCAAAAATGAGAATCATACGCAAAATAGAGGGAATTACAAGAAGGGATAGAGTGAGAAATACGACAGTACTAGAAGAACTGGAAACGAAACCAACAGAAAGAACTATAGGAAAAAGACAAGGGATCTGACTAGGACACATCCACAGAATGAATGAAGAATATCTCTTCATTCAAATTGCAAAACAAATCTATGAAGCGAAAACAGACAAGTGGCCGAAAAACGAGGAATTTATTGGAATGAGGCTAGAAAATTAGCACAGAACAGGAACTCATGGAGGGTAAAAATTCATGAAATACCATCATGCTGAAATGTAAACTGTCAGTCCTCCACCTACCGGTACAACGGGCATTTAGATTAAATAAAACAAAAAAAAGATAAAATTGAAGATTGAGTGTATATATATTATTTTAATATCCCTTTGTCCATACAGATTTTCTGTATTTTCCATTATTTTCCGTGCTTTTATCAATACCAGCGCAGTAGCACTCATACTGGCTTATATGTCTATAGCAGATATATTCATGACATTGAAATTAACAGTAAACAGTAGGTACTTACAAACTAAAATGTTTTTAACGTTTTTAAAAAAACGTCTTTACTGAACTCTCCAGAAATGTTGAATGAAACTGACGCAAACATGTAGACAGGAAGGAGGCATGCGTCTTGCCCTACACTAGCATGAAACGCAAGTTGACAGACACAATCAAACGTATGTTGAATGGAAAAGTTGAACATATGTGGACATACCATATGAAGTTCACCAGGCGAGTGTTTCAACCACCCCATTGGCAAACCACATGTCGCAAAATAGCACCTAAAAAATGGCGACAAACAAAATCTATAGCTAAATTCGAATAAGTAGGAAAGACTAGAATTAGAAAGACTTTATTGTGCGTTTGTTAAAATGTTATTGGTGTTACATATTTATTACCTATTTAAGCTGGTTAAAAATAATGAATTTGTAGATGGAAATGTCTGTAATAGTCAATCAAATAAATGTGGAATCTCTAAAAAAACTATATAACATTGTAAAAAATGAACTAAGTCTCACGTTTTGGAAATTTTGTTTTTAATGTATCACTACAAAAACAAATTAGGAGGGTTAAGAAAGTCACGGTCTTAAAGTATGTGGAGCTGCACTCTCATATTGAACTCAAATATTTTAATAAGGAACATACGCTATTAGAGGATCGAGTATACATTTTTATACTAAAAAAATTTTTTTTTATTAAAATTATCGTTGAACAATACGTATTGGTTGGCAGTACTTACAACTCCAGTCCAAACGTTGAACTATTCCTTTGTGTGACTTTCTCTCAAACAACATGAATTATCGTCTGCTTAAATGTGACAACTCATCAGATATCAACATCAGATAAAATTATGTTCAATATTTCTTATTCTGTTATGGTAATCTTTGGTTAATGTTATATATTAGTTTTTTCACAGTGCTCTGAAATATTGTTAGTAGACTGTAATATGCCTGTATAAATAAAAGGAGAACTTTAATTTGAGTTCTTTGCCCTCCTTATATTATATATCTAGTATATCATTATTATTTAAACACTTGTATTCAAAACAAAAATAATTTCTCTTGAATAACTACCTAAAATGAAGAGGTTTCAACCAAAAAATATGGATGAAGTTTAATCCATGTCTTCTTGAGACACCGTGTCTAAATATTTTATGAATTAAAAATACTCATTTGCCAACTACTAGTGCATTGCCTGATTGCTCACGTATACTTTTTTATTCCACTTTGTATGATCACACTGTATTTTTAAATTTAACGTTAAATTTCTATTAAAGGAAGTTTTAAATGGTTTCGTAGAAACCGAGACATTTAGCTGATATACATTTTCTCCGAGAGCATTAGTTTCTTTTATCTCCAATAAACTGTAACTCCTTTTAGCGCTAAACATAAACATTATTTTAAATATCAAACATTCTGAACCGCATAAATTTAAATAAAATTCGTTTCGAAATATTTTGGATTTTGTTGATTTTTTAGAATATATTTGCTTTAATATTTTTAAGCTATTGTAAACAAGAATTAAGTTGGCTGTAAATGGAACTAAAGCCAATGAACCTATATAGCATAATCGGAAAAAAATTATCAATATTAATCATTCACAGATTGTTCACAGAACACAGTTGTCAATGAGCAATATTAACAGTTACAGTCAACCGCTACAAATAGCATGTATCTAAGAAGTAATGTAACCATGTAAACAAGAAAGTATTAAACTTTATCCATATTTTTTTATTGAAATCTCTTTTTTTCCGGCAGTTTTTTCGAAGTTATTTTTCAGCAAGTGAAGTTGTCTGTTGCCCTTGCTAATAATTGAGATAGTTGTAATATAAATGTTTAAATAATAATTATATGATACTGTACATAAGGATATGCACAAAACTCAAACTGAAGCTCTCTTTTTATTTATATAGGCATATCCCAGTTTACTAAAAATATTTATAGATTTATAAAAATATATAAAGGGTGATTTTTTAGTGTGTTCGAACTTCCGATAGGGGTCGCTGTCAAACCGTCATGGCAAATGTCATCATGGCAATCATCATGGTACATCAAATGCCTTGTAAACCATCACGGAACGTTTAACATCATAGCAACGTTTGCAAATTGTTGAAATTTATTATCAAAATCATTGTTTCGTGGATAAGACTTATAGCCTTTATGGTTTGTACTATATTCTCTTATAGGCCCATCTGAGCGAGGTATTCGCCGAATTATCGACAAATTCCGAACGCAGTTCACGCTGTTCGATATTAAAACAAAAACAAAAAATTTTAAGTTCCTAAGAAAATATCGCAGCAATTGTTGGCAGTGTCGATGAAGATCCAAATTTATCATCAATTCGTTAATGGGGATCGTTACAGAGCTAGGACCAACGGTTACAGTCAAAGCTATTTATTCACGGTTCCGTTATTCGCGTTTTCAGTATTTGCAGATTAAAAAATTGTGACCCCTTCTCGTATTCACGGCTGAAAATTTCTTTTTCGCGGATCCGAAACTAATGATACATATTATATTTTCAGACTAATATGTGTTTACCAGTTACCTTTCAAAACAAACATGTATCAAAGTATTTCTATCAAATAAGTCTTATTGCTACTTGCCGAAAGTTCTTTGGCAAATTAGTCGCCCCTGGGTTACACGTGACGCTATGGCTTTTGATAAAAAGGCCTTTGCACAATCGGTGCCGAAGCTTTTGTTAAATTACTTCACCTTGTCATTCATCGCAATATTTTCGAGTGAATAGAACGTGTTTCTTCTGCTTTGTTCGCGATTTAAAAAGTCGTGTAAAAGCAAAGGAAAATTAGTTCCTACTCGGAAAAAAGTTGTATTGCCACTTGAGGTAAAAATAAAAATGCTTGACCATTTACGCGTTGGCTAGTCGTTTGCATCAATGTCACGTTTTTTTTTTAATGTCAATGAATCAAATGTACGATCCATCAAGAAATCAGAAAAAACTATCAGCAAAAATCATTCGTGATCCGGCAATTGAAAAAATGGAAGCTGCATTGACATTATGGATTGAAAACTGTAGCCAGAAAAGAGTGCCTCTAAGTGGTGTTATAATCCCTGAGAAACCTAAGCGTCTTTATGCACAGTTTAAAGAACCTGGTGATCAACATACGGATAGAGGATTCACTGCACAGCTACACAATTGTTGGAGAAGCCACTTCTGCAGACCCCTCAGCAGGAGCAACATATCTAGAATAATTTTTCAAGTTAATTGCTGCTGTTGTATACAAGGCTGGACAAATCTTTAATGCAGACGAAACTGCTCTGTTTTGGAAAAAAATGGCAAATAAAACTTTTATCTCCAAAAGTGAAAAGTCCGCCTCTGGCTTTAAACCAGCAAAAGATAAAGTTAGGTTGGATAAAGGAGATTGTTTAATTGGGCCACTTGCTTTACAGATCGCTAAATCCTCGTGCTTTAAAAAAATCAAAATAAGGACAAGAAAGCGAGAGTTACATGAGTGTCATTTTCTATGACTGGTTCCGGAATTGTTTTGTTCCTGAAGTTAAAACTGACTTAAAAAAAATTGATTTTAAGGCAGTTCCAGTTTTTAGTTTTGGACAATGCTCCAGGTTACCTTCGTGAGCTTGAAGCTATGCATCCACATATAAAGGTGATATTTTTGCCTCCTAACATGACGGCCTTACTCCAACCTATGGGCCAAGGAAAAAACCAAGCCTTTAAGCTCTATTACATTATACTAACCTTTAAAATCCTACTGGACACTAGCAAAGTGTATGTTAGTCAGTATGTCAAAGTCAGTTAACATAAAAGAATCATTAAAAGATGAACAATTAATTGTTAATTAATTAATTAATAATTAATCAAACATTAACCGAAAAGATTTCTCAAGGTACGAATAGCATAGGACGAGATGGTTTTGAACAAATAGAATCAAGTCACATTCAAGAATTGCTTGAATCGCAAGATGATGATTTGACTGAAAACAACTTGGAGGAAATGCTTAATCCCCATTTCATTGAAGAGGAAGCCTCAACGAGCACTGAAAAGGTGACATTAAGCTTAAATAACTTGACGCATTGAAAGCGAACATAACTCGGACAATTGCGGACATAAGACCCCAATTGCCTGAAAAAGTGGTTGGAAATTGGATTGGAAACAGAATACGCTTTATCAGAAGTAGGTGTAGGCTTTAGACATTAGTCCGAAATTGTTTTCAAACATTAATGCTATTGAATGTTATTTCACATAAAATAATTAATTTCAATGCATCTAATTTGGTTGTTGTTTTATTTGAATTTAAAGTTCGAACACACTAAAAAAATCACCCTTATATTTTTATATAAATAAATATTAGCACTTTGAGAAAACCAACATATATCATTAACCAAAGATTATCCTTACAGAGCTAAGTACTATTGAACATATTTGTATTTGGTGAATAAATTTTACGCAGTAATTGTAATATGGGAATCGACAGTTGTTTTGTGACAATTTTATTAATGGTCTTACAACAGAAATACCTACAGATCATGAGATTGTTACTCAGATTGGCATTGTTGAGCAGGTTGAAAATTGAGAGCACTAATATTTAGAAGAAACTTCTTTAGGTTTAATGACCTAAACTATTTTAATATATATGTTTGTATTGTGTATTTCAGATATAAAAACAAAATTATTTGGTTTTTATTTTTGTCACAATATCACAACCACAAAAAAATTGGTAATATATTTTTATAAATAGTGATCTACTCATGAAACCAAATGGCGGGACTAGTACATTTTCTAAAGAGATTGAATTTTTAGACTACTCATTTAGATCTTAACTACACTTAATTTTATATTTTTTAATGAAGTTTGCAATAATTTATAATAATTATAAATAAAGTGATGGTGCAATAACACATTAGTTATTTTCGTTATAAACCAGATATTAACACAGTTAAGTACGAAAATGAACGTTATATGTAGAACATACCCATCGCCCAATTAATTACCGGTTATTGACGTGTTAATAATACGTCATAGATGTCGTATTCATGTCACGACTGGATATAAAAAAGCCAGACGGGAAATCAAAGGCAGCGTTTAAGTGGAATTGGACACGTATTATACCCAAAAGCTGTCTATTCTTGGTCAGAAATTACTTTCCGCGTATTATTGATGCCAGTTGCACCTGTTCCGTTTTCATGGAGGGGATCAAAACTTTATACCATCATCTTGTCAGTTCTAAAAGAGATCAATACTTAAAAAATACGGAGATATAAAATGACTAAACAGCCGGGTATATTTGTATTTATACTTCTGTATAGCTCAAAATCGGTATTTTTCACTTTTATTACAATTGTTTTATTTTCACGTGGAATATCAGGTTTATCGATAATACTGCCAAGGCATAAATTAGTGCCTGTGACTGTTTCTTAAGTGCTGTTAGGTAATTTTGAGGAGCATAACCTAAAAATTCTGTCAAACTTGGTTTATCAGATCTAACTTTATACTTCTGTATAGCTCAGAGACGGTATTTTTCACTTTTATTATTATTTATTTATTATTATTATTCACGTATGGGCCCTGGTGGACCACGCGTAGTATAATTAGATGCGTTTGATGTTGTTAGCCTTCCTTTGCGCCCATACTAATTTCATTCTTTCGCTATGAGCTTTTTTTCTTTCGTCAGACCAAGTTGTTCCAATCTTCCTACATTTTTCTCCCTGGCCAACCTTCCAAAGGTCAACTTTGTGTCTGAAACAGCCTTTATCCTGAATTTTAGTTTGTGTAATATTTGCTGATCTTAGGTCCTCTTTAATTGCAGCAATCCATTTAATTATTTCTACTTTAGCTCTACTACTATTTTCATAAAATTCGACTATTTGTCTAGTTAGCCTACCCGGATTCATCCATTTTATGTGTCCGTAAAACTTAAGTCTCCTTTTTCTCATATCGCTATGTATATCTGTGTATTGTTTGATTGCTTGGTTTTCTCGAAGTCGGTATATTGTGCTATTTATTTATTTGGGGCCTAGGATTTTTCTTATGATTTTTCTTTCCTTCTTTTCAATGTCCTCGATGTCTCTCTTTCTATTTAAAATGAGCCTTTCTGCCCCATATAGCCATTCTGGCTTAATAACTGTGTTGTAATGTATCAGTTTTGTGTTTTTAGATAGGCATTTTTTGTAGTGAATATTTTGTGTAAGTCTTAATGCCGTTTCCATTTTTTGACATCTACCCTTATTGGCCGCTTTTTCCATCCCATTTTCCATGATTATTTCACCCAAATATTTGAATTGAGAGACTCGTATGATATTACCATATTTTGTTTTTAGAAATGGTGTTCTTGGTCTGTTGCAGGTCATGTATTGTGTCTTTTCAAAGGAAATTTGGAGTCCTACCTTTTCTGCTGTTTCTTTTAGGATTTCAATCTGTTTCTGTGCCGTTAATACATCTTGAGCGAAAATTCATAAATCATCAGCAAAGGTCAGACAATCAATTTTGATGTTGGTTCTCCCCAGTATAATGGGCTGGTCAATATTCAGGGGCCACTTTTTTTCACGCCACTCCTGTATTACTTATTTTAGAACTCAGTTAAATAAGAGTGGCGAGAGTCCATCCCCTTGTCTCACTCCAGTTTTAATTTCGAAGGGCTCTGAAATGTCATCCATGAATTTAACTTTTGACCTTGTGTTAGTTAATGTTGCCTTAATAATTGCCAGCTTTTTCGGATCTAGTCCTTGTTCTTTCAAGATTCGGAATAAAGATTCGCGGTCAATAGAATCATATGCTTTTTTGAAATCCACAAATGTACAGACGAGATTTTTATTGTACAGTTTTTGATGTCTTAGGATTAACTTTAGATTCAGGATCTGTTCAGGGCAGGATCTGCCCGGTCGAAAACCTGCTTGATATTCACCAATTTTCGATTCTAACTGTCCCTGTGCTCTGTCTAGTAGACATTGAGATAGAATCTTGTAACAAACTGGGAGAAGAGATATCCCTCTGTAGTTGTTTACATCCGTTCTATCTCCTTTCTTGTGTGGTGGATGAATTAGACCATCTTTCCAATCTTTTGGAATCCGTTCGGTTCGCCAAACTTCTTGTAGAATTTTGGTTATTTCCTTGACTGTACCTGGACCAGCGGATTTCAAAAGTTCAGCAGTGATTCCATCTTCACCAGAAGCTTTGTTATTTTTAAGCCGCTTGATTTGCCTAATTATTTCATCTTCATTCGGTTGTAATGAATCTGGATTTGTTTGTTTAGGGTTTAGTGTTGGTAATTTGTTTATAGGCTCAGAACAGTTTAGTATTTGTTCAAAATATTTCGCAAGTTCTTTGCAATTGTCTTGGTTATTTAGAGCTATTTGTCCGTTTTCCTTTTGGAAGCAAAGACTTTGCGGTTGATAGCCTGTTAATTTAGTTTTAAATGTTTTGTAAAAGTTTCGGGTGTTATTTTTTTGGATTTTTTTTTCTATTTCATTAAGTTAATTGTTTTCATATTTTCTTTTAGTTTGTCTAATTAGCTTCGATGTTTCTTTTCTTACTTCCAAAAAGATGTTATAGTTTATTGCTGTTTTTTGACTGTTTCAATCTTTGAATGCTTTACTTCGGTTTAATACTGCTTGCTCGCGAACTTCATCCCACCACGGATGTTTTCTACGTTTTTGTAAAGGGGCCAACTTTAAGGCTGTTTTAATAAATTCTTGTTTCAATTCTTGCCAGTTCTGTGCTGGTTGTTTATCAAGCTCTTCTGTTAGGGCTGGTTTTATTTTCGTTGGGTCGAACTTCGGTATTAGCAGTCTCTTTTGAATAAGTTTTCGAGGTTTTAAGCTAAGTTTGATTCTAGTTAAGTAGTGATCCGTGTCTATGTTTGCTCCTTGCCTGACTTGAATATTCAATATCTCTTTATAATTGGGGTACGAAATGGCAACATGGTCAATTTGAAATTCACCCATGTACGTGTTTGGGCACTTTCAGGTGCCATTTTTCACTTTTATTATTATTTTTTTATTTTCTCGTAGAATATCAGGTTTATCGATGATACTGCCAAGCGCATAAATTAGTGCCTGTGACTGTTTCTTAAGTGCTGTTAGGTAATTTTGAGGAGCACAACCTAAAAATTCTGTCAAACTTGGTTTATCAGATCTAACTTTATACTTCTGTATAGCTCAGAGACAGTATTTTTCACTTTTATTATTTTTTTTTATTTTCTCGTATAATATCAGGTTTATCGATAATTCTGCCAACTGCATAAATTAGTATCTGTGACTGGTAGGTAATGTTAGGTAATGTTAGGATCTGTTAGGTAATTTTGAGGAGCAAAACCTAAAAATTCTGTCAAACTTGTTTTATGAGATCTAAATTTCGTTTTTATCAGTTTAGTAAGTAATCATCACTTAAAAACATTCTACGACTATTGCGTCCTGTTTCCTCCAAAGTAAAATCGTATCAGTAACACGTAGGTTTTTTGGAAAACAATCTAATTAGCTTTGAAGATAGTTAAATTTAATGTTCGTATTACATCCGATTTTATTAAATTTGGAAAGCAATGCTTCCGTTAATTCCACCTGACTGAAAAAATGAACTAGTCAAACAAACTAACACCAGACAAACTTAGAAAACTATGAATCTTTTATAAGCTGTCTTATTTGAGGAACTTCAAAAATTCCAGCTTTCAGTTTTTCCATGCTCAGCCCACGAAATTGAAAAGAACCAAACACAAAGTTCAATTTAAAGCTTAAACAAACAGTTTAGTAAGCCCCAACTTAATATGCAAGTTTGGAAACATGATTTTATTTCTTTCAATAAGCCGTTTGTTCCTTGTTTTCCGCGGGTCATAACATTTCTTGACAGACAATTTTTGTTAATTCTGATTTTTAACTCTGTTTCGTATGCAATCGATTGAAAGAATGTGAACATGAACATTGAACAAATGTGAACACAGAAATTGAAGGAACTAGTTACAGCTCGGGTGCGAACAATTTCAGTCAATATATTAATGGTAATAATTCACAATACATATATTGAATGCAAAATCAAATTCTGCGATTGTTAATATTTGATAATGAAAGGAAATAAGATGAAATTACAACATTATATAATAGGAAACTATAAATGAATTAAACAAGCATCAGAGGACAACAAGGTCATTAGACACACATACAGTCTTAATGAAGATAAAAAATACCGATTTTTAAGCAGTCTACACCATTCTACCGAGCATGACTATATCAGAACTGCTCTAAGTGAATTAGGCTACGCTACTTAATGCTGTCGTACTTTATGAAAAACCGTATAAGTAGTAAACAATATCTCAAAGCAAACGATGTCAGTATTACACAGGGTACACAGAAAACCTGTGCGTCAAACCATTCAGATGTGTCAAATATGGAGGAGGTCATGACAACAGAGCTTAAAAAAGTAAGAATGATAGAACTCTTCCTAAATGTGCTCTTCGCCTAGGTCAATATCCTAAAAACTACAAATGTTTGCACTGTTTATCAAGAAATATTAAAAATAAGAAATTGAAATATTGAAATAAAACTGCAATTACAAAATGTGGATGATACATAACACTTCACAACCCTCGCAGAAATCAAGCAGTCAGCATCGTTGGCAAACTTAACCCACAACAAACACATCCACAAACTAAACAAAAATAGACCCATCCATAAGATATGCACACAAGACTTTGTCTAACAATATACGAGGGTTGGAACTTATGTATCCGGAATAATAAATAAAAACAAATATTTATCATTGAAAATAGTTTTATTGTTTTTCAAAATATTCTCCGCCATGATCAATACACTTTTGTATACGTTTGGACCAATTTTCATATCACTTTTTCCATTCCGATTGGGGTATCTCCAATACATGCATTTTGAACGTATCAACCTCTTCTGGAGTCGAAAATCGTTGATCACGTAGTTTATTATTCACGGACGGGAACAAAAAGAAATCATTGGGTGCCAAATTAGGACTGTACGATAGATGACCCATCAATTCGATGTTTTGACCGGTCAAATATTGAGTTGTTCGGTTCGATGTGTGAGAGCTCGTGTTGTCATGGTGAAGAATGATCCTGCATCCCTGGTTATTTTTTCTTATTTCATCAAAGATTTCAGAAAAACAAATGGTTGTGTACTATTCGGAATTCTATTCTCATACGCATAGATCTAAGATTCGTCACCTTTGTAGATGTTATGTACGACTTTTGACGTACGACGATTTTATTTTTTGGGCGTTTCTTTGCACCAATCGACACGAATCTTTTTTTAAGCGATTATGCTTGTCATACTAATCCAATGCGCACAAATCGTTTTCAAGGCTAAATGTAAAATCTTGTGTATGCTTATCATACTAATGCCCAGGGATGATATGATTAGACCATGACGATCTTGCTTTATCAGTTCGCGCACAATATGGATGTTTTCTGGTACAACAACCGATTTTGGACGACCTTATTTAAATTCGCCCATGAGCGAACGACGGCCACAATTAAATTGACTAAACCAGTGATATACGGTGGTTTTAGATGCTACTTCATCGCCAAAAGTCGAAGTGAGTTTATCGATGCATCGTTGTTAAGATAATCCATGTCGAAAGTCGTGGTAAATCATCGCTCGAAAATTTTCACGAGTTAATTCTATTTTTTGACTAAGATGAGTTTTCCAGTCACTAAACAACATAAATAGCGTCTGTATAACAAAACGTCTGAAGTTTTACGATGTATATGTCGCCTAACAACACCATTGTTGCCAATTCCAGATGCATAAATAGCAATCCTTTTACAGTTATTTAACCATACATAAAATGAAAGTAATCGCAATTATTTACAATGTTTATTTACAAGAGTCTTCCTAGAAAGCAACTTCAGTGACGCCTCCTAAAAATATAAAACATATTGCCCAAGAATTATTGCAAAATTGCAGCATTGCAGAACCATGCAAAAAGCGCAGAAAAAAACGCATTAAGAAAATATGACAGCGACAGGTATTCCTTGAATGATATAAGAAACAAATCATTTGAAAATTACCTATTAAATATCTCGCCTACTGAGGCAACAACAACATACAAAAGAGGCGCAATTCCTGCACTACAAAAAGAAAATGCATTGTGCACTCGAACACATTGTGAAAATACTGATACCATTGGACAGCACATATAACAGTGTTTCGACCCACTCATTATTTTATATTTTACAACAACCCATTATGTAAGAGAGCCAGAGATTAATCTATATGTTTAACGCTTTAGTAATTTTAGGTTACACTCCATCTCAATGGGAAATCGCTAAAATCATAATCATTCTCAAAGCAGGAAAAGATCACACTCATCCATCCGCCTGTTACCAATCTTAGGCTAACTCTTAAACATTATTATTGACATGTCTAAATGAATACATTCATGATAGCAATCTCATTCCATAATATCAATTTCGATTTCAAATGATTTTATGGTACGATAGTTTACAAGTTTATAAAATAGTTGATATCATTGGCTGTACATTTGAAAGGAATGCTTATTGTTCTACAATAATTCTCGATGTCAGCCAAGCATTTACTAAGGTTTGGCATAAAGGTTTATTGTATAAACAGAAGAAGGATCTACCATATCATTATTTATTATTTTGGAATCTTATCTTCAGGAAAGATACTTCAGGATAAGGCATGGCCAAGAAATATTTACAATACATCTCATCAAATCAGGAGCACCTTAAGGAAGCGTGCTGGGACTTAGAATGCTTATACTATATACAGCTAACTTACCAACTGATAAACACATGAACACAGTTACATTTACCGATGATACGGGTTTCCTAGCAACACATACAAACCCCACCATAGTTGCAGAATTACTCAAAGAAGAATGTCAAGGTGCAACAGTGGGCAACGACTTGGAAAATAAGATTAAATAAAAACAAACGTACTAACGTCACCTTTACAAAATGCCGAAGAGAAAATACTTATTTACAGAACATCCTTAATACCTATGTAGATATATAGATGGCAGTTAAGGGGACTGTAACGACATCCAGCAGCGAGATCTTAGAGCGATTCCACTAGAGAGTGCTACGAACACAATTTTAAAACTATACAACATAAAAAACGAAATAATTCAATGTAGGGGAGAGGTGTGACGATTGGGACGAGGAGGCTATTGCAACACATATTTCTACCCGACATTTATTGGCGAATAACGGTAGCTCTTGGCAGCAATCGAAGCTTCATCGGATACTGATTTACCTACCGAACTTACAGCTTAAACAATACGTGCATGCGCCGTCAGTAGATGTCAGTTTGACATAAGTAAGTTATCGCAAAAAAATTATACCGCACTATTTGTCTGATTATATTAAAATTTAACAATATTACGATAGTTCAGTGGTGATGTTTAAAGAAAATACATCCAGTCTACATATGCAGGTGAAGGTGAAGTGGTCAAATTTACTATATATTTTATATATATAACTGAGTCTTCAATGTCGTAGCAATAAGGATCGCCGTAGCTGCCTTTTTTGTTTTTCTACGACAGAATTTTCAGCCTCATTTTGTAAGAGATGGTACTCCTGGCTGTGACGGTTCAGGAAATAAAAATGGTTGGATGCAAGATGACGATTTTTTACTATTCATGAAGCATTTCGCGAAATTTGCTAAGCCTATTAAAGAAAATCCTGCTGTGGTCATAATGGACAATCATTGGTCACACATTAACATACCTGTTATTCAATATTGTAAAGAAAATATCATGTCTATAATATAATTTCCTTCTCAGACATCGCACAAACTACAGCTACTTAATAGGGCAGTTTTTTGGACTTTTCAAACCTAAATTTAATATTGCCGCAGATCATTGGATCATAAATTATCCAAGACAACGAATGACTATTTTTGATTTACCAGTGCTTCTTTAAGAAGCTATTTCTTTTGCTGCGACACCAATTAACATTACTCAAGTATACATATTATTATTTTAAATATATTTTTCCGGATATTAATTTTGCTCCGGCTAGTGTCACTGACCAACCGATCGGAGAAGTCCCCGAGCAATCTGATTAGTAAGAGACTATATCTACTAAACTGATTAACAGTGCATCCCCTTCAGCACCTTTAACAGTATATCAGATTTTGCCTCAGTCGTCGGCTCAACCAACACCAAGCCGCACTCTTCATATATCGCCTCGTAGTACTTCCCCCTCCCAGATGCCCACAAAACCCGTTCAGATCTGGCACTGCTTCGAAAAGCATCACCTGGAGAGAAATCTAAGACTGGAAGATCTAAAGGAAAATGTGCAATATATACAAATACACAAGAAAGAGAAGAGTTAGAGGCAAAGAAAAGAAAGATTAATGAAGAAAAGATCCCAAAATGAACTTCAGCTGTGCCAAAAATGTTCCATTTATTGTATGTTTAAATTATTTGTCGGAATAACTGGCACTGGTTTTGATTGTTTAATCTATTTTTAGCGTAAACTACTGATAAGTTTTCGTTTAATTTTTAGTTTATTGTTTTTATTATGGTATGTTACAATGGACCCTCATTACTGTTACAATTGACATTATTGGTGTAACAATTGTAACACTACTCATTCTCAATAAGTGTCATTTCATCGCATATTATTTACTTTTTTGTTTTATTTTATATTTTATTATATAAATGGATGTTATTTAAATTGTGACCAAATAATATTCTGCTGTAATTATTCATTAAAATGTTATAAAATATTGATTTTTTTTTGTTACTATTGACACACCTACATTATTGACAAAACTCACGAAAAATCATTGAAGTGAATTTATAAACATTTTGGTGATTCAACATTTTGGTTGTAGAACTCGCAAAAATAAGTAATTTTATCAAAAATTATTTATATAAAAGTTGCAAAATTTTAAAACAGACCTGACTTTTTGATATTCTCGACCACTGCGTTGTAAACACAAAGTATTTCTTTACTGCCGATGCTGGGTATGACTAGTTTTTTGTATTCTTGTACGAGATTTTTTTGAGTGCGATGTTCGATTTGATCAGTGGTAATAATTCCTTAATAGTTAGTGTTTAATTTTTGGACCCTTTCTGCGGTTAAGATACCACACGTTTATGAAAACAATGAACTAGTGGAAATAATATTAACTTATTGATTGATTTGTCCGTTACTTTGTGATAGTTCATTTTTTAAAAGGAATAAAACAATTTTTTACTTTATTATCTATCACTTTTATTTTTAAACAAATTTTGTTTACTATAGTTTCGTAAAACGGCTTTACATTCTCAAACACTACTTTAAAACTAAGGTTTTACAGTAAGGTTTTACAGATAACAAAGTAAAAAATTGTTTTATTCCTTTTTATAATATTAACTTACGGGACTGCCAACAAAATGCTGTCGCAGCATGTCCGGCATCCGGCTCCGCAGATATTGGTAAATTTGTTACAAAACTTTGCGACACTGGGTATTTGAAGGCACAACGGGGAGGTCATGCTGGAAGACCTCCTCCACGCGAAATGGTAGAGATTGAGGAAGAAATCTTGGAAATTGTCGAAAACGAGCACTAGGTCTATAGCAGGTCAAGTTGAAGTTGGTCATAGGAATGGGTGGGAGACTGTACGACAAGAACACTTTTATCTCTATCATTATCAACGGGTACAAGCGTTACAACCCGAAGATTATCCTAGAACAGTTGAATTTTGTCAGTGGCCTTTACATCAGTACAACAGAAAAGAAAATATTACTAAATTTATTTTGGCTAGGAAATAGAGTAGAAATGCAGTGGATCATGGAGAAATGGAGTAAATAATTTTCACTAGAATCATGTTTGGGCAGGAGAAAATCCGCATGCTGTAAAAAGAACCCATTTTCAGCACAGATTTTCAGTAAATGTTTTGGCCGCCGTAGTAAATGGCATGCTTATTGCGCCTTTCTTTCTTCCAGGTCGACCGACCAGGTGAAAATTATTTAGAATTAATACAAGATGTTCCTTTAAATGTTAGACAGAATATGTAGTTTCTACATGATGGAGCTCCGCCACATTTTAGACGAGAAGTTCACGAATTTAAACAATAAATTTCGTAACAGATGAATAGGGTACAATTGACTCATTTCTTGGCCTGCACGCTCCCGGAATATAATGCCCTGCGATTTTTTTCTGTGGGGCTATTTAAAAAAGTTAGTTTATCACGATGGAGAAGTAAATACTGTAGAAGAACTACAACAGCGCATCGAAAACGCTTGTGATGATATTCGTGGACACCTTTTTGTTTTTGTTATTCAAACAACAACTTTTATATAAAAGCAACTGCAATTTTTATATAAATGATTTTTGTTAAGTTGAGTTCTCTTTGCAAGTTCTACAACGGAGTGGTCGAGAATATGAAAAATCAGGTCTGTTTTCAAATTTTGTAACTGTTAATAACAACTAGTTCTACAACCTGTTAAAATAAATGACTCAACTTTGATACCCTGTATATTTGCTGAAATATTTTTATAAATTGAAGTGATGTCGTACGCCATTGCATGAAACAATTTATTCTCTTATATTTTTTAACAAGTCCGGTCTCCATTTATAACAAGTCCAGTCTTAAGGCCACTTTCACACTATCCACTCCACGCCGCGCCACATCACACCAAATACACAGGTGTAGATGGGGGTTTACACACCTATCCACGCCATGCGACGCCACGTCACGCCACACAATTATACTCGGCCACAAAGCTTCCACTCGAGATCAACAACAGGCGGGCGCCACATGCACGCAACTCTCATCCACGCCACACCACCTCTTGTCAACAGTAGGGGCCTGCAAGAACCAATGGGCTCTTTCATACCCTGCCACGCCCCATCCACTCCACAACCAAAATACACACGTGGTTAATCATATCAGTTATCAGTGCTTATTTGACCCCAAGTTTCTCCTTTGTTATTTTTAAATTTTAATTGTTTTTTTTGTAATTTTGATAATTTTTTTGTAATTTTGATAATTTTATTTGTAATTTTGATTACATGGGGTTGTTTGATATTGAAAAGTTAATAGACATAAGTTATTATTAAAAGTTATTATTCAAATAAAGAAATAAAAACAGTTTGCTTGGTCTGAAGCGATTGTTTTCTAAGTATGCAGAAATGACGCTCATACGAAAGAATGTGAAAAACTTCATGGGATTATCAAGGAGCTCCTCAAAATAGTCAAAAGCGCTACTTTTTTTGTCAGGTCGAAATATATGGGTGTACCCAAAATTCTCTTTTTTTTTCTGTGCCATCTTAATCTTCGAAGGACAATTAAACTCATGCCAGCCAACTCTTCAGTCGAATAGTCCATGAGGATGGCAAAAACAGACTGAACAGAAAAGTCTCACTTTTCAAGTTGACAAGTGGATGAGATGTGAAATGACGAGTGGTGTGGCGTGGCGTGGACAAGTGTGAAAGGGACCAATATGTTGACGACATGTGGTGTGAAATGCCGTGGCGTGGAGTGGATAGTTTAAAAAGGTCTTAAATGTTATAAAGGTTTTTCATACATAGTGTGTGTCCATTTTTTTGATTATCCAAGTATGGAGCAATAAAAGTTCCAAAGACCAACCAAATTTTGTTTATGGTTTTTTCAGAGATGCATTACATGCATACACGCATCCAATATTTCATTTACCTTTTCACGCATGTTGCAACTTCGTTAGGAAAAAATTGAGTTCTACTATAAAATATCTGTTTATGCAATTAATTTCAGTCGTTTTGATAGCTACGAATTTGCGGATATTTGAGGTTGTATGCATCAATATTTATAAACGATAAAAATACGATATAATGGGTAAAAGATCTGAAATATTTATATCATCAAAATTCTTATTATCTCTATAAATTCTGTATTCGAACATTTCCCGTCCAATTGAAAGCGTAAGCCCAGCTTAAGAAAAACTTTCGATTCTCAAGACGAACAAGATCAAACTGTTGTTAAATTTTAAAACCAGGAATATAAAGAGGGATATTTCAATGGAATATATAAACAGGCCTTAAGTTCTCAGTTTTAATGCCGCGTTGTGCGTATTTTCGGTCAATTAAAAGACAATTTTATTATTTTTCGGTTTGGTAGTGTCGGTGGTGATGCGTTAAGATTATTTTTAGGAATTTTGGATCGGTTACCTTACATTCCTTATTGGGGCAACTTTTTATGAGTATTAAGATAACATATTTATGATAATTTTTATTGCCTTATCTAGACAAAATATATTTAATATAAAATCTCGCAATGGCAGCTTTATAGTATATATAAGTTCTATTTAAAAATTACAACTATATTGAGATTTAAAAAGATTATATAGTAGTTTAATAATGTTACCAAATTCAATATTATATTAGGTAATCGACAATACGTAACAGAAAGAACTTACCATCCTGGAAAACTATACATTTTTCAAGCAAATCTTGTACAAATGCTTATTAATTAATATGCTTTTTAATTAATCATTCAATAACTTATCGTTGAAAAATTCATATTTTTTATAAAGAAAAATCAATAATGGTTTGCCGCTTCTTGCACATGGATAAATGTTACTATTTGTTTTGGCATGTTTCTAATGAGATTTTCTATGGACGTACTTTATCTCATTGTAAGGCATCACACTGCAAACCTGTCGGTCTGTGAAATCCCAGATATAATATCTGGGATAGAGCGATCCTGCAAGTCTAGGGAGAATATTTATATTGGCTTTTTTTCAGGAATCGTAATGTTATTGCTACAATGAGGGGCGCACATAATCTTGTTCGAAAGTGGCCTTATGTTTTCAGAACTTCAGTAATTCTGTGGGCAAAGCTCCAGAACTGCTCCAAAAACAAGCTCCAAAAACTGATTTTTTTCTTGTTGCTATATACAAATTAATAAAACTTTGATTTATACCGTCTGGAGTATATCTTCCTGGAAGGGCCACACATAGCAGACAGGTCACAGTAGAGACCTCCCACTAACATAATCCAAAACCTGTCAATCCGCCCTGTACACCAGCCTGGCAGATTATGGTTCAATCTCCTTCAACATGGTTTTAGAACTTCAAACACATTCCCCGGAGGTCAAGGCGCAACTACCTACGGTAGCGAGAGCTCTACCCCAAGGCAGAAGGTGCTAAGAATCACCGAGTTAAATCAGGCTGTCAGCAAGTACAAGAACTATTCATCAAGCTTGACAATAGACTTTGCTGTGTTACAACATCCAGAGGAGATGTATAGAAATCATCGACATTGTGTTTGAATCGGTTGCTGTATCAGCACCAGCAGAAAAAGCTTCAAACAGTCAAACATATCATTTGAGAGCATTGATTTAATGAAAAAACGGCGGTCATTGAAGAATGGTGGGAGTCTGTTTGGTAGAGTCGAATACGTTGAGCTTTACAAAGCTATAAACAAACGTATTCTAGAGGAGACGCGCCGCTTCAACCAGCAGCTAGTGCAAAAACACTGGAATAAAATATGGGAATAAACAAAGCTGAACACAAGCTGATGAATAAAAGGACAAAATAAATGAGCGATTTTCGATTAGGGTAAAATGTATGGGTTCGCGTCACCGACATGCTAGTGACATGTTGCGCCAGACTGGCATCGCCAATTGTGTTTTAAATACCTTTTTAAATTAAATTGTGTTTTAGATAATCATTGTTTTAATTGTTTAATTGTAGAATCATTGTGCAGTACAAGAGTGAGTACTTAATATGCTAATATTTTATGTAGAAAAATGAATAACAAAAACAAAGCATTTATTTTCGAATATTTCCAATATTGGTATCAATATTTGAGTTGAAAAATTTGATATTATTTATTTTTCTAATATTTAATCTCTGCAATACATCGTGCAATGAATATTTCATAGTGGCTTAGGAGTTATTTTACTAGCGTGGTAAAACAGATTTCTAGTTGTTCGATAGTATTTTTGTCGCGGATTTTAAAATTAAAAATTCTATAAAATTTTATAGTAAATTTAATTTCTGAAAATTATTGTTTATTGGTTTAATTGTCAGAAATAAAATACGTGTTTTGTTGTTTTTTGCAATATGATTATTTATAAACTTACATCATTCAATTTTACCATTTTACCAACTTTACAAAAAAGTAATAGATTTTTAAATTATACATTTAAAGAATAATTACTTTAAAAATAAAAAAAAAACAGTTATTGCAAAGTTTCAAGTTTTCACTTCTGTCGGCAGTCCTCATGACTTTTTTTCATTATTTTAAAAAAAATATTTTTTTATTGTGCTTTATTTCACTTTATTCTCCTTTATATATCTTTTATTAGCACTCAATGCTTCAGAAATAATTGATATGAACTATTATATGATTTAGTAATTGTTCGACAACCATATTGATGCTATTACTGAGTTGTTTGCAGAGGCCTCATTGTCCTAAGTGTATCGACGTTTACTGTCACTGTTCTGGGATTTGCTTGGGATATGTTTCGCTTACTTATTTTTGGAACTTGATCTGGTCTAATCTGTTGAGGAGTATTCAGTGGTTCTGAAACCTGTCATAAGAACTGGTGATTCTCTGGGACGACGAAAGGTGGTTCGTTCGTTAACAAACTATGTATTTCATGTGTTATAATTTAATATTTTTGTCATCACCTCTGAGTATATACTCGTTTAATTTAAAAAATACTATATAAATAAGAATTTAGTAATTATAATTTGGTTTAAGGGGGGATATAGGTGTAAGAGAGCGTATTTTTCGTGAGTTTCATGAATTTTTTAACACATAAGTAATATATATATATATATATATATATATATATATATATATATATATATATATATATATATATATATATTATTCATATGTTGGGATCATTTTATACATATATTCAAGAGTACATTCTGAAATGTTCAAACATTTTCGTTGAAAAATAACGGAGATATTAGCTGCCGCGCATTGTAAGTCGCCATTCGGCTGGGTAATTTGTGTATATCCTGGAGGTTACAATTTTCATGTGAAATCAATTCTTCAAAAAATGTACTTTTTTGTTGTGTGTGTGTCTCTTTTATTTGAACCTCACTTCCCACAAAAAAATCGAAAATTCTAATTTTTTGAGGAATGTGAAAATATGCTATGATTTTTTTGAACTTACTTTTGCAATAAAAAATAGTTAAAATAAAGATATTGTTTAGGTTTGAGGTTCGAATAAAGCCTATTTATATAAAGAAACTCTATGTGCTGAGTTTGATAACGATTGATCAAAAACTGTAGGAAATGTAGGAATGTTATGAAGGAAAAAAAACTGTAGAATTCGAAAAAAGTTTCGAGAAAAACACGTTTGAAAATAAGAGTGGCAGTAAAGGTATATTTAAGGCAGTAATGAATCAATTTAAACAACTTACTAGTTAATCAGTCAGTTAATCAATACCTTTCAGATCATTCATGAATGTCATGCGCCGTACTACATGCCACTCCGTACGAATGCCATACTACATGCCACGCGCTCCAACCGTTCGACCAAGGGTCACTCACTCAAACACTTAATAACTTTTAAACGGCTTGGAATTTTGTTTTAATTTTTCAGAATATATTTTTGAATAGTTCTACAATCGATTTAGGAAAAAATAAATAAATTGAATTTTTTTAAGCCTATATACATATTTCCCCCTTTATTTGGGTTTTTCGCCACTATCTAAAACTCAAAAAATATCAAAAATACCTGTTCTTATTTAAAGAAATTTATTGAGTTTTAGATAGTGGCGAAAAACCCAAATAAAGGAAAAAAATATATGAACACGCCACAATCATTCCGACAGTTCTCAAACTATTTTTGGTTATGTACATCTTAAAAGGCAAGGTACTTAATAGCTATTAGTTCTATTGACATATAAGTAGATTTATCCATAGAACAGTACAATCATTTTGAAACCGTATTTCTTCTAATCAACAATTTATTTAGACTTTATCTGAATATCGTCTAATTGCAGTAACAAAGAAAATTACAATCAAAGGAATATATAAACAAGTTCTTACTTATCTGTTTTTATGTTACGCTGTATCTGTTTCGAAATTACAATTAATATGTAATTTCATTATTTTTACTTTTGGTGGTGATTCGTTAAGATTAGTTGTAGGAATTTTAAATCGGTTACATTCCTTATTGGAAGAATATTTTATGACTGGAGATAAAATATTTCAGATTATTTTTATTGCTTTAAGATAAAACATATCTTTCAAAGGAATGTTGTAATATTTATGAGTTGCAATTAAAAGTAGAACATATTTAGTGAATTAGATAACTAAGAGGTGCATATTTTAATAACTTTTTCGAAACTTTTTTTTTAATTTCATTGAAAGCAATCTGTTGCTTTCTGGAAATTATTTTCCCCGAATTGTATCCACGTTTTTTATCACTTATTTGGGTCGAACCAGTATTGTTGCTTCTTCATGTTTTTCACCTACCTTCATTCGTTCGTTCATCACATAGATTTTAAAGCAGTTATATTTACATTTCAATATAATATTGGACTCGCACTTATTAAATCCTGTGCAACTCAAGATAGAGTATATTAATAACCTTGAAAGAAAGGTATAGATGTCATATATCCGATGACTGGAATGTTAAGTTAAGAAGATAATCTGTTGGTGTTGATGTTAGTTTTGAGCGGCTTGGAAGATTTATATTTTGAAGGCTGCAGGACTTTTGGGGCATTTGGTTCTTAATCTTCTACTATTATCCGTGTTTGGGTTTAAAGGGTGATTTTTTTAATATGGGGTACCTCCGATAGGGGTCGCTGCCGCTACATGCCTGACATAGCAATCATCATGGAACATCAAATGTCTGGCAAATCATCATGGAACGTTTAACATCAGAGCACCGCTTGCATATTCTCGAAATTTATTATCAAAATCAGTGTTCTGTGCGTCAAACTTACAGTCTTTTATGCATTTCACGCTGCTCGATATTAAAATACAAACAAGACTGTGCATACCCGAGAAAATATCACCGCTACATATATATATATATATATATATATATATATATATATATATATATATATATATATATATATATATATATAGCCACAGAACGTGAACTGGAAGAAAAACAGATATGCTCTGCAGTCTTTTTAAACGTGGCTAAGGGCTTTGATAAAGTGTGGCACGAAGGCCTAATATAAAAGTTAAACAAAACGCTGCCTAAAGAATATGTAGAGATACTGACATCATATATATCGGACAGACTTTTCAGAATAAAGCAAGAAGACGAATACTCTGACTTGAAAAAAATAACATAAGAGATTTAGATTAAGATTTGTTCAAGAGAAATTAATTAGTCTTATTAGTTAGTCTTTTTGACTAGTCCTAATAGACTTAGAAACTATCAGTAAAAAAAAAATCGGCATCACGAGTCATCATGAGCGCCCGTCGGAGGAAAGGTGAATTTTACTCGTGATTTTTGTTCGCAATTTTGGTGTTTAATGAAAATAATCTTATTTATATCTATAATGTCTGAAAGTCTTTTGTATCTGACAGCGTTGTTTTTAGATTTTTTGTAAAAGCTGAGTAGTTTAGATAATTCAATTATATATATATATATATATTATATATTTATAAATGTCAATTATATTGGACATTAGGCCGAACCATTACTAAATGATATATTTTAATTACAGCTATCACTGAGAAAGAAATTAGCCCACTACATCACAATTCCGACATCGAGGACTTCGATCCTTCAGATGAAGATATTGGTGATCCGGAATACGTTCTAAGATCAACATCTTGCTGCAAGAGATTTAGAATCGATTGATTCAAATCAGTCTCGTGAAACCGAGTCCGAAACTGAATACATGGAACATAATCTGCAAGAGTCAACTATTTACCATCGACGTGACCTTGCAGCCACACAAACCGGAGGCACAGGAACACGAACTCGCGGAAGAGTCCGGCCTAGCGGTAATGGTCGGGGACGCGGCTGAAGACAAGGTCGTGGGATCGAAAGTCAAGACTCTGACAAAGCAAACACCCATTATGCCGATGAAGCTCCAGCTAACCCAACTGGGTCTCCGGTTTCTGCCGAATATACCTACCATCACAAAACCTGCTTATTTAAGTACAGATACAGGAGAATATGAAAGGATTGATTATTTCCATCAATATATCAATGACGAGTTGACGAAATGATTGTCATCAGTAGCAACAGAACTTCTGTTAAACTAACTTGAAAAAGTTTGGATTTGACTGCTAGTGAGATCAAGGTTTATGTATTTATGATCATGGCCAGTATTCGTATGTACTGGCAAAAGCGATGGCACGTTCCAGGGATAGCAGACAACATTGCACTTAATCGTTTCATTTAAATAAGAAACTTTTTGAAACTGGCATATGATGATGATATGCGGAATGAAAGATCTCCTTTGGTAAGTTCGATCATTGATTGACAGAGTTCAACATGGATGTCTCTTACAAGATAAATCGCAATTCATGTCTGTGGACGAAATTCTATAGTTCCACTTTTACTGGAACCTGCCCGATGAAACAGTATTGTCCTAATAAATCTCATCCTAATGGACTTAAAGACTTTGTACTCGCCAATCCCAATATACAGGTTTGTGATTTTTCACATATATTAAGGAGACACTACGTATCCAGTATATAAAGAGACTGAATTTGGTATGGCTGATAAAACCGCATTATTTTTCTGCAAGATAATAAATATGCTGTGCTTTTTAACATCTTATGTCTTTCATTACACCCAAAAATAAATCGGCTGATTATAATGCCTTACCAGCCCAATGTCTATTAAAATACACAAACATAAATCAACTGATTATGCATTACCGGCCCAATGTCCTAGAAACTAAAAATATCAGACCAAATCTGGTGCCAATGGTCAAGGTATTGTACCAATATAGCCCCAAAAAAATATATAAATTCCATCTTCACAAATATATACACCTTATCCACTGCCACATCTCTAATCCGGCGGTTAATTTTAATACTACTCACTGATATAGTCACCTAAACAGTAAAAGTCATTGAATGAAGTGGTAGTTGTTGCTACAATGGAATATCTATATGCGTATCGTCACTGTCAGCATAGACAATTTTGCTTATTGACATGCTCGTTGAAGCAACTAACCCCTCAATTAAAGCATCAATAACAACTTCATTTATTGAAAGTGTTTGTTTGGATGACTTGACCATTAGTGAGTGGCATAATAATTAACTGCTGGTTTAACACAGTATCAGTAACGCAAAGGTGTATTATTATAAAGGGTTTGTTTAAAAAAAAACTTTCATTTTGTATTTTACATTAAATAACTGCTCATTTTGTTATAGCCAATATATAGCAAAAATAAATTGAATGTTTTAGTTAATTCACAAATTGGTTTAAAGGGAGAATTTTAGAATAGAGGCGCATCAATAGCTGAGGTTATTTAGCGGTTAGATCTATAGCTATGTGGACTTCGAGGCATCCCGTTTTACCCAGTTTGGTTACTAGCGTGACTGAAGGGCGATTCCTTGTCAGACTATACACGACTCTCACTATTCAACATTTTAAACAAAGTACCAAAACTTCCATACTGTCAGCGGGAATCGAACCAGAACCTATTTAGCTACAGCACAAACATTAGTTTGAAACATCTGATAAAAAAGGACTATCTTATGGATCAGGGTAATATTAATTTCTGTAGTATTTTGATAAAAATATTAAAACATATGAACAGATCTTATTTTTTGCTTATCACTTGTAACCATCAAAATTTTATATAAATCTTTAAAAATGTATCTTCAGTAAAGAAAAAATATATATATCAAAAAATTGTTCTAGAAAAATACCAGTTTTTCGGAAAAAATATCGCCCGCGTCTCTAAAAGCTGTTCGAGGAATTTGAGGTATTTTAATAAAGGATTGAGATTAATTATTTAAAATGTTATTATGGGGTCTTTTTTGTGTATACGATATTATAATAAAATGAAAATTTGTTATTAGATGGATATATATCATATTTTCTTAATAAATATTTAAAATTTGTAATAAGACAATTTTGAAATATTGAATATATTTTTGTTCAATAAATTTCTCTCGATCCTCTCAACTTTCTGGTAACAAAAAGATTTTTCTTTCATACTAGCTATTAGTTAATATAGTTCACGGATAATTAACTCTGAAACATGTACGTAGAAATTTCTAGCGCTGATTCTAATTTGTGTATAATATTTTATATATAGTGGGAAACAAAAAGAGGGCAGAGCCAGTAACATACTTAAATCAAACCAAAAAATAAACTTGTTTATTTAACTTTATATTTTGCTATGTGAAGTAGACGATTTAAAAAATATTTTTATCGTGCTATGAGATAGTTTTCATATGCTACTAAGCTAAGAAGTATTCTTAAGTATTTTTAAGTATTCTTAAGTTACAAATATTAAAATGGAGTTCATGCACCACGTAGTTTTAGGCAAATAATCGAATTTGAAAATCGACGAGCTATTGGTAAAAAGGAAGCATGTTTAAGTTTTTCTGATATAACGAAACAATTGCACATTGTCCATGTCTTCACAACGCTAGATGGTTTAAGGATGAGAGTACGATATTCGAGCTGTAGTAGATAAATCATCTTTCGACATTTTTAAATGTCTTAAAATCCACCTCTTCAAGTGGCGCGAAATAAGGGAACGAGATTGTTAAATTTTGAAGCTTATCATTTGTCAGTGTATCCGAAACCCATCTGTTGGAGACCAAAATAATTTTAAATAATTTAGTTAGAAATCCAAAATATTCTTTGCGTAAAAGGGCAGCTTTGCTATCAAATAAAATAAGAAAGATATAATTAAAAAAAAAATAAAAGAGAATTAATTTCGTCCATATAAACCTCAATTTGTTCATATCTTGAATTTTTCTGTGATAATCCGCTCCAAATAGCGGACATCTGCAACCATTTGGTTCTCCTGCCCGCATTTGGTTGAAAATAAACCTAAAAAAGAGTCAGGTTTTGTTTAACAAATTTGCTGTCAACAGAAGAATTTCTATTTTAGAAAGTGATTTGGAGGTTGTGGGCCACTACATATATCTTAGGCAAATGATTTCAAAGAAGGGTGATACTGCCCGGAAGGTGGAACGGCGGGTTAAGTGTGGTTGGCAGGCATTTGGCCGACTCAGTATAGTATTTAAGAGCAAACTCCCACTTTGTGTGAAGAGAAAGGTTTTTAATCAGTGCGTGCTACCTGTTTTGACATACGGAAGTGAAACATGGACACTCACATCACAATCAGTTCAAAAGCTTCGGGTTGCACAGGGGGGAATGGAAAGGTGTATGCTTGGTATTACAAAGCGGGACAGAAAGATCTGCATATGGATCGGAGAACAAACTAAGGTATATGACATGTGGTGGAAAGACGAAAGAATTGAAATGGAAGTGGGCAGGCCATATAGCGATGCGATGCGACGACAGATGGACCAAAGCAATTCTGGAATGAATACCACTTGATCATAAACGCCCGCGAAACAGGCCGAAAACACGATGGGTGGATGACATCATCAAGTATATTGGACCCGAATGACAGAGGAAAGATCAGGACCGCGCGAGGTGGAAACCTTCATCCTGCAGTGGATCGACAATGGCTGAATGCTGATGATATATATATATATATATATATATATATATATATATATATATATATATATATATATATATATATATATATATATATATATATATATATATATATATATATGTTTCAATATTACATTTAGATGAATAGTATTTGGAAACATTTCTTCTCAATTTTTATAATCTTACTCACTTAAATTCAAATTATTTCTATTCTTTTCGACAACGATACTATATTTTTCAAATTATACCTCGTGTTCGTTCAAAATGTTCCAGAAGATTTATGCACAATAGACAAATATAAAATAAAAAAAAATTCGGCAGCTATATTTTATCTTTAATGGCAGAGATATTCCGCCATATATATCATCGTGGCGATATTTGAATTTGACAGGTATAATTGCGTTTCCTTCAAACTTAAAAAAAGAAAATGCCCACATTTGAACAACATTTCCAAATGGCTATATAGGAATATCTATTCGATTGAAAACTCGTTAAAATTGATATAGTCGGTGAAACTTGAAAGGAAATTGTTCGGAATTGTCGCGATATATAAAGGCTTGTTGAAATATTAGTTTAGAAAGGATGTAGTTGAATTTATGTAAAGAGCGTAACGTATAATTGTAGTTATAAAATATCGATAAAAAATATTTATTTCCGCTCGTTTTATTATCACCTTTTAATATTATAAAACAATATTTTAGCAATACAAAAGAGACTTTTGAGTCGCTATGAAGTATTTCAGTTATAGGGAAACTATAAAATTCAGACGTACAATATAACATGAGTATTCAAAGTAGTGGTATATTTTATCTAGATTATAACTTTTCTAATTTCTATACAATGCATAAAATAATCTGAAGTTTAATTGCTTATTAATTTAATTTGCAAGACAACAGTATAACAAGACCCAAATAGAATGTGTCAAAACTTTCCCATTTGTTAAGTTTCCCTTAATAATCATATTCAGATATTTTTTAAACGAAATATTGCTATTTTGATTGAAAATCGATTTATTTTTCGAGGTAGTCTCCTTTCAGCTGAATACGCTTCGTCCACCGATTTTTCACCTTTTTTGTGTGTTCCAAAAAGTACGATTTGTCGAACTCTGCAAAATAGTCTCATATTTTGGCGATGATCTCTCGATGAGACTTTCTTTTCAGCCAGCCATTTCTTTATTTTAGTAAAAACGAAGTTCCGAAGAGGCAAAGTTGGAGAGCAGGGTGGATACAGCATCAATTCGTAGCGCACATTGACCGACCAATTTCGCTGTTGCACCGGACGTTGAATGTGTGGGTGCATTGTTATGTTGAAACAGCACTTTTTGATTCACCAAACGAGGGCCTTTCTTCATCAACTTCTCGTAAAACTTGTCCAAAAATGCAGCATCATATTCTTCTATAATCGCCTTCCTCTTTTTGATGACTCTACTTTCATCAACAGTCACGAATCGGCGAAGAAACTCCTTGGAATTTCGTTATACATATCTAAACACCGCTGTGAAGGGGTCACTCGGTTTCGCTCATAGCTGTCTTATACCGAAATGATAAATGAATCATCTAAAAAGTCTCTCCAACCTTCATTCTGCGATTGGCCACTACGATATCATAGGTTTTGTTGACCATTTTCTCAGTAGTGAGTGACTTCAACGGGGTATCCTAAGCGCAGAGCATTACACGTGCTGGCTCGACCACATTGATACTTAGTAAACCGCTTATGAACCATCAAATGTAATGGAGTAGAGTCCCTATCATATTTTTCAATTTTTCTTTGGTTTGTGTAATGTTTTTTTCACGCAAAAAGTAGCGGTTAATCAGCACACATGGAATTCCATTATAGTAATAATATCGAACGTATCCTATGAAAGGTAACCTCCTTTTTAGAAGTACTTCTTTGAGATTAAAAGCTGCAACACAAAATCCTAATTCCTAATCATGATCAACAGTCCGTGTCGATCCACTGCAGGATGACGGCCTCTTCAGCAGCATGCTTCCAACATTCACCGTCCTGGGTTTTCCTCTGCCACTCTGGTCCGATATACTTAACGATGTCATCAGTGTGCTACCTAAAGTGTGCTAGTGTGCTACCTAAAGTTTCTGAATTGATTGCGATCTGAGTGTCCAGGTTTCACTTCCGTATGTCATAACGGGCAAGACGCAATGTTCCAAGACTTTTCTTTTCGGGGAAAGTGGAAGTTTGCTCTTAAACACTATGTTGAGCCTACCAGCCACATTCAACACGCCGTTCCACCTCCCGAGCGGTATCCCCCTCTATTGAAATTATCTGCCTAATATACATAAAGTGGCCCACAATCTCCAAATCCCTTCCTAAAACTGAAATTTTTTTGACCTCCGCGAATTTATTGAACATAACCTCACTGTTTTTCGCCAGCCCTTTGCAGCTCTTGTATGCGTCTTTACAGCTCCTGTGAGTCTTGTGAAACTAGAACTATATCATCTACAAATCTAAAATGGTTTAAGTTTGCACCATTGATTTTTACACTATCGTGTTCCCAATCCAGATTAGGGTATACTTCTTCAAGGCTAGCCGAGAAAAGAATAGGCGATATTGCGTCACCCTGCCGTACACATCGCTCTACATTAATTCCCACTTCAAGATCATCAAGATGAATTGTCGTTGTAGCTCCATCATATATTGATCCTAATAGGTTTAGATATGCTTTGTCTACGCCCTGGATAAGCAATGCATCCATTATGGCCTGCTTTGAGATTAAGTCAAATGCTTTTTCATAGTCGATAAATGCCAAGCACGGTGGCATTGTGTATTCGTTGTGCCTTTCTATGGCCTGCTGTACAACCTAGATGTGATCCATTGTACTGAACCCACTTCGGAATCCTGCTTGTTCCCATGGTAGTGCATCAATCAATTTTCTTAATATTCTTTTAGATATTCTCTTAGTGAAAACTTTGTACATTACAGGTTATTGGACTTGGGTAGCTTACTGGACAGTAATTCTTTAAATTATTTCGTGCTCCTTTTTTATGTAAAAGGATCACTTCTGCATTTTTCCATAAGTCAAGTATTTTTTGTTCTTTAAAGCATTTTTATAAAGTCCGATCATCAGCTTTTAGCATTTAAACAGTTACACTACCCTTTCCTGGAGCCTTGCCATTTTTCATTGATTCTATAGCAGTTCTCACTGTTTTTGCCCCATATAGACATTCTGGCTTAATAACTGTATTGTAATGGCTCAGTTTTGTGTTTTTATATATGCATTTTTTGTTGTAAATATTTTGTGTAAGTCTCAATGCTGTTTCCATTTTTTGACATCTACCCTTATTGGCCGCTTTTTCCAACCCATTTTCCATGATTATTTTATCCAAATATTAAAAT
The DNA here is from genome assembly GCA_031761425.1 of Cosmopolites sordidus. NCBI lineage: Eukaryota > Metazoa > Arthropoda > Insecta > Coleoptera > Curculionidae > Cosmopolites > Cosmopolites sordidus. The sequence goes on along the minus strand of JARFXV010000169.1, from coordinate 24,885 downwards.
TGAGACTCTTCTGATGTTGCCATATTTTATTTTTAGAAATGGTGTTCTTAGTCTGTTGCAAGTCATGTATTGTGTCTTTTCAAAGGAAATTTGGAGTCCTATCTTTTCTGCTATTTCTTTTATGATTTCAATCTGTTTTTGTGCCGTTAATATAGCTAGATCATCGTCAAAGGCCAGACAATCTATTTTGATGTTGGTTTTCCTCAGTTTAATAGGCTGGTCAATATTCAGGGCCGATTTTTTTACAGGCCACTCATGTGTTACTTTTTCTAGAACACAGTTAAATAAGAGTGGCGAGAGTCCATGCCCTTATCTCACTCCAGTTTTAACGAAAGGCTTCCATGATGTCACGCATGAATTTAACTTTTAACCTTGTGCTAGTTAGTGTTGCTTTAATAATTGCCAGCGTTTTCAGATCTAATCCTTGTACTTTCAAGATTTGGAATAAAGATTCGCTGTCAATAGAATCATATGCTTTTTTGAAATCCACAAATGCACAGACGAGATTTTTATTGTATAGTTTTTGATGTCTTAAGATCAACTTTAGATTCAGGATTTGTTCCGGGCAGGATCTGCCCGGTCGAAAACCTGCTTGATATTCACCAATTTTAGGTTTTAGCTATCCCTGTGCTCTGTCTAGTAGACATTGATATAGAATGTTGTAACAAACTGGGAGAAGAGATATCCTTCTGTAGTTGTTTACATCCATTATATCTCCTTTCTTATGTAGTGGATGGATTCAATCTTCCGAAATCCGTTCGGTTCACCAAACTTCTTGTAGAATTTTGGTTATTTCCTTTGTTCTTGGACCTTCTTTGTACCTGGATCAGCGGATTTCAAAAGTTAAGCAGTGATTCCAACTTCACCAGAAACTTTGTTATTTTTAAGTAATTTGATTTGCCTAATAATTTTAACTTCATTCAGTGGTAATGAATCTGAGTTTGTTTGTTTAGGGTTTAGTGTTGGTAATCTGTTGTCCAAAATATCTGGTAAGTTCTTTGCAATTTTTTTGGTTATTTAGAGGTAATTGTCCATTTTATATACATTTTTTCTTCTCTATTATTCTATATATATATATATATATATATATATATATATATATATATATATATATATATATATATATATATATATATATATATATATATATTGTCTTAATTATTCGCACATTATTACATATATATATGTACATATGTATGGACATATTTTCTATTTTTAATTTCAAGTGTAACCCTAGAAAATCCTTCGTCAATGGAATCCCCGCGGTTGACGAGGGATTATATATATATATATATATATATATATATATATATATATATATATATATATATATATATATATATATATATATATATTAAGATCTATATTGCCAGGTATAACTATGTTGTCATATGCCAACACAAAATTCAGGAAATCAACTCTGCAGTTTTATTGCTATCCTCATTTAAAATATTTTCGAAATACAACGATTATTTGTAGACATTGACCAACTATATATCTCGATAGCGAAAGCCGATATTCAAAATTATTGTGTCTCGGTATGTGGGGGATATTGAACACATATTACAAAAGCCACCAAGAATATTATCTGTATATAGACCTGAAAATTCCATGTAGATTATTCATTAGGTCTTGCTTCGTTCGGCGGGCATTTATTGCCGTTATATTAGTTGCTGGCTGCCATAACTGTTGCGGCAATAAATGCTCACCTGGCATAATTATTCCGTTAAAACTTTAATACTTCTTTTGCAAGGGTTGCTTACGCTAGGTCACCAATAAGTCTGTTGAATCCTCAAACTTATAGGAATGATTTTGTCTATTAAATGTATAACTGTTTTCTTATGAATATAAATTAACTATATAATAAAACCATCCAGTGATTACTTATAATAACATTATTTATTCATGTGGTAAACTAAATTTTAGTTATGTCATTTTTTGTTTTTAATCAGAAATAATGATACTCTTTAGGCCAAAGAGAGAGACTCAACCCTAATACATCCAAATAGTAATGGAAAAGTCCGGAAAAAGAGAAAAGGGGGTTTAAAAATGTAAAATCAATAAGGACCCTGTTCCTAAATTTTATCTAATGCACTTCAATTTACTCGGCTCGGTTAATATTTAATTCGCAACAAAGCGTATTATTCCTGGTCAAAATTTTAAAAACAGAATTGAGAGTTGATTGTTTTTGATCACTTTGTTCTTTAGAACTGGTTACATGGTAATATAATTATGTAGTCTGGCATTGTAATACGGTAAACTCTACATAAGGATATTTGCGCTTGTAGGATGTTTAATATTTTATGGATTTGTAAAATTGCTATCGTGTATAAGAGGAAATTCTATCTAGTTTGTTGCAATGTAAACATTTTAAGTAAATGTTAGTACAGTTTTAAACTACGTTGAAATTAGATGTACATAATCTTTCAGCTTTTATATACGATGTAACAAAATATTCGCATCACACAGTGAACCTATGTATTATATTTAACTTACCTTTAACCAACACTATGAAAAATATACTTTATTTGGTAATTTGGAATAGATGAACTATATCTTCTTAAGATTACATATACCATCTATATTAGATACATGCTTATAGCATACAGTCCCCCATATTATAGTTCCTTGAATGATATGCTGTTGAGCTGTATGCTGTTCTAATGTGAATGTTAAATTTCGCCTTCTACTTCGAAAACGTCAGACCCGTTAGAAATGCCGCTATATTTTTTTCGATTTGACATCAGAGAGAGGCTTTGGACTCCTAATAATAACATACGGTGAAGACGTATATTGAGATAAGATCGATGGGATACTTTTCGTTGAGAGCTCAATAATGCATCAGATCATATAATAATAATCCCAACCTTATATTCTATGAGAAAATCGATGTAGAATAGAAGACGAGTGAGATATCAAAGGAAAGAATGGCAGTCAATGCAGTATGTTGCGGTACGAGAGACAGTAATTTTTAGACCAGTAAAGGTTTGCGGTGATATTATCATATGGAATAAAAGCCGACTGTGAAAGCAGACTTCAAAGTCTTTCAATGTTTACAGGCACACTGATGAAGTTCGGCAACTAGGTATTGTCGTACTATTATTATTATTATTTACGTATGGGCCCTGGTGGACCACGCGAAGTACAGACAATCAATTTTGATGTTGGTTCTCCCCAGTTTAATGGGCTGGTCAATATTCAGGGCCGACTTTTTTTCACGCCACTCCCGTATTACTTTTTCTAGAACACAGTTAAATAAGAGTGGTGAGATTCCATCCCCTTGTCTTACTCCAGTTTTAATTTCGAAGGGCCCTGAGATGTTACCCATGAATTTAGCTTTTGATCTTTTGTTAGTTAATGTTGCTTTAATAATTGCCAGCGTTTTCAGATCTAGTCCTTGTTCTTTCAAGATTTGGAATAAAGATTCGCAGTCAGTAGAATCATATGTCTTTTTGAAATCCACAAATTTACAGACGAGATTTTTATTGTACAGTTTTTGATGTCTTAGGATCAACAACTTTAGATTCAGGATCTGTTTAGGGCAGGATCTGCCCGGTCGAAAACCTGATTGATATTCATCAATTTTAGGTTCTAACTGTCCCTGTGCTCTGTCTAGTAGACATTGAGATAGAATCTTGTAACAAAGTATCTCTCTTGCTGTATCACTCTTTCTATCTCCTTTCTTGTGTAGTGGATGGATTAGAGCATATTTCCAATCTTCCGGAATCCGTTCGGTTCGCCAAACTTCTTGTAGAATTTTGGTTATTTCCTTGATTGTACCTGGACCAGCGGATTTCAAAAGTTCAGCAGTGATTCAATCTTCACCAGAAGCCTTGTTATTTTTAAGTTGTTTGACTTGCCTAATTATTTCATCTTCATTCGGTGGTAATGAATCTGGGTTTGTTTGTTTAGGGTTTAGTGTTGGTAATTTGTTTAAGGGCTCAGGACAGTTTAGTAGTTGTTCAAAATATTTCGCAAGTTATTTGCAATTGTCTTGGTTATTTAGAGCTTATTGCCCGTTTTTCTTTTGGAAACCAGGACTTTAAGGTTGATAGCCTGTTAATTTAGTTTTAAATGTTTTGTAAAAGTTTCGGGTGTTATATTTTTGCAAATCTTTTTCCATTTCATTAAGTTGATTGTTTTCATATTTTCTTTTAGTTTGTCTAATTAGCTTCGATGTTTCTTTTCTTACTTCCAAAAAGATATTATAATTTATTGCTGTTTTTTGACTGTTCCAATCTTTCAATGCTTTACTTCGGCTTAATACTGCTTGTTCGCAAACTTCATCCCACTGCGGATGTTTTCTAGGTTTTTGTAAAGGGGCCAACTATAAGGCTGTTTTAATAATTTTTTGTTTCAATTCTTGTCAGTTCTGTGCTGGTTGTTTATCAAGCTCTTCTGTTAGGGTTGGTTTTATGTTCCTAGGGTCGAACTTTGGTATTAGCAGTGGTATTATTTTTATACTATATTATATTGTACCATATATTACAGGGATAACTTTCGCAATTTTCCAATACATTCAGCGGGTACGTTACGACGCCTTACGAGATCAACATCTATATTCTCCCTTAGTCTACATTATCTTCTGATTGGTTGTACATAGAGCATATCTAGGATATGATGACCTGAGAGTTTGGCATGTTTGCCAAGCTTTCAATGAAGTTATGTTATTATGAAGTTAGCAGCTGAGTGGTGTCTTATAAATGGCTTGGGATGAACTACCGCCAAAGTGCATTATCATCTTATTATTATGTCATATTGTTATCAGTATATTTATGATATATCCTATCCTTTAAATCGAAGAAAACAATTTTATACTTTCTTATCTATCTCTTTTATTTTTAAAAAAATTTGTGTGACTATAGTTTCGTAAAATGATTTTACATTACACGATATTACATGTAAAAGTGTAGTTTTAAAATAGTGTTTGAGAATGTAAAATCGTTTTACGAAACTGTAGTCTAACAAAAATTTTTAAAAGTAGTAGTGATAGATAACAAAGTATAAAATTGTTTTATTCGATTTAAAAACTATCACAAAGTAACGGACAAATCAATCAATACTATATTATATTATATCTCACTACGGTTTATAACAAATATACCGTAGTGAATCAATTAATTTATTGACCTTATTTGTAGCTTCTGTCTGAGTATTTCGTTTCTTATAATGTATCTTCTTGTTTTTTCCTCAATAATAGGACGTAACGTAAGAATGATATTTATATTGCATACATCTGATTGTTTATAAGGATGATAAAATGTAGTTTCAGAAATAAAATTTTTAAGGGGAATTTCGACATATTCTTTTCTTATATAAAATAAATTTCAATAATTTCGAAATGAATTGAATGGCACAATGGATTGTTCAAAAGGCTCTTTTAGCTTCGGTTTTAATATATTTATCAATACTCTAGTTATGGTGATCAGAATACTCGCTATGTCACTGCAATTTATCAGTTTCAGTGTTTTCAGTGAGCCAGAACGCGAATTGAGTGATTACACAGGTCAACAAATTTAACCTTTTTTGAGGTCACATTGATGAAAATAGGTGTATATGAAGTATTTTGTAGTTCTAAATCCGAAAATGATATGCTAATTACTCTAGCACGTAAAATTTTTTGTTACAATCTAATATTTATTTAATATAAACATGTAAAATGTGTTAAATTTATGCAAAAACATTACTGAGGATTGTGTGAATAAGAAACATATTATATGAGATGTCATACAGCGACGAAAACTTTCACTTTTTCCTCTTGTTTTCTGTAGCATCATCTATTTTTAAAAACCAGCAGTAGTCGTCCAACATAGATGGGTCCTAGCGTTACTGGTATCTTGCTTACATCGTCGTGATGTCCTCAAAAAACGTCTCTCCTTGTTCGTCGCTTACTGCACCCAAATTTTCCAGAAAAAATCCAAATGGGAGTGTAAAAAATACCCTAGTTTTTCATAGGCTTTCAACAGTTCATCTATGAGGTTTTTATAGTTTCCGTCTTTTTTGTTGCCCAGAAATCCTTTCTCTGCACTTACAATTCACTTCCAAGCTACTAATTCATTTTCATTTATTTTTTCTTGAAAACGGAAATCACCTAGAAGCTTCATTATTTAAGGTCCAATAAATATGCCTTCTTTTAATTTTATACCAGTTAATTGAGAAAATATTTCCTTTAGGTACTTGAAACCATTACCTTCTTTGTCCATGGCTTTGACAACGTTTTTCATTAGTCCAAGCTTAATATGGAGAGACAAAAGAAGCACCTTTTTAGGGTTAGCAAAGGGGGCGTATTTTACGTTTGAAGTACCAGGTTCAACAGAAGATCTATGAGGCCAATCTATCTTACTGTAATATTCTTTTGTTGCCCTACTACCTCATAGACACAAAAATAACAATTCTTTGTAAAACCCCCTTGGAGTCTCAGTAATATACCTATCACATTTAAATCTCCACAAATATCCCACTGATACTGTTCATATTTTACGCGATTTACTATGGTTGCTAAGTTGTCATAGGTTTCTTTCATTGTCATTGAATGGGCTAAAGCAATAGACGGGTTTTTATTTTCATTATTAAATAAGACTGCTTTTAGGCTGTATTTTGATGAATCTATGAAAATACGCCACTTGAAAGGTACATGTTCCATATTAAGCTCATTCATTAAACCATCAATATCACAACAACCACATAGCGATCCTTTCATTTTATAAAAACCTGAAAATGTTACATTCGGTTTTTGGTAAAGTGAAACACTTCCATTTTTATTTAACATGTTCCACTGTTGAAGTCTGGAATCAAGAATTCCCAATTTTTATGTTGGCAATCCCAAGTCACGTACCAAATCATTTAATTCATACTGAGTTATTAAGTGAGGTTTACTGGTAGTTGTCAAAAATGTTGGGTCACTACTGGTGTTCTCAGGAAGTTGTGGATCAGATCCTGGTGAAGAATTTGAATCACCGGGAAACATATTGTCCAGGTTAAGAGGCGTAATCAGTACCGGTAGTTCCTGGCTATGAGGAACTGGCTAGTGGAAGTGCAGAAGGCAAATTTGGATACTGAATTTTGTCCCTTTGCTTTTTTGAAATCTCTTCTGTTTTAGTGATACAAAAGTAGCAATCACTTGCATGGTCAGTATGTTTTCTCCACACCATAGAAAGAGCAAACGGCATAAAAATTTTCTTGCAATGCATTCACTGCCTTAAATTTATGTGACAACTCACACAGCAAACATGAGGAGCCCAACTATTATCTTAATCTCCAATTTGGCACTTAAAATATAAAAGATAGGTTTTTTTGACTTCCTCGGTTATAGATCTAGCTTGTGACTTTAAAATAAATCGTCTGCATATATAACACAACTTTTTCCGCTATATTTTTGCAAAATCGACGACTAGAACTTGTCATTTTATATAAAATGTGACTGTAAGCGAGGCAGAAACAAACCAAACTATAGAAAATAATAAAACTGCCCTTAAAGGTTCGTAGAATACTGTGGAAATACCCACTACCATCTTGTGGTAATTCCTACATTGTCCAGCCCAAAGTCAGATAGAAATAATTTTAATGATGTGTGTGTGTTATTTATATGTCGATCTGTGTTATTTATCGAGTATAAAATTACATCTCCGAATTAAAATAGAAACCCGTCATTGCACCAGGGCAAATTTAAACCCTTATCCTATTTTTTCATTGTTATTATTCACAGTCCACACCTTCGAAAGACTAACTTTTCGTACTTTAATACTTTTAAAATCGTTTTCAACTCACTACCGAATTTTGAATTGACTAGACCAGTCGAATGAGAAAATGCTCATATCTAATATTAGTAATTTCAATGTATCTTTAAATGTTTTTTTTTAGTTTTTTAAGAGTTTTTTAAAAGTTTTTTAAAAGTTTCTGTTGGAACGTTACTTCAGGGTGGACTTCCGATGAGGTTTTTTACTAATCGGTATATTTCACCCCATACAAAACAGTATAATAATCGATTCTATTACTACTGTACCCGACCTTGCTCATTATAATATGAACTCAATAGAAAATTATTCTATGTTAAATTAAGTTTCTTTTTAAATACATTTACTTCAGGGTGGACTTCTCATGAAGTTTATTCACTAATTGGTACATTTCACCCCACAGAGAACACTATAATAATCGATTCTATTACTACTGTACACGATGTTGCTCGTTATAATATGAACTGAATAAAAAAATATTCTATGTAAAATTGAATTTCTTTTTAAATAAATTTACTTCAGGGTGGATTTCCGATGAAGTTTATTAACTAATCGGTACATTTCACCCCACAGTTTCACCAACATAGGTCTTTCAAAATCAACTAAACACGACAGAAGTTGTTCCTGCAAGAATCACTTCAAAACAAACGGTCGCCTGTTTTTTTTAGAATAAATAAATCTGATACACAAAATTAGTGATCTAACAAGCGACTCTAAATTTAAATGCATATTATAATCAACTTTATATTTTAATTATTTAAATAAAATAATAAATAAATTATTTAAATATTTAAATAATTGAAATTTTAATAAATGAAACGTATTCGTACAAAAACTCATATTTGTTGGGTTTATTGATCGTCGTAATTTGGAATATCTGCCGTAACTTTGCCCAGTACAAAGAGCTGACACCTTCAGAGCTCTGTTTTAGTAAAATGATAATGAAAGAAAGATGTTAAAGTTTTTTGGATTCTGTTTGGATCTGAATAATTTCCCGAACTAGTTTAGAGTGGTGTTGATATAAGTAGTTGTTTTTCTTTAAATCGCATATCAGGCTCGAGCTAGTGAAGAGAGTGTTCAACTACCAGGGATTCCTCAATAGGTGCTAGTTTGCGATTTATGTTATTTTTCGTGACTCTCGTGATACCAATGGGTCAATTGGTAGTTGAATAGAACAGTTGACTTTAGATGTCAGAAAGTAACATCAGATTGCAGCGACCAGTAAACCTAACAAATAGAACTTGTACATTTAGTATGAACAGGAACCCCAAAAGCCTAAACCTTTTGATAAATGCATTGATTTTTTAATAATTAATTTAAAAATATTTTCTCATTTTTTTTTTTATTGATTTTACCATGCTTAAGGTGCTTTTTATATTACAATATTATTTTCATCACTAAGAAAACATTAATTTAGCTACATATAACACATTTAGTCTGTAAGACTTTACCTTAAGAAAATAAATCTATGATTTATTAAAGACAATTACAAGAATATTGTCCACCGGAAACGGACGCTTTTTAAAAATAACTAAAATGACTAAAAATAACAAACATAACATAAAAATAATCATGCCATTTTCAATGATCCTCACTATTACAAATCCTTCGTATTGATTTCACGTCCCATGAGTTCTTTTAAAGTTTTGAAAAAGTTTTCAAATATAGTAGCATTTGACACGTCAGCTACGTCCAACACGTAGCGAGTTGAACTAATGACTGTTGCGACTCCATCACTCAAAACTAAAAAAAAATATCCGAAAATTCCGCACTTGACATATCACTCGACGCCGTTATTTTTGGATTATGTACTAGTCTCTAGTGCAATTGATTTTGTGAGGCTCAAAATCGGAAATTTCGGTAAATTTTCAACATTCCTAAAGATAGCCATCTTTTGAATGACATCATTATGATCATGATTTTCTCATGTTACAATGATATTTTAATCTTTATAAATGTTTTTTTAGGAAAATTTTTCCTAAAAACCTTTCATAAAGATCTTTATTTAAAGAATAAACTTTATTCTGCGATTTAATCTTTATTTTATTTTATTTTTTATTATTTGCTTTCGATTTATTTTTTCATTGATTTACTTTCGATAAATATGTATTTTTTCGAGTGCAACTAGATACTATTATCTGAAATGATAGTTTTATCTGACAGCAAATTTTATAACGAATTAACTAAATCGAAATCAATGTCAGAACTATATGGAGGATGTCATGTATCACATTTCGACCAATCTCCTGTATGTGTTATATTAAACATTCATTAATTCTGGGTATTTACATTTCATTATATCATTTCATTTAGCCAGCTGTTGGCACTGCCTAGTGAAACCTTTTCGTTTCTTAGTAATAACTTAACATAAATAATTTCCTTATAATTCGCTCAAGTTGATGACGACTCAATGACGTTTGAGCGGGTTCATCACTCCTCTTTTACATTGAATATTATCAACCGCTTTAAAAGTGGGTTACTTTGGGTATGTTACAAAACCGGAAATCAGGCGGAATAAATCCCTTTTGGTCCATAAATGTCAAGCACTTTTTGCAACTCAGCTTTTTCAATTTCTAGCAACATAGATACGTGTACTTAATTAAGTACGTGCCAATCCATATCAATTAATATACTCAGTTTGTCATCATCAATCTTGTTTGCTCGTTCTGAGCATGGTGTATACTAATAAATGTGCTAATGCCATAAAGCACTTTAGTTTTTTGTGTCTTCGCTTTTTTGTGCCCTTGCGATAATCAAATAGTAATATATGAAAAAAACTCCCATTTTCATATTCCATATTTGAAATGACCCAAATAAACAAAGCACAACCAATCTAGATAATATTTTTACTGAATAATAATTGAGGCACCAACTACCAAACAATAATACTCTTTTGACATTTCGAATGCGTATACATACATAAAAATCCAATTATAGCCATCTATTTGTGAAAACTGAAATTACTTTCGAGATAACCCAATAGCATTGTATTTATAACTGTGTAACATTGTTTCAAATTGCAATGTCATTATTTATTATTCATGTTTTGTGTTTTTTTGTGATGAAGAAAAATTTCAGGTAGCCTGGATCTTCTTTTATTGTCTACTATTATTATATTGGTATTTTATTTAATAATCTTATGAGCATTACTCTTAATTAGAGATGGAAATTTTAGTTCATTTGTGTGAACTAGTTCACCCCATCTCGTTCACGAAAAAGATTAGTTCAGGGAATTAGTTCTCTAGTTCGTTTTAGTTCACGCATAATAAATGTATTCTGCCGCAAACTAAATTGAACTTACTTGCGATCGAGACCGAATTAACTAAAACACAATATAATGAAAATATAATAGATTTTGTTTTTAATAAACCAAAATTATACAATAGCTATAAAATATAAGAATTTTTGGATAATTGTATAATTTTTGTATTAATAATTGTATAATTTTTGTATTAATAATTGTATCAATTTTTGGATAATTGTATAATTGCACACACTGTACTGACTACACGTACAATTAGTCATTCTTGAAAACAAATTGTACACATAGTGGGGTTAAATGCAAATGCCGCGTGTCCACAAATAATTAAATAGTGTAATTCTTCATAAATTCCATTGAAAACTAAAACAGATTTTAGAATCTTCTAAAATAAATTAAAAATTACTGTTTAAAAATAATATCTATGTTAATTTTCGTTTTATTTTAATTGTGTTTTTCTTTTTTGAATAATTTGCCCCGCTTTCGAAAAAAATTCTTTCTCAAGGCACTAACGTTACAGGGATGCAAAGCCGACCCTTTATGCACTTATACAGTGTCGGGTATATATAGCGGCGCTCATACGAGCATTTTAGAGGATCTTCATGTTGATTAAGAAGGAGTTCACCTAAGTATCGATCCAATTCATAGTAGCTGTGGGATTTTTCTGCTGACGTACTAATTTGTTGACTGTTTCAGCAAACGTTTTCCACATTGATTCGGATGGCGACGGATGTTCTTCTGTTGACTATTCTGCTATTGAATTATTATTACCAAAGAACGTACCAAAGCAATGCACCAACTGTATTATTATAATTTCTTTCATCTTTAAATATATATTTTTTGAATCTCGGATCTAAAGTTGCTGATTCCGCTAATATTTCTATGTCTCGTAAATCTCTAAATCTTTTGAAAATTTTTTCTCGGAAGACGTGTATATACTAACTTTGAATATGTTGATACATAGCATATACAAAAACTAGAACTTTAGAAATAGTAGTTTAAATTCGGGTAGACCCATTTGATTCTGAATCTGCTTTAACTTTGCCAAAGCCGAAAAACTTTGCTTAAAAAATGTTACAATTACTTTAATCTTGTTTGAAAGAGGCATAATTTCTTTAAGGCCGTTCTGCACTAAGAGATTAATCGAATGTGCAAAACAATTCTTTGACTTCCAGTCACCATTCCTTACGGCCGCGAGTATATTTGCAGCATTATCGTTAACAACGCAACTAACTTTATTTTTTATTTGAAATTCCTCAAAGTTTGATTTTAAAATTGCTGTTAAGTTTTGTGCAGTGTGTCTCTCATTGCAAGAAAAACAATCTATTAAATGAGATGCGGTACAATTACAATACAATAAACATTATTAATCGACGGTCATGAATCTATAGTAACACTTACAATTCAGCTACATTAAGATCAATCTGAATATTTTCTCTTGTTTTATTCTAAACCCGTTGCACTAGACCTTCGCTTAATGTTTTTTGGGTGGGCACTTTATAGCCTGGGGCCGTCATTTGCATTAGCTTGATAAATTCTGGGTCTTCAATTATGGAAAACGGGTAATCATGCTATACAATCATTTTCAGTAGCTGGCAATCAAGTTTATTATTTTTGGATAGAGGTATAGGTTTTGTGCTTCTTAAATATGATGATATATGTATTTGTAATTTAGTTGATCTTGGTCTTTGGAATTCGTTTCAAAATCTAAAACCATTAGATTAATTAATCTAATGTTATCTGACAAATATTATTTTTGTAAAAACTATGGGCTTGGCACGCACAAGGGTTATTCAAATATACGACATACAAACTTTAGGAGTCATAAAAAATATAGATCGTGAAAAAGTAAAAAATATTTACAAACACAAAAATTAACCATACTAAATATTTTAATGAAGGTCTTATCAACTCGTTTGGAACCATCTTTTTAAGTGGAAACATATTCATAATTTTTAATCGGAATGGTAGGCTGCAACTTTTTTAAATGTCTATTTAAATTTCCCAACGATCCACCTACTATTGATAACAACTGTTTACTATATATACAGTTTGCTTTATTATTTTCGGTTGAAACTACTTCAAAATGCATTCATATATCACTGCGTTTTCTAGACATTTTTTAATTTTCTTTTTAAAAAACAAACAGAAAAGTAAATTTTGACCGATCTTCAACCAACGCGTAAACAAATTGATAAAATAGCCTTACTTATAAGCAAAATAATGAATTTTCAATATCCAACGTTATAAAAACAAAAATTGTGTATTTACGTTTTACCTTTTATATAGCTGCCGCTTTTCAAAGCTTACGAAAAGTTACAAAGTTTCCTAGTTCCTTCGCGGTGAACTGAGGAACGCGGTTTTTAAGTTATGACGAACTAGTTCATGCTGTTCACTACAGAGAATCGTTTATTTGAACTAGTTCGTTTACGAACTACCCATCTCTGCCCTTGATTAAATTGCTGAATGAAATTGCATTGTCTCAATAGGAAGTTGGCGATACAAACAATAAGATAGCACGATCGTCCTACGAACTTTCAACAAAACAACCTCGTAACTTTTAACTAACATCCTCATAGTATCGATACGAGTTAATTTTTACGTTGAAAATTATTCAACAATAAACAATTTTCACCAATTCCAAGAAATTATTTCAGAGTTATTACATCTCGAAATACGATCAACCATTCAACAATAATAGTTGAAAACAAGAAAATCAGAAAAATTCTTATAAAATATATTGGTGACAGAAAAAGTGTGACACCCGATATACACATTTGAATCAAACTGAACCAAAGTTAATAGTACTTACCACAGATATACCACACAGTATATCACAGATGTACTGTGTGGTAAGTGTGTTATACACACAGTATAACAGAAAAATTGATACATTTGTATCTTGTTCATATGCAAGTTTCTGCATACAATTGGTAAAAACGTAGCAAAGTAAAAGATTTAAAAAAATATTCTTTATGATATTTTCCGTAAGATATTTATCGATTGCTGCTTAGCTAAGCAGTATTCTTGCTACTCTGTTAAAAATGCAACGAGTTCATACACCAGCTCGTTTTAACCAATTATCCGAATTTGAAAAGGGATGAGCTATCTATATGAAAATAGCTAGCTTTAGTGTTCGTGTAATTGCAAGACAATTTTACATTATTCAAATTATATCATATTATATAATTTTATTATATTATTAAATTAAAAATTGCAAATTTCATCTTTCAGCAAGATACCGCATATAGCATGACAAACAGTAGAGGTTTTTAGAATAATCTAAGATAACGACATTCGACTGGTCAGTGACTAGTCGGCATGGTCACCAGATTTATAACTCATAATTATAGTGCCTTTTCAAGATATATCTTTGACCGATTGGCTGCAACAAACTGTTAACAACCCCTGTCGTAACGAAATCAGGCAAAGTTGCAAGAAACCTAAACAGGATCGGGCCTAATAAAATAAGGGGTAAAAAAATAAAATTAATTGCATACCTGGTTTAGCAGTTTCGAAATGTTTTAGTTTAGTTCGCATTTTTTTCTTAAACAGTGCAGTTATATCATTTCGATCGTATTTTTTGTTATTCCAAACGTGCTTAAAATGGGGCGTTCTTGGCAAAATAAGGTGCTAATTTGAAAAGAAAACATTTGTTGCTCGATTCTAAGCAAAATGTTAAAAATGTGTATGTTTCTTTTTTACATAGGGGGCTTAATGTAAAAGCAGCCGGAGCAGAAACGTCTTCATTAACGAAACCGCCCTTGTCTACAGTTAAAGATATTGTGACAAAGTCAATTAAAGCCAAAAAAGTTCGTAGTGATTCTGGTAAAAGCAAATGTGTTGACGAAAGCGACAAAGACTTAATTCGAAGCAAAATTTATGCTATGTATGAAGAGCAAACTGTGTAGGCATTGCATTTATTGCGGCAGCTGCTAAGAAAAGATGAAACCAAAATTCTTTGCAGCAGAACTAGCCTCCGGAGAATATTATCTCTATTGGGTTTTGCATATCGGACTATTAATAAAAGACAAATATTAATGGAATCACAACGATTGCGACGATGGCAGTTTGACTACTTAAACTCTATATAAAAATACAGATTAGAAAATCGTCCCATTATCTACCTTGATGAAACATGGTTCGATACACACGAGACGCCAGCAAAAGGATGGGTAGATACATCAAGAAAATGCCAAACCAAAGCCCCAGCAAACAAGGGGAAAATAATTAGAATTTTACATGCTGGTTCCGAGGATGGATGGGTTCCAAATTGTTTACGGTTGTGCTCCAAAAATATTAAACATTTATTTTTGGAGTACAATGGCGACGCCGCAGGAGAACTTTTTGAAGATTGGTTTTTAAATAGCCTTTTGTCCAACGTGTCTATGGAAAGCGTAATTGTAATGGACAATGCTAGTTATCATAACCGCCAAAAAAATAAGGTTCCTAATGCAAAAAACACTAAATTGGAAATTCAGAACTATATATTAAAAACGATATATACTTCGAAAATACATATCAAAAATGTGATCTAGATATATTAAAGACATTTAATATTCAAAAGGAATATTGATGTGATACCATTGCTACCGTTATAGGACATACGGTTTTACGCCTTCCCCCGTATTACTGTATTTTTAATCCTATTTAGCATATGTGGCATCAGGTAAAATGCAATGATAGAGCAGAAAACATTTATTCGATTCTAAGTGCAAGTGCTGCAACATTAATTAGGAAGGTTGTAGATGGTATTCCCAAAGAAAGTTGGATAAATTCGATTAACCATGTAATTAAAATAGAAGATTCCTATGAATCAATGGCTAATAATATAGAACCACTTATTATTAATGTAGATCAAAGTGAGAGTGAGAGTAAGAGCGAAACCGAATTAAATAATTCTATATTTAATATAATATAGTTAATTCTAATATAATTAATTCTAATATAATTAAATTTTAGTTATAATTTTTATTATACTAATAGATAATAATAATATTCAGCTCTACAGGCCTAGTGGCCCTTGGCTTCGAGTTATTTCACTCTTCTTTTCCAACTTTTTCTGTCCAAAGCATCAGTCTTCCAATCCCTCACTCCTACCTCCCTCAGATCATTTAGCACCTCATCCAGCCATTTCTTCCTCGGTCGCCCTCTTCTTCTCCTTCCCCCTTCGCCTCTCATTAGAATTCCTTTAACCCATCTCCCGCTGGACATCCTCGCTATGTGCCCTAGCCATCTAGCTCGCTGCGCTCTCACCACCTGAACAATGTTTGGTTTTTTGTACAGTTCTTCTATTTCTTTGTTTGTTCTTCTTCTAAATTCATTCAGAACTTTAACTCCTCCAAAAATTCTCCTTAATATTTTTCGTTCCCAGACTTCCAGCTTAGTTTCTTCCTTCTTCGTCATCGTCCATGTCTCGCACGCATAGGTAACCGTGGGCCTTAGTATTGATTGGTACACTCTTACTTTTGCTGCTCTTGTTATATTCTTTGTCCTTAAAATTTTTGAAAACATTCCTGCAGCTTTGCTTCCTTTCGCTAGTCGTTTCTCTATTTCCCTTTCTTCATCCCCTTTACTCGTTAGTGTTACTCCCAGATATTCAGCTTGTTCCACTTTCTCTATTGTATATTTCTTATTTACTGCACAATCAATGACTAAATTAGGGGAGAGTCCTCTGGTGCTATCTTTCATTACCATATATTTGGTCTTGCTCTCGTTAATTGTTAAGCCATATTCTCTCGCCTTTCTTTCCAACATCTTGAAAACCTTTACTACTTCTTTCTTGGATCTCGCCATCAGTACAATGTCGTCGGCATAAGCCTTGGTGTTGATGCCACTCTCCCTCAGAATCACTTCCTGCACCAGATTGAACAAAACTGTTGACAGTGGATCGCCTTGTCTCAGTCCTTTCTTTACAATGAACTCCTCAAACATTGCTCCATCGACTATAACTTTATTTACTGTTCTCCTGACAGTCATCTCCACCAACTTCCTCAACTTTTCCGGGACCCCCAGTTGTCTCATTGCTTGGAACACCTTTTCCCTGCTAATGGAGTCATACGCTTGCCGATAATCCACGAACAGCAAATGTAAGCTCAAATTTTGCTCATAAGTATTCTGTTGGATCTGTTTCATGATGAATATCTGGTCGGTTGTTGATCTTCCTGCCCTGAACCCTCCTTGGTATTCCCCTACTTGTTCGTTATGGTATTTCTCTAGTCGATCTTTAATCATCTTGGCCATCACTTTGTAGGTCACGTCTTGCAGTGCAATTCCGCGGTAGTTATTACATTCCTCCTTAGCTCCTTTTTTGTGCAGTGGTATTATCAGCGCTTTATTCCATTTCTCTGGCATATTTTCTTCTTGCCAAATTCTGTTCATTAACTTCCATGTGCTTGCCACCAAAGTATCACCACCGTGTTTCAGGATTTCAGCTGTTATACTGTTTTCTCCAGCACTTTTGTTATTTTTTAACTGCTTTATACAAACTTCTACTTCTTCTTTTGTAGGTGCATTTATAATTTCGTTATTTTCTGCAATCGCATCTTCTTCCATTTCATGTTCTCCCCAGTTCCCTTCTTCACCAGTCTCATTTAGCGTCTCTGAAAAATATTGGGCAAATCTTTTCAGTTTTCCATCTACATCTCCTACCAGGGATCCTTCTTGAGTTTTCAAATAATGGGGTCTTCTAGCGCTACTGCCTTTACTTTTTTTTAATTCCTGATAGAAATTTCTTATCTCTTTATTAGCATATGATTCCTCTATTTCTTTTAATTCACGTTCTAAAAGTTCTTTCTTTTTCCTGCTACATATGGTCTTGGCTCCCCTTCGGATGCGATCATATCTTTCTTTGTTGCTTTCGCTCCTTTCTTTCAGTAATCTCAGACGTGCTTTGTTTCTTTGCTCCAAAACTTGTTTACATTCTTCGTCGAACCACCTATTTGTTTGATTTTTTTTGGGTTCTCCCAGTATTTTTTCTGCTACCTCCTTCATAACTGTTTCAATCCGTACCCATTCCTCCTCTAAATGTTCTTTATTGAGCTTAATTCCTAGTTTTCTTTTCATTTCCTGTTCGAAATGCATTGCTGTTGTCCTATCCTCTAGTTTTGCTACATCATATCTTTTCCGTCTTCCCCCCTTTATATTTTTTCTTCTAGGTGGTCTTTCCTGTTTCATTTCCGTTATAACTAATATGTGATCGCTATCACTATCAGCTCCCCTGAAACTTCTAACATAAGTAACGTTTTTTGCATGCTTTCTTTCTATGAGGACATGGTCAATTTGATTCTTTGTCTCTCCATTTGGAGCTATCCATGTTTCCTTATGTATGTTTTTGTGATCAAAAGCAGTGCTAACAATTTTCATATTGTTCTCGAACGCAAATTCTATCACCCTTTTTCCATTGTCATTACTAGTGGTGTGTATACTTTTACCCCCTGTTACCTCCTTGTATTCTTCTTCCCTCCCTACTTTGGCATTCATATCGCCTACCACATATTTTATGTCAAATCTCGGAACCTTTTCCATGAGTCTATCCAGATTTTCGTAGAACTGTATTTTAACGTCCGGGTCTTTTTCTTCAGATGGTGCATGCGCATTTATTATATGCATCTTTCTGAATTGGCCTCTGATTCTAATCGTGCACATTTTATCTGAAATTCCTTCGAACTCGATAACTTCATTTTTGAACCTGTCATTAACTATGAACCCTACTCCCAATATCCTCCGATCAGTTCCGCTATTAAAAAATATGTAGTCTTCCACCTCTGTTATCGTTATATCCCTTTGTTTAGTCTCCTGTAGTGCCAGAATATCTACTCTGTACTTTCTCATCTCTCCAATGAGGTGTTTCAGGGCTCCTTCCGTAAATGTACCTCTAACATTCCATGTACCTATCCTAATTCTGTCTGGTTTGTTTTTTCCTGTTTTCTTCCTGCCTGCATACAGGTCGCTTGCTTCCGGTCTCAATCCATTTCGTTGCTGGGTCAGGTCCATATTTCCGTCCACTGTCGCATTTGTTAGTTTTACTAAGTTTGTACTTAATTGTACTTAATTGTACTAAGTTTGTACTTTACTTAATTTGTAAGTTTTGTTAGTTATACTAATAGATACATTTATTAATTAATTTATTTTTATAATAAGTGCTAATAAATTCAAAATACACAAACCAATAAACAATGTTTTAGTCATACATGAGAATAATAATATTAATTTAACAATATTTTATTTTTTCCAAAATTATTCAGAACTAGAAAAACTAGGACTATTTTTACTGAAATTTATTGGGGCAATTAACATTTTGCCGAAAGGCAATGAAATATCTTGAACCGGACTTTCATTCAATTTAGCTTGTCACCATTTGAAGCGACTTTGATAGCATACAGAAACATGAATGTAAAAAAGGACAAAAACTGTATTAGTTTTTGTATCCAAGACATTCTTATCCAAATATATATAGTCGGTGTTGCGGTTTTTTAACTTGCGAGTTGGGAGTTGAAACCATTCCTGTCATAACAGGGACACCCCAAAATATAGCTTGTACAAAATTAAAATCGTTGCACGTCATTAAGCACGTGATCAAAATTTCGGCTGCGCTGTTGCCAGATTGCGATTAAACATCATAACCTTACTTTAGCGAATCATTTTCACAAATTAACTTTAATAACAATTAAAAAAATGATCTCCAAATTAAATGCAATTTACAATGTAACAAAATTATAATAAATATTGAAAGTCTTGCAAGTGTCGTTGATTTAGCACCTCTAGATAGATTCAGTACAAGTAAAATGCTTCGTTCAAAAACAATCGACAACATTTTTTAATATTTGAATGGTTATTAAAATAAAAAGATTATATAATTATCAGTAACATTTATGGATATATAATATACAAGTTCTAAACAGGAAAAACAATGAAATATCTCCATGCACTTATTTTCATTAATCGGTATCTGAAAAGTACTCGCTGGAATCACTTCTATCATATGCAGTATTTATAATTAAGGGAAGAACTTGTTTTCGATCCAGTATATGCTCATACTGTCATACCATTTCGTTATTTCCTTTTCAGTATGCTTGATCGTATTCTTCCATATCTCAGGAGTAACAGTGTGAAGTGCCTCACACCACATATTTATACAGTCTTGCTGTGTATTACCATTTCTACCCATGTGTTTATTATAGTAATTTTTGACAATTTTCCACATAAGTTGAATTGGATTGAAAATGCAGTGGTATCGGGGAATACGTAAAACTTTGTGCCCATATTGTTCTGCTAAGTTTACTGTCTACTAAGTCTACTAAATATTTTCGTGCTAGTTTATTTCTAAAAAGCATTTACTTAGAAAATTTATCAAAATAATACATTGGGTTGTGGTACATACTTTGCTATAATTCTTAATAGTTCAGTTTTAAGCATTTCGATTGAAACAGCTATATTATTATTAGTTAACCAATCTCGAATGGCGGCTTTTGTCCATGTCAAGAATAGAACTTGTATCCAAATTGGTAACCCTTTTAGTAAAATTTCGTTTTCTATGCGATTTTAAAACTTCATTGTTTTTTACTTTTTGTGAAATAGTACTAACAGTGAACATACTCAACCTTAAGGCTGCTGCAACACGCTAAAAAAATATGACAAACTAAACATATCCAAGTATCAGCAATTAACGTGACATACCTCTCTAACATCCGCAAAGGGCAACAATGTACCACTATTGTCTCGTTCCTGTTCAAAATAGTGTATCACAGATACCACAAACTTTAGACAGCGACTATTTAAATGATTTGGCTTTTTACAGGCGCGACTTAAGTTCTTAAAGAAGCTGTTTTCGATCGCAAGGTAAAAATGAAAGTAAACGTTTAGATACAAATGGGATAATATCCAAACCTGTCAATCAATATCAACAAGACAAATTCTAAACTCGACAACGTCGCATATGCTCTCAACCGAACACAGCCGCTAAATTTGAAATGTATTGAATAGTAGATTTAATTCTTTTATTATTTAATTTTTGTAGTGGTATTTCTGCTGTTCTTTAATAGCGTCATCGATGACGTGCAACGGTTTTGGTTTTGTACAGGCTATACTTAATGCTGCGTTCTTTGAGTTGGTTTGGTTTCTGTATGTCATAATGTTGAGTTTACTAGACAATATTAGTATAATTTTCAATGCTAAAACTATCTTAATGCTTGTATATCTTGAAAGAATAATAATAAATTTATATTAAAATTTAATAGCGAGCTCAGAAAAACTCTAATATAATTTCGCTCAATTGATAACTTTCAACTTCGTATATACATGCAGAAATTCCTTTTTTTTTGGAAATTCGGCTAATAAAAAGTCGAACTGAGTGAGTTGGACTCTTCACTCGAAGCGAGCAACACTTGAAAAGGGCAAATTAGATTTTGGCGAAACGTTGTGAATCATCAATTAATTATCTACCAGATGTTGCGTCTTGTGTTAAAAGTGATATTAGTAAAAGTCAAAAAAAGACTAAGGTATCATATAAGAAAATTGAAGTAAAAGAAATAACTGATAATAAAATAATTACCAAACAAGGAAAGCAAATTTACAAAAACTTATTGAAACCACAAAGGTCTTTAAATAATTTATAGCGTACAAAATGTTTCCTTAATCAATAATGTTTATTTTATTTCGCTCATTATTAATTACACATTAATATTCAACATTTAAGTTTTACGGCTACAAGAGGAAAAAGAACAAGAGTACCATTTCCACAAGAAAAACTTTAAGAAGGGAGAATTTTTCCAAAATCATTCTTCCTTATCGTGAAATGTCAAATATTGATTAACTGTCGTGCCTGTCGATCCAAGGCGTCCACTATTGTCAGTTGGCCATAACGATTAAAGACTCAGGAAGACCACACGAAAACCCCAACAGAATTTCCCTTTTGTTGTTTTTTAGAAACTACTTTTAATTTGTAACAGTTCTTTTTCATAAAGTGGAATTTACTGTATATGTTTAAATAAATAAGTTTTTAAAAATGAAACAACGAATTATAAAAATATAGTTCATGGTCATCTTGGGGGCAAATAAAGTAGTTATAAAAAAAAGGCGAAAATATTTACGTGAATTAAGTATGCAGCGGATAAAAGAGTATATATAGAGAAGAGCTACGATGGTAACCGCAGCTAAGATGGTATCTTCCGAGAAAACTCAAAAGAAAAATTAGGGATCAGTTAAAAATAAGTGACGGAAACTCATTTAACGAACCAGGCACAAGTTCTAGTGCAGAGGAAGCTGCACAATATACCTTGCTAAAAAGGGAAGACAATCCAAGACACAATGTGCAGCTTGTCTAAGGAATATTTGCCGAGACCACACTAAATTTCATTGCAACGAATGTTACCGTGATGAAAAAACTCATGATGAAAACTAAATCTAAGGTAACGAATTAATTATATGCAGATAATAAACATTTTTGTTACTGTAGCATTGATCTCATTATCAAACTTGTTAATTTTATAATTTAAATTTTAGTTTACGCATAAGTAAGAATTAGTTAGTTAAGTAAGTAACGTGTATACATATAATTAAACTTGAAATTACGAGATAAATACAAGTAAATAATACAGACTGCTGTGTTTTTTATTACTTGACCTTGCCAAAGTATAATTGTATAAATTCAATTATATTTTATATTTAGGCAAAATTGTTGCTACCAAATTGTTTTCTAATTTAAAGTGAATGCGTCTAAATAAATAAATATGATAGACGAACAAGTTTTTTTTTAGTTTGTCTTTTAAATCCCAAAAATCTTTAACAGGTCTTTGAAGTTATGCGCGACCGCTGCCGTAACAAATAATCGCGCGCCTGCTTGTAGGTAAAGACAACCGATCATTTTGCAGTTTAACAAATCCCATTATACCGGGGGTATTTAAAAGTTGGGACATCGTAGGTTTAAATATATAAAATTGTTAGGTGACTGCGTTGAAAAAGCAAAAAAAATTCAAATTCAATTCAAAAATCGTTTTTATCCTTTGTCAGGCCGAGAACTATTGGTACGACCCTGGTACGTATATAAAATTTTTAAAATAGTATGTAATAGCTAAGTGTTAAATAAAAATTATTGTTATTATTATTAACTTCTTCAGTAATCCCATACATAAAACCAACTTGAACATAAAATTCAGCATATTGAATATTCGTAATATAATAAAATGTTCTAATCAAAATATATTCAATGTTGAACTAACCCATTACTCAATCTAAAAAAGCTAAGTGTGCAGGAAACAAATAACAGGATAATTTACATAAGACTTGTTTAAAAGAGATAAGCTTATAATTTAGCAAACAGAATATGAAGTAAGTAAAAAGATTAATACTGTTAAATTTTAAAATAAAATATGCATAAAAATCGAACGACCTGTGATTGGTATTGGGATAAGTAGAGAATTAATACAGCTTAATTATTTTTTGCTGTTTTAACAGTGCGTTCAAAATGATGGTATAATTTAATATGTTGAACACCCATGACCAAGATAATCGCTTGACTGCTTTTATTTGTAAAGAACTTGTTTTTAATTCCACTTAAAAAGAAGAAAGAATGTGTTTGGTAGCCTAAAACCAGATAGATAACCCAACTAAATATGTTGTAAAAATGCATTAAGAGGATTTTTCGTTTTCAGATATTTATCGTTTGCTTCTTTTTTCTTACTTTCCAACATGATTAATACCCGTTATTTAGTTAAAGAACAAACATTTATTTTTGAATTGACGATTGCTGTTTATCTGGAAAAAATTTAATATTTAAAACCGAGGTAGTTTATTGCGATATAAAACATGTAAACGACCGACTTTAATATGATCTATATTGATTTATATCTGCCCTTTAGGGCTTAAGGGCACAAGTTTTTATAAGTTTATAGCGAAGAGAGAAAAAAATAAATATATGGCTGTTTTTATTTTTATTGCCTTTGGTTTTATTTTCTTACTAAACTGGTAGTTTAAAAATTGCCTTAAAATTTTCGTCTTGTGAATTATTCACGGCACGCTGTGAAATAACTCTATTTTGTTAAGATGATCTATACATATATGTATATATATAAATATATATATATATATATATATATATATATATATATATATATATGTATATATATATATATATATATATATATATATATATATATATATATATATAATATATATATATATTATATGTATATATATATATATATATATATATATATATATATATATATATATATATATATATATATATATATATATGTATATATAAACACGGTGTCCCTTAACTTACCCGCCATAGAACAACTGGTGATATTAGAAATAAAAATAAAAGGGTTTAATCAATAAATGTGTTGCAAATGTTAATTATTAAAAAGATAGAGGGTGTTGAAAGTGAATCTAAATTTTCGAAAAATTGAGATTATTTAAAAACGGTTGAAAATATCAGGTTCAAAATCGGGGTAGTTGGGTTTTCAAAGGCGACAAATCCGAATTTGGGCTTGCTACCGTAATTGTGAGGGCCCTTGCTACCTACATTGTGAGGAATTAACTCGGTCATATTTTTTTGGCTCGGAATTTTTTAACTTCGAAATAAAGAAGAGTCATCATTCGAACGTAAAAAAGTTTCCCTTGGTCAATATCGAAAACTCACGCCGTTTGTGAGATATTCATGTTCGAAGAAACATCTGAAAGAAAGAAAAATCTGCAATTCACAAAGTGTGCCTTGAATACGAGGGAAAAAAAATGTCAAAAATACAACGGACTTAATTTAAAATAACAATTTTTGAAATTTACTTCAATAGGTGTTGAAAGTGTCCACCGTTTACCTCCATACACTTCCGCAGGCTCTTTATTAAACGACGCCTCACATTTGAGAAGATATTTTCTTCATTTTTAATA